>CM055876.1:1200000-1800000 GCA_029582165.1 Portulaca oleracea
TCACTTTTTTCTAATCAATTTAAAATGGTTGGAAAAACCAACCATTTTAGCAATCATTTCATATTTCAACTATTTTTCAAAAATTTTAGTAGGAAAAAGGGGTTGGAAATTCTAACCACTTTTGCTAAAATGGTTGAAAAATTTTCCTACCAGGCTACCATCCTTTTTTCCTACTATTTGAAAATGGTTGGATTACTAATAGTTTTTCCAACCAATTTCAAATAATAGGAAAAAGGATGGTAGGAAAATTTTCCAACCAATTCTAGTAACAGTAGTTGGAATTTCCAACCCTTTTTCCCAATAATGTTTTTGAAAAATAATTGGAATATGAAATGGTTGCTAAAATGGTTAGTTTTTCCAACCATTTTAAATTGATTGGAAAAAAGTGGTTAGTAATACACATATTTTTAGTAGTGTGTTTGAATTTCTTTTCTGATTGGTGCCAAACTTCTGGGTTAAGGTGAAAACTGATATTGAAACTATAATATGCCTCTCTCATTCACGTCGGAGCTATTTAGACTAAGTAACCTTGGGAGTAGCCCAAAACGTACTTTAGGTTCAAGTGTCAAATACGGTTGGAAATGAGTTACAATATGAAATTACCCCCGTTAGAAAGATATTATACTAAGAATTACAATGGTGTTAATTTTATATTGTAACTCATTGTAATTTGTAAGTAATCAACGGTTAAAACTTAGTAAGTTTGACATTTATTTAGGAACGGAGAGAGTATTTCTTATTTTACCATAAATATTCATTGAATCAACCTCAAATGTTGATTTCAATTATGTATATGTTTAATTAATTTTCTCATTAACTACTCTATATTTTTGTGATATTGTTTTTATCCACCACCTCAAAAAAAAAAAAAAATGGAGGGAGTAACTCAATTAGGGCCATTTCAGCAATTTATTAACATGATTATTTGCGATATCCAAATATTATTGGGTTACTTGGAAAAGTATTATATCCATCAAATCTGTCATGCACCAAATATGACTGCAAACTAGTTGGTGTCGTAGGATCATTTTACTAATAGTTTTGTTGTCCAGAAGAGTAGTCCATCTACAAAAATTTGTTTAATATGTATGAGAATAATTTCTGATCGAAGATGTCTTGATAGGAAAGGATCCTAGATTACAATGTACGGAGTACAACTTTTGACCCTAGTTTAAAAAGAAAAATGGCAGACCACGACGTCGTATTTCCTGGAGCTGACCGGGATTTCGCATACGAGGGTGAGCAGCTGGTGGAGAGCTCCGCCGACGGCAGAATCTTGGGAGGACTTGCGGCGGCGATGAAGTCATGGTGGGTGGTTTTGTAGAGAGAAAATGGGAGGAGAGAAGTGAAGAGGTGGATGGCAAGGAAGAAGAGGTAGCGTAGGAGAACGACAGTAGCCACCATGGATGATGAATCCAAGCTTTCCATTGTCATCGTATATAGTACAATTATATTCCCAATAATATCGGAGTTCCCAAAAAAAAAAAAAAAAAAAAGAGGTGACATTAATTTATATGGGTTAAAGTTTCAGAAATGGGGTTAGGGTAATAAGTTGTGAAAGCGATTGCGTGTGATCAAAGTGTGGACAGGAAACAGATGAATGACGTCAACCAAAGACGTATCCAAGTGTCCATTCCAAAGTTGGTGGCGGCGAATTGGAGGGTTCTGTCACAACCGTTGGAATATTGGTCCTCTCATTCTGGGTTCAAACAACTACTCTTCCTTTTCTTATTGGACTATGAAGATTCAAGATTGTGTGGTCTAGAATTCCATCAACACTGTAAATTATTGACAACGATATATATTTTGATCAAAATGGTTAATAATTATTAAATTATTCATAAATCATATTTTTATAATTTTTAATAATATTTCTTCTAATAATTATACTCCCTCCGTTCCATATTTATTGACATATTTCAAAATTTTTCACATACCAATGTTTAATTGAAAAAACTACTCACATAATTAAATGACACTATTTTCTAAGGTGTTTTTGGGATATCAAGGTACTGGTAGTAAGAGAATGTGAGTAGGAGTAGTTATTATTCATTAAAAAACAAAAAGTTAAAATAATTATTAAAGTTAAAATAATTAAATTAGGTATTGGAAAATGGAAAGAGACAATTATTTTGAACAAAAAAAGTTAATTTAAGTGTCAATTAATATGGAACGGAATGAGTATATATTTATTAATAATAAGAGTATAACACTTATTAATTAGGTCAATAAATATAAATGACAGTCTAAATTTATCAATTATAGTAAAGAATGTACATTTTATATAAAGTTTTATAGTTATACAAAAATATAAATAAATAATTATGTTTACATAGTTTATAAGTTGTAATAGTCATCAAAGTAAAGAAATATACATTTATAACCCTTAAAGTAATATCAATTTGGATTTACAATTAGGAGCAATTGATTGCAATTATTTCACATGAAAGTTGGTCAACTTGGGATAAAACTAAAAGTTTCCCATATTTAATTGTAAAATGGGGGAATAAAAAGTTTTGAAGTAAGCCTACTATTTTTTTAAGGTGGACTGAAAATCTTTTTCATTAAGTTTTTGGGGAAGTTTTTATTTTCCATTGTAAAAGGAAAGTTTATATAACTTTACTCACGCAAATGCCACTAAAACTATTTTATAAATTAATATATAAAGGTAGTTAGCTTGGGCATTTCAAATAAGGTTTTTCTGTAAACATTCTCATGTTTTCAAATGTAAATAAAATACTCTCGATTATTCTTTTCCAAAGAAAATTTTTGACCGAAAAATATGAAACACTACTCCAAACACTACACGTTAACTTTATTAGCGTTTCACAAAACGCTCCTTGAAACGCTAAACGCACCTCAAAATACTAGCTTACCAAACACTAATATTTATGCAATTAGAGTTTTAACTTGGTCGAGATATTAAACGCTACCTCAAACGCTACTGCTGAACAAAACTTTAATATATGTTGTATGATAATTATGTTGTGTAATCATTTTTTAAAAATTTTAATTGTAAATTTCTAAATATATATAATGATATGTTCTTTGAAAATATTATCATTAAATTCAAGGTAAAAATTATTTTAAAGCCTTAAATTGAATATCGTAAAATTAAAAAGTGATATATATTAATATTAACGAATCTTAGGGGAATTTTTCATGGGGAAAATTTTCCATGGGAATGTTTCCTCGGGGAAAATGTAGGAAATGGTGGTTCTACCGTAGAATTTTTTCAAAGGTCAACCTACATCCAAATATGGGGAAAATAAGTCAACTTGGGAAAATTGACCATTTCTCCAAGATTTTTGACCAACCAAATGCATCCTCATTGAAATTTTAATAATAGTGATCATGTAGTAGACATTTGATACGTTGAGAAGTTGATCGAAAAAAATTTTGAATGTTGACTGGCCTGTAAATTTCATGGGTTGATTGAAGTAAATAATTACCATAAATTACCGAAAGTTACCGAAAATTACCAAAAGTTACCAAAATTTACCGAAAGTTACCAAAATTATCGAAAATCACTTGACACGTGTAAAGTACGTTTTTTTTTATGTTTTCCTTTTATTTCAAAAACATAAATTTACCCATATAAACTACCCAAAGTTACCAAAAATTACCAAAAGTTACCAAATATTACCAAAATTGATCATTTACCTTACCTTAAGATACCCATGAAATTTACAGGTGAGAGTGACATGCATAATTTAAAACAGAAAGTGTATTGAATTAAAATGTGGCATGATGTTAATTAACCAGTATAAGAAAGATTAACCATTTTACTATAAATTTATTATAAAATATATTTTTTGTAGTGACTTTTTATATATATAGGGGTGAATGAGTGATTAATAATTATTAACGGTGACTTTGATAAAAGTCATCTATTAATAAATTATTAATCATATTTATATTAAAAAGTCATTCTACTATAATTTGCTATGATAAATGTTAAAAACCATTACCTTATAAGAAGTCTACGTACAACCGTCTTATATTAAAATTTGTCATATACGCAGGGTATAATCCCCAAGCCTAGCATATGACACATGTTGCATTTTCAAAGGTTTGGAATTCTAAACCTACATCCAAGATGGATATATTATTATTTTAATTAAAACAACAGTATATTATTTATTATAAATATGAAATATTAATGTGTTAGATGGAAAATTATAACTTTTTTTAATTTTTTTTATAAAAGTGAAAGAGGTGGTTAAATATTTCTTCTCACAGGAAATCTTTCCACCCTATCCTTATACAAAATATTAGATGGAAAAAAATGATAATAATTATAGCTTCTACATATAATTCTATTCACTATACATACACATTTATTAGAAGTACCAAAGAGATGGTAACTAAATAACAATCACCCCGACCCCATCATCCAACCTTTCTACCACGGTTCAAGTCTTTATAGAAACAAAAATTTCACATTTGGTGGAAATTGTAGGGTTAATGAATCATGCTTATTATAAGGAGCATACATATCCTGAGCAGGTCAAATTTACCGGGAGTAAAAAGATACAATTATTAGAAATAATCAAATATACTACTATTTTTAATGAAATGCGTTACATATGCAATAAGCCGTTACTACTATTGTACTTTTTTCAAAAATTAGCAAATAATATTTCTGTGAACTAGATGAAAAAAGTACGATGGCATGACATAAAATATATTAAACATGCATGCTTCATAAGACATATACAGAATATCTAATGTGTTGTATTTAGTATATGTAAGGAGGTCAAATTGTACTATATTACATGTTTACTCTAAACAGTACTATCTATCGCGAGTAAAATACTTTGATCTGCCTATAAATACATCCCAACTTAAGTAGCTAAAGCTCAATTTTTTCAAAAAAGAAAAAGGAAACAAATAAAAACTTAAATTGTTAGCTAGCTAGGTTATGTATACAGTGAAAGGCAATGTTAGTGAAAGAGCTAGTATTAATTATATCTAAATTACCTGACAAATTGGGGTGTTCAAATTAATATCTAAAGGAGTAATGATAATATATACTTTTTTTTGCATTTTGGACCCCGAATTTTAGGGGTATTTACATTCTGAACCCTTGGTTTTCAACTTTAACATTTTGGACCCTAAAGTTTGTAATCTGAATAAAAAAGGACCTTAAAGTTTGTGGACTGAAGAAAAAGGCCCCTGTCTCATTTTTTATTTCCCCCCCATGTTTGATCGGTCAAACTTTAGGACTATGGTCAAAACTAATATTGAAGTTATAATACATCTCTCTTATTCGTGTCGAGGCTACTTAGACCCCTGAGTACATGGTTTTAAGTAACTCCAACATGAATAAAAGAGGTTTATTATAACTTTAATATCGGTTTTAACCTTAGTCTTGAAATTTGATGTCAATCGAGAGAGAAATTCAAACATGGAAAGAAAAAGAAAAACGGGAAACGAGCTTTTTTTTCACCTCACAAACTTTAGGGTCCTTTTTTTCCAGCCTACAAACTTTAGGGTCCAAAAAGTTAAAGTTGAAAACTAAGGGTTCAAAATGTAAATACCCCTAAAATTCGGGGTCCAAAATGCAAAAAAAACCCACTTTTCCACCATCAAATTTTGGCTAGTTAGATGCTTGGCAGTTAGCTATGGCTAAGGAAGGAGAAGAATGAGATTCAATGAGAAATGACTTCAAGTATTTTACAAACTCCTTTGATTTCTCAGTGTTTAGTGCATGCCCTGCATTTTTTACCACCACTAACTGTGCATTTCTTCCCAAATGCCTGTTGAAGACATTCAAATTAAATATTAGGAAATTAATTAATTAATACAGGAGTAGTTTTTTTTAATGACAGTAAATCTGTACAATTTTTAATAGAGAAAGTACCTTTTTAATCTGTGATTCAACTCCAAAGGGAATACTTGATCCTGATCTCCGCATATTATCATAGTGGGCTGGATGAAATATTCCAACATTTAATTTTATTGAATAGAAAAAGAAGGGATAAGATTGCACTTATATATATTGTTAAAATTCAAAAGATCTTAATTTCTCATAAACATATATACCTGTAGAAATTAGATTATAATCATAAACACACTCTCACCTGGGAGATTTTAGGTAGCTTGGAGAGTTTCCTACCCTTTATTAATTCTTGAATCAGTTGCTTTTTCTCATAGGTGTGTTTTTTACACATAACCTGCAAAAACAGTAATATAATGGATTATATTTTTTTGATTAAATATATGGAAAAATGATAAACTAGCATACATCAAGATCTGAATTTCTCCTAAATATATATACCTGTAGAAATTACAGGGTTATTTGCATTTTGGACCCCGAACTTTAGGGGTATTTATTTTTTGAACCCTTGGTTTTCAACTTTAATTTTTTGGACCCTAAAGTTTGTAGGTTGAAAAAAAAGGATCCTAAAGTTTTTGAGCTAAAAAAAAAGCCCGTTTCCCATTTTTCTTTTTCTTTCCACATTTGAATCTCTCTCCCAATTTGCGTCAAACTTCAAGACTAAGGTTAAAACTGATATTAAAGTTATTATACACCTCTCTTATTCATGTTGGAGTTCCTTAAAACCATATATTCAGGGGTCTAAGTAGCCCCGACATGAATAAAAAAGGTGTATTATAGCTTTAATATTAGTTTTAACTATAGTCCTGAAGTTTGACGTCAATCGGGAGATAAATTCAAATATGGGAGGAAAACAAAGAACGAGACAGGGTCTTTTTCTTTAGCCCACAAACTTTAAGGTCCTTTTTTATTCAAACTACAAATTTTAGGGTCTAAAAAATTAATGTTGAAAACCAAGGGTCCAGAAAATAAATACCCCTAAAGTTCGGGGTCCAAAATGTAAAAAACCCAGAAATTAGATTATATATATCATGCATGTCGTTAAATACTTACATAGGGTGTATTTGATGGGGATGAAAATGATTTTCTGATTTTCAGGTGTTTGACAGTCAAAAAATAGGAAGGCAGAGAGACTCACATTAATGAAATCAGACAAAATCCAATTGGGGACTCCCTTGGGAGGCTTAACAAAGGAGAGTTTGATCAACTCCCTAAGCTTATCAGGAGTTTGGGGGACCAAGATTTGAGCAGCCTCCTCCAAGTCCTTAACCCTAAAGAGGCCGTTGTCCATGTCGGTCTCTTCGAGGGAGACACCGGAAGAGCATAGGACGGCCTTGTGGACTGCGTTGGGGAACAGGGTGGCCATGGTGTACCCCACGAAACTGCCATAGCTGTTCCCTACAAAGCTCATCTTCTCCACTCCATGTATTTGCATCAGCTTCATCAGGCACCTTGCTTGGAACTCTTCTGTCCTCTCATTCCGGCTTGTGTACGACCTCCCAAAGAATACCAGGTCCGGCACAAATACCTGCATTTCATGTCATATGTATTTATCAGATGTGATCTATAAAGCTAGATCTTTTGTCACAAAATAGCTAGATTGCAAGTTACTAGGGCATATGTATGTATCAAATGTGATCTATATATAAAGCTAGGGATCAAATTAATTATCAACGCCAATTCTCATGAGACCAATGATGTGTGTATCTATCTTGAATCAAGGATATATAGGGGGTGTTTGGTTGTAAGCTTTTTGGGGTAGCTTTTAGCTTTTTGGACACTGTTAGCTTTTTGACCAAGGTGAAAAAGCTACTTGAGGTGTTTGGTAACAAGCTTTTCATATTAGCTTTTTGGACCCAATAAGCTAGTTTTCAAAAAGCTAGTTGAGAAAGCTTTTTGAGTTAGCTTTTCACAAAAAGCTAGTTTACCAAACACTTTTCCTACAATCAGCTAACCCTAATTTAAACAAAGTCGAGCAATTAATCCAAACAACTATCAATTATGATTCTACAACATTCTGAAATTACTAATTACAACCAAACAGGGCCATATATAGAGAGAGATGCTTCTTAAATATCTTAAATATACAGACACATAGGTGGATAATATTAATTTTAAAAATGAAAAGGTTCAAAATATTAATGTCAAAAAACTCAGCAGTAAAAAATGCAAATGTCTCATCCTTCTCATGGTATATAATATATACCACATTGCATGGCAAGAAAGGCAAATTGACCCATCTTAAATGACAGTTTGAATATATGAAGAGGATTGTTGAATAATAAGTTCATCTCTTTTACCTTTAGCTAGCAAAGTTGTTTCGAAATTATACGAATGTTATTCCTTAATTTCCATTAAGAAAATAGCGAAAACGAAATTATCTGAAATAAACTCAAACATAAAATGTAGAACAAGATCAACACAACTAGTTAACAAAACCTTGAATGAAATGAATTAAATTAAACAGGGTTGCATGATTATCATTTAAATTTCTTTTTCAATTATTCAGAAATCTTAACTAAACAGTTTAAAGCAAAAGATAGAACAAAAAAAAAAGGGAGGTTACATTGAATTTAGGGATGAAATGGGGGAGAACATGAGCATATTGCCACATAGCATTGGCACCAAAGCCATGAACCAAGACAAGATTAGGGTTAGAAGGCTTAGGAGACTTAGGGACCCAGCAATGCATGGTGGTGCCTTCCCCCAAATCTGAACAAACCGACTGCAGACCCGCAAGTGAGAAGCTGTGCCTGTAAAACCAGTCTTTTGATTTCGTGAAACTCAACGTCAACCCCCCTATTGTTGGGGTCCCCATTGCTATCGTCATTTTTTTTTAATTGATTTTTTCAGAAAAAAAAAATATATATTATTTACAATTTGAATCCAAATTAAAATCTCCCTTTTTCAATCATTCATGATGATCTATCTGGGAGGAATTGATGAGGAACAGAGGGAGACGGAGATGTAGATTTATTTTTATTTATTCATAAAATAATTTGTGTTTTGAAATTCTTATGGAATCGTGAAATTCGGAGTAAGGATTGATATTGGCTTATTCAATATGTTATCAAGAATTTAGCTATGTTGCATGCATTGCCCGAATTAACTACTGAGGTCTTTGGCCTCTAAATATCTCAAATGTTTCTAAATTAGGCAACACTAGTATCATGTTATTAGTTTTTGTTTTCCTTATCAAGGGTGATGATAAGTGTCTTACACCAAGACACTGTTTAAATGTCTTCTCCCTTATAAAATCAGTACTTATTATCGTTTTTAACCCCAATTTTTTTGACAAATACTATTAATTATCAATTATAAGAAACTTGGAATGTGTTGGCTACGCCAACAATTAAAATTGACACCCTAACGAATGAACCACATTCGTTGGGCATATTTTAGACGTCTTTTTGTAAATTTTAAAAAATATTGATAAATGTGTGATTTTATTCAATTTATATATATTATTATAGTTATAGAAGTCAATCATGTAACTTTTTTCCAATTATATTAGTATACAATTATAAAAAATATCGATAAATGGGTTCCTAGTTTATATTAGTATACAATTATACATCTCATTTTTAAGGGCCAATTATAATGTCATAAACTGTAGATTTAATGCATGTATTATCACTGCTTCATACGTATAATACAATAGCAAAATAGCAAATTCCTGTAGGGTTTGGCTATAAGTTGATTCATATTGAACCATTTAAATTGTAAGTGGGCTCCACTTTGACTCATATTGAATCTAGACAACGCCTCCTGTGTTGTAGTTAATCTTAAAACAAAATCAAACATGTTCATATCATATATCTCACATGACCACATCATATCTTGTCCAATAATATTTGAGATTAGGAGCGGGTGGGAGTTTAAAGTGGGTGAACTGTGAAACATTCCACATTGATAGGGAAAAGGCACCCAACACTAAATTTCTGGATGAAATCTTGCATAGGTTTGCTAGGACAGAAACTTAACCGAATTGGCTTGTAAGTTGCTCGGATTTGATTTGGTTAAAGCTCGGCTTGAGCTTGATTTGACTAAAGTTTGGCTCGGATGTCTACCGATCAGCTGAGCTCGAGTCTATGGGGGCTCGGCTCATGCTCGACTCGGTTAAGCTCGCTTCAGTATTTTAAATATGAAGTAGGTGATCTCTATGGATATTGGTAAATTATATATTAATTTGGATGTTTAAAATTTAATGTTAGAGTATAAATTTGTTGTATGTCTATTTTTTAGTTAAATATTGCTTAATTATACACTTATTGTAAAAAAATGTTATTTTCTAGTTAAATTTAATAAATATTTAGAAATTTGTTTAATTATTGATTTTATTTTGGAGAGTTTTTAAATTAAAAATATAAAAAAACAATCGAGTTGAGTCCAAGCCTATATTTGCAAACCGAGCCCCAACCCGAGCCTTAACTTTGAAAGCTCTGCGAGCTTTGAGCCGAGCACGAGCCAAGCTTTTCCTAACCGAGCCCGAGCCTAGAGGAGCTTGGCTCATTAACCCCCCTAGTTTTGCCAGTAGTGCATTCTATAATGTTCGCACTGTTTTCTTTTTCTGCTCCATTCTTTTTGCTGTTGACTGTAAATTTATGATTGTAGATTTACAATACATAAAAGAATGATCTATCAAAAGTGTAAGTTCCAATTTATGTTAATGAATAAATTTACTTTTGAAATTATATTATCAAACTTAAAATATCGACCAATTTATTTTTATGGTCACGAGTCTTATGAGCTTCACGAGCCAATCTTCCTTGGACTCGGCCGGCTCGCTTATGTGACAAGCTTGAGTCCAAGCTGGCTCGAGCATATTTAAGTCAAGCTTGTGAAACTTCCCGTCGAGCTGGCTTGAGCATATTTTAAGTCGAGCTTGTGAAACTTCCCATCGAGCTAGCTAACCTCGACTCACAAGTGGGCTTGGCTCATTATTGGCCCTGGTTTGTGCCGAATGCATACATAGTTACACTGACAGTTCTTCATGCTAAAAGGAGTCCTTGGCGGGAACTTTAAAAGGGCAAAGAGGATTGGAAGAGGGGAGAAAATAATGTGTAGAGATCAGGGATACCAATTTACAAGAGTCAGTCATGTCATGAAACATGCACATGTTGATCAAAGTCTCACACCAAAAATTTTCTTTAAATCAGCACTGCTTGTATACTCAATTCCAACCACAAAATGGAGCTAAAACTGCAGCCACAAGCTGTAAATTTGGCAGCAATGAGCACTCTGCTATATCAGGCAAGAACAAGAACGAGAACTAGAACTAGAATTGTCCACAACCTCCAAACCAGTGAATAGTGAATGTGTATATCATTCTTTATGCTATCCAAAATTTTATACACAAATTGTAGTAAAGATTCCAAACCAACCCCCATTTCTCTCCTTGGTTAGTTTCGATTTGTGATATGAATCTTGCAGGCAGCCTAATACAAGAGGATTTGACAAAACTTTCAAAATCAACTCATGACCTTCCTCAATCTCTTCTCCCTCAGACTAGCAGTTTTATTGTGCGGTTCAAGAACAAGAGCATGCTTGAAATCTGCACAAAAAAAGAATGATCAGATAAAATCGAAACAGAGCTCTTAGTTTTAACAAAATAACTAGGATTGACCATTTGAGCTCATATCTAGAAAGAGAACATAGCAAGCACTGAGTTGAGAGTCACCTTGAGCAGCCTCCTTATATCGTCGAAGTGACTCCCTAGCAGTCCCTCTCCGTAAGTATGCCTTAACACTCTGTATTAAGATAAGCAACTCAGGTATTAATTTCAGCAACCAAATAAGATCCTTCAGTAGGACAGCAAATATTGTTCCCTACACAACAGCTGAAACTAGACCTTCCTGTATATGGACCATTTACCTCCTTGGAATCGAAGGTAATTATAACGGGCTAGCCAAGCATATTCTTCTACCAAGTTTCACGAAAGCTCATTATGGGGGTATCTTCCCTTTACTTTTCTTCTCTTTTGTGGATTTTTTAGGCAAGGGTTTGGAAAAGGATAGCAAACCCCACTAATGTGGGATTCACATTGGGAGTGATTGTTGTTGTCGAGTTGGGAGAGGATGAGTCTCCAAGGCTGATTTAGAATTTGGCTCAAGTATGGAGTTATGCTTCTTTGGCTCAGGGAGAGGGTAATGGGTTGTGAAAGGATGGCCCTCAAGCCCTATCTACAACTTTTGCTTAGGCAAGGAGCTAGGCTTCTTTCCTTTCATTCCCCTCGCACTCCAGAATCTCTTGGGATTAGTATCCATGACAGCAACTATTTAATTTGAAAACTTAAACTCATGATAGAATGGGTTCGGTGATATATCTCAGGATCTCATTATTACTGGAAAAAGATAAGTGAAAACCAAGGACCTGCTATATTGTAACCAAATCATATCAGACATAATTCGGAAACCACTGACTAGGAAATTAATAAAACAAAAGAAGACAGCATTTTCTGTCACCTTTTTATCGAGCAATATGGCCTTCGTGCAATCTTCCTCAGCTTGCTGGAAGCTATAAACATAGAACGTCCATCAGATTATACAAAGAAAAATATTTTTCGAATGAGAACATTATCACAACCCTAAGAGAGCAAATCACATTTTGAAGGGAAAAAGATTACCATCTCAACTCTAAGAATGCAGCTGCACGATTGCTATAAAAAGTTGCATTCTTCTGATTCAGTTTGATAGCTTCAGTGTAATAGTTCACAGCCTTGTTCCATTGCCTTCCCTTGAAAGCAGCATTGCCCTGCATTACAATTGGAACTTCATACATACATCGTCTGACACCAAAACATTTCTCTAAACTACTATACATACAATACACCACTGCAGCAACACAATAACAGCAACAATAATAAGCCACATTCCATAATCAGCCATGCATTACTCTGATCGTTAATCCACCTACAATAAAGGGATGATCCCAAAAAACTTGGAAAGGTACGGTCTAATCTTTGCTAAAGCATCAGTGCTAACCTGCAGAAAAGCACAAATTATATACACTACTAGACTGGAGCTTAAATTTTTATTAATAAAATCAATTCAACGTTTACTCATTTATCCAGCTTGGTTCAAGATAAGGAATAACGTCATTTTAGAATTGAAATTACACCCTACTTGGATAGCATATGGCTCCATCATCTTAAGATAAAAAATACAATCAATTCAACCTATCACTTGAAAAGATTGGTTCAAGATAAGAAGTAACTTCATTTTAGAATTGAAATTACACCCTACTTGGATAGCATATGCCTCCATCATCTTAAGAATAGTGATGCTTCAACAACTAGCTCTTGAAAAGCTTGCAACCAATTTATGTTGATTTGGCAGCTAGAAGCAGATCCAAAATTTCAGAAGCTCTATTACAGTATGCCAGTCAAAAGCTAACCTTTTCTTTTAAAAGTTCAGAGGCATCCATGTCACCATTAGAATCTTGCAACGGCATGGACTTAGATGCAAGACTCAGATGTTCCCGAACTGAAGAGTAACAATCCAGAATAGTGTCGAGGAGAAACCTATCAGCCCCATAGGATGCAATAAATGAAACTGATGTTGCAAAACCATCATTCTCTCCCAATGGAACAGTTGCCTAACAATAGAGCAAATGTAAGGTTTCACAAAAACAAGCATATGGAAAAACCAGTCCTTATCAGAAGAATGAAAGCCTTACGGTGAAATACCTGACAACATCCAGACATGCTTGATATGCTAGATAACAGTAGTGCTTTATCATGAAACTCGGTAGAGAGACGTTTTCTAGAATTACGCTTTACAGGAGGATCACCGATAGTTGGAAGAACAAGTACTCCACCTTCCTGAGGGAAATAAGAAAAGGGAGAAAAAAAAATAAAAAAAAAAGAACTTGACAATGAGATGCAGTACCACTGTAACCAAAAGAATTGAGCAACAAATGAAAAATGAAGCAGCGATAAACTTTGGGTTAATGGAAGCTGATGAGCCTTCTCATGGCCAGGACTTTATGGGAGTCTACCCACATTAACCCCAAATTTTATCAGCAGGCAAGTCATGATGCTGTTTTTAGGTTTGAGCAGCAAACTGAGAACTTGTGAACATTTGCAAAGATACAAATAAGAGACCTAAATATTCAAATAGCTATGTACCTTTAACAAGTTCTGCATTGCAACACGCATTTCAGCCTTCACTTTATACAATAATTTTACATCATCTGGAGCTGAATTCATCGTTGTACGAACTTGTTCAGATGCATCAGGCCCCAACTTTGGCTTCACTGAAGCAATCCAATCTTGGTAATTTAATCCAAACTCATATCTGCAACCCAATACTGATGCTGATCAGACCAAACTGCTGGGATGATATTAAGAACCAGAAGAAATACACTATTGAAGACTAGGAAATAATCTCCAGGCTCACAGGCATGCATAAACAGAACAGGGTGGGGGCAGAGAACCATGAACCTACATCTTTTGTCCAACATAGCCTCTAATAGCACCTAATCATAGGCCATAGCAAAGTTGCCAAAATTCAAGATCATTTTAGAGGCCAAATAAGGTAGTGTTATCACTCCGGTGTGATAAAACTACAAAGGTCCACATTAATGAGCAAGCTCTTGGAATAATGAGCTCTGAAAAATTATAAATGTTGGCAAGCAACAGAAATCCAAGACTACTTGAATCAAATACAACACATAGGGGAGAAAAAATTAATTATGGGACATTATAAACAGTAATCCCTATTTGTAAGCAAATATTGGGAGCATAACACAAAAAAAAAAAAAAAGCTTCACAATTACTCGACTGCAGCATCAAATTATAGTAAAACTTTCATTATTGTCCTAGCGCTCATCAAACTCAACCCAAGTAAACATAGCCTTTCCAGGCGGCCCCATTCGTTTAATGAAGACATTGTTATTAGTATCTTTACTGGAAACATACACATGTCCAGAGGCTAAGTTAAAGTTCTTTAGTATTTTTGTGCATTTCGATCTTGGTCGGAGTGCTCCAGTGCCATGCTGTATCAGTATCTCAACATGCACTAGGGCGTGGGGGATAAAATTCATGCAAAACAACGGGGACAATACTTCAATTGATCTGTGTCAAAGTTTAAATCACTTGGTGGATCAAGGAGGAAAACATGTCTCGCTAAAAGGTATCGTCCTCTTCCATCCTTTTTCCTTTAATCTGACAGGTAAGAGATCTAGTTTTGTGATTGCTGGAGCAAACCAAAGCTCATAGCATTTCAGGCCATTGTACCACAATTATTCCCTCCACCCCATTTCAATTAACTCTTTAGGCAATTCAACAAAAACCACTAAATAATTTAGTTGAATATTCAAACTTTTAAAGACAATTTATCTTGAACTGTTGAACCTTGTGTGGAAAAAAAAAAAGAAAAAAAAGGAGAGAAGCACATAGAGACAGGGGGGAAGGAGCCAGCATTGAAAAGGGCAAAAGCAAAAGCAACTGGTAAAGATAAATTTATGAAAGTAATCACTAATATGTCTTGAGATTGTAAGGTGACAGATATGAATATATCATGGAGGGGGAAAAAAAGTTGGCTAAAGCGATAACTGAAATGGGATGGAGGGATTAACACTTTTGCATCTTTGCTGATGAAAATTGGCTACAAATTCAAGATAGAATAGATGAGTTTGACCATTATTGAGGAGATAAAAAGACAAGGAACTTTCAGTATGTCACAAACAAGTTGACATATTGCTGAAAATCATAATAGGGCATGTGACTAGCAGGATATTATTATTTTTTTTAATGGAAAGCAGGTTATTAACAGGGAATGGCCACCACATACAAAGATGATTTAAATACCTCTATGCTCTGCCTAGCCTTTTACCCATTATTATCAGGATTGCAACACACCATATGATCCCCATTTCGGGAAGAAGCATCCTGAAGCCAAAATAAGACTAAATTTGTGTGAAAGTTAGTGATCTGCCTTCCAGAACAAACACCCCGGAAAGCATTCCTGCTAACTATGCTTTTAGCCATTGTAAAACAGTGTGATTACTATGATAAATTGGTGAATCAAAGGTAACATCCCAACAATAGATAATATAATGAGAAAGTGTTCCAAGAGATGATACCTATTAAGCAAAACCATCACAGATGAGAGAGCTTTAAGAGCAGCTACTCCTTGCTGCACATGAGATGATACTTCATAAAATCCTTTCAGACTTGGGACATTTGAAGCAATATACTGGCCAAGGTTCGTATGCTTAGGGCTTTGATCTGATCAATCAATCAAAGCACTCTTTGATTAACAAAGTACACTTTGATTAACAACCACAGGCATTAACTCCTTGTAATCTAAAAATCTTTAAATTATAGTAGTCAAACTTAACCAAGTAGATTGAATTAGAGCGTTCCACAAACATTGAAGGTGACTTACAACCAGAAAGATTTTCAGTCGCCTTCGTCAC
Source organism: Portulaca oleracea (assembly GCA_029582165.1). Taxonomy (NCBI): domain Eukaryota; kingdom Viridiplantae; phylum Streptophyta; class Magnoliopsida; order Caryophyllales; family Portulacaceae; genus Portulaca; species Portulaca oleracea. Next base: position 1,216,265 of record CM055876.1, read on the forward strand.
AGCATATGATGCTGTATGCATTGGGATTTTTGAAAACTCAAATAGGTCATCCGCAATAATTAAGCTCCTTGGCCTTTTAGGCTCAGCATTTGACTTGAGCAGGACATTTCCAACACGACATAAAACAGACGGATCACGGGCAAACCATCCTGGATTACACACATAAATAAAAATCAGCGCAAGTTATAATCACTATCCATGGTCAACCTACCATGTAAGCAGGAGAAGGGAGGTTAAGTCACCCCAGAGTGGTGAGACTGTGCAACAGAGTGTGAATATATGTGAGGGGGAGGGAAGAGAAGTCACTTCATAATGCTCAACAAATAGCGTCCTTAAAAAGGTGCAACAAGAAGAAGATTAATACATCTAGTTCCATAAGAGTAATGCTTAGACAGGCTAGAAACTTCAAGACTAACAAAATGTTGCCTCCTCTTTATAGTTGAAAGGACAAAAGTTGTTTGCTACTTTGATCAACCCACTTTTAGTGGAAACTATTGGTAGAGAACATGTCCCGTGGAATGCACATTATGAGGTAGAAAAAATTAGGTAAACTACCTTTAGATCTGCTTGGGAGGAGGGTAAGGAAGGGGGGGGGGGGTGAAGGAGGGTGCTTATCCTTCTTACCCCTGCTTGGAAGGGAGTGAGAGAGGGTAAGGGAGAGTAAAAAGGAGTGAGATTTACCCCCCTTTAGCCCTTATGTTTCTTACACCCCATGACCCCAATTTGGGGTGTAAAGAAAAGTTTAATTAAATTATAACATACATAAAATAGAAAATGATCATATTACCCTTAACCCTAATTGAATCATAACACACACACACACATCCATCTCTCTCCAACTCACACCCCCCCCCCCCCCCCCTCTCTCTAGCACACACACACACACACATTCATCTCTCTCTCTCTCGCTCTTTCTCTCTCTTACACCCCCCCCCCAATCTCTCTTTCTCTCTCTAATGTGTGTGTGAGAGAGAGAGAGAGAGACTAGGTAGAGAGAAAGGGGGAGGAGGTAGAGAGAGAATGGGTATAGAACTAATGTATGAGTGTAATACCATGTCATTGTATTACATATAATATGAAAGGGCAAATATGTTAATTGAATACTTACTCTTATGAACTCTACTAATTGAGTTCCCAAGCAAGGGTAAATAGTTTACCCTTACAAACAATCTCATACTCTCACCCTCTTTTACTCTTATGAACTCCTACCCTCCTTTCTAACTCCCTTCCCAAGCAGACCCTTAGGGATAAATATAAGTGGTTTTCTTTTTTAACTATGGAAAATTGATTACAAGTACATTATGCCCCTCTCTCTCCCGTTTCAGAAGTCTCACAAAATAGCAACTCTCACATAAGCTAAAAATACCCCTCTGCCTCCATCAATATTCAATTGATCATCATATAGAAACCCATGAACCCATCAAAGAATCTCCCTTACATCCCACAATATAAATCAGTTACAAGCAAAAATTGAAAAGGCAAAATTTAGCATCACTAACAAATAGTTATCAACAATCACCATACCATCATCTTAAGGTTAGGGAAGTTCAAATGAGGATTTAGTAGGGTACCCTCCAGCAGTTTTCAAATGATACGACCAGTAGCTATTCCTTAACTACAAAGATCAGAGAAGTTCAAAGTATACCCGGAACAAAAGGCCTTAAAGTGCCTCTCAGTTGGAAAATTCTGAAGCCTCCCCTTATAAGGGTACCACCATTCCATATCCAATTGCTTCCTTCATTATCCCATCACACAAAATGCAAGGAGCACACTCAAACAATAGATGGAAGATACATCTCCCCTACAATCTCATGCTTCTAAGACAAGATGAGGAAACCATCACTACAGCCCCCAAAAAAAAAAAAAAAAAAAGTTGGGTTTTAAGGTGGATCCAAGGGGAAAGGCACCTAAACCTTGAATCTCCGCAACTGCAGACTGCCCAAAGTATTGGCTACATTGGAACATGATGATAGATACTGGATAATGATTTCGCCCATAACGAGAAAAAATCACCTAGTTATATAACTTAGATAAGCTAGACAAAAGGAAAGCAAATAACTAGATATGGTGAGTACTCATATCTTTTTGTTTTCGAGAAAACAATGACGAGTACTCATACTCATATCTTAGGTGCACGCATTGCTTATGTTGGGCATCAACTAAACCAAGTATCCAATAAATCTCAATGGAACTATACACCACAGCTTCTGCATGAAAAGGAGAATTGAGAATGAAGCCATAATGTAAGTACAGTGTAACGTTCTCTGGACCGGTAATGCAGACCTCAGTTTCACTTCCATTGAAGATGAACATAGTCTGAGTGATATACTTCCATATTTAATGAAAGGGGCAACAATCAACATTCTATACTGCCTTCTTAAACAAAAAGGGCAACAATCAACATTCTGATCTATACTTGTATCATTCAAAAATCAAATATGTTCAGCTAAAGGAATGACAGATAAAAGTTCAAAAAATAGGAGGATAGAAAGGGAAACTGGACTCCCATCTCCAGAAGATTTTGTGCAGGACCATTCAAACATAATGGAGTCGTTGAAAATGGCAAGGTGACGAAGCTGAGATGTTAAAAAGCTTCAGTTGGAAGGGGGGTTTGAGGGCCAGAATGCCAAGCTTGACTGATATTCTCGTAAAATTGCTGAAAGGCAGCATATGAGATCTTCAGAAGCCAAGGCAACAGCAGGACAAGAGTTAAAAAGAAGAAAATATCAAGTATTGGTGAATGGTGAGGCTACCTACTTATGTTGCCTATAATATAGTACTTCACATAGCCACGCCTTGCATTATTATGGGATACTAATAGGAATAGAAGTACACTTAACTGCATTAAAATAACACCAACTATGCAAGATCAACCACTAGAACACATTTCACAAAGAAACGCAGCCATATGATATCTAGAAATAGAAGGGAAAAAAGTGTGAAGTAAACAACACAGGACCCTATACAGAGCCCTCATGTCCAATGCCACTTATGTTGAAGAAAACAATACTTCTGTCAGATTTAGAGCTTAAGATTCATGTAACTAGAACACATCTGCTTTGTGCTATATGTAAACCAAAAAATCTAATAAGTCATAAAGCAACAGAAATGAACAGTACCAATGGTGTCCAAACTTTGAGAATTTGGCAGGACCCCAATCATGGATATAGCCCCATGAGATGCACGAAATCCAAAAATACCACAGCATGATGCTGGAATTCTCACACATCCAATTGCATCAGTACCTGGCATATATAACAGTTGTTAGTTGTGCGTATCCACCAGAAACTGGCCAAAACCCAAATTAAGGTATGCTAAATATGCAGCAAACGAGACTTGAAGTCTACCTTGCTAATCAGAACCATCAGCAAAGAATTTTGCTCATTAGAAAAAGAATATTAGACCTCAAAGTTATTGGCAACCCTGTCCAAAGTTAAATGCATTCAGTACATCAACTCTGAATGCATTCAGACTGCTGCTCAGGGATGCAATCAGACAAAAAATATACCAGTTTTTATCATATTCTCTCTTCTGCTGAGCATATTCATCATCAAATTCTGTAGAAAAAAACTAGAATAACTTTTTCCGAGGTCAAAGAACCAGGAGTATCATCATACCAAGGGCAAAGTCAACAAGCTGGCCAGCAACTGCAACAGCTGAGCCACTAGAAGACCCGCCAGGAACATGTTGTGGTGTCGACGGATTGACAGGAGTTCCATAATGCACATTTACTCCAGTTATCCTGAAAGTACAATCTTGCTTCATTTCAGCACACTTGTCCATTTGTAAGAGAAAAAAGCAACAACGTCAAAGCACATTGAAGAGACCAGATAAGTTACATGCACAGAGCAAACATCACTGACACACTAATAACTACTACAAGGTCAAAACCTCCTCAACATCCCCAGCAACAACACTCTGACCAGTTGCATGAATAAATATCCAAGTCTTATCGGTTTTCTGATGGAATGACTTCATACTAGCACTACAGATTCAACCAGAATCATCATTTTCTTGATCATACAAGTATTCCACTATGGAGGACTTAGATTGGAATTAGTTAGAAAGATTTTGGACAGAAACATTGCATACTACCAACTAAAGAGTGACTTAAGTATAAACCAATACACTCGGTTCAATTCAATACTGCCATTTGCTTTCTCTTGATCATACGCATGTATTCCACAGGATTCTAAACACATTTAGACCCAAAAAAAAGGTTACATTGAAAGCATCATTTGCAATAAACCTAAAACAATGATAATGCATGCGGTGATAAACCCATAATCACAAATGGACAAACCCAGGCTCCAGGAAGTGGATACTCTCCCTCAGCAACAGCTTATCAAATTTCCTCACAACTACAAACAAAGACAAGTCAATGCAAATACACAAAGGAGAACATATTCATACCCAAGTGACAGCTCATCCAACACAGTTGAGCCCACACATTTAGCACCGGCCTTCAACAAGTTGGTAATAACAACCGCCGTCTCGCTCCCTTCTTCATGAGTCCTCTTCCAATCAGGACTACCGAACCCCGTCACTCGTTCTTCTATCTCAAATCTGCACCAACAACAATCCCAACACAACCCTTTTGTCATATTCAACAAGACCAATCACCAAAAAAGTTTGAAACATTCAAGACAAAAAACAACGTTGAAGGAGCAAAAGACGAACATGTCTTTGACTGCGAAGGAGAGGCCGGAGAGAGACTGAGGAGGAAACGGAGGAGGCGGAGAAGGAAAAGGGAGAATCTCGAATCTCTCAAGGAAGGCTCCGAAATCTTCAATTTGTAGAAGTTTCTTATCTCTATTTCTTCTCCTCCTCTGAGACTCAGCAAGAACTGCGATCCCTGCTACTCCAATGCCAATGAGAATCCAGACCTTGGGATTATTGGGTAAGCTGATCATTTTGAGGGATTTCGCCATGATCGGCGAAATTGAAGCTGTATTGTGAGGGTTATGGAGGAAATGAGGTGGTTATGGGGTTTGTATTGAGGTGGGTTGATACTTGATTGTTGCCCAAGGTTTTACAAGGGTTTTAGGAACTACTTGGAAGAGAGAGAGAGAGAGAGAGAGAGAGAGAGAGAGAGGGTTTGAGCTCTGTCTCTGTGACAGGTGATCTGGGATGGGACCCGCTATGGTGAACGGTGGATGCAAGAGTTGGACTTTTCGATCCTGAATATAGAAGCTCTAGCAGCCGATTTGGTTAATAGGTTGTGACTTTTCTTTTCTTTTCTTTTTTTTTTTTTTTGAGAACCATAGGTTGTGAATTGCGAATTTGCGATGCCAAAATTCTTAGAATATTTTTTTCTTTTGGGTGGGAGTACCTCAAGCTTTTTCTTTTTTTTTGGCATTAAGAGCACGTACGGTTTAGGGCTAAATGCAGTGGTGGATCTCGACACTCAAATTAGGGGTGTCCAATATACTTATTATTACATGAACGTTTTTTAAAAATAAAATAAAATTTAAATAAATAAAAATAAATATTAAATAACATATTCACCAACTTAACACAATTTCGTTGACTTACACTTTTGTTTATAAAAAAATAATTTGATACTCATTCCGTCCCAAGTAATTTGTCCAGTTTACTTTTTCACGGTTTTCGATGCAACATTTTGACCACTAAATTTTTACATTTTATCTTAGCAAGACTAATAATATTGTATTTAGATAAAAATATTTTTCATCAAAAATCTAATAGTGGTAGCCCGTGGCTTTATATAACAACTCAACATATAACTTGATAAATTAACGATCAAAATTTAAAACTTTTGACCTAATTAGTCAACTCGGACAAGTTATTTGGGACAAAGGAAGTATTATTTTAGGGATTTTGGGTTGATGTTAAATTGAACACCCCTATTATGCTTTTTGGGATTTATTCTACGAGGTCCACTTGCTCCAGTTAAAAAAATTTCTTCCGAATAATATTAGAGAATCACAAATTTTTTTTTTTTATCAGGGCCCCTACCATTCCTACACATCCGCCTCTGGCTAAATGATAGGTACCATGAATATTATTTTTGGTAAGTTTTTAATAAATTTGGTTAGCTTTTGATTTATATGCTAAATGTTAATTTTGATAAGTACGGTAACTTTCGGTTAACTAGAATAGTTTTTAGTGAGTTTTACCCGCACTCACCTACTATCCAACTTTACATGTCTTAAATGTGAATTTTAAGCTTGGAATCATACATATTAGTAAAATACGGTGCGGGAATTAAACGCATAACATGTTGTGCATGTTTTATTCGACAACATTTTGTAAAAATACAGTCAAGTATTCGCCGATATAAACATTGAATTTTGACAATGGTACATGAAAATTTATGTTTTATACTGTAGCTTTTTATTTGAAAACACTGATAAATTCTTATTACTATATTGATTTATGTCAAGATTCTTACAATCCTCCATTTAAAACGAGTAGTTCGTGTATTAAACACGTATTAAATATTATAATTTGACGAAGCAAAAAAATGCCATTATTATTCGACGGCCTTCATAGAAGACGGATTCACACTTTTAAAAGCTCAATTCGTCTATACGCGTCTTATACGCTTATTATACGAGTTTTAACTAAAAAAAAAATCATTTGCAAGACAACCGAATGTTGCTTGATGATTAATATGGTGGAGCAATTATCAAGCAAGCCTTGTGTAGAGATGAATTTTTGGGTTGAGTGTGAGTAGATCTATTGTTGGGAAAATGATGTTTTAGTGACATTGAATCTTTATCATCTTCACTTGAACTTCTTGATCTTCTTACAGTATGTATGACAAGATAGAGAATAACCATAGTAGCCAAAGAATTCACTGATGGATATGACTAAAGAGTCATGAACAAGTTCATTTTCAATAAAAAAAAATATATATATTTACGATACTGTAAGTGTTCAAAGAGATAAAACTTTAGCCTAACTTATGGCACAACTTGACTTGTTTCTCACTGATACAAAGAGTATTTCTCTATAGTATTGTGTGCATCAATTCTAGAGAGAGATGTATTTTATGCTTTTTGATATTGCTTGGTTGTGTATTTTGCAAATGGCTAGAATACTCCTATTTCTAGGAGAGAATGAGAGGAGTAACAAATTTGTAATATCCACGCTTAAAAACACTTAGCGAGGGATTTTAAAGATGACCATAACCTTGACCAAGTCAATTGGCCATATGCAATATTAGAAATATAGTTGTTTAGGTCAAATAACACGGTTAATTAGGATTATAAATAAACAATCATATCTTATAACCCTTGGACATTAGATTAGAGACAGGATTCTGACACAGACCTTGCCAAGCACGACATGACCTATGTCAGGGCAAACACAGCCTACGTTAGTCATGACACGGTCGGTGTCGATCCGGCATTATGCTTTCTTGCTCGATCTATGGACATCAACACATTTCATGTTAGGTCCAAAACTATCCGTGTCAACCATAAAACTTGAGTTAAGCCTTATGATTGTCCTTATACTTATTATACTTAGTTCCAACATGTATATAATCCACTTATACTTTTAAAATAATTTCAATTGCCCGTCATTTCAAGAGTATGTAAAATACCCTTAAAATAACCTTGAAAACTTACTTAGGTTAACACTCCCGCCCGTTTGAAATAGTCTTAAGTTGTACTTGAGGGTAAGTGTAACACCTCGAAAATTCAATTACAAATTTAACGGGCAATGTCTAACGTTGACTAACTTTAATAGCGGAAGTCTCATTTTTTCTTTTCAACTAGGCCTTAGTGCGTTAGTGTCGTATCCCCGAAGGAATACAAGGCAAGAAGGAAAAACTAACAACTGTTCTTCAAATTAAAACCAAACTAAACAACTTCAAATCCTGAAATCAAACAACTCCAACTTAACTAACTCCAAGTCTTTTTGATGGAAACATAATATAAGTGAGGAAACTAAACACGTCATCCTTACTTTTAATTCTCGTTCTCAGTATAGAGAACTTCACCTGAAAACAAAACATTTACACACATGAGGACTCAATAATGTCTACCCCTAACTGTCAAAACAAGTTAAAATTCATTTCAATTCATTTAGGAGGAGAAGTGAATAAGTCAAACCATTTCACAAACCTTTCACCATTCCCAGAAGTATAATACAATTTCCTCAACCAAAATCAGTTCATATTTTATTATGCAGGTGGGATACCACATCCCTTAAAGTAACATAACAAACCGGATCCCATATCATTTTCCTACCACAGGCTACGACCATAATTATCAAGATATGACATCTCCTCCTACCACAGGCTACGACCAGAAATATCGAGATATCACATCTCCGCTTACAACAAGCTACGACCAGGATCCCAGATCCTTTGCCTACCACAGGCTACGACTAGAATTATCGAGATATCACATCTCCGCCTACCACAGGCTACGACTAGAACTATCAAAACTATATCAGGGTATCCCCTGATCTCTTGGTCCATAACCCTGCAGGACACCACATCCTGGTCTTTAGGTTATCCCCTAAAACCCGCTTAATGTTCCAGTTTGAATTATTAATATCTTATGCATTCCAAGTTCACACTTCACAATTCTCAACACAAACCAACCCAGGTCCCCAAAACCGGTAACAAAAACAACTTACAAAAGACCATCTCATTTTCTTCAACTCATAAATCAACAACTGCAAACAATTAAAACAGACGGTCTAATTTTCCACATAAATTCTCCTTCATAATGCGAATTCCAAAATAGATTAGAAATCAACAAAATCACTTAAAGTGCATCCCAGTTGGGATTAGGGCATAAATATTACCTGGATATCTTTACTTTACTTCACTTCAATTCAATGAATACACTTAAGTTCACTAAAACGACGTGGTCTATATCGTGCCAAAAATAGAATGATTTCTATAATTAAAACGCGCCCTTCGGAGCTAGTATTAACTACCTTCTACCTAACCCTCCCCTAGGAACACTATAGGGTTCCTATTATTCATGAATTAACATCTTGAACTACTCACACATTTTTCACATAAACATTCATTAGAAATTTACTACATTTTCACACATCAACATTTTGGCATAAATAAAACATAGGGCAGATTACATCACTTGCATTGCAAAGGCTCTAACTTGACTTCCCTACAATCCTAATTCCGGACTTTCTGAAAGCTTTGGGATGTCTACTAAAACTTTATGTTGACTCCGAGACCTAAAACATACTCTAAGGTTCCCATATACAGCCCACACTCAAACTAATCCAATTTTGACCTAGGTCTGGTAATTGGGTCATAACTCTATTTATACACTTCAAAAGCCTGATCCGTAAAATTTTTATGAAAGCTAACATCTTAGGGGACTTTCAAACCGAACGGCTCGGTCAAAACACGACTGCATAGTTTATGGTGGACTCTCTATTATGACCCAATAAATCTGTCCCATTACTGGTTTACTTTTAGTTGGTATTTCCGATCCTAACTCTAACCAACCGATCTCGAGACTCTAACTTGGGCCTCAAAATAGTGGGATAAGGTCAAGGACACCCCCTTCACCTTCTTAACATAACCAAGGCCCAAATTACACTTTAACTAATGCCAAAACTCAATTAAACAATTTAATTCCCCAATTAAACCTTTTCATAAAACTCCGAAAATAATAACCAAGGTCACACTAAACTATTGTCATCCTAAACTCCAAAAAACATCATGACACAACAAAGAACTCAAAACCACCAATTATAATATATCTTAAACATTTTTAAGTAAAGGAAAACTCGATAAAACCCGTAATAACATTATAGCACATGATAATAACACAATAACAATAAGATTACCACATAAAGATCAAAACTTTACTAATCATAGTATATACTAGTATTTAGACTCGTGCATTGCACGAGACAATAATAAAACAAACATTGTTGAAATATTGTTGAAAACGTAACATATAAGAACATTTAATTAATAAAATAATTGATGGTATATATAAGTTTTTTTTTTCAAAAATATGAAGATTTAATCTATAATATTAAAATTGTAGGTACCTTCAAGTGGAGCAAATTTATGTATAATTGAGTATTTAAATTATATATAACTTCCAATGTGCTTTCATCAATTTTAACATGTATTTAAAAGTATTTAAAAAGTACACATTAGAAATTATACACATATCTACGTAACAATTTACATGCATTAATAATATTTTTTAGATATTGACTGGGAGATTGTGAGACTATTATTGTAAAAAACTTTTCTAAGTTCGAAAAGTTATTTGGTAAATGTGTCTCTTATTAGTAAAGCATTTTATATAAAATATAAAAGGTCACTTTTATTTATATTTATGTTAGCTCATTTTTATATTTGGTTAATATAGCATTTATGTATTGTAGTAGTAACTCATGCTATTATTAATTAAGATGTATAGAGAAATTTATTAAAAAAATGTAAAAGTGTTTAATTGTAGTTTTCCAAAATGCCTCATTAAAACACACTTATTAAATTCTCACCCTTTGTACCAAGTTATATATATATATATATATATATATATATATATATATATATATATATATATATATATATATATATATATATATATATTGCAACGGAAAACAGGCTATATTCACATCCAACAAACAGGGATACAGAGTGGCTGGGGGGTGGCCCATACCAGGTCTACATATTCATTACAAGATCAATGAATCTATGGTATCTAGAGTAGGATTTTGCCACCATTAGACATCTTGTGCGTATGCTTTCTTTGATGCTACGTGCCACCTCCACGGCGCTTGAATGGGGTTCGTCATGGTCTCTTTTGTTTCTCTCCTTCCAGATGCTATAACACATTTCCCCGAAGACTGCATAGTTGAACTGTTTCATCCATCTAGGTTTGTCAGCCTGTGTGAGGTAGTGGATAACCTTGCTAATGCTATGCATATTAGTGTAGTCCTGATTACAAGCCCACCCCTGCAGCTGACGCTAAATCTTTCTCGCAAAGTGGCATGTCAGCAGCAGGTGGTCTATGCTCTCCTCACCCCCCCCTCGTGAAGAGGGTGCAGTCAGCCCTGTTTAGTCCCAATTTTGTGTCTAAATAACGTCTTAATTCTTAGGCTTTTGACTCGTTTTGAGTTTATTTTCATGGCCTTTTAGTATGTTTTTGGTTATTTTGTAGGTTTTGGCATTTACACAAAAATGAGGTAAAACGGGCCACTTGAAGGTACCTACAATTTTTGGTGATTTCTCGAGTCGAGCCGGACCGAGAGTCGAGGCGGAGTTGACCCGGGACCACTTTCTCTTCATTTGGTACGAAATAGTGAAGTAACACCCGCTACGACTCTTGTAGCGGGCGTTACGTGCCTTGGAATAAAGGAAGGAACAAAAGGAAGAAAAGAGGAGGGTAGCCCCCACGACCCTGGCGTGGCACCCGCTACCCAACAGGTAGCGCCCGCTACCATATAGGTGGCACCCGCTACCCCTGGCTGCCAGAACAATCGCTTGTGGTTTTCGCCGGGTAGCGCCTGTTACCTTATCCATGGCACCCGCTACCTAGCTGGTAGCGCCCGCTACCATATAGGTGGCACCCGCGACCTCCTGGTCCAGAAGAAGACCGCACCTGCAGTATCCAGGACCGCACATGCGGTCTCACGAAGCTCAAAAATCGCTTGGGAGATTTCGCTGGACAGCCAGAGACCGCACCTGTGGTCTCCCCCTTTTCTAGGCGTGTTTTCGGCTTTACTTCACACAACCGTTTGAAGTAAGGGCAGACATCATACGGGGGGGTTGTATGTCCACCACGAGGCATTTTTAATGTACTTTGTGTGCATCCATTTGACCCATAGAACCTCTTTGTGCTGCAGGATGTCCCATACCAGCTTTGCCACCGAGGCCTTATTCCACGCTTGAAGGCATTTCAGTCCGAGCCCGCCTATTTGCTTTGGCTTGCAGGAAGTTCCACAGGATATATATGGAGGTAGGGTATAGGCGGGCGTGGCCTCCCACAAGAAATTTCTGCAGAACCTGTTGAGTACGTCGATCGTATGTTAAGGGATAATAAGGATTTTTGCCCAAAAACTGTAAATCCCCATGAGGACACTATTGATCAAGAAAGCCCTTCCCGCATGTGAAATATTCCGTGCGGACCATAACTTGATTTTTGCAATTATCTTTTGAACAAGAGCGTTGTAGTCATTCTTGGATAGATTGCACGCTGAGACGGGCATACCAAGGTATTTGAAGGGAAGAGCACCGTAGGAAAAACCTGTGCACCAGAGTAACGTCTCTGTCAGCTCATTTTCCGTACTGCCGTATATCATTTTCGATTTTTCATGGTTTGCCATCAGACCAGTGACATTTGAAAAATGATTGAAGGCCTTCATCAATGTCTGAACCGAGGTTTTCGTGGCCGCAGCAAAAAGGATGAGGTCATCCGCAAACATTATATGAGTGAGCTCTAGGACGGTGCAGTCCGGGTGATATTTAAATCTCGGCTGCTCTTGGATATAGTAGTCCAGTGACCTCGATAAATATTCAATTCCTTCATCAGGACGAAAAGTAGAGGGGACATGGGGTCCCCTTGTCGGAGGCCCCGACCCCCTTTGAAACTCTCTGTGACTATCCCATTCACACAAATGGAGAACGTTGGAGTTGTGATACAAGCCATAATGCACTTCGTCATCCATTGTGGGAACTTAAAAGCTGTTAGCGCTTCTTCAATGCAGCCCGGCCCAGTGCACGGAGTAAAAGGCCTTTTTTAATTCGATTTTCATCATGCATCGGGGAGTAATGGGTGCTCTTGTGTAACCCCTTGCTACTTCTTAACAAAGGAGTACATTGTGTAGTAGCTCTCTTGCCGGGATGAAAGCACTTTGGCTCAAATTCACAATCAAAGGGAGCACCTATCTAATTCATTATGATTTTAAATTAGCGGAAACCACAAGGAAGATCTAAAAACACTCTTTTAAGAATTATAACATAATCATTTTACATAAACCCCATTTATTATAATTATTATATTAATGCAAGATTATTGAAAAACTTTTTTTACACAAGTCCTAATAATAATAATAATAATAATAATAATAATAATAATAATAATAAACAAAATAATAATAATAATAATAATAATAATAATAATCAAAACTAAACAACCACATAAAATAGCACTAGGGTTAAGATTTTACTATTATAGAGAGAGATAGAGGGTGGCTGGCCGGAACTCCGGTGGTCGGCGATGAGCTTAAGGGGTCGGGGCGGTGCATGGAGGATGACGCCGGTGACAGTGGGTGGTCGGAGGTGGCAACAACAAGCGGTAACTACAACAGCAACAATCGACAACAACAACAGCACATAACCACTTTAACAGCCTCTAACGACGACTCCGGTGATCAACGGGAACTGGTGGTGGGTGGCGGTCGTCGACGGGACTGCAGGCCATCTCCTGGTGGTGTTGGTGGTTGCCGGCAAAGTCAAGAGTGGAGCTTGGAGGCGGTCAAACAGGGGCAGCAACACAACATCACAACAATGGCGACTCTACTTTGGCAGTCTTCCACCGTTGCTCTGGTGGCCAATGGTTGCGGATGACAGTTGGCGGTCATCGGTGGTGGTGCAGTCTAGCGGTCGATGGAGGTCGGGTAGCCTGGAAGCTGGTGGTTGTTAGTGGGGGATAGGGAGAAGAGAGGGTGAAGGAGGGGTTTGAAAGAGAGGGGAGACGGGGGCCGGGCTCGGGTTTGCGTTCACGCAACCGAAGAAAGAAAGGAAGGGGTGTGGGGTTTGTTTTTGTAATATTGACCTAGGATTTAGCTAAGAGGGGTGTTTATACCCATAATTAATTACAATGAAAAAATGTTAAAAAGAGAAAATTAATACAACTGACTATAATTAATTATTTATAATATATGTTTTTCCAAAACTCTAAATTAACACATAATTCTAAAAAAAATACCCACATGAATAATAATAATAATAATAATAATAATAATAATAATAATAATAATAATAATAATAATAATAATAATATAGCACTTAGGGCGAGACATAAAATTATTAAAATACCCACACTCCCATGCAACCTTCCCATGCATAAAATTACTATTCTACCCTTCGTTAGCTACTACGCCGTCCTACGAGCTCAAGTGTTGACCAATAAATTTCACAAAATACGCAAGATATAAATTAACACATTAACGATGTAACTGTAAACACATTTCAAATTTTCGGGGTTTTATAGCAACAAATCCTGCCATTAGAAATGTATACTTAAAACTTATGGGCATTAAATACACCACCATTTTCAAATAGCTTAAAATCTTTGAAAGAACCCTAGAGGGGAGGGGGTGAATAGTGTTTATAAAAATACTGCAAACACTTAAGTAAAGGACATTGGGTCTCTTAATCTTGTATAGATTAAGAGATAACTTTTCACAATATAAAGGACAGTACAGATAGAATGATAAACTTCCTTTATTTAATTATAAGCAGAATACAGGGAATAAACCTGGTTGCTCAAGGGTAAAGGACCTGGCAACAACTGCTCGGGGAGTGCCTTACTGAAGGGCACTTTCAAAGTATGATTAAACAAACACACACCAACTTCACTTTGGTGCTGAACACACTCTTCAATCTTAGATCCTTTAAGGATTCATAACTTAGCTAGCCAATGTCCTTGGCTTACAGCAGAACACAAAATCTCGTCTCTCAAAGACTACACTCAGAAATCCTCTCGGATTTCTTACTCTTCGATTTCTTCCCTTGGAATCGATTACTTTCTTTTAGCATTGAGTCTTCCTTTTTATACATGTAGTCTTGTAATCCGTTGGAGGCAATTCTTCTTTCCTTCCTCGCTTTGAGATATCCTTTCCTTCTTTTTGCAATATCCTTTCTTGGCAGCAATCGCAATCTTCTGGATTTCCTTTGATGTGTTTCCTTTTTATATCTACAAGAATCACACATAATCAGAATATATTTTATAAGGAAAAGAATCACACATAATCAAGATATATATTATAAGGAAGGATTTGTTCCAGATTTTGTTAGTGATGGGAACTTCCCTTTTTCTGGATCATATACGAATTTTGGCTTTCATTCAAAGTCGATCCAGTCGTCAAGGTCCTAGAGCCTGAGTCTGTCAAGGTCCTTGAGCCTGAGTTCTAACAATCTTCAAACATCTGAGAAACATAGAGAACTTATGCATAAAAAAGTAGATTTTTCCTTGAACTATTATATAGTGCTTACCACTATAATTGACTCGAATCATAAAGTAGACATGTCTTTGAACTTTATGCATATATCGATCAATTATGATGTAACACACATATAATTCTCATAATGCTTAACGACAGTACTATTTATACCGGGCATGTGTTTATATACTTCGTAAGTGTTTCGGAACTTAGCCCAAAGTTCCTTTCAACAACCATACTTCGCCACTTACATTAGTAGACTTGGAAATACTGCATTTGTAACTAGGCTCCCACAAAATCCATTAAGAGCTTAGCCACTCAACCTCTTGACATTATAGAAACCCAAACATCACTTGACTTGGGATGATTTATATTGATGATTCCCTACTATCAAGATGACTTCATACTCATTTGAACTTTAGAATTGGTCTTATACCAATAAAAAGTTGAGTCATTGTTATGATTAGTAAATAAAAAGGGCTTCGTACCTCATCCCTAACAACAAGGTCCACTAGAGATATACATATCGTTATCATGGCCTTGATAAGAACATCCTTACCATAATATGAACAAACCATCATATCAATTTCAGATAAAATCACACTATACTATGTGAAAACTTTACATGGATTTTCTTATATGCTTATCAACCAAAACCGTGCATACAAACTTAGCAAATAATCTTACAACTATGGAAATTGTATTTCTAACTTCTATGTCATTAAATCATTACATCTCGATCTTTTTTGTTACATACTTGAACTTATAACTTTAATTCATTGAATAACCAATGCATCATGATCAAGAATGACAATCTTGTATAGGATACTACCAACAATATGATTAAACTATCAAATCACTATGGTTGTATTCTCTCTTTATGTTTAAGTCCACCTTTTAAGCGCGCAACCTTGAAGTCTCAAACATAACACATAAACTTGGTCAAAACCAAATCCATTGATATTGACATAACACCATGGATTTAGAATCATTAGATGTATACAAATACACCTCTTATATAGGAAAAACTTGATTAAACAAGGATTTTTGGATGTAAATAATATGAAGTTGCGCCTTATTAGCCAATAATAATACAATTTTTTTTTGGACATAATGTTATGTACTGTGGGGGTGTTGGACAAAAATAGTACATCGACCATTACAATGTTGTGGTTTGCTAACATGTGTGACAGAAATCAATGAAAATCCAGTGTGGACTTGGAGGCTTGTGTCACACACATCGGCAAACAACCGCCCACACCGGATTTTCGCCCCACACGTCAGCAACCACCGCCTAGAAGTGGTCGGCGTATTATTTTTGTCAAACACCCCCATAGCACATAACATTTATGTCCAAAAAAAGTTGGTATTATTTATTGGCCAACAAGGTGCAACTTTGTATTATTTACGTCCAAAAATCCATTAAACAACATGCATACTTAACTTATCCAAGCCTAAACTATTTTTCAACCATGATCATTTGGAAAAACTCTTAAACTAAACTTTATGAACTAATAAATTCTCAAAAATAATCATTTCCATGATCATGAAATTATAATCTATCACAAGTATACATCTTTTCTTAAGTATACAAAAAATACTTCTTTACGGCCCACTACATGCACATATAACCTTGTAAATTTTAGGACAGACAAATATATATTCAACTTATATTTATGAATACACTAAATTATGTAGAACCCCTCCCTGTGCAGGACGAAGGACATTGATCTAGCAACGGCCAAGGACATCTATTCTAGAAGGAAGGTTTTGATGTGAAAGACAAACAAGCAGTTAAAAAGGGAAGTTAACTGCCAGAATATATTACCAACATTTTTCTTCCTCTATTAATCTCCAACTAATATGATGGATATTTCATATTGCAGGAAATAATCACCGCAAAGAAAGGAAACTTGGAAGATTGCGATTGCTGCGAAGAAAGGAAACTATAAAAGGAGGAAGGAAGAATCGTAGAGCTAGAAAGGAAGGAAGATCATGAGGATTCACTCAAACGGTTGACAAACTACAACATATATATTCTGGATTGAAGAATGTGGAAACTCAATGATTCCAAGAAAAAAATCAGGTGTCAGGAAATTAGACAAAAATTTCCAAAATGTTTGTCTCTGTGAGACGAGTGTGTGAAAGTTGTTATAATCCAAGGAAGTTGGCAAGTTGAGTTTTAGATCCTTAACGGAATTAGAATCTGAGTGTGTGTTCTGCACCGAAACTGTGTTGGTGCATTTCTATCAAACCATCTTTCAAAGTGCCCTTTAGTAAGGTACTCCTCAAGCAGTTGTAGCAAGGACCTTTGTTCCTTGAGCAACCCGGTTACCCTCTTTCCGTATTCTGCTTAGTATTAATTAAATAAAGGGAGTTATTTCATACATACTTTGTTACTTCTTAATTTGTGATGATTAAGAAACCTAACGTCCTTTGTTATAAGTGTACAATTTTTTTATAACCCTATTCACTCTCCTCTAGGGTTCTTTCAATTGGTATCAGAGAGGGTCCATTGAAAGATCAGAGACTGACCGCTCTGTGGTAGAGATCATGGGTGAAAAAGTTATGGGTGAACTAGGCCAAGGACGTTCCTGGACCAGACCACCTCTACTATTTAGAGACAACTACAGGAACTAGAAAAGACAAATGGAGATCTTCCTTAAAGATCAAGATGAATACCTATGGGAAGTTGTCACAAATGGGGATAATCCAATCCCCACCAAGACCAACGCAGATGGAACTACCACTAACAAGGATAAATCTGAGTATACAAATGATGAAAAAGAAGAAATCAAGAAAAATACTTGAGCCTTGAATCTACTCTTTTACAGTCTTAATTCTAATGAATTTGAAAGAGTATCAACTTGTGAAATAACAAAACAGGTGTGGGACTTCTTGGTCACAACCTATGAGGAACAAGTCAAGTCAAAGAGATCAAGATAGACATACTTGTACAAAAGTATGAGGCCTTCAAGATGGATGATACCGAATCTATTGAGGCCATGTTCAAAAGATTCAAGAGCATAATCAATCATCTTAAGTCATCGGGAAAAAATACTCCTATGAGGAAAAAGTAAGAAAGGTCCTCAGATGTCTACCCAAGAGCAAGTGAGGTCCAAAAGTGACAGCCATTGAGGAAGCCCGAAACCTCAAAATTCTGCAGCTTGAAGAACTAGTTAGGAAGCTCCTAGCACATGAAATTCAACTGTCTGATGAAGGTGAAAGAAAGGAGGTTGCCCTAAAGATCAGCAAGGACCTCGATGCAGAATTCGAAGATGATGATGAAGAAACCATGGCAATGCTAGCTAGAGGATTCAAGCGACTGTATAGAAGAAACCCAAACTTTCGGGGCTGCTTAAGAGAATCCTCATCCAAGAGACCTTCCCCTAAAGGTAAATCTCACTCCAAAGATGACTCTGAAATTTCTAGATGCTTTGGTTGTTGTGAAACAGATCACATGGTGAGAAAATGTCCTCAAGTCAAGAAGAATAAAGAACGACGAGACCCCAAGGGGAAGAAACCAAACAGAAAAGCTATGATTGCTACCTGGAGTGACAGCGACTACAGTGAAAACGAAAGTGAATCAGAAGACATAGCCAACTTATGCCTCATGGCTAAGGACATTGATGAAGATGAAACAAGCGACGATGAGGTAACAATCAACAACCTCCTTCTGTGTGACAGAAAAACTCAAAAATGTAGATTGCACAACTCGTTTCACTTCATTCACACCATTACCAACAAAATACGCTTTCTCACTAGAACAATTGAAACACGCATCAAGACCATAGCCAACCAACATGAAATCATCCAAAGATGACAACAGAAAATGTCAATATGGAAAATGAAGTGCATCAAAATAAAAAAGAGTTGAATAAATTCCTAAACCTACAAGTTGACAAGGCTCATCCAGTTATGCACTTCAAACCCAAACAAACCTCTCCTCATACAAAAAGCAGTAAAGGTCGTCCACCTCTCCACAATCCCAGAACAACTGCCCCAAAAAAGGGTAAGTCTATCATTAGAACCATGTGGGTACCCAAAAGACTAACCAAAACCCCCACAAAGCTTGTAGCTCATAATTCAAAACATTTAACCGGAAAGGCTAGTCCTAAGAAAGGTATAATGTCCTCTAGTACAGGTGTGCTTCAAGGCTCACAACGACCTTTGGTATTTGGACAACCGATGCTCAAAACACATGACATGGGATCCCACCAAATTCTACAACCTGAAGGACAGCAAGAGTGGAAAGGTCACATTTTGGAGACAAAAGCCAAGGGAAAATCCTTGGAGTCAGGAAGGTTAGTAAGGACTCAAACAACTGTATAAACAATGTATATCTTGTAGAAGGATTACAATACAACCTTTTGAGTATTTCTCAGTTTTGTGATAAAGGATACAAAGTCTTATTTAGTAAAGAGTCATGTGTGGTAGGAAAAGGGTGTAGGACCCGGAAAATCGTCCCCGTTTAGGGGATCGTTTTCGGATGCGCTACTTAAACGATTGGGAGCCGACTAAGGTTGCTTAATCCTTAAATAAGGATATTTTTATTTTATGAAATTCATTTTCGAGGGGTAACTTTTTATTTATTCAATAATCAATTTTTATTATTCACATGTTTGAAATTACATCAAATTAATTTACAAATAATCTTACATAAAATCCGATTCGAATCTGGGCCAAAGCCCAATAGAGAATACTTAGAAAATTCAAAGGCCATATGACTTTTAATAATTCCTATGGTATTTTCTCTTGAGCAAAATCCGGATCGGAATATGGAGTTATGTAAATTATTTTATAAATTCGTTCGACTTAATAAACATTCACGTTAAATAATAAAAAGAGATTATATAAAAAAAAGAAAGAATCGCCAGCCGATTTAAGGAAACCGACAAACCGAAAATAATAAAAAGTGACTCCAGTCTACGAACCCGAATTCTAAGTCTGGGGGCAAGGTTACGAATTCGAGAATTAAAATAATTCTCGAATTCGCCTGTTTAACAAAACAGACTCTACTAAAATCGAACTTGAAAAGAAAAAGAGTGAGAAGAAGTTAAATAAATTTCACGACATTATATTCCCATCATGCAAGAATAGAACGAGTTTTCTTTTACAAAATAATGTACAAGTAGAATGATCTAAGAAGAAATTACATGGTTGAAAATACAATAATGAAGATATTCATGACCTTTACCTTAAGCTTTCAAAATGATCCCTTCTTCGTAGTGGATGCTTGGATTCGATATTATATGAATGACGGAACGGAGGATTAAATGGTTGGAGATATGTTATATGATTAGTGTAATGATGATATGGATCATAATTATGGATAATGGAAGGGAATTTTGAGAGTATGATGATAATGAGAGTAGAGAAATGGAGAGAGTAAGGGTGTAGGATGATGATTATGGAGAGAGTAGAGAGTGATGGAGAGTATTTTTATGAGAGTTTTTGATGGGAAGAGTTGATGATTTTGGTGGTGAAATGAGTGGTATTTATAGGTGAGGAAGGGAGGTAATGGAATGGAAGGAATAAACATGATCCACCAATCATGCTCATTTAATATCATAATCCCCCCATTAAAGTTATTTGATTATGGGATAAGAGGAGATTAGGGGAGTGCATGATTGTGGGGATTGCATGGATGCATGAATTAGAGCATGTGCTTGAATGCTATATCACATGGATTGATGACATGGCACGGGTATATGGATGTGTTTGAATGCTCACACGGATTGATGACATGGCATGTATTTTTGGGTTTTTTTTTTATATTTTTGGCTTTTGACTTTTGCATGCTAATTTATTACATATGTCCAATTTATCTAAAATATCCGGTACAAAATTCGGTGTCTACAGAGAGCCCCCACTTTGATCGAGTCTGAATAGATGAAGGTCAAAGTAGCCTGAGATGTTGACTGCTTCACGTCTGTGACCAGGAGATGGATGCTATCAGTGCTCTTTTATGTGGCAACGGAAGATGTCTGCTGTTGGTACTCTTTTATGTGGCAAACAGAAGACGGATGATGTCGGTAATGTTGTTGGAGGCCTTTAGACGGCAACCGTTGGACGACTTAAAATGTTGATGATGTCTTCAGAGGCCTTTAGGTGGCAACCGTTGGACGACTGAAGATGTTGATGATGTCGCCGGAGGTCTTTAGGTGGCAACCGTTGGACGACTGAAGATGTCAGTGATGTCGTCGGAGGCCTTTAGGTGGCAACCGTTGGACGATTGGAGATGACGGTGATGTCGTCAGAGGCCTTTAGGTGGCAACCGTTGGACGACTGAAGATGTCGGTGGTGTCATCGGAGGCCTTTAGGTGGCAATTCAACCGTTCGAGGACTGAAGATGTCGGTGATGTTGTCGGAGCCTTTAGGTGGCAACCGTTGGACGACTAAAGATGTCGGTGCTCTTTTATGTGGCGACCGGATGACAACAACCTTTCATGTGGTAGCTGGAAGATGATGATCCGGTTTTCCCGGTGTCGGTGATGGTTCCCTGCATAGAAACCAAAAGAGGATGTCAGATCATTTTGAAGAATGACTGGAGATACAGAGATTTACCTGTCTGGCAGATTGATCGCAGTTGATCTGAAATGTCGATGTCCTAGTCTTTCCCGGTGTTGATGATGCCTATCGGATTTTCCCGATGTAGTTGATGCCCAACAAATTTTCTCGAGGTTGAAAATGCCGAACGACTTTTCCCGAGGCAAATCGGATTTTCCTGATGTTGATGATGCCCAACGAATTTTGCCGAGACGGATGATTGTGTCAGTGGCGTCCATGGTAGACTGAGCTTCGGACAATAGATAGAAGTCATCTAGAGTGTGATTAGAGATTTCTCTAATCTTGCTCTCAGTGACTGGCAACCATGTCGACCGGTCTGAATGGGCTTGAGCAGCCCCCAGTGTTGCATTCTGGAGCAATGATGTAACACTTCCTTGCTTCTTCTTCTTTTTTTTTATTTTTTTATTTTCAGATATGAGGGTATGCATGCAACTAGTCTACTAAACTCTTGCACAAACAATGCAATTTTTTTTTGTTTTTGACACAAGCATTTATGCACTCATGCATTTATGCATGACCATCGACTTTATGTACAACAAACCGACTCGATACACAACAGACTGACTCAATGCACAACAGACGACCTCAATGCATGACAAATTGACTTGATGCATGACAGACTGACTCAATACATAGCAGACTGACTTGATGCATGATAAACTGACTCGATACATGACAGACCGACTTGATGTACGACCACTGACGGCTTATAGATGCAATGCAAACTTATTATGCTTAGATAAGATACACACATGATGCTTTTATGCATCTATACATGCAATGCATGCAGACAACCCCCCCCCCCCGACTTTACATTTAGACAAAGATTTTCTTGGACAATGATTTTCTAAGACAAGGCTTTCTTAAGACCAAGACTTCCTAAGGGTCAAGGCCACCTGTGAGGAATTTCAGGAAAATTCAGGATGAGTAATGTTTCGATCCACGTGACAGGGAACAATGATGGAGGGAACATGCCTGAAGGACGCGTTTCTTGAATGATCATATAGATGACCTTGATTGTACGCTGATGTATGACAAGCCCCCGGTTTGGCGTAAACTCTTGAAGACATTGTCTGGCTTTGGAGGGCACCTTGGAGATTTGCAAGCCCCCAGTTTCGATGTGGATTGATGAGATAATGCATGGGGACCATAGAATAGGAGGAGGCATAGTCCTTACTAGTGAGTCTCAATCTCTCTTTTTGCCTAACCTGCCCAAAAGGTTTTCAAGTTAGCCCCTCTTTTCTTTTTTTTTTTCTCTTTTTTTTTCTTTTTTTTTTCTTCTTCTTTTTTCTTCTTTTTTTTTCTTTTTCTTCTTCTTCTTTTTTTTTCTTTTTCTTCTTCTTCTTCTTTTTTTCTTTTTTTCTCCCTCTTTTTTTCTTGATGAGACCACTATTAGGACGTCTATGAGAATGAAGATGCAGGACCTTGTAGGATAAGGAGTAAGTGTCCCTCTTTGAAGTTATCTCCGATAAATGTCTTTAACGATGTCACAAAGGTAGCGCGAGCCCTCAATTTAGAGTAGCTTGTTTCTGAGTCTGTTCATGATCATGTGGTTGCCAGTTAGTCGCTAATCTGATGTGGACGACTTTTGCTCTTGCTAAGAAGTAACCCACACTTAGGTGTGCTTAAGAGTGGGCATTAAGAACAGAGCCTTATACTTGCACTAATGACTGAGCTGAAAAGTCCTCAAAGGGTGAGATGGGATGAAAAGGCTAAAAAAAGAGGTTGGAAGATGTTTGGGGAAAGAGACGGTGGACAATGGTGAATGGGATGTGGAGACACGTAAGATTGATCATGTCTTGAAGGGGAGAAGAGATGGTCAAATGGGATAGACATCAGCTTTTGAGAAAGGGTTGAAAGGGATGGTAGATGAGAGTTTATTGATGAATGATATAGGGAGACTGTAGGACCCGGGAAAAAACTTCCAATGGTGTCCTATGCGGTGTTAGGCGAATCAAAAGAGGTGTCTAGTCTTTATGGATTTAAATTCAATTTTTATTAATCAAAATATTCAAATGCAATCTTGAATTTAATTATTTTTATTACCAGAAAATGTCATTGCTCAAAAAATAATATAACACAAAAAACGAGGAGAATCAGGGCTTGAGAGAGGCTCGAGACCAAAACTGGATTTCTAGGTCACTGGTCATGCGTATCAGTATGACAGTGAACCGAAACCTCAACTTTCCGATTAGTTTCTTTCCGTAATATTACTTCCAGTGTAGATAAAATTTTCTAGAAATAAAAAGTAAAATTCGAAAAGAAAGCGAATAAATCAAATTGAATAAATTATAGAGTCGCCAATTAATTTTTGGTGAGAATTAATAAACTCATATTAGACTCCGCAAACTGCGAACCATGAGATTCGGATCCAGAGTTAAGGTTACGAATTCGAAAGTAAAAACCTTCGAATCCGCCCGTTCAAAGAACGGACTCTACTAAATCGGTTCGTTAAAGAAGAGAGTAGAAGAGGAGAATTAATTAAATTAATTTAAATTATTTAGATGCATGCGAAAAAATAAAGTGCGATAAATAAATAAATGCGATGAATAAATAAATGCGATAAACGAAACATAAATAAATAAAGAATGAAATTGAAATTGCTATTTCAAGTAATCCGATTTAGATTAGTCGTAATTGATATTAACATCAGGATTACAACAATATGAGTGATTACAAAAAAATAAAAATGAAAAAATAAATATGCCAAGTATGGATTTATGCAAATGATGAAGAAATGGAGAAGGAGAAGAAGAGAGGGAGAAGAAGAAGAAATCACCTAATGTCAATACTCCTAGGTGATTTGGTGTAAAGAAAAATGATGAGAGTGAGCTTGTATTTATAGGGGAAAAGAAGAAGAAATGGAGAAGGAGAAGAAGAGAGGGAGAAGAAGAAGAAATCACCTAGTGTCAATACTCATAGGTGATTCGGTGTAAAGAAAAATGATGGGAGTGAGCTTGTATTTATAGGGGAAAAGGAGTGAGGAAATTAGGGTTATGAAATAAAGAGGGGTAGCTGGGCCATTCTGGTCAGCAGGAGGCCCAATATGTTGGAATGAAAGGAAGCGGGCCACTGCGGAACAACATGTTGGGTTATTTTGAGCTACCTAACTTCAAACGACTATAACTTTCCCATCCAACCACCGATTAACTTGATTCAAGCGTCGTTGAAAAGCTTGTAATGAGTACTTTTAGCTCCCAAAATTAGGAAACTCATAGAGGTCGGTGGAAAGTCGGTAATTTAAAGAAAAGACTCAGGTACATGAACAAAGGACTGAGTTTTTGGAATATTTGAACGCGGATGGGCCAGAAATGGAAATGGACTAATGTGAAAGGTGTTTTTGTAGAGGAAAATTTATTTGGGTTTTTTTGTGGGTTTTCATCATTTATGCATTTCAAGAATACCTGCATTTAATCCTAAAAAATAAAAATGATCAAAATAAATTACATAATTACAAAGCTGAACTACGACAAAATTCAGCGTCTACAGTTAGCCCTCACTTTGATCGAGTCCTATTAGGACTCTGATCAAAGTAGTTTGACTACGCTAAAAATGATATGCCCCGGCCGGGAGCGAAGTCTCGAGGCTGGATGACACCTGGAAGCAAACGTCCTGTGCCGCATGTATGACTTGTAGCTGATTGACATTCGGAAACGATATCCTATGTCTTTGTTGATTGTCAACGCTTGGAAGCAAAATCTTACGCCTGATGTTTGGTAACCGCCATTCGTGTTTGGCAATAAGTTGATGATATGTGCTATGATCTGTCGTTCTTGTCTAAAAGTAGGTGATGTTATATGTTGGTCATTCTGGTGGACTGTTTACCTTTCTTGTCTAGGCAATGATGATGATCTGTCATTCTTGTCTGACTATGCGCCATTCTTGTCTGACTGATCATGATGTCTTGTCATTCTTGTCTGACTATCCGCCATTCTTGTTTGGCTGATGGTGGGGATTGTCATTCTTATCTGACTATCTGCCATTCTTGTTTGGCCAATGATGATGTACTGTCATTCTTGTTTAACTGTCAACCATTCTTGCCTGCCTGATGATGATGATGATTTGTCATTCTGGTTTGGCTGATGATGTGAATGCAATATCCACTATTGAAGATGACGTAGATGCGGTATATGTTGTCGAGGCGAATGCGATATCCTTGGCTGAAAAAAACATAGATGCGATATCTGTTGTCGGGCCGATGCGATATCCTTTGCTGGAGATGACGTAGATGCGATATCTGTTGTCGCGGCGGATGCGATATCCTTTGTCAGAGACGACGTAGATGCGATATCTGTTGTCGGGTCGATGCAATATCTTTTGCTGGAGATGACGTAGATGCGATATATGTTGTTGGGTTGGATGTGATAGAAGACGACGTAGATCTGATATCTATTATCGGGGCGGTTGCGATATCCTTTATTGGAGACGACATAAATGCGATACTTGTTGTTGGTTCGGATGCGATATCCTTTGTTGGAGACAACGTAGACGCGATATCTGTTGTCCGAGCGGATGCGATATTCTTTGCTAAAGATGACATAGATGCGATTATCTGTTGTCGGTTTGGATGCAATATCCTTTGCTGGAGACGACCTAGATGCGATATCTGTTGTCATGGTGGATGCGATATCCTTTGCTGGAGACGACGTAGATGCGATATCTGTTATCGGGGCGGATGCAATATCCTTTGTTGGAGATGACATAGATGTGATATCTGTTGTCAGTTCGAATGCGATATCCTTTGTTGGAGACGATGTAGATGCGATATCTATTGTCCAAGCGGATGCGATATCCTTTGCTGAAGATGACGTAGATGCAATATCTATTTTCGGGCGGATGTGATATCCTTTGTTGCAAACGACATAGATGCGATATCTGTTGTCAGTTCTTGATGATGACATTCTGGTGATTTTTAATCCTTGAGAGTGTAATCAAAATCTAAGAGACCCAAAGTGTTTTTAGGTGCTCATCATTCTAATTTTTCTCATCAGGATTTCGAGCTTAATAAACCAAACTTTCTCATAAGCTAATTCTTCATGCCAATGAAGGTTGCTGAGTGGGTAATTGTCACCCCCGACCACGACCTCGATGATGACATGCATGCAGTTGGTATGTTGTTCTACATGTAATGCATAGACTTGAGACTTATGATCCAGATATGTACTCATGGACGACTTTGAGTTTCATGTGCTTGACTTTTTAATGTAGCCTAATGCACACCTCTTAGTGACCCTGATGAGAGAATGCTATATGCACATATTCACATTATAATGCATGATGTGACTCCTTTTATACTTATTTAATTTTTTTTTGTCTATGCGATGCATGCGACTCTTTTTTTCTTTTTTGTTACTCAAGAAGGAAAAAAATTAATATGACTCAGAGTGAAAAAGAAAAAAGAAATGTGACTCGAAATGAAAACTAATGTGACTTAAAATGAAAAATACAAGCTCCTAGGACCTTAAAAAAATGCACGTGAACTAAGAAAAAATGGACATTGATTTTGTGCATGCATGCAATATGAACAGCCCCCGCTTTCCCAAGAAAAAAAGGAATAAGGAAAAGTAAATAAAGACTCTGAATGTCAAGGGAGATTTTGAAGTGTGTTTCAGGACAAGGCAAAATTAGTGAAAATGATAAGTTATCTTGTCGAACTGCTTCGTAAGTTGCCATGATGTAGATATTGAGTGATGAGTGAGCCCCCAGTTGTAATGCCGCAAAATATGATATCAATGGAAGACTCGACCTGGTTAAGTTGCACGATGGGATGGGTAGGATGCTCAACCTCGATGTTATTGTTAGGAACCCTAAGCACTAGAAAGATCAAGCGGCAAGCTATCTTGATTTCCCTTGCCTTTACTCTAGCTTTCTTGGTTCTTTTACTTGGGTAGGAACATATAAGCATACCAAGCCCCCAGTACTGGTGAACAAATAAATATCTTCAGGAAAGTCAGAATGATGGACCTTGGGTGTTGTCTTCAAGTAACCCTTATTCTGATGCAGGTGGCTTCTTGTTCTGCTAAAGGGGTTATCCCTCACTCAGGTGTTCTGAAAGCGAGGATTAACTGACGAATCTCATACATGCACTAATGACCAAATAAGAAGAGCTCATAAGGTAAGGAACAATGGAGGATGGATTATGGAAAAGATAGGAATGGTGGTATAGAAAATATGAAAGGACGAGTAGTTCGATGGATAGAGGTTCGAACTGATGGAGGTAGACGAGATGGTCTATGGATGGAAGACCATGTCTCATGGGTTTGTCTCATAAGGGAAGAGATGGCCAAAGGGCTATGGAAGAGTAGCGATTTCATAGGTTTGAGTATGAAGGATGATCCAAGTCTGATAGGAAAAGTGATGCACTTGGTGAAAAGAGTTTTTTATTGTCCTTAAAGACCAAGGTTCCCTCTCCTTTTGCATAACCCACTTGGTGAGGTTTTCGGGCTAGCCACTCTTTATTCTCTCTCTCAAAGACCAAATGCTTTAATGACGGATTTACTTTAAAGTGAATTGCAGTGGCCGGGCCTCTGTAACGTGGTTTGTAAGACCTCGATTTTTATCGTTCTTCTCAAGGAGCGAGGGGCCTTGGTCATAGAATCTAGGTCAATAGTCGGGATGAGATTTCTAGGGTAAGGTAATGAGTTGAAAAGGTGATCACAAAGTGGGAAAACACACTAAGGTCGGTCGCGGAAAGGAAATGGGCTTCGGAGGCTTTTCGGGATGCAAACGCGGATGAGGAAATGGGTTTTGCAACAAGAGAATAATAAGGAGGAAGAATCAAGTGGCAATTCCATTAGAAAATACCCACCGAGCTTCCTCTTTCGAGGATAGTCCGGATTAACTACCTCAAAGTCCACCATGGACCCGGAGGGTTAATGAAACGGAATTCCCTAGTTAACCTCTTTCCACTTTTGTGGACGAGCATTAACTATCCCGGCTCCAACCTTCCACAACAAGCGTTGGATGATATTCGGAAGCTTTCGGACCCGAATACATCCCACTTGAGGGAAGAATAGGAGTACTAGGAAATTGATTTTCGAACTAATTACTCACTAATATTGCTAACCCAAACCTAATCACCCATTCACACCCTTAATTACCCCCTAACCCATAGGGTTTCTAGCCACTAATCATGATACTAACTAAGCTAACAACATCCAAACCAATCTTAAGCATGATTTCTAACATCAACAATCATAAACAAGCAAAACAATGATAGTAATAAGCAATAACAATTAAACAAGCAAGAAAGTAATTAGCAAAGTAATTAATGAAAGAGTTAAAGGGAAAAGAATACTTATCAAATGCTGTAGATGAACAAAGGAAAGCAATGGGAATGATAATCCAACAACCTCTCAATTGATTGAATCTTCAATCCTTGAATCACACCAAAAATCTACTAAAACCCTAGAATAATCTCTCACTAATCTCTCTCTAATACAAGCTGAATGTAAAGTCTAAGTATCCAAAAGATAACCTAAGATATCCCCCTAGAAAATCGTCAAAAGGAGTATATATACAATGCAAGTTTGTTGCGCAAAACACGCCGTTTAAGGCCAGAAACATGCGCAGAAAATAGGGGGGTCGCGGGCGCGACCTACCCCGTAGCGGGCGCGACCAACGAAGTCTTCGAGCGATTCAGGCGTTCGAGAGACAGAGTCTGTCGGGACACCGCGACGCCTCCGCCTCGTCATCCCAAGGCGTAGCGGGTGTCACGGCAAAGGGTAACGGGCGCTACCCAGCGAAAACCAAAGGCGATCGGGTGCTGGCCAGCCAAGGGTAGCGGGTGCCACCAATAGGGTAGCGGGCGCTACCCTCCAATTTTCTTCCCTTTGTTCCTTCCTTCTTTCTAAGGCAGGTAACGCCCGCTACAAGGATCGTAGCGGGTGTTACCTCACTATTTTGCACCAAACTTGGGGAAAGGCTTCTCGGGTCAACTCTGCTTCGGCTCTCGGTCCGGCTCGGTTCGGGAAATCTCCAAAAAGACTAAAAAATGGCCTGTTTTACCTCGTTTTATTGTAAAATGCCAAAACCTACAAAATAACCAAAAAAATACTAAAATCCACGAAAATAAACAAGAAATGAGTCAAAAGCCTAAGAATTGAGGCGTTATTTAGACACAAAATTGGGTCTAAACACCCCCCCACACTTAAACTTTTGCTCGTCCCGAGCAAAACAAAACGAAAACTACCTAAACTAACACAAACTCCTCTGTCGTGGGAGGAAATCAGTGTATTTAGCGCATGCACCAAGTCCTTTAAACCCCCCGGTAGCCCGGGTGGACGAGATGGTCTCGTGAGGGTTTGTAGCGGCTATACCCACAAAAGCCAAAGAAAAAGGAGAGAGGGAAAGTGAAAAACAAAACCAAAGAAAGAAAAGCAAAAGGAAAATGACTTGCTTCAAGGAGTCATGCAATCTCAATCAAGAAAACAATATTAATCCTCCAAAAGGAACCGTTATGAGCATCTCACAAACACCTAACTCGGGCAACTGCCAATCTTAGAGGTTTTCGATCCCCTACACCTCATGTAAAGCTAAATCCTATGTGCGCAAGTGCTAGTGGGTTCTAACTAATTCCGATCGACCCCAAACACTCACACCCGAGCTTAAAAACAAAACGAACAAGAAAAACAAAGATGTCCCCTCCCCCGCATTTGGTCGCCCTTGGCTTGGTGAGGGCCGCAGATGGTGCAAGGAAAGGCTCCTCACTTTATTAACACTTAACTTTCTTTTTGGGTTGGGTATTCCCAACATCTTTTCTAAAGCTTAAAGTTCGAGGTTAGTTTTGCGGGAATTGCAACGGCCCAAAATGGGGTTTACCCTCCCAACACATGCTTTTCCATACACCTCTTCGTCGCGAACGATATAGAAGGAGGCTTAAGGGGTATTAGCACCGTACTGCTAATACCGGTCCCGTGTAGGTCGCTAACTTTATGTTGATTAATGTCGTTCAACCGACACGCCCCAATTAATTCATTTATTTGAGAATTAAGTTCTTTTTTTTATGAAAAACAAGCTCGGATATGGGTCCCTAGGGTCTCCCAGTTTCAACTAGAACGTGAAATAAATCAGGGACCTCGCTAGACACTCAATGAAGGGAATCTAATTAAATGAGTCATGACAATCGCCCAAGATAGGGTCGAAAATGCTCAAACCGGTTTCTTTTAAAGAAGATTAAAAAAGTCTTCCCAATTTTTGTCAACAAATCCAAGAAACAAAACCAAAAACGAAAAACAAAGAAAAAATGAAAACTTTTAAAGTTTTTCACTCCCTTTTTTTCTCCTTTTTCACACAAAAATTTTCAAATTTTAGGCAAAAACGAAAAGCTAGGTGATCTACCCTTGAAACAGAATATCTCCCCCCCCCCACACTTAAAACGCCACAATGTCCTCATTGTGGGAAGGTGTCACAATAAAAGGGTAGAGAACTTATGAAAAGCAACCAAACAAAAACAACTAGCAAGCAAATGGTGGCAGCCCGAGCCCACACGGCTCCAACAGCAAAGTAGTCCCAACACAAACACTCAAAGGAGCTCGCCAGCCAAAAGAAAATCAAGCATGCAGCATGGATAAAGAATATTCACAACAAAGAGAAAGAGTTTACCTCGAGGTCTTCATTCAAAACAAGCTAAATCCGCGATCCAAAGGAACATCACACCATCGGTTAGAAGTAAAAAATAAAAACAATCGAAGTATGAGTGTTCACATGCATGATCAAAAGAAGGACAAAAACAAAAAATATATACAAGACACTAGCTAAAGAACTAACTATAGACAACTCATTAATACATAAACTCAATGTGATGCCCTAATCTTCAAAGAAATCGAAAAAGCCAACACAAGATCACACCAAATGAGCTTGAGAAGTCAAAATAGGCTAGCAATGGCAGAGAATTATCTCAATGGTGGACTGTGGAGATAGAATTCAGCAGCAAAATAAATCAATTGAAGAACATAAAGGACAGCAAGCGACCCAGATTGGGTGCAATTCATGCACAGTAGCTCAATGCAGGCTATTCATGTGTGTATACTCTGACAAAAACAACATCGCTACGCAACACATAAATATAATGCAAATACACAGCATACAAACGCAATGCACAATGTGGAAGTGCTGTGAATCTGAATAGGAACTTTGAAGCAAGTGTGTGTGTGTATTGACAGATGAAATGCAACCATTAATCTCACAAATGCTACACAAGAACCTAGCATTCAAATTCAACACACAGCAAGGCAAAATTATGTGTAGAAAATTGACAAAATCAATCCCTAACTCAACAAAGCATGACAAACGAACCAAAATCAGATGAGAAAGGAAGGAATTTCGCATAAAACACAAAGGATTACCTCCCTTAACTGTGTAGAACAAAAGCTTGAGCAAAGTTGCACATATTGGACGACTCTGGGCAGAAACTCGAACCCTAGCAGCAAAATTTCGCAACAATGGAGGAGGATTAGGGCTTGGGGTTCGAAAATGGAGGGATACTGAGGGTCGAATTTAGAGTTGAGAGGGATGGAAGGGTGTGGGTGAGGGCTTTGTCGCAGGTATTAGGGCTGTAGAGAGAGAGGGAGTCGAGTTTGTGAGAAAGGGAAATGAGAGAAAAGAGCTGAAGTCGGGTTTTTAGGGCCGAAATAAAACGCAGACAGTGTCAGGTCGCGGGCGCGACGCACGCTGGGAGCTGGGATTGCTGGGCGGCTACCGCGGGCGCTGTGTGCTTGGTCGCAGCTGCGGTCGGCTCCTGGAGCGTTGTCTGCTGCTGCTGCTGTGCGTTGTAGCGGGTGCTACACTCATGGTAGTGCCTGCTACCCTCCTGCTGACAATCCCAAACTTCAAATAAAATCCAACTCCTACAAACTTCTACACTTCAACACCATTTTTCTATACTTCCTCACATTCAATCCAAAAATTTTCAAACTCTCAAACTCTCTCAACACTCATATATTTTTTCAAAACTTCACTCACTCACACTACTTCTTTCACTCCCAACTTCAATTTTCTTAACTTTTCAACTCCATCTATTTTTCCTAATTTTCACAACATTTTCTTCTCTTTTTTCAAACTTTTCTTTTGTACTTAGAACTAATACCCCAAATTACAAAAGAAAGAAATAAAGAAAAACACAAAAAGACAAGAAAAATGGAAAAACCTAAAGAAGACTAAAAAGAAAACTAAAAGAAAAGAGAAAGAAATAAAGTTAGAAAAATGCAAGAACAAAAATGATAAAATGCCATATCGAAAAGTTTAGGCAACAATTAGGTCATCGGCGGAGTCAAATATAACTTTGGGCTACATTTTTTTGGGTCCATAAAATATAGGGTCCAAAATATAAACTTTGAAAGATGGGGGTCCAGAAAATAAATACCCCCAAAGTTGGGGGTCCAAAAAGCAAAAAACCCCAATTAATATGCCTATAAGGTAGACAATAAAACTGAAACAAGCATGCCTTGAACTTGTGGCCTCTAATTGATATATTTAGAACACACCAAGTAGAAATTATAACCCAGGAAACCAACCAACTACTACACAATTTGCTTTGTATTCTTGCATTTAAACAATTTTATAATGTTACAATGACACCATCCCCTTGCTCTAGAAAACTTGAGTTACTAGCGATGGTGTCAATGGAAAGAATGGATTATGATGACAAACTGGCATCAATGGTGAACTGACCAATTGGCATCAACGGTGAATTAGGCTATCACGTTGTACTATTTTGGCTGTTACAAATTTACTATATCATTTTAATGGAAAATAGAGAGAATATTTAAAAGATTTTAGAAAGATTCTATTATATATGGCTTCCGAAAATAAATTATTTGTCTAAGATTAATTTTTAATAAATCAATGGTTTAGATCGATTGACTACCGTAGTAAAAAAAAAAATTGACTACCTTAGAATTTTTCCTCTTTGAAACATTGTTTCTTTTCTACAATATTAACAAATGAGCTCTATTTTAATTTAGTGTTTGATTATGTCCTTGAAACAGCAATCTACGATTCTTTGAGATGACAATTTCTCATGCTTGTTGACACTAATCAACAGTTGCAATCAATAGTTACCATTCGAGATGACTATTACCATGCTTGTGTTTTTTTTTTTACTATTTCAACCTATATATTTTGGTTGACATGTAACGCTCTGAAAATTTAATTATGAAAAAGTCAAAGTCAAACTAACGTTAATGGAAGCCTCAGCGGAAGTCTTAACATTATTTTGGGTGTAACTGCCATATCCCGAAGGAATACAAGGCGAGAATAAAAAAAAAACGACAACGGTTCAACTATAAGACAAACTAAACAACCTCAAAACTTAGAAGTCATCTCAACATGACTAACTTCAGGTCTTTCAGAATTTTAACATAGCTTAAGAATAAAACTAAACGAGCCAAGCCTCACTGCTAGTTCCCGTCCCCAACATATAGATCATCACCTGAAAACAAAATATTTCAAAAATGAGGGGGAAATCTCAATAATGTCTACCTCTAACTGTTAAAAATAATTCAAGTTCATTTCAATTCATTTAAGGGAGAGGGAACAAGTCAATCCGTTTCACAAACCTTTTAACCCTTGCAACTGTTTTTCCTCAGGTGTTGATACCACATCCCTTATAGTAACATTCACCTACCGGAGGCATCAAAACGTTCGCCTACCAAAGACATCAAAATAATAGCCTACTAAAGGCATCAATAATCGTCTACCAAAGGCATCAGAATAATCGCCTACCAAAGGCATCAACAATCGCCTACCAAAGGCATCAAAATAACCGCTTACCAAATGCATCAACAGAACCCGCTTATTGTTTCACTTGAAATTATTAGTATCTTATGCAGCTTATCTCACAACTCTCATGTCAAACCCAACCCAGGTTATTAAAACTAGTAACAAAACCTCTCATAAAAGACCATCCAATTTCTCAACTCATAATTCACTGTACAACAATTACAAACAGTCATCTAAACAGATGGTCACATTTTCAACATAAATTCCAAAACATGTTAGAAAACATTTAAAACACTTAAAGTGCGTCCCAGTGGGGATTAGGGCATAGACATTACCTGGATATCTTCACTTCGCTTTACTTCAACAAATACTTGAGCTCACTAACGACGCAAACTAGCTTGGGCCTAAAATAAAATAATATCTCTAATTGAAACGCGCTCTTCGAAGTTAGTAATAACTACCTTCTATGTAACCCTCCCCTAAGAAGACTATAGGGTTCCCATCATTCATGAATTTACACTTTGAACTATTCAACTTATTCCAAAGAATCAGCACATTAAAACCAAACAACATTTTCACATAGTAACACAATTATTAACAAGTGGAAACAGGACAAATTACGTCACTGACATAGAAAGGGTCATAACTTAACTTCTCGACATCCTATGGTCTGGTTTTGGACTTTTTAAAAACCCACGGGATGTCTACTAAAACTCTTATGTTGACCTCAAGACTTAAAACATACTCTAAGGTCCTCAAAAACAGTCATCAATCATACCTATCCAGATCTGGCCTAGGTCTGATAATCGGGTCATACTTCGACTTATAAAACTCCAAAGTCCGATCCACAAAATTTATATAAAAGCTAACATCTTAAGCAACTTCCAATTCAAACGGTTTGGTCAAAGAATGACTATACAATCTATGGTGACCCATTCTTTACACATTATTGAAACTGTCCCGTCCCCGGCTCCCCTATAGTCGATAATCTCGGTTCTAGCTTTCACCATTCGATCCAGGGGGCCTAATTTGGGCCTAAAACTGTGGCTAAAGTTAAATTTTCTACCCTAATTTAATCAAGGTCTAAGAGCTACCACTTATAACCAACAATTTAAACCTTTTTAGGTAAAGAACTTGATAATAACGTAATAATACTACAAGCACATTGTACAAGTGGTTAGTATTAACCTGTTTTTATCGTTCTTCTCAGGGAGCGAGGGACCTGGGTCATAGAATCTAGGTCGAGGTTATGGTTAAGATTGCTAGGGTAAAAAAACATAGGTTGAAAAAGGGTCACAAAGCAACAAATAAACTAAGGTCGGTCAAGATAAGAAAATGGGTTTCGGATGCTTTTCGGGATGCAAACGGGAACGAGGAAATGAGTTTTGCAATAAGAGAGCAACAAGGGTAGAAAATCAAGTGGCAATTCTGTTAGAAAATACCCATCGGGCTTCCTCTCTCGAGGATAGTCCGAATTAACTTCCCCAAAGTCCACCACGGTCCCGGAGGGTTAATGAAACGGAATTCCCTAGTTAACCTCCTTCCACTGTCGCGGGTGAGCATTGACTATCCCAACTCCAACCTTCCATGACAAGTGTTGGATGTATTTGGGAGCTTTCAGATCCAAATACATCGTACTTGTAGGAAGGAAAAGAGAGGGAAATTGATTTACCACCTAATTACTCAGTAAAATTGCTAATCCAAACCTAATCACCCATTCACACCCTTAATTACCCACTAACCCATGGGGTTTCTAGCCACTAATTATTATCAAAACTAAGCTAACAACATCAAAATTAACCCTAAGTATTATATCTAGCAACCAACAATCAAAATCCAAGCAAAACAATTAAAAGGCAAGCAAGAAGCAATAAATCAAACAAGAAAGAAATTAACAAAGTAAAAATGAGTTTCAAGAGAAGAGAATACTTATCAAATGCTGGAAATAAGCCAAAGAAAGCAATGGAGATGATGATCCAACAATCTCTCAATTGATTGAATCCTCAAATCTTGGGTACAAACCAAAATCCACTATACCCTAGATTAATCTAAGCTAAAATCACTATAATCAAATCCTAATCTCTCTCTAACTTGGATGAAAATCTAATTCCCTACTTCATAACTAGATATCTGTTGTTCGGTTGCGGTATTTTTGTGGTTTTTGTGAGGTAAGGGTTGTCGAATCCACAGGGATGGGTGTTTAGGCTTGACAAGGAAATTGGTTTACGTTGGGGACTTTCTCAATGCGAAAAGCATTAAATTATGTAAAGGAAAGCAAATTAACTATACTAGCATGGATTCAAGGAAAGCAATAAAAGAATGAAATCAAATAAAGCATGAAATCAAGAAAGCAATTAAGAGCAATGAATGAAAAACTAGAATGAACAATGAAATTGGGACAAGAAATTGTACCTTTGATGAACAAATCTTCACTAATTCTTCAATCTACACTTGGATTTCCCCCGAACAAACAAGAAATTGTGGATTGGATTACCAAGGATCCCCAAATTCTCACTAGAAAGTAGAATCGGTAACCCTTAACCCTCCTCCTCACTAAAAGTGGATTGGTTGTGAATATCACTAGAAAGCTTGAAATCAAGGCATCAATGGCAATTGAAAGAAGAAAGAGAGAGAGAGAGAGAGAGAGAGAGAAATCTTTGAAAATGCAAGAAATCAAAGAAAGCTTGAAGAACAATTAAAGTGCTTAATGAAAACTTAGAGAAAGCAATAAACCTAATCTAACCTAATTCTAACCTAATACTACCTAATTGTCTCTCATGAGTGCTGCATTATATGGGTATATATAGAAGGAAGGAAAAACAAAAACCCAAAACCCTAGAAATAACACAGCACGCGCACAGCAGTTTCCGCAGAACTGGGTAGGTCGCGGGTGCGAGCCCCAGCATCACGGGCGTGACCCAGCTCTGCCCCATACATCCGTCGCTGGCTTAGCAACCGTTGCGGGCGTGACTAAACATGTCGCGGGCGCGACAACTCCCTGTCGCGGGTGCGACACAGCTTGTAGAGCGCGTTAGCTTCTTTTGTTCGCTGGCCCTGTCTTCTTTCCACAGCACGTCACGGGCGCGACGTCTGGCGTAATGGGCGCGACCTCCGCCTGGTCGGTTGCCTTGGCTCGCTGTTTTGACACCCCAGAAGCTTGTCACGGGTGCAACTGGACGTGACTCGGGCGCGACTCCACTCTGGCTTTTTCCTCTGTTTTGCTGCAGTTTTCGGCTTAGTTTAACTTGGGTCGGCTCGGGTCGACTTGGGTTAGCTCGGGTTGACTCGGGTTAGCTCGGGAAACCACTTGGGATTCCCTAAAAAGCCTCGATTAAGCCCGATTTCCTTCTAACTCTTTATTTTCCTACAAAACACAAAATTATCATATATAATATATGATTACGTGGTTAGAACAAGCAAAAGTATCCTATAAAAGAGAACAATTTGACTCGGAACGAGACCGAGCAATATCATAAAAATCGTCCAAAGGAGTATTTATACAAAGCAAGGATGTTAAGTGAAACGCTACCGTTTAGCCCAGAAATACGCACTGAAATCCAGTATGTCGTGGGCGCGACCTCATAGGCAGCGGGGGCGACAGTGAGAAAACAACCTAGGCGATTCCAATGTACGCAAGGTCGCGGGCGCGAACATGTCAGTCGCGGGGGCGAATGCTTGCTGTCCCAGATGGAGTGAATGGTGATTGGCGCTGTGTAGCGGGTGGCACACTGTCTGTAATGGGCGCGACTAGTGTTGGTCGCAGGCGGCACAGCTGAGGTAGCACCCGCGACACTCTCCTGGCTCCCTTCCCTTCCTTCCAAAGGCTGTAACGCCCGCT
Source organism: Portulaca oleracea (assembly GCA_029582165.1). Classification (NCBI taxonomy): domain Eukaryota; kingdom Viridiplantae; phylum Streptophyta; class Magnoliopsida; order Caryophyllales; family Portulacaceae; genus Portulaca; species Portulaca oleracea. The sequence goes on from CM055876.1 coordinate 1,254,540, forward strand.
ACAAAGATTGTAGCGGGTGTTACGCTATTGTCTTGCACCAAAGATGGGGAAGAGGTTCCCAGGTCAAATCTGCTTCGGTTCTCGGCTGGGGAAATTATCTCGAAAATCTCCAAAATGCCCCTAAAAAGCCCTGAAATAGCTCCTTTGCCTTGTTTTGCTCCTTAAATACAAAAACTTGCAAAACAACTAAAAAGCTAGTAAAAACGAAGAAAAAGACTTGAAATCGAGCAAAAATAGCAAGCCGAAAGGCGTTATTTAGGCCTAAAACCGGGCCTAAACATCCCCCCACACTTGAACTTTTGCTCGTCCCGAGCAAAACAAAACAAAATTTATCTAAAACTAAACACCAACTCCTCTGTCGTGGGAGGAAACGAGTGCATTTAGTGTATGCACCAAGCCCTTTAAACTCCTGGCAGCCCAGGTGGACGAGGTGGGTCTCATGAGGGTTTGTAGCGACTATACCCACAAAAGCCATGAAGGAAAAAGGGAAATAAGAAAAAGGTGAAAAACCAAAAGCAAAAAAAAAAAAAAAAGGAGAAGAAAGTCCCATCCCCAATCACGCACTTAGTTTCCCAACCCGCCTCAACAATCAAATGGAAGAAGCAAACATGAACAAACAAGGACACAAAGGTTGGAAAACTGCCAATCCTTGAGGTTTTCAACCCCGACACTTCATGTTGAGCAAGAATCCTCGTGCAAATGTGCAAGTGAGCCCTAATCAGTCCTTCCTAACTTAAGTCGATCGGCTAGAGTTGTTTTCATGCTCAAGCTCGGGATTATTTGCTAACCTAACTTCACTCTTTATTTTTCTTTCAACTTCTCTTTTCTTTTCTATTTCCCAACTTTTTCTTTTTCTTTGCTTTCTTTTTCTTTTTCTTTCTTTTGACTTACTCTTATTTTCTTTTTTTCAAGATTTTAGGGGCGTCGGTGTCGGTTTGTTTCGGGAATAGGATTGGCCTTCGCAAAGGGTTACCCTACCAATTCGAGTTGCTCCATACGTAAACATTATACTTAAGGAGTGTGAGCACCGTCCACCCACACCAACCCTCATTGGTGGAATCGACATTAATTAATTAAGTAGTTAAGACGAGCAAGAGCATTGAACAACTTAAACTATCCAACTTTGGGCAAGAAATTCACAATCGGGGCGTGTAAGAGTGAGGATTCTACTTTCACATTCAATGTCAAGGTCTAATAAAAGTAAATCATGGAGAAATCCTTCCTAAGGCCTATCATTATTGATATCGGCCACTTCAAATGATTAAATCGGTCAATTAGACAACTACCTACACAATTGTGAATGAAAGCATCTTCAAAAAGAAAAAGAAACACTTTTGGGGTTTTTCACAACTTTTTCCCTTTTTTCTTTCATTTTCACGAAATTTTTCCAAATTTTAGCATAAACAAAGAAAAAAAAAAAAAAATGCTAGGTGATCTACCTTGAAAGATAAATATCTCTCCCCCCTCCTCTCGACACTTAAAACGCCACAATGTCCTCATTGTGGGAAGGGTGTCACATGAAAGTGTAGAAAACTAGGAAAAACACACAAACAAGAACACCTAACAAGTAAAAGTGGTGGCGACCTGAGCCCACACGGCTCCAACAGCAATATAATCCCAATACGAACACTCAAAGGGGTTCGCCACCCAAAAAAAAATCACGCATGCAGATTGGATCAAAAATATATACACAATTAAAGAGAACGAAAAGAGGTTACCTCGAGGTCTTCATTTAAAACATTCTTAATCCGCGATCCAAAGAACATCACATTTTAGGTTAGAAATAATCAAGAAAACCATTCTAAGTATGAATGTTCACATGCAAGATTATAAGTAAAAACAAAAGATATTTACAAGACACTACTAATCAAAGAACTAAAGAAAAACTAGAGACTACGACTCAAACAACTAAGAACATGCTAAGGCAAGATGAAGCGATAAATGCAAGACAACGAAACCATGGGGACAATGAACCCAACAAAACCAAACCAACCGACAAACATCCCTAAACTTCCCTATAAAGCACCCCCATACTTATCTAACACTATCAATGTGTATGAAAACAATTAAGAGAGTAAAGTTGGGGCGGGGACACTTACAATTCACTGCTCGGATCCTCCGAAGGGGGATATGGATAATACGGGAAATAGGTGGGGTAGTGGGGGTTTACATAATCGTCCGGTGCCGGGATGTGGCCGGCTACGGAGTAGTGATGATAACCCCAATCGCGCCAGTATTGGTTTTGTTGCTGGGAGTACTCCTCGTTCCGTTGAAGATGTGCATGTACATTGTTGAGTGTGGACTGCTGAGCACTTAACAAATCTTACTAGCTCTCCAACAAATTGTGTTGACTATGGAGTAGAGTTCGTTGCTCTTGAAGATCAACTCTCATCTGCTCAAATTGAGAGCTGAGTTGTCCAAGTGAAGCTTCCCATGGTTGACTCTCGCTTCAACTTGCTTCACATGAACTGAGATATTCCTCCTCTTCTTCTTCCTCCTCCTCTCCTTCTCTTTCTTCTTCTCCTTCTCCAGGCACATCCGGGCCACCAACCTTCCGGTAGCCACCATAATCTTGGCCACATGACCAACTGTTAGGGTTGGTGATATCGCGCCACTCCTTGGCTCGCTCCGGAATAAGATAAACAAAGGTCGTGTTCTCACCGTGCCCGTGCAAGTAAATGATGTGGTCCGGGTCCTTGGCAAGGATGTCCATCTTTTGTAGCCCCACTATGTCTATAGGTTCCGGGAAATACGTCGGCGCCCACCTTTCAAGGTAATCACCAAATCCTTGCTGTCGGAGAAAGTGACAGATGATGTGGCCCATACCTATCGTGGTGGGCCGGCCTTCCGAGATGATCTCTCGGAGACAGTGAAGAATGCAAGACCCCGTGTTGACTCGGTGGCCTTGGATGGTGTTGAATGACAAACAGGTCATCCTTCCGGACCTTTGTTCGCCCACATCTCGCCCAAAAATCAAACTCGGTACTATCTTATGTAGAATGTGGACGGACAAGTTGCAAAAGTCCCTCGCCTTCGAATTTCGGGGGCAATGATACCGTATTCATCCATTACTTGATTCGACGTGCGCTCGTCTCCAACTTGTCAACTTCTTCATTGCATCTTGCTCATCGAAGTTTTCGCACCGATCATAAAATTTGCCATCCATGGGTAGACCCAACGCTTCACACAAATCCGTAATCGTACATTTCCTCTCCTAATTCGCCACCCTATACCCAAATTCAGCTTCTTGGGTACCACCCTTGTCAACCCATAAATTGGGTTTGCAAAATACGGCTTTCACTGTTGCCACATCATAAACATTGGGTGCACAGATTTTTCTTTCTGAGAGCTTCAAGTACCATTGTTTATGACTACTATCTCGGAAAGTGACCTTGGCCCTTGGATTACTCTGAATTAGAGTAGCCGGTTGAGCCCTATATCGATCCCTTCCGGATGAAGATGGTCCCGGTGGTGGTGGTGGAGCTTCTTCTATGCGTGAACGCTTGTTTCTACTCATGATTTTGAACTAAAGTGAAATACGACGATGCTAAAGAACTCACTGTGATATCGTAACTAAAAAAAAAAAAGAAAAATTCCAAACACAAGAACACACCAATGAGCATGAAAATCAGAATGGACTAGCAATGGCAAGAAGTTACCTCCGACTGTGGACTGTGGAGACTGATTTGCAGCAGCCAACGAACACTTGAAGGAACGCAAAGGACAACAACTAGAGAGATTGCGTGCACAGTGACTCCAGACAGGCTATTCGTGTGTGTGTGTGTTGACAACTACTTCTATAACTCAGCAAAGAATGACACACGACCAGAATGCAAGTGAGAAAGTAATGAAATTCACACACAATACAAAGAATTACCTCACTTGTGACAGCAAAAATCGATTGCTTGCTGAATTCGCACACTTGGGATGATTCTCGTGGAACGGTCGGACTTTCAGCAGTAAAATGGAGAAAGAATTGTGGGAGAGGAGGTCTTGAAGTGTGAAAATGGAGGATGGAGGAGGGTGGAATTGAAGCTTGAGAGGGATGAATGGATGTGAGAGAGTGAGCGTCGCGGGTGTTAGGGTTTGGAGTGAGAGAGGGAGTCAAGTTTGAGAGAAAAGAAATGAGGAAAATGAAAGGGGAGTCAAGATTTTAGGGAAAAATTGACGTAGAACAGTGTCTCTCGTGGGCGCTACAAGTTCTGTGTCGGGCGCGACACATCAGAGATCTGGAGATGCTTGGCAGCTTGTTACGGTCGCCACTTGCTCCTTCGTAACCGCTACCTCATTCTGGAGAAAAGCTGTAGCGGGTACTACAGACTTGGTCACAGGCGCGAAGCGCTTCTGGGAAAAACACTTTGCTGTTGTTTGCTGCTGCTCTGCTGCCTGTGACGGGTACTGCACCTTGTGTGTCGCCTGCTATCAGCCTCTGGGCATCACCTTAACACCTTCAATACCCAAAAAATAATCCAACTCCTAAAACTTCCACCCTTCTAAACTCACTTCCTTCACACTTTACTCCAAAATTTTCTAATCTTCAAACTCTCCTTAACACTCATTTTCTCAAAAGCTCACTCTTGTTTTTTTTCACTCCCATCTTCAATTCTTTTATTTTCCAACTCCTTCTCTTTTTCTCTTTTTCACAACATTTTTCCTCTTTTTTTTCAAACTTTTTCTTTTAATCTTAGAACTAATACCTCAACAAAAATACAAAAGAAGGAAATAAAGAAAAATAAAAAGACAAGAAAAAGAGAAAACCTAAAGAAGACTAATCAAGAAAAATAGAAAAAAGGAAAAAGGAACAAAATAGAAAAATGCAAAGAGAAAAATGAAAAACTTAAAACTAGAAAGAAAAACAACAAAAAATATGGGGTGCCTCCCATAGAGCGCTTAATTTATGTCCCTAGCTCGACCCAAATACCCGTTTGATCCAAGAGAGTCGTCGTGCACATGAGAGGAACATTGTCAGTTTATTCCATGCACAAATTCGCCTCTTTCTCCTCCCTTTCAACCTCCTTCCGTCTTTGGACAACCTCAAATCAAGTCGTCCTTCCGGTCGCTTAGTTGACCATGAGGAGTGGGAAGGAGATGATGATATCTTCAATTTCTTTCCAACGTCGCTTCCTCCTCCTTTTCAAACATCTCCTCATCATGTCCGCAAATAGAACAAGGTTTTCCTCCGGTAGTTTGATTGGGTGATGGGGATGAAGAAGCAACTTGGGTTCTTCCACAAGTGGTTCTCCGATATCCGGGCTCTTGAGAACAATCTCTTCTATCTCTACGCCCTCAATATAAACCTCATCTAACGAGATTTCCCTCCTCAACGGAACTATCTTGAGGGGGTTATCTTGAAAAACATCTCCATATATATCGGGTTAGGAACATAAGACCTTGGGATGATTGTTTTCACCCCAATCGTCGGGTTTCGCTTCAAGAAAGTAAGCCTCTCCTTGGTGCACATGAACAACCTTTGCTATCATATTGACTTCAACACACAGTTGCTTTAAGAAGGGTTTCTCACTTGGAGCATCAAGCCTTAAATCAATATGCTCTTCATTAATCAAGTGTTGAAGAGGAGTTGGAAGTTGATGTGAAAAGAGTTACTCCTCGGGACATTCACGATCATTCTCTCCTAAAATTTCTTCTTCTTCTTCTTGTCTTTCCTTCAACTCCTCATCCAACACCTTCTCTTCCGCACCCTTTGCTTCCTCAACCAACACTTCCTCCTCCTCATTCATCTCCACCTCATTCTCTTCTTTTTCTTCCAAAAGACTCTCCTGCACCCAAGAGGGTTCACCCCACTACTTCCCCACTCCTTAGATCGATAGAATTTACTCGCACCATCGGGGTAAGTAAAGGTTGGATAGGAATAAGTTGAGGAGTGCACTCTTGGTGAGAAAATTGGGCATATTGGTTTTCAAGACTTGCTATGCGAGCCTTTTCATTTTCTTGATTCGCCACAATCTGCTTCAACAATCTCTCTGTGATAGATTCTTGAGACGGTTGGGATTCAGGAGGCTGGGGGATAAGATGGTGATAGGAAGGTTGCCAAACATGTTGGTCTTCGTAAATGGAAGAAATGTGTTGGGTATTTTGGGTGAAAGCATGAGTTTCATGGGAAATCCCCAATTGATTGGTCATTCCTTCCACCATCTTTTTCTACTGCATCTCAAGGACGGTACCCATGAGAAGTCTAATAGTTGGGTTGGTGTTCGGTTGTAGAAATTAGGGTAAAAAGAGTAGGGGTAGTTGAATCCACAGGGATGGTGTGTCAGGTTTTTAGGGAATCAGTTTGTTAAGGTTTCAAATTGCAGGAAGTAGTAAATTACTTAAACTAAACTAAACTAAGCTAATTATATATGAACTAAAAAATAAGGAAAGCATGAATTGGGAAACAAAACCTAACCTAAAAGAATAAGAACAAGAAAGAAAACTAACACATAATCAAGAAAAAACGCTAATAACTACGAATGTAAAAACTGAATTTAATACTGAAGAACAAATATTATACCTAGAATGCATTGTACTAATCTTGAATCTTGAACTTTGAGTCTTGGATCACGATTCTTCTCCCGAACAAACAAGAAAAAACGTGATTTGGATTACTAAGACTGCTCAAATCCTCACCTGAAGGGAGAATTCGAGGAATCTTAATCCTCCGCTTCAATAGAAAGTGGAATTTTTTGTGGAACTAATTCTAATGAAATTGAAAATATAAGAAAGCGAAAGAAAAACAAGAACGTGAAGAACTAATCTCTTGCATAAATCCAAAAAGGTTGAATTACAATTTAAGGCTAAAGAAAACTTAAGAAAACTCCATCTAATATTAAATATAGGAAAACTAATTCTAAGACCTAAGTAGAACTAAGAAAAGATTCCCTTCTAATAATAGTATAATAGTTCTTATATAGAAAAGAAAAGGGACGGAAAATAAAAAAAAAACTCTCAAAACCCTAGCTGCAGTCGCGCGCCTTAATTATGAAAATCCGCCGCCATCGTGGGTGGGACGCATAGGGTCGCGGGCGCGACCCTCTTCTGTCGACTTCATCCGTCACTCCTCGCTTCAGATCGTCATGGGTGTTACAAAATATGTCACGGGTACGACAGATTCTTGGAAAGTTGTCGATCGTCATCGCAGGTGTGACAGGGAATGTCACGGGCGAGACACTCTTCTGGTCATAGGGAATTTCTTCATTGATTAATCTCACCGTCGTCGCGGGTGTGACCAATTGCGTCTCGGGTGCGACCCCTTTCTACTCGACCTTCGTAAGTGCGACGCTTGTTTCGCGGGCACGACGTTGTCCTGCCCGGCATGTAGCGGGCGCGACCTTGCTGGATTTTGGGTTGTTTTCTGCCTTTTTGCTCGGTTTTCCTTCTAACTCCTTATTATCCAAAAAAAACTACAAAATCATCATAACTAATATATAATTAAGCGGCAAAAACAAGCAAAACACTTTATAAAATGATATAAATTCGGCTAACCGAACAACATAACCACACAAGGGTTTGCTCGCCCCGAGCAAACGAAAACAAAAAGAAAAAGAAACTAACTATCCTAACTCATTCTCGTAGGAATCACGGTTTCATTTAGCGTATGCAACAAGCCCTTTAAACCCCTTGGCAGCCCAAGTGGACGAGGAAGGTCTCGTGAGGGTTTATAGATGCTACACCACAAAAGCAAAAGAAAAGAAAACAAAAGAGAGGAAGGAAACAAAAATAAAAGAAAAGAAAAGAGAGGATGAGAAACACTTTGTGAGATAAAAGAGGCGAAATAAGAAAAGCGGATCAATTCAAAGGAGGTTGACACACACGGTCGCGAAGCTAACTACTTAAACAATGCATTCACTCATCTTAGAACACTTAACAAGCACTATCAAGGCAACAAGCAATACTTTTACTAGGCTGCACAATTTTCACCTCACTCATGCATAAGTTTGATGGGTTCCTCGTGCTCAAGTGCAATGTTTCTGGCTAGCTATTGTTTAAGTCAAGGCTCAGTCGGTTAGAAATAACTACTCAAACACCCATGCTCTTATTTAATGAATTATTAGTGGTTCCTTTCTCTATTTAGTGTCGCCCTTGGCTTGGTGAGGGTCGCAGGTTACATAGATTAGGGTTCCACATTTATTGCCATTACTCTTTTTGGTGTTGGGTTTTTCTAGAATTGAACGGCCCTGAAAGGGTCTACTCTTCCTACATAGATCCTTTCCATACACATACAAGGTACTTAAGGGGTGTGAGTAACGCACCACTCACACCGATCTATGTGGGTGAACCAACAATTTTCAGAATTTCTTAGATCACTATTTTTGCGTTAGTATTTTCGGGAATTAAATGGCCCATAAATGGGGTTTACCCTCCCAACACAGGCTACTCTATACGCATACGAAGTGCTTAAGGGGTAAGAGCGTCGTACTACTCATACCAACCCGTGTTGGTGTACTAACTTTTATTTATTTTCCAATTTTTAGTTTTTCTTTATTTAGAGCATGGATATTCACGAAGCTAAAACTTTCCTCCTAAACCAAAACCATCACATTAACCCACCTAGAAGTGAAATTCTAAGGATACCACATGGTTGCTAATACAGGTGAGGTTATTATGTTTAGGAAAAGCAACAATCCGGCCTGAAACCTATCAAGTATTCACTAACTATTCCTAACTAAGCAGAAGCACTATTCTAGCAATCAACGACACAATCATACGTACAAACTACCCCTAGTTGATAAAATTTTTAAAAATTTCACCTAATTTCAATGATAACTAAAGATGATCCTCTCCAAAAACTAGTAAGGCACTTGTGCCACCCCACTCCCACACAAAAACTCTACAATGTCCTCATTGTGAATAAGGCGACACCACATACAGAAGAAAAAACTCACAGAAGAAAAGAAAAACAGAAGCCAGCATGCATGCCACCCCCACTCCCACTCAAAAAGGCCAACAATGTCCTCATTGGAAATAGAAGTAATCAAGTACACCAAAGAAAATCAAGAAACACACCAAGAAAAACAAAAATAAAATAAACTACTCACTAACCATATTAAGAAAGAAAATGAAGGATATTACCTGGTTGGGTACTGAGTATACCCAAACAATGAAATCTTGTTTAAAATAATAAGACCCGTATATGGAGCATCAACCACTCCATTCTCACCTCAAGATGTCGGGCACCATCTCAGAACCATTCAATGCTCGTAGTAAAAAGCCATGCATCCTAGCATGCATCTCCAAGTGGTGAACATACGAGCACAATCTCAATAGTACATCAGCAAACGTTAATGCTCTCAACAGTTTATCAAAAGCCTTAGAAAAGTCAGCAAAGTAATGGAATGAATGCACAAACTTGATTTTCTTAGGCAAGTCCTCTAGGTCGGTGATATAGAAATCAGTGAGGAAATTATACCCTCTTAAAGAGCCTAGGGACTTCATAAACTCAGGTTCATGAGAAAGGAGTGTAGGAAAAACAAATCACATGAAGGGGAGGTGGGAAACAATTTCAATTTTTATGGAGCACAACATCATCACACACTAATTCACTAATTGTGGAATCCTTCTCTATCAATGGTGTCTCATCCTCAAGTATAATCTCACTAATGGGCTCACTAACCTGATCGGACTCGGTATCACATGATATTTCCATACTCTCAATAGGTGAAAGGGAAAGGGGTTTAGTAAATATAAACATTGGGCCTTCATCCTCATCCTCTATTTCACACACATGAGCATTATTCAATTTAGGTATAGCAGAATCAAACCCATCCATAAAAGCTTTCAATGCAGGGTATTTAGGGCAAGCATCAAATGAATGACCCCAAGCTTGACATACAAAACACTGAGGAGGAACCTTGCTATTGGGACATTAAGAAGATTCACAAAAATTTTCCACATATTCCCCACCAATCGATTGACCATTCAGATTTTGGAGGTACTCATGATATGGTATGGCTAAAGTCTCAGAGGATGATGCATAATAAGAAATATAGGAGTCAAAGGGAGAATTTTGTTGTTCACATTCATAAGTATCCCTAGACAAGCATTCAAGAAAATCCAGTGCCACATCTTCTCCTAAATTAGAAAACCCATAATATTCTAAGAGATTACGGGTTTCATAATTTACACCCTCATACACAATACCCAAGATATCTAATGTATCATATGAGATACCAAATGATTCACATTGAGCAACATAATCCTGTAATCTAGCAAAATATCTCCAAAACATTTCTTGCTCAAATTGTGGAACCCTAACATCGGTCATAACTCTCTTTTTTTATTTTTTTATTTGTTTTTCAATTTTTGTATCTACATTTTTCTTGGAAGAATCTAGAAAGCAATAAACTATTCAAACACAAACCAATAACCTAATCTACCAAATAACGTCATCCCCGGCAACGTCGTTATTGTTCAGTTGTAGAAATAGGGGTAAAAAGAGTAGGGGTAGTCGAATCCACAGGGATGGTGTATCAGGTTTTTAGGGAATTGGTTTGTTAGGGTTTTAAATTGCAGGAAGCAGTAAATTATTTAAACTAAACTAAACTAAACCAATTATGAATTAAAAACTAAGGAAAGCATGAATTGGGAAACAAAACCTAACCTAAAGAATAAGAACAAGAAAGAAAACGAACACATACTCAAGAAAGAACGCTAATAACTATGAATGTGAGACATAGCAATTGAACACTATAAATTGGCTTCCAGTCTCTGATTATTCAATTAATCCTCCATTGAGCTAAATCTTTCTGGTAAAATTCTTTCTGACGTTGATTAATCCTTTTAATCTTTGTAATGACCGTGAATTGATTACTTTCGTGATTTATAATTTCGCAGGAACAAAGGGTGTTCTTGGCGGTCTTGCCGACGAATTCCATCACGTATGATCTCCTTTTTATCAAATGTTAAATGATAAATTTTGATGCCTTGGTCACCTATTCTGATAGTTCTCGATTATACCATCGATTTGCCTTCCTTTGTTTTCCAGGCTAGTGCCTCTGTTTTACTCGCTATACAACACCAGTATCCAACTCCATGCTTTACTCTCTTAATCTTTGATTTCTTCTTTTTTTTTGTCCTCTGATCATCAGCATCTCAATTTGAATATGGCTGATGACGATGATTTTGACCAAAAAAATTCTTTGATGATCATGATTTTGATCTTAATGATCATGATTTTGATCTTGACGATCATACAATCTTGATTTTCATCACACTTGATTTCTTGATTCCTCTGCTTTCTTCAAATATTGATTATCAACTACTGATCATCAGCATGATGTTGAGGATGCTGCGATCTTTTTTTTTTTTTTTAATCCACCATAGTCATGATCTTGATGTTGATTGTTGACCATGATTCTGATCATGATTATGAGGAGATAAGGTCTGGGAAGATGATGTTCTTCTTGATCTTATTATGGGTGGTAGAAACAGAGACTTATGATAATGAACACGATACCAATCACACTCTTGACTTTGGGTATAAATATCACCTTGCTTTTGATCATGATACGGATTTTGATGGTGTAGCAGTGTTCTTGATCAAGATTATGGGTAGATGATTTTTGATTTTGATGGCGATTGCGATGTTGACTATGATGATGATTTTCGATCATACTCCAAACTCAGATACCCACCTTTCTCTATGATCGGTCAAGTCAGCCTTTCTGCGGCCACAATTGGTGGTTGCAAAGGAGGGGGAAGATGAAGTAAAGGGAGAAGGCTGAGTATTGAATAAAATGAACTACCTCCGTGAAATAGTAGATGTGATAAAAACAAAAGAAAAGCTAGACTTTGCTTTTCATGATTATGATTTTCTGATCAATCACGTGAATTGGTATTGTGATAGTACACTTTTTCCCTTTTTTTAACCTTTTTTTTGTGTGGGCCCCACGAAAAATATTAAAAAGAACACACAATATATTAATGAAGAAAGTCATTCTTAACTTTCTTACACAATATATATTTGTTTTCCTTTTTTGTTTTTATCTTTTGACTTTTTTCCTTTTTTTTGTTGACTTTTTCGTTTTTCCCTTCTTTGTTTTTCTTTTTTTTTTCAATATATAATTTAACCTCTTATATATATATATATATATATATATATATATATATATATATATATATATATATATATATATATATATATATATATATATATATATATATATATATATATATAATTTTAACACTTGTCTCTTTGTCATCTTTTTTTTTGGTGTAGTGACCTGAGAAGGATGCCGCTTAATTGTTGCTGACTTCTGAAGGTTGATCTACGTCATTGTCTTGACTTACGCGGCTTACTCCTCAGCGTGCTGACGTAGGGTAGTCTTAGGCTGCCCTCTTCAGAACTGTCTGGGTCGACAGTGTCGTGATCTTCGCTTTTGCGGATTACTCCTCAGCGTGCTGACGTAGGGTAGCCTTAGGTTGCCCTCTTCAGAACTGTCTGGGTCGACAGCGTCGTTTTCTCCGCTTTCTGTGCTACTCCTCAGCGTACTGACGTATGGTAGTCCTTGAGTGCTCTCTTCAAGACCGGCTGGGTCGACAGCGTCGTCTTTTCCGCTTTCTGTGCTACTCCTCAGCGTACTGACGTATGATAGTCCTTAGCTGCCCTCTTCAGAACTGTTTGGGTCGACTGTGTCGTCACTCCGCCCTACCTTGAGGACTCCCCTGTGATATTCAGGCTTTTTACATCGCCGATAGAGATCATGGTGCACTTTGTTGACTCGTCTTCGAAATCGCCATCTGTCACCATTTTGGATAAGAAAGACGACGCCATCAAGGATGGAATAACACTCTCAGTTGATATACCGATGCCACTACCCTCCAAGAAATTCTTGCTCAACGATAAGCTCACGGATTCTCATTGGAGTGTCACTTCTACCCGCGATGTACTAAACTCAGATGGCACCGTCGCACGCAACTATAAAGCTCTAAAGCTTGTTTCTCCTTTGTTCGGAGCTTCAGTCCCAGTACAAAAACCATCGCCCTTGCTTTACCTTCGTATTGCTGACGGGTCAATAACATGGGGAACTTTCTCGCCTAACGACGACTTCTATATTCCATGTTACTGGGAGTGGCTTGAGGATGTTCTTGGTCGTAATAAAGACAAACTCATAGACTGGAGGATTTACAACGGACTATATGCGTCCTTGTTTTCCTACGACCTCAACCTCACTGTTTTCAAGACTTTCTGTGAATTATGGTGCCCTACTACTAACACCTTCTGTACAGAGGATGGAGAAATGTCGATTTCCTTGTGGGACATGTGGAAAATAGCTGGGCTTCCGGCCAGAGGGTCTTACTATGAAGAAGTTGTTCCTTCCGCCTAAGCGTTGTTGTCTGCCGGCCAAGAAAATAGCGACATACCAAAGTACTGCATTTATCTTTTTTCTACTTTCCATAACCGATGTCAAGATGTCAATGGCATTATTCAACTTCCTGCTAGCGAACGGGTGCGTTTCTGGTATCGTGGCTCGAAGAATTATGCAAGTCCTCCCCCACGAGATAATAGAAGACGGAAAAGAGTTCCACCCGAGACCTATTGTCCTCCTGGATCCATCGCCAAACGTCCAGCACAGACCAAGAAGGAAAAGGATCCTTTTGTTCTTCTCGACGTTCCCGAGTCACTGATCGAAGAGGTCTACCTAGCCGCCCTCATATCTTGCTGGTTATGTTGCTTTGCACTACCAACTGACAAGCTTAACCTCATCAACCCTGGTGTGTTCAAGGCTGCCAGTCAGATTGCACATGGGTAATGTGTGAATTTGGCCATTCCAACCTTGGCTAGTGTCTACCAAGGTTTGCACAAGATCTCCTCTGCTAGGAATTTGAGTAAGCTGGAGGTTATTTTCCCTGTGTAGTATGTTTACGGCTGATTGGGCACTTATTTCGAGACTCATTTGAGCATCATAAGTTCAATGACAACCATTCTCCCAAAATGGTTAAACTTTTAGGAGAAAGAATCGACAAAACATTTGATCGGCAGGGGTCACGTGAATTACTAAGGCGTCTTGAGGTGTCACGTGTATATTGTACTGCTGAGTTGAGGGACACTTGTCAGGAACTGTCTGACACTCCTGCATTGTCCCCTGGCTGGAAGGCTTACATGGTCTGCATGCGTAGCAGTTTTCTGACGCTACGCCAGGGGAGGACGATCGTAATAGAGTCGTACTTCCCTTGTAAATTCGGGCGTCAGTTTGGTTTTTATCAGGATGTGCTTAGTGAACCCAGCAAGACTGTTCGCGGTGGTACTTTAAAAGACGCGACATGCTACTGGTACAATCTGACAAAGCATGGGTTGAGATCCGCAGTGACTGTTCCCTGCACACCGGATTCGAAGTCCATGTTGGTTACTGTCTCGTATACTAACTGGTGTAAATCTTACCGCCAGGATATCTTTTCCTCGGAGACTAAGAAGCTTATTCATGCTGATACAATGCCACATAAGGCTCGTAGGGCGAAGGTTAATGACGATGCCTCTGTTCTGGTTGTCATCGATGGAAAAGCAAAAGCACATAATCCTGTCATGCTCCCTACCGTTCAAGTTGTTCCTCCTGTTGATGATCTTAGGGGGGAAGGAGATGGTAGCTCTTCTATTGGTCCGGACTTGTCTCCTCAAAAGAGTTCTCATGATTCACCTAGGAGGGAGAAAATTGAGGCTTTGAAAGGCTTAGATATCACGCCAAGGTCCAGGGGTAAATCAAACAGCGCGACTAGCTTGTCTAAGTCCAAAAACAGAGCAAAGACAAGTCTATAACTCATCAACCTACCCCTTTCTCCCTTTGTTTCTTTTGCTGGTGGTGGATACGTAGATGAACTGATATATTTTTCTTGCTTGTGCAGGAGTTGACTCCAATGAGCAAGGAGCTGCTTGAAGAAATGTTCGGTGATGATGGCTGTGAGAACACCTTAACGACACCATTCGCAAAGGGGCGTGACATAATGCCCTTACCAGTACAAAATGTTGATAGGGCTCATTATCCTACTCCATCAGCTTCCGTCTATTTTCCTGGCAAAATCTCCAATGGCTTGGCTAGTGAGGTGCGACGACGGTTTCTTCAACAGTTAAAGAAGTATATTCCACGGACGGAAGATGACATTAAGAACCTGAGATTGGAGGCCGAGAAGTTCTATGGAACCTTGTCGTCTCTTGACACAGATCCCTTGGAGCTAAAGGAGCTTGTCGAAACATACTTGCAAGGAGCTGAGCGGTGCCTTAAGTTAGAAGCTCAATTGGAGAGGCGAATCCCTACAGCGGAGACCTTAGCCAAACAGGAAGCTTTATCTTCTGAACTCCGAGCAGCCCAAGCCTTTGTTGCCGAGATTGACAAGCACTTTGATGAAGAAACTTTAGCTATATTTCGTGTCCATAAGCGCAGGAAGACACTTGAAGCTGAACTTGAGGGAGTGAAAGCGGAAGAGCAAAAGTTGCATAGCAAGCTGGCTAAGACTGATGCTTCACTTAAGAGGGCTAAAGACAAGGTGTTTGTTCTTGAGCGGGAACTTGGTGCTTTGGAAACACCACAAGCTACTGAAAAGGAGAAGGCTGAAGTTGTGACAGCGAAGAGACGTGTCCAAGAGATCTTGAAGAGATTAGACGCTTGAGATTTGTTTAGCGTTTTTACTTTGAATTTTGCCGAACCTTTTTATTTTCTTTGGCTTTTTCCAGCGGACTGTTAATTTTTTTTTTGATTTCATCATATGTTTTTGCTATTGTTAGTTATATTGCAATAAAATAGCTCCAATTTCTAGTTTATGCAATATGTGTGACAACACTGTATACGAAACAAACTTCATTTAACTTTCCTTTACGGCTGTACCAGACATATACCTAAGTTGCCTACGTATCTAAAGGGAATGCAAAACCCCAACAGAATCAAGCCATATGTAGTTCATGTAAGAAAAAGAAAGAATTTTTATTAAAAATTCATTTAGCCGTTCACAGTTTATACTCTTGCGGGCCAGGAGTATTACATATTTTTTGTTTTTGTTTTGTTTCGCCGTACAAAGTTTATACTCTTGCGGGCCAGGAGTATTACAACAATGATATGAAAGGAACTTAAAACAGAAATTGACTCTCTTTTTTTTTTTGTGAACAGTTTAGGCTCTTGTTCGGGAGCTTACAATTGTTGAACTTCAAGGATAGTACCGCTTCAGGAACTTCCCGTTGATTGGTCCAATCTGCACTCCTTCTGCATCGACTATCTTGTAGGCTCCGTTTGTGTAGACTTCATGCACCACATGAGGGCCATCCCACTTAGAAGTGAACTTGCTTCCAGATTTGCGCGAGACAATGATAGGCCTTCTCACAGCTAGTACTTGTTTGCCAACACTGAACGAGCGTGGTCGAACCTCTTTGTTGAATGCTCGCGACAGTCGAGCGTGATAACACTCTAGCTTCTGTTGTGCTTGAAGTCTCTTCTCATCAAGGGCCTCTTCTCTAGGCGAAGCTTGTGATTTTCGTCCTTGGCCAAACCCTCTTGTATAGCAACACGAAGTGATAGGACTTGAATCTCCAAAGGGAGTACAGCTTCTACCCCGTATACAAGAGCCAAGGGTGTTGATTGCTTTGGCGTCTTATAAGTCGTTTGGTATGCCCACAGAGCTTCCCCTAACTTCTCATGCTAATCCCGCTTAGACTTTGATACAATCTTCTTGAGCAAGTTGCACAATGTCTTGTTGAAGGCCTCCGCCAAGCCATTCGCAGGAGCATTATACATGGATGACTTGTGTTGAGTAAACTTGAACTTCTCACAGAAACTTGTCATCAAACTATTAACGAATGGCTTGCCATTATCTGTGATGATGTACTGAGGCACGCCATACCGGTGATGATGTGTGTCCTTATGAAGTCAACTACATTTTCCTTCTTGACTTCTCTGAGAGGAATCGCCTCTGCCCATTTGGAGAAGTAATCCGTGGCGGCCAAGATGTAAGAGTGACTAGCCAATGACTTAGGCGTGATTGGTCCAACAATATCAAGACCCCATGCCTCGAACGACCATGACGCCACCGTAGGATGAAGTGGTTCCGGAGGCTGGTGTATGAAGTTGGCATGAAACTAGCAAGCGTCACACCTCCTAGCATAGTCAATGCAATCTTGTACCATTGTGGGCCAGTAATATCCCATCCTCTTGACCCAGTCCTGAAGCTTAGGACCCGACTGATGTGCGGCACATATCGCTGAATGAGCTTCCTCCATCACTTGCTTTGCCTCATCCAAGCCTAAGCATTTTAACCAAAGTCCTGAAAACGAGCGTCGATAGAGGGTCCCATTGTAGTAGAAGAACC
Organism: Portulaca oleracea; assembly: GCA_029582165.1. Taxonomy (NCBI): domain Eukaryota; kingdom Viridiplantae; phylum Streptophyta; class Magnoliopsida; order Caryophyllales; family Portulacaceae; genus Portulaca; species Portulaca oleracea. The sequence continues at coordinate 1,271,823 of CM055876.1, forward strand.
AAGAGGCTCTTCCTTGGACCTCTGTCTTATGCCTAGAATCACTAGGTTCCCTTCCATGCTTTAAGTAGTCCATGATGGGTTGCCGCCAATCCTCCACGTCGGTTTCAAGAGCACAAATTACGTTAACCTCTTCTTCCAACTCCTGGTCTGGTGGTGCTACGACCCATCGCCTGCATACCGGGATCGTTATGTTATCTTCTGCCCCCAGTAATAAGGCGGCCGCTAGATTAGCGAGGGTGTCAACTATCTTGTTGTAACTCTTTGGAACATGTTCTACCTTGACTATGTCCAATTTCTCCAACAATTGCAACGCCAACTTGTGGTACGTCACCAACTCTTCCTTCTTAACTTCATATTCTTCAAGAAGTTTCTTAATGACCAACTGTGAGTCACCATAGATGTTGAGCTCCTTTATTCCCATTTCAATAGCCATTTGAAGTCCCAGGACCAATGCTTGGTATTCTGCCATATTGTTTGAACATAGTTGAGTGAGAACAAACGAATATTTTAGAATGTGTCTTTTAGGAGACACAAAGACAACCCCTGCTCCAGCGCAATCATGCCTCGCGGCTCCGTCAAAATACATATCCCACGATGGAAAGATGTCTACGAAGAACACATCCTCCCCTGGCAAGTCATCACTTATCTCCCAGTTGTCAGGAATTGGGTGCTCGACTAAGAAGTCAGCTAGTGCTTGTCCCTTGACTGCTTTTTGTGGGACATAGACAATGTCGTACTGCTTCAAGATCATGACCCACTTTACTAGACGACCACTCCAGCACTGGTCTTGACAAGATGTACTTGATAGGATCTGCCTTAGAGATGACCTGTACAGTGTGAGATTGCATGTAGTGTCTTAGCTTCTGAACAGCAAAAACCAATGCTAAACATATCTTTTCTATAGGAGAATAATTCAACTAAGCTCCAACTAGAGTTCGACTCATGTAGTACAACGCTCTTTCCTTTCCTTCTTCATTATGTTGGGCGAACAACGCCCCCAGTGACCTCTCTTACGCCGTGACATAAAGTATGAGGGGCTTACCAGAGATTGGTGCTCCTACGACCGGAGGGTTTGACAAGTATTTCTTGATGGATTCAAAGGCGACACGAGTCATCCCACTCAAAAGGAGCACCCTTCTTCATAAGGTGGCTGAAAGGATGGCAACGACCAACAAGATTTCATATGATCCTCTGAATATAGGCTAGTCGACCTTGAAGGCTGCGGAGTTCATTGACATTCTTTGGTTTCAGCATTTCCTGGATTGCTTTAATATTTGGTTGGTCAACCTCGATTCCTCTATGGCGAACGACGAATCCTAGAAACTTTCCAGAAGTAACACCAAATGCGCACTTAAGAGGATTCATCTTACGTTGGCACCTCCTCAACCGTTTAAAAATTTGACGAAGGTCCTGAAGGTGATCCGCCCTCTTCCTTGACTTAACCACCAAGTCATCGACATAACATTCCACCGTCTTATGAAGCATGTCGCCAAATATTTTCTGCATCGCTCTTTGGTATGTCGCTCCGGCATTTTTCAAGCCAAACAACATTACTTTGTAACAAAATATACCATTTGGTGTCCGAAATGCCATCGCATCTTGGTCTTCCGGTGCCATCTGGATTTGATTATACCCAGCGGTGCAATCCATAAATGACAAGGCTTCATGACCCGTGGTGGAGTCAATCATAAGCTCCGTGATGGGTAAGGGGAAGTTATCTTTTGGACAAGCTTCGTTAAGATTGCGAAAGTCCACACAGACGCGAAGTTGTCCGTTCTTCTTCCTTACTGGAACAATGTTTGCAATCCACGTCGGGTACTTCACTCCGAATGAATCCTACTTCGATGATCTTGTCGACCTCCTTTTCAATTTCTAGAATCAGTTCCGAGCGGAACCTCCGTTGAGGCTGCTTCTTGGGTGAGACGCCCTTCCTTATAGCCAAGCGGTGAATAGTAACCTTCAGGTCTAATCCGGGCATCTCCTTGTAATTCCAAGCAAATATATCCCTATACTCTGAAAGGAGTCTGAAATACTCCCCCTCTTCTTCCGACGTGAGTAGAGAGCTTACATAGATAGGGTGAGGATCCTCTACTATTCCAAGATTTAACTCTTTCAAATCATCGACTGTAGCTTGCCCCCCATCTTCAAGAGTCTTAGGACTTTCAGCAAGCTCTATTTCATCCTCAGGATCTTGGTGTTCTGTGATGGTAATATGATTGGCTAACACAACTTCTTCTTGGTTGGAGTCCTCTTCATATTTGGTATTTACCCGGTGACTTGTAAGAACTGCAGTACGCCTCTTGACTCTAAGGGAACCATCTGTGTTTATATCCAAGGTAGAGATACGCTTCATGCGAGAGGGGACGAAGCTTTGAACGTCATTTGTGACTCCTATGCGTCCGAACACGGAAGTGTCTCCTTGACAAAGTTGTGGCTCCAACAATTCCTCACTGGCTCTTATCCTAGCAAACATTGAAGGCTTCGACTGAGAATGACGCCTGATTATGCTGAAAACAGACCTCCTTCTACTAGGTGCGTCTCCTATACGAGTGAGGACGGAAGGGCGTTCACTAGGAGTAGCCGGCTGTAACCTATCGAACACAGAGGACCTTGGCTTAGGCTGAGTGTTTTCCTCCTCACTAACATCAGACTCTTCAGCTGTAATGTATTGAACTTCAGATCTCTTCTCCTTTCTTCGAGCTAAAATTCTGACTGGTTGTACCGGCTCGTAGCTAAGACCAACCTTAGAGACCTTTATCGAACCTCCTTGCTCTTCGATCTTCTTCTGAGTAACATTAAGACCGTAAGGTTTGGCCTCAACTACTTCCCCTAGGGGTGCCGAATTTTGAAAGTCATAGCCAACCTTTTCCATAAGCTTGTACGCCTTCCGGTCGAACCCTTTCTTAGTCCTTGGAGTCAGTAGATCACCACCCTCTTTAGACGACACCACAAACACGGAGAGAGGTGGCTTCTTTGCCTTGTTTTGTCGTGGATGGAGAATAGGGATGACCACATGTGCTTTGAGTGCACTTAGACCCTCCTCACTGACTTTCTTGTAAGACGCGTTCTTAGAGCTTCCAGTTGTATATTCGGCAAAAGGAGATTCCCCCTCATTTCGGCGAGACATAGGTATGTACCTTAAAACTGGTAGCACCGTGCCAGATGATGGAGCAACTTGCTTATTGGATGGTTAGGAGAGTGCCACTGACCTTTCCTCTTTATGCGGTACCTCCCATATATCATCTGTCACTACCTCAACATCTTTCTTCAAGACCCTTTTGTGTGTGGAGGCAATTGACGAGGGCATCGCCTCCTTAAACGTCACAATCTCTTCAAACAATCTTGCATCTGCAAAGTGGGATTTAGCCTTATTAAAAGGCTTATCATCACCATGTATCGTTCTTTCCCCGCCTCTATAATACTTCAAACATTGATGTAGAGTGGAAGCTACGATGCCATGCTCATGTAGCCACAGTCTCCCCAACAACAACTTATAGGAAGTCTTGGAGTCAATGACATGGAAAATTGAAGTTGTAGACAAGTCACCCATAGATAGCTCAATCCGAATCATCCCAAGTGCTCATTGACCTTCGAGACTTAACCCTTGTATCATTGTACGACTCTTGGAGAGCTCTTCAATTGTGATCCCTAATTCAGACATCATCGACTTCCGCATGATATTCATCGCGGATCCTCCATCAACCAGAATGCGTTTAACCTTCTGTCCACGGATGTTAGCCAGATACAAATAAAGGACGGTTATGGAGCTTGGAGCCTAGAAGTAAGTCATCATCAGTGAAGGTGATGGATGTGTTACAGGAAACACACTGTGTGAAAGAGCTAGACAATTCTCCCACATCTTGCACCTTGTCGGCATAAAGCTCAGGATGTTGTAATGCAGTGGCAACATTACGGCGCATTTCTTTAGGAAGATGAAAGATTTGCTCCCATGCCATTTGTGCTGCTAAGGCTTCCAAAACCCTTAGAGTTTTATTAGTAGACTCCTGAAGACGATCTTGATTTTCCACTTCGTCGTCCTCATCTTCGAGCTCAGAACAGGAGACTATGTTAACAACAACTTTATCAGCCTTTCCTAGAAAGTCCTATGGGAAATATTCACCTAAGGTGAGAGGACGACGTGAATCTTGCTTGAACGACCCAGAGGGTTTGACCAACTGCTTCCTAGCGCCGTCGACCCTCTTCTCTTGTTTAGCTGGTTGGGAACATTATTCCCCTCCTTGTTGCTTTCTTTGCGAGATGATGGTACTTGAACTTTGTCGTTCTTCCTAGCTTTCCTCCGTGTGACGAGAGTCCATCCTCCCTCCTCCTCTAGACCTTCTGGCGCCTCAGTGTGTTTCCTTTTAGAGGTCCGAGCTAAAATAGGGATAAAAACTGGTTCTTGGCTCCCGAACTGGATCATCACAAGATCTTCTCTGTCATATGGAGCCAAGTGTGCCAAAATACAGTTAGTCTCGACGTTGTTGTCCAAGTCCAATATTATCCTCCCTTCTTCAGCTAACTTCATGATGCGCTCTTTCAAGGTAATACATTTCTCGAGAGGGTGACTGACTACCCTGTGATAGTGGCAGTACCTCGGGTTGTTTGTCCTTCCCGCTTCTTCCGACCTCTTTGGTTGCGGGAGCTCGATAACACCCTTTTCCAGCAAGTCATCAAGCATTCCAGACAAGTCTGAATCAAGGAACGGGTATTTCTTCTGTTGTAGCTCCTTCAACGTAGGACGTTTCTTAGCATCATTCCTCGAGAATGCGGTTTTTCTGCTTTCTTGTTTGGGCTTGGAAGAGATTCGAACTGGCTCCTCAGTTGCAGTTGAAACAGACATGGACTCTCTCCTTGAAGTCTTCACCGGCTTCACATTCTTCTTGTACTCGTTAGTACCTTTTCATTCTTTAGACGAAGATGAAGACTTTCCCCGTCGACTCTCTATGGTTATCTCCATGTCATGCGCCTTGGTTGCCAACTCTTGGAAAGTCCTTGGCTTGACCATTTTGAGGACGTAAAGCAGCTCCCAGTGCATCCCTTGAGTGCACATGTCGACAGCCGAATCCTCAAAGAGGCGATCCTTACACTAAAGACTAAGAGCCTTCGAACGATGGATGTATTCAAGGACTGGCTCCCCCTCCCATTGTTTGGTATTCGTCAGCTTCGTCATGCTAACAACACGTTGAGTGCTGTAGAACCGGTTTAGGAACTCTCGCTCCATTTCTTCCCAGCTGTTGATAGACTCGGGTTCCAAATTCGTGTACTAGTCGAATGCTATCCCTTTCAATGATCGAACGAACTGCTTTACCTGTCGGTCTCCTTCCGTCCCTGCATTGCTGCAAGTCTCGATGAAATGTGCAACGTGTTGTTTGGGGTTACCCTTTCCATCAAACTGGTTGAACTTCGGGGGTTGATAGCCGAGTGGCATTCGACATCCAGAACAAAGGTTAATGCTCCAGAAGTATCAAAGCCTACAAGGGATCCTACTGTCTAGGCCCTTGAACAGAAGCTCGAAAGCCTCACCAAAGCAATGAGCACCGTGCCAGCCTTCGTCGACAGATACATAGAGATACCCTTACCTGTTCTGCCTAGCCTCAAAGTTGCCGATAAAATTGAAGTGCCAAACATCAAGTTCAAACCCTCTGAGAATCCCATTCACCATGTGGAAGAGTTCATGGGATTGGCACCCTTGAACCGAATTGATGTCGGTTTATACTCCACAGTCTTCCCATCCACTCTAGATGGTGAAGTCAAAGTGTGGTATCATGCTTTATCACCCCAAGTCAAGGCCAACTGGAATGAGTTATTTAAAGCTTTCCTTAACCATTACAGTCGCATCCAAAAGAAACAAGCTATGGTGGACGACCTAACCACTATGAAGCAAAGGGACGACGAATCCTTTTTGGATTACTTTGAAAGGTGGCATACTAAATTGTCTTACATTAATGAGACCATCCCTCTCCGCTTACAACTATCCACCTTCAAACAAGGGTTGAAAAGTAGCTTGTCTAAGCACTTGGGATACCACGTCATTAAAGACTTTGACTACTTGAAGGACATCTGTGTTCAACTAGAGGCAATGCATAATGACAAGACCACTTCGCCTGGGTGGAAAGGATCTAGCTCCAACATGAGGGCTACTAGTGTGGTTAGCCACCCTCCTAAGATTGTTGAGACTAGTTCTATCCAGCGCAAAGATCCTTATGTACCAAAATACCAGACCTAAACGCCATTGGACGTTCCTTATTCTCAGGCTCTTGATTGACTAGTCAAGAAGGGCATCTTGGTTTTGCCCCTACCAAAAGAAGAGCCAGAAATCAAAGGCAGGAATTGGGACGCTAACCAATTCTACCGCTACCATCGTTGCCGAGGGCATGATACTGAGAAGTGTTGGACTCTCAAGAACAAGATAGAAGATATGATAAGGTCAGGGACACTTCCAATGCCAAAAGCTGTCAAGAGACCTAATAACCAAAATAACCCGATGCCTGAGCATACAAATGCCATCTTTTACGGGTATTTAAGCTTTGACCCTTCCTCTTTAATTGTTGAAGTGGGTCAACCTATCCCAGAAATATTCGGGTTTCATGAAGGTCTGTTCATCCATGGTGTTTTGGACAGTGATGATGATGATGAGCATGAGGACTCTGAGAAAGAGTGGATGGAGGCGGATGAACCAACATCGGATGATGTGACATTTCTCACTCGGTCCGACCGCCAGAACAACAAGAACACCACCACCCCAGTAGTTGTCCCTAACCCTACGCCAATGGTTGGCAATGACAACCAGGTCCCTCCTGAAGATCCTTTCCTCGCACAACTCAAAAGGACCAAAGCTAAAGTCACTATCTGGCAGTTGATATGCGCATCACAAGCTCATAGACAAAAGATGTTAGATGCTCTTACTGTACTAACAATACCTCCTACAATGAGCCCTGAATCCTTGGTTGCTCATGTGACTAGCCACCAGGAAGTAATTACCTTTAGAATTGAAGATCTACCTCGAGGAGGAGCATCCCACAACAAAGCCCTATACCTTACAGTGCAATGCTCTAATAAGACTATCCCGCTGGTTCTAGTCGACAATGGTTCAGCTGTGAATGTGTGCCCTTGGAGGACAACACAAAATTTGGGAGTTCAACAACAATGTTTGGCTCAAAATGGCGTGCAACTCAGAGCTTACGACAATTCACCTCGGAAATCAGTAAGATCCATAGTATTGCCCATCATTACTGGCAATATCACTCGGAATGTGGAGTTCGTAGTGCTAGACATTCCAACCTCCTTCAATCTGCTTCTTGGGACGCCATGGCTTCATGAATGCAATACTATAGCATCCACCTTGCATCAGAAGGTGAAAATGTTGGTTCGAGGCTAAGTGATCACAATCTCGGGAGAACCTATCAATGCTATTTTTACTCCAAAGCAAACAACCCTCGAAGTGGAGCATAGTTCAATGGATGAAGAACTTCACAACTTTCAAATTGTGGCGATGTTAAGCAAGGGTGAAGTTCCTTTTGCTTCGATCCTTACTAAAATCCCAAAGTGCATACTATGCTCAAGAGACAAGGTTACTTCTGGGAAAGAACCCGAAAAACAAAATTCCTCCTGTGATCAAGACATTTAAGCAGAAGGGAAGGTCTGGCTTATACAAGCCAACTGAGAAGGAAGTCAGGCTTGCAAACATGGCCATAGCTGAATAGAAGAGGATGGACAATCCCCCTACCTTGTTCCAAACAAAGCCTTATCCACTTACTTTAACGGGCAGTTTGTTAGGGAAGGTGATGAGTTCTCTTACTATGGGTTCTCTGAACCGTTCTACCTAAAGAACAAAGGAGTTCAAGTTGATGGGTTAGAAATCTTCAATGACTGCTCCATTAATATGACTACTGCCTTTGTTCCCGCTCGGGACAAACAGCTACCATTAGAATGGACTCACCTCGCTGGGAGCAATATATTTGGCATGTTGTTTGGACAAGAAGCCGTCCAAGAGAAGTCTGAAGCTGACGCTGTTATTACTGCACTATCTAACCCAAGCTTTGACCCAAGCTTTATGATCACTGAAGATGGAGTAGCTAAGGTTATCTCATGGGTTGATGCTGAGGAGGATAACTTTGTTTTATCTGTAGGAGAGTCTGTTCCTAAGGGCATAGAGTCGGGTCCTAAGGGTCTAGAGTCTGACGAGTCTGGTCTTGAGTCTGCTGGCGATGTATTCCTTTCTGCATTCAATAAGATGAACATTTCTGCTTACTCTAATTCTTCTTTCCCCTGTTCCCAAAACTGCTGCACCAACAATAATCTTGAATTTAATGAACCCTTACAAGAATTTTCTAATGAACACGAGCACAAAATGGCGGTGTTGGAAGACACTGTCACTATAAATTGTGGGTACGGAAGAACAACCTCGGGAGTTGAAATTGGGAAGTTCATTCACAAAGGAAGACCGGATGGCATTAACATAGCTTCTCAAGGAGTTTGTGGATGTTTTCGCATGGTCCTACGAGGAAATGCCGGGGATTGACAGGGAAATTTCAGAGCACACCATACCTTTGCTCCCTAATGCAAAGCCGGTTCGACAAAAGGCTAGGAGGATCAAGCCTGAATGGGCTAAAAAGATCGAAGAGGAAGTGATCAAGAAACTTAATGCTAAGTTTATCAAGGCAGTTCAATACCCAGAATGGATTGCCAACATGGTTCCAGTGCTTAAGAAAGATGGGAAAGTGCGCATGTGTGTGGACTTCCGAGACCTCAATAAAGCCAGTCCTAAGGATAGTTTCCCATTACCTCACATTGATGTGTTGGTGTAGACACCGGGATTTGCCGACGTAATCCAAACTCATCAAGATCAGCAAGTCATTTGGGCCAAACACCAAATGGGTCATTGGGCCCATAGGGTCGGCAGCGTGGGCCCAAGAAGTCAAAGCGGCCTACCGACGATCAATATAACCCGCCTGGGTTATACATTTCAGAAGCGGCCCAAAGGGAAGAACAAGTCCAAGGCGCAACATTGGCCCAGAGAAATAACAAAACCCGCATGGGTTTTGAGCTCAGCAAGACGCGTCATTTTGAAGCGGCCACGTCACCAATCCGTGCCATGCAGCGTTCAAACCCGCCTGGGTTTTAATACATTCTGGCTCCAATTTTTTCTTCTCATGCAATTTCATGATCATAGCACATGTGGTTTGACTCTCATTGACTCCATAAAACCCGTCTGGGTTTTGATCCGGCATGGCTTGATTTTTGGGGTATGTTCCCTCCATTTTAATCATGTAATCTACATTTTATGTCCTTGACTGGTACATATTTTGTAAAGTAAAACCGCATTTTATATTGCATGATGAGAATATTATGTTACAAAATTAATTAAACTTCTCACCACTCTTTTTCATCTCAATTTTGATTTTAGTAGAGTCTTTTTTCAAACAGGCAGATTCGAGAGTTCTTATAACTTTCAAATTCGTAACCTTACCCCCGAAATCTAGAAATCGGGTTAGTAGACCGGAGTTATTTTTCATCATTTATGGTTTGTCGATTTCCTTAAATTGGTTGGCGACTCTTTACTATTTTATAAACCCGTTTGATTATTCCAAATGTTCGATTTTGCATGAAAATAATTTTAAAAAATGATTTAATACATCTCTCTCACCAGCTCAAGGCCAGACCTGAGAGAGATAGAACAGAAATTGATAAAACCCATGCGGGTTTTACCCATTTCAGTACATCCCTTTCTGGGCTAAGCAAGCAGGAAGCTCGGCCCAGGAGTCATCAAAACCCCCGCGGGTTTTGATGCCTTCTGGTGGCCCACTTGCTCCTTCTTGGGCCTGAATATAGTGTTTGGGCCGGTATAAAATCATTGTTAAAATATTTTGTGCAATTTGAATAATTAAAATAATAAAAAAAGGATTTATAAATAAATAAAGTTTCATCACCCGAAAAGGAATTTCGAAAATAAAAATATCCTTATTTAAGGATTAAGCAACCTTAGTCGGCTCCCGATCAATTAAGTAGCGCATCCGGAAACAATCTCCCCACGGGAATTTTCCGGGTACCTACAGATTGGCGACCCCACTGGGGTTTTAAATTTAAAAGAGGGTAAAACTTAAAAAAATCGAGTTGATTTGAAATTGTAAAAGAGAGAAGTTGATTTATTTCGCAATTTTATTATTCTTTTTATGCATCTTTTGCATACCGGGCCACTAATCGGGTCTTTTGACACGTTAGCACAAAGGCGACGGTTTAACTAATAACTAGGACTCTTCCCTCGGGAGCGGGCGGGCACTACTTGTGTGATGCACCCTACATCGCCAAGAATTTGGTCTTTCCTCTCCCCATGTTATACTCAAAGGGTTTCCTTGAAGTCCGATGAGCAACACCACACACTCCTTATCCACAATTTTAAGGATAAGGTGAACCGAGGTGAGAACATGCGGTAGGCCATGTTAACCCAACTATAGAAATCCATGAATATAGAACCTTGGTTTAGGGTATCCTTTCATGTTGTATGCTATGTGCTATGTGTTTCCTTTCCCCCTTTCCTTTTTGTAAAGAGTTGACCTTAGTTTGGAGGTTTCATTCTAGTCCATATAAAATTCATTGGGTTGAGAAAAGGATTGTTTATTAATTAGTAGGGTTAGGAGTGTGAGGTATTATGGTTAGCCAAAGTGGAAGGGCCTATTTATGTTTGAAAGTCGATTATTTTAATTAATAAATAAAAATTAACTCACCTTTGATGATATTGTATGACCCTTTACGGAATTTTCTTAACAAAATGCCCAATAATTAATTAAAAGTCCAACATAGTTAATGGATAGCGTTTTAGACTGCATAATAGTCACTAGGCTTGAGTAAATAAATTTATTGATTTAATTAATAAATTCATCATATTTATGGCCGAGCCGTTGTTAGGCCCAACAATCTTGGATTTGTCAGTTAAGCCCATAAATGGATTATAACTCGCTTATGGTTGACTTTATCCAGTCCTTTGCAATATCCATTTTCCTCGAGTAAAAAAAATATAAATAAGAAAATAAAAATGGGTCGTCGGTCTTGTCGAACATTATTCTAGTTCGCATAATAGCCAATATAGCTTGAGTTGTCAGAGTTGCTGGACCAAGTTACGGATTCTCCTTAAAACGGTCGGCCTGTGGATTAGGCCCATCCGAATTGAGAACACTGGCTTGTTCCCTTCAACTTATGATCCGCTTGCTATGTATGACTTTATTCGACCCTTTATAATGTCCAGTTAATAGGTCCATATAGAGTTAGGTCATGCACTCCCAAAAAAGTGGGTGAGTCCTTGTGTTAGCATATATGTGTCGAGTTTGTTAGGGTCATATAGGTCCTTGAGAGCATGCATGCATCAGGTAGAATGTGTCGGAGGATATCATCGAGTGTCCTAACTTTGAATTTCCATGCAGGCATCATTGGTGATTAACTTCGAGCCCGTATCCGAAATCCACGAACTGGCCGTTTGATTCCAAACCCTCATTACGATCCATCTACGACTCGTGACTGCATCATGTCTGGAGAACAATTCCAAGAGGTCCCAGTTCAGAGTGCTTAGGTCAGCATCACGAAACATTTGGATGAGCTTTACACAAAAATGCAAGGTCTGGTATTCGCCAGCATCTTAGAATAGGAGCAGAAAATGGGAAAAAGACTGAATGAACAACAACAAGTGATGGATGGTATGCTACAAGCCATCACCAAGATCAATACCAAGTTGGGGTTGAATACTGAAGAGGGTGATGAGGAGGTTCATGGAAATGACTCGGAACCCGAGCTCATTAAGACATCATCAGATTCTTGAGGGATAGAGACATCCAAAACGAAGGTTAATATTACAGAAATATCAAAGCCGACAAGGGACCTCGCTGTCAAAGCCCTTGAACAGAAACTGGAAAGCCTCACCAAAGCAATGAGCTCCGTGCCTGCCTTCGCCGACAGGTACATGAAGGTACCCTTACCTATTCAGCTCGTTCTCAAGTCGCTGATAAGATTGAGGTGCCAAACATTAAGTTCAAACCCTTTGAGAATCCCATTCACCATGTTGAAGAGTTCATGAGATTTACACCCTTGAACCGGATTGATGTCGGTTTATACTCCACAGTGTTTCCATCCACCCTAGATGGCGAAGCCAAAGTGTGGTATCATGCTTTATCACCCCTAGTGAAGGCCGACTGGAATGAGCTATTCAAAGCTTTGATTAACCATTACAGTCGCATCTAGAAGAAGCAAGCTACGGTGGACGACTTAACCCCCATGAAGCAGCGGGAGGACGAATCCCTTTTGGATTACATTGAAAGGTGGCATACTAAATTATCCCACATCAATGAGACCATCCCTCTTCGCTTGTAGTTATCTACTTTCAAGCAAGGGTTAAAGAGCAACTTGTCTAAGCACTTGGGTTACCACGTCATTAAAGACTTTGACTACTTAAAGGACATCTATGTTCAAATGGAGGCAATGCATAATGACAAGACCACTTCGCCTGGGTGGAAAGGATCTACTGCAACAGGAGGGCCGCTAGTGCGGCTAGCCACCATCCTAAAGTTTTTGAGACTAATTCTATCTAGCGCAAGGGGCCTTATGTGCCAAAATACGAGACCTACACGCCGCTGGACGTTCCTTACTCTCAGGCTCTCAACCGACCAATCAAGAAGGGCATCTTGGTTTTGCCTTACCAAAAGAAGAGCCAGAAATCAAAGGCAGAAATTGAGACGCTAACCAATTTTGCCGCTACCATCGTTGCGGAGGGTAAGATACGGGGAAATGCTGGACTCTCAAGAACAAGATAGAAGATATGATAAGGGGAGGGACACTTCTAATGCCAAAAGCTGCCAAGAAACCTAATAACCAAAATAACCCAATGCCTGAGCATGCAAATGCAATCTTTTATGGGGGTTTAAGTTCTGACCCTTCCTCTTTAATTGTTGAAGTAGAATCCCGGAAATACTTGGGTTTCATGAAGGTCTGTTTATCCACGGTATTTGGGACATCGATGATGATGACGAGCATGAGCACTCCAAAAGAGAGTGGATGGAGGTGGATGAACCAACCCCAGTAGCTATCCCTAACCCTACGCCAATGTTTGGCAATGACAACCAGGTCCCTCCTGAAGATCCTCTCCTCGCACAACTTAAAAGGACTAGAGCTGAAGTCACTATCTGGCAGTTGATATGTGCATCACAAGCGCATAGAAAAAAGATGTTAGATGGTCTTACTGCACTAACAGTACCTCCTACAATGAGCCTTGAGTCCTTGGTTACTCATGTGACCGGCCACCAGGAGGTAATTACCTTTGGAATTGAAGATCTACCAAAAGAGGGGGGGCATCCCACAATAAGGCCATGTACCTTACGGTGCAATGTTCCAACAAGACTATCTCGCTGGTGTTGGTCGACAATGTTTCAGCTATAAACGTGTATCCTTGGAGGACGGTACAAAAGTTGGGAGTTCAACAACATTTGGCTCAAAATGGTGTATAACTCAGAGACTACGATAATCACCTCGCAGATCAGTCAGATCCATAGTATTAACCATCACTACTGGCAATGTCACTCGGAATGTGGAGTTCGTGGTGTTAGACATTCCAGCCTCCTTCAATCTACTGCTAGGGAGGCCATGGCTTCATGAGTATAATCCTATAACATCCACCTTACATCCAAAGGTGAAAATGTTGGTTCAAGGCCAAATTATCACAATCTCGGGAGAATATATCAATGTTGTTTTTACTCCCAAGCAAACAACCCTCGAAGTGGAGCACAGTTCAATGGATGAAGAGCTCCACAACTTTGAAATCGTGGCGATGTTGAGCAAGGGTGAGGTGCCTTTTGACTTTGATCCTTGCTCAAATCCCAAAATGCACGCTATACTCAAGAGACAAGGTCATTTCCTCGTATGCCGTTGGGAAAGAACCCGAAAAATAAAATTCCTTATGTGTTCAAGATATTAAGCAGAAAGGAAGGTTTGGCTTAGGATACAGGCCAACAGAGAAGGAAGTTAGGCTCGCGAAAAAGGCTATAGCTGAGTAGAAGAGGATGGACAATCCTCCTATCTTGTTCGAAACGAAGCCCTATCCACTCACTTTGAATGGTAGTTTGTTAGGGAAAGTGATGACTTCCCTTACTATGGGTTCCTTGAACCATTCTACTTGAAGAGCAAAGGAGTTCAAGTCGCTGGATTAGAAATCTTCAATGTCTGCTCCATTAATATGGCTATTGTCTTTGTTCCCGTTCGGTTTAAGCAGCCACCATTAGAATGGACTAATCTAGCTGGGAGCAACATTTTTGGCATGCTATTTGGACAAGAAGCTATCCAAGAGAAGTCTAAAGCTGACGCTATTATTGCTGCACTATCCAACCTAAGCTTTGACCTAAGCTCTATGATCACTAAAGATGGACGAATTAAGGCGGTCTCATGGGTTGATGCTGAGGAGAATAGCTTTGTTTTATCTGTAGGAGAGTCTGTTCCTAAGGGCATAGAGTCAGGTCCAAAGGGTCTAGAGTCTGAGGAGTCTGGTCTTGAGTCTGTTGGCGATGTATTCCTTTCTGCATTCAATAAGATGAACCTTTTCAGCTTACTCTGATTCATCTTTCCCCTCTTCCCTAAACTGTGGCGCCAATAATAATCTGGAATTTAATGAACCCTTAAAAGAATTTTCTAATGAACATGAGCATAAAATGGCGATGTTGGAAGACACCACCACCATAAATGTGGGCACAGAAGAACAACCACGGGAGTTGAAATTAGGTAGTTCGCTCACAACAGAAGAACATGTAGCATTTACAGAGTTTCTCAAGGAGTTCAAGGATGCATTCGCATGGTCCTACGAGGACATGCCGGGGATTGACAGGAAAATTGTGGAGCACACCACACCTTTGCTCCCTTATGCAAAACCGGTTCAGCAAAAGGATAGGAGGATCAAACCTGAATGGGCTAAGAAGATCGAAGAGGAAGTGATCAAGCAGCTTAATGCTAAATTTATCAAAGCATTTCAATATCCCGAATGGATTGCTAGCACGTCCGAGTGCCCAAGAAAGATGGGAAAGTGCACATGTGTGTACACTTCCGAGACCTTAATAAAGCCAATTCCAAGGATAGTTTCCCATTACCTCACATTGATGTTTTGGGGGATAACACTTGCGGACATGAGCTCTTGTCCTTTATGGACGGATATGCTGGGTACAATCAAATAAAAATGGCGGATGAAGATATGGAGAAAACCTCATTCACAACACCATGGGGAACATACTGTTTTGTAGTCATGCCTTTCGGTCTTAAAAATGCTGGAGCAACATATCAAAGGACTCCCAACACCCTATTTCATGACATGCATGATGCACATAGAAGTAGAGGTCTATGTAGATGACATGATTGTAAAGTCCAAAACAAGGGAGGAGCATATTCCTAACCTCGCAAGTTCTTTCTGTAACTTTGTAAGTATAAAATGCAGCTTAATCCAGCAAAGTGCACCTTTGGTGTTACCTTTGGGAAGCTGCTAGGCTACGTGGTTAGCCAACGGGACATTGAAGTTCACCCTTCAAAGATAAAGGCTATCCAAGAGTTGCAACCACCTAGGATAGAAAAGGAGATAAGGGGTTTCCTAGGGTGAGTCCAGTATATCAGTTGGTTCATCTCAAAGCTTACCATGACTCGTGAACCTCTATTCAAGAAGTTGAAGAAAGGAAGTAAAGTAGAATGGGACGATCAATGTCAAGCTGCTTTTGATAAAATCAAATAGTATTTACAACATCCTCCAGTTCTCATGCCGCCAGTGCCAGATGAGCCTCTACTCCTTTACCTTACGGTGACTAGCTCCGCAATGGGAGATGTGCTGGCTCAAAAGATAAAAGGTCAAGAGAGCGCCATCTACTACTTGAGCAAAAAGTTTCTAGACTATGAAAGTCGATACGCTAACATAGAGAAAATGGCTCTTGCATTAGTATGGGCCACCAAAAAGCTAAGGCATTACATGCTTTCACATACAGTATATGTCATAGCTGAAAATAATCCCATCAAATTCATCATGGAGCAATCTACTATCAACAATCGTATCGCTCGATGGGTGGTCATGCTTTCAGAATTCAATCTCCAGTACTTACCCCAGAAATCCATCAAAGGACGAGTTGTTTCAGATTTCTTGGATGCTTCACCATCACAAGAACCTCCAAGCACTCACTAAGAACTCCCAGACAAAAATGTATTCTTCACTGATGAGATTACATGGAAAATGTCTTTCAACGGAGCTTCTAACCAAATGGGTTGTGGAGCAGGAGTCCTATTAATCTCTCTAAAAGGGTCACAAGTTCCTGTGTCTATAAAACTGGATTTTGATGCTACCAACAACGCTGCAGAATATAAAGCATGCATCAAGGGTTTACGAGATGCTTTGACCTTAGGTATATGCCATATAAAGGTCTTTGGAAAGTTCGAAATGAGTGCCTTATGGCCTACCGGCAAAAGCTTTTGGGACTTGCTGACCAATTTGAGCAAATTAGCTTCCAATACCTTTCCAGGGATCATAATGAATTGGCTGATGCTCTCGCCAAGCTATCTTCGATGATATCAATCCCATCAGGCATGCTCCAACTATCAGTAATAGTAGAGCGGCAGTCTGAACCAGCATATGTCTGCAATATGGAGACATAAGAAGAGACTAAGGAATGGTTCCATGACATATACAATTTTCTTCGGAAAGGAGAATATCCAGTCGAGCTTGATGCTCGAGGACAACAGGCAATCAGATCTTTAGCAGCATAATACTGCTTGATCCAAGATCACTTGTACAAGAAATCACCTACAGGCATCAATCTGTTGTGCATCGATGCTAAAAGTGCAAAAGAGGTTATGGCTACTGTACATGGAGGAGAGTGTGGGCCCCATACGAATGGGCGCATGCTAGTGAAGAAGATTCAAAGAGCTGGTTACTATTAGTCCACCATGGAGGCAGATTGCTTGGAATTCGTTCGAAGGTGCCACAAATGCCAAGAGTATGCCAATTTTCAGCATCAACCTCCCTCATATTTGACTACTTTGACATCTCCATGACTATTTTCAGTATGGGGTATCGACATCATCGGCAAGATACACCCAATAGGAACTGGAGGACATGAATACATTTTGGTCGCCATCAATTACTTCACTAAGTGGGTAGAAGCAGCCTCTTATGCCAAGCTCACATCCAAACAAGTGGTCAAATTCATCCTTCAGAACACCATATGCCAATTGTTTAGACCCGATTTTGTGTCTAAATACCGCCTAAATCCTTAGGCTTTTGACTTGTTTCGTAGTTTGTTTTAATAACTTTTAATGCGTTTTAGTTACTTTTGTAGTTTCCGAAGGGTTTCACTCAAAACGATTCTAAATGGGCCAATTTTGCACCAATCTTAGGAATCCCGAGATTCCCTAAGATTCCCCGAGCCCTGGTTGTGCCAAAGGCAGCGGATTAGAAGGGCCGGTCATATCGAAAGGCAGTGGAAGCGGAAGCAACGGTTGAAGAGTACTCTGAAGGAAATTGTGGCTGAGAGAGACCGTGGCCACGGTCATATTTACCGTAGCCACGGTATGATGGAGCCATGACCAAGGGAAGAGAGCTTGCCACCCGAGATAGACCGTGGTCAAGGTCACTTTGACCGTAGCCACGGTGGGATCCTACCCTGCCCAAGGAAGAAGCTTGCCGAACTAGACCGTGGCCACGGTCTCCTTTGACCGTAGCCACGGCGGTGCGAAGGAGCGGAAAGTTGTCAGCCCTAATCGCATAGACCGTGCCCACGGTGCATAGGAACCGTGCCCACGGTGATGCGAAACAAAGAGAAGAATCGCCTGCCTTACGCAGGACCGTGGCCACGATTACCTTAACCGTGCCCACGGTCCCCTGCGGGCCAAATTTGTCTGTTGTGTAAAATGATGAGTTTTGAGTAACAACCTTGATTACTATTTAATGTATTTAGGTCATTTTAGCTAAAAATGAATCTAGACAGCAGCTCTTATCTATCTTTTATGATACTTTAGTACTCTTTATCACATTTTAAGCCTTAGATTAGAGTGATTAAGGAAGATCTTTGCTGAGATTATTGGTTCTTATTGCGAAACCCATTTCCTCATTCCCGTTTGCATCCCGAAAGTTTTCCGACACCCATTGTTTCACCTTCTTGACTGAACATAGTGTGTTTGTGCTGTTTTTACCCTAAATTCTATCATCCTTTCATGATCGAAAACCATACCTAGAGTCAACTAGTTGCAGCTAAGGCCCCTAGCTCCCTGTGGAAGAACGATAAAACCGTGGTCTTACAAACCACTCGACTAACAAAATGGCGTCGTTGCCGGGGAGCAAGCGCACCTAGCTTAGCTCTTTGTCTTTAGGTTGTTCAAGATCATTTCACTGCTAGAGATTTTGTTATCCTTGGTTACTGGAAATTTGATTCTTCTGTTTGTTCCTTTTGTGCATGCGGACTCGCTCTCGACGAGGCCAAACTCCTGTAACTCCACCGAACCCGAATCCGGAGAGTATTATTCGACAAGCTAACGCCGGCTCGAGACGAGCTAGACAACAAAGGGAGCGAGAGACGATCAAAATTCCAATGGCTGAAGGAGAGCAAGTTCCACCCCGTACCTTAGCATCATATTCCTTACCATCGTCGGGTACGGGAGGCGATCCCATCATAGTACCAGAATTACCACCGAATGCATCGTTCGAGTTCAAGCCATATTTATTGGAGATATTTGAAAACACCCCGTACCATGGAGGAGAGCATGAAAATCCTATTGACCACATCAACAGATTCGAGCAACGCATCGGCTTTGTACAAATGAATGGAGTTTTCGCCGAATACATGAAGCTGAAGTTTTTCCCTCTTACCTTGAAAGGGAAAGCATTATTATGGCTCAACACATGTCCGCCCGGAACTTATTCAACATGGGATGCCCTTAGCCGCGACTTTCTTCAAAGGTTTTTCCCCAATGATGAGACGTGTCGGTTGAGGCAAGCCATCATGAGCTTCAAGCAAGAGCCCGATGAGTCGTTATTCGAAGCATGGGGGAGATTCAAAGGTCTCCAACGGAGGTGTCCACACCATAATCTTGAGGATTGGTTATTATTGCGTCACTTCTATTCCGGATTGAGTAGCTCTTTGCGAGAATCCATCGATCATGCCTCGGGGGGCATGTTCCTCAAGAAGACGGCGGAGGAAGCAAACGTATTTCTTCACGAGCTATCTCAAAACTCTTCTCATTGGGGAGGCGGCCGTGGTCCAAGAGATGGTCCTCCTCTAGAAAGCAATCCTACCATTAAATTTCTCATGAATGCCGTTCTTGAGATGCAACAAAAGGCAGCTTTGGAGAAAACCACGAGGCAAGTAAAGGCGGCTCAAGAAGTACCTATGCTTATTCCGGATGCCCGAGTCTTGGTATGTGATTTTTGTGGAGGGCCACATTCTTCGAAGCGATGTGAAGAGTATCAAACCAAGCAAGTCCAAGCCATATATCCCAACAATAACCTCTCCTACACCAATCAAACCCCCATTCGTCCTCGTGGGAATTATGCCTACAACGAACAAGCTCCCCTAAACCAAAACCCACCCCCCGGTTTCCCAAATCAAAACCGCCGCCAATACCACCAAAACCACCACCAAAATCCTCACCAAGGTCAATCTTCCCAAGCACCCAAACCACCACAACATGAAACCCTTGACCAAACCCTCCAAAAGTTGGCCCTATCTCAAGAAAAGATAGCCTTATCCCAAGAAAAAATGGCCTTAGACCGAGAAAAAGACCAAACTCACATTAAGAACCTCAAGTTACTATTGGCCCAATTGGCACAACAATCTCAACCTATCCAATCTTTGCCTAGCCAACCCCAACCTAACCCGAAGGGGCAACTTAATGCGATTACATTGAGGAGTGGCAAGGAGATTGATGGACCTAGAATGATGGGAGAGGAGGTCTTGGGTGACAAGGAAGGTGATGTGGTAGATATCTCGGAGGAGGAAGATTTGTTGGAGAAGTGGGAAAGTGAGTTAGTATTGGGTGAGGAAGTTGAGGGAGCACATGAGGATGAATTGGGAGAATCTAGTAAAGAAAGAGAGGAAATGGAGAAGTTAAGGAAAGGGAAAGGAAAAATGGTGGAAGAAGAACCAATCCAGACTATTGAGAAGCCAAAGCTACCACCCGATCGGTTAGCAAAGCCAAAATGCGATGCAAAGTTTTCAAAATTCCTTGAGATGCTCAAGAAGCTTCAAGTGAACATTCCATTTCTTGATGCCATTTCTGAAGTTCCGTCCTTCAAGAAGCATTTGAAGGAGCTTCTCACGATCAAGAGGAGGATTCAAGAGAAATCTACGATCCATTTGACGGCGGATTGTAGTGCAATTATCGATAACAAATCACCGGAGAAATTAGCCGACCCCGGAAGTTTTTCTATTCCATGCACCATTGGTGATATGCGGATTGGCCGTGCCCTTTGTGATCTAGGAGCAAGTGTAAGCGTCATGCCTTATTCGATTTGCAAGAAGTTAAATCTCGACGATCTTGCTCCTACAACAATTAACCTTCAATTGGCCGACCGTTCCGTGTGAAGACCGTTGGGAATATTGGAAGACATCCCGGTCCAAGTGGGGCGGTTTTTGATTCCTTGTGATTTTGTGATCTTGGAGATAGAGGAAGATAACAACATCCCTATTATTTTGGGAAGTTCGTTCCTTGCTACGGCGGGAGCCATTATTGATGTGAAGAATGGAAGCATGTCGTTGAATGTCGGGAATGAAAGCATAATTTTTCAACTTGAGGGGTCATTGAAAGGTCCTTCGTATGGGGATTCATGCTATGTCATTGATATGATGGAGTTCCTTGTTGATGAGTATATTGAGGACCCCCATCTTCTTGAATCTATTTGCGATGACCCCTTGGGAGCTTGCTTATTGGAGTCTTTCCAATTTGAGACCGACGGCATCGACATTACTTTCTTCACCAACCTTCTTGACTCTTCACCCATGCATAAGGAGATTATTATTGATGAGCCTTACATGGAGTGCATGGAGATTCAAGATGCGATCTTCAAAGGTATGTCTTCTTCTCAAATTCAATCTTCTACTCCTTTAGAGCTTAAAGCATTACCCCCTTCCCTCCAATATGCTTTCTTGGATAATGAGAAATCTTATCCTGTCATTGTGAATGCGAATTTGAATGATTTTGAATTGTCCAAGTTGCTTGATTTGCTTAGGAAACATAGGGATGCATTAGGTTATAGGATAGAAGATTTGAAAGGTTTGCCCCCTTCCATATGCATGCATTCGATTGACTTGCTAGAAGATGCCAAGCCTACTAGGCAACCCCAACGTCGTTTAAATCCCAACATGCAAGAAGTGGTTAAAAAGGAAGTAGTAAAGTTACTAGCTGCTTGGATCATCTTCCCCATCGCAAATAGCGAAAGGGTAAGCCCGGTTCAGTGTGTACCCAAGAAGGGTGGAATGACCGTAATTGAAAATGACAAGAAAGAACTAGTTAGTACCCGGATCATCACCGGTTGGCGGATGTGTATCGATTACCGCCAATTAAACAAAGTAACAAAGAAGGACCATTTCCCCCTTCCCTTTATTGACCAAATGTTAGAACAGTTGGCGGGTCACTCGCATTTTTTCTTTTTGGATGGGTACTCGGGGTTCTTTCAAATTCCAATCCACCCCTCACACCAAGAAAAAACCACCTTCACTTGCCCATATGGGACATTTGCTTATCGTCGCATGCCATTTGGTTTATGTAATGCCCCTGGGACTTTTCAACGTTGTATGATGGCTATTTTTAGCGATTTCATTGAGAAATGCATGGAAGTCTTTATGGATGATTTTTCTGTGTACGGTAATTCTTTCGATGACTGTTTGCTAAATCTGGAGAAAGTGTTAACTCGTTGTGAGGAAGTGGATCTAGTTCTGAATTGGGAGAAATGCCCCTTCATGGTGGAACAAGGTATCGTTCTGGTCAGTTAATCTCTTCTAAGGGCATCGAAGTAGACAGGGCTAAAGTTGAGGTTATAGAGCGCCTACCACCCCCCAGTTTCTGTTAAGGGGGGTGCGTAGTTTCCTTGGCCATGCCGGCTTTTATCGCCGATTCGTCAAGGATTTTTCAAAAATTGCTCGACCTCTAACTGACCTCTTGTGCAAAGATGCCCCTTTCATTTTCACTGATGAGTGTCTTGAGTCGTTTTATAGGTTGAAGCAGGCTTTGATTTCCGCTCCGGTAGTTCAACCTCCGGATTGGACGCTACCCTTCGAGATTATGGCCGACGCGAGCGACTTCGCCGTGGGAGCGTGTTTGACCCAAACAGTAGACAAGAAGCTAAGGGTCATCTATTACGCAAACCATGCGCTTGATAGCGCCCAAAGGAACTACACTACCACAGAAAAGGAGCTTCTAGCGATCGTTTTTGCTCTCAATAAATTCCGGCAATACCTCATGTTCTCTAAGGTGGTAGTCTACAGGGATCATGCCGCTATCAAATACTTGATGGGAAAGAAGGAGACAAAACCGAGACTTATACGGTGGGTCTTGCTTATGCAAGAATTTGATTTGGAAATCCGCGACAAGGCGGGCACGAAGAATGTCGTAGCCGATCACCTTTCGAGGATTCTTGTCGACTTGGAAGACACCCAACCGATTGTAGATGCTTTCCCGGACGAGCAACTCTTGGCTATCAACTCACATCCTTGGTATGCGGATATTGTGAATTATTTGGCGAGCGAAGTGATCCCTCAACACTTGAACCATCATCAAAAGAAGAAATTCCTCCACGACATGAAGCATTACTTTTGGCATGACCCTTTCCTTTTCCGTCTTTGCAATGACGGGATGTACCGGCGATGTATTCCCGAGAGTGAAGTGCAATCTATCTTGACCCATTGTCACAAATTTCCGGTGGGAGGTCACGGTGGCCCCCAAAAGACGGCGGCAAGGGTTTTGCAAACCGGCTATTGGTGGCCGACTATTTTTCGTGACAGCCACTTGCATGTCAAGCAATGTGATAGGTGTCAAAGGTCCGGTAACATCTCCCGGAAGGATGAAGCTCCATTGAACTATATTCTTGAGGTGGAAGCTTTCGATGTGTGGGGATTGGACTTCATGGGTCCTTTCTCGTCGTCAAGGGGTTTCCAATACATCCTGGTGGCGGTGGACTATGTCACAAAGTGGGTCGAAGCCATACCATGTGTAAGATGCGATGGAAATCCATTTCGAAATTCTTGAAAAAGACCCTATTCCCAAGATTTGGCATTCCACGGGTCATCATTAGTGACAACGGTTCCCATTTCATTGAAAAGAAATTCGAGTCTCTCTTGAAGAAGTACGGCATCAAGCATAAGAAGGGACTCGCTTACCATCCACAAACACAAGGTCAAGTGAAATCTCAAACCGTGCCATCAAGGAGATCTTAGAGAAGACGGTTAGCTCTTCAAGGAAAGATTGGGCAGAAAAATTAGATGAAGTCTTGTGGGCATACCGCACTGCTTTCAAGACACCGATTGGTACTACCCCTTACCGTCTTGTCTACGGGAAGGCGTGTCACTTCCCCGTAGAACTTGAGCACAAAACCATGTGGGCAATCAAGAAGTTGAACTTCGATCTCAAGGCAGTCGGAGGTAGTCGGTTATTTCAATTAGAAGAACTTGAGGAGTTGAGGCGTCATGCATATGAGAACAACAAGATCTACAAGGAGAGAACAAAGGCATGGCATGACAAGAGGTTGAACCGACGTGAGTTTGTGGTGGGCAATAGGGTTCTCATCTCCAATTCAAGGTTGAAGTTACTCTCTGGGAAATTGAGATCAAGATGGTCCGGGCCATTTGAAATCGTGAGAATTCTTCCCGCCGGAGTAGTCGAGTTGAAAGATGCACAAGGAAAGTGTTTCAAAGCAAATTCATCGAAGCTCAAACCATACATCATAGGCGAGGAATATGTCGGGACAGTTTTGACATACCTCGCGGATTTTGAAGATTGAAAAGCATCGGAATAGGTCGAGCTAGGACCTAAAAAACAAGCACCCGGGAGAGGTATGAACTACTTTCCCCTCTTTTAGTGTTTTCTTTCAATTTTGTTTTTTGTTTCTTTCATTTTATTTCCATTATTTTAGTGCTTTTCTTCTTCCTTTGTTTTACATTAGAAAAAGAAAATTTGAAAAAAAAAATCAAGAAAAATCAGAAATGTTTGAAAAACAAAAAGAAAAAGAAGAGATCGAGAGTGGTTTTATGAAGGTCGGGGTTCGAAAGTGTTTTTGAGTGTTGGGAGAGTGTCCTTGAATGAAAATTGAGCGAGAAAGAAAAGGGAGTGGATGACAAGAGGGTAGATTTTAGGACTTAACATTTTTTTCTCCAAGTTTTGAGCCTTGTAGGTGTTGAGGATGGACCGAAAGGGACCGTGCCCACGGTAGCCAGGACCGTGGCCACGGTCAGCGTACATAAATTGCTCCAAGTTTTGTCAAATCGAAGATCACCGTGACCACGGTGAGATTCACCGCAGCCACGGTCTCATCGCAGCAGATTCCTGAAAATTTTGGTCCCGAACATTACCGTGACCACGGTATAATTACCGTAGCCACGGTCTCCGCCCTGCTTTTTCCCTTCTTTTTCCCTTGCCCGAACCACACCGTGCCCACGGTAAAGTGGACCGTGCCCACGGTTTATCGAAAAGCTGCGATTTGTCGGGGGTTAAACTCTCATTTCCCCTCATTTCTCTTTCACTTTCTTCCTAACCCTCACACTCGAAAATCCTTCCCCAACCCTAAAACCCTAAGTTCCTTCCAAGATCTGACAAAGCCCTCACCAATTCCTCCATTTCCCCCAACTTTCTCATGCGATTCCTAACCCTAGCTGCTGTGTTCGGCATTTCCGATTCAATTCAAGCTAGGTTCTGGGCTTCTTGTTGCTAGAGGGGTTTGAAAGTCAGCCTCCACCTTCCCCAACACTTCAATCCAGGTATTCCTTGATTTATTGGTGCTTAAACACTCGATTTCTTGTTTATTTGGGTTGAATATTGTGCAAATTGCTTGTTGGGTTTTGGTTGGACGAGTAGGTGGAGTTTGGGGTTGGAATTTTGGATTGAAATTGATTGTTGGGAGTGTTATTGGTGAACTCTTGGTTGAATTTTATGTGAATTGCTTGTGGGTTTGGTTGGATGAATTGATTGAGTTTGGAGTTTGAATTTTTGGTGAATATTTTCGAGATTGGGAGTGTATTGCTTCCTTTTGAGTTGAATCTTGTGGTTGATTGTGAATTCGTGTTGCTCGGGATTTTTGGGTATTGGTTGTGTGTGTTTCGGTGTCTGGTGGTTGATTTTCTTGCGATAACTTCAATGGGTCGAGCAAAACGTTCCCGGACCAAGCCGGAATCAACCCCCGCCCCATCAACCTCGGTTGAGCCTGACAAAACCCGGTACAAGGGTCAACTAGCCTCGATTATTCAATGCAACCCGAAAATTAAGGTTAATTTTCGGGATGATATGCACAAGGCACGGTATGAGCAGCTCAAGAAGCGTAAAATTTGTGCTCCGGATCTCTATCACGAGGAGACAGCAAAGGATGTTTTTTGCAAACCGAGCATGGACTTCTTCATCAAAGTCATGGGATGGGAAGTCTTCGCCACAATCAACGAACCAATCATCGAGCAACTGGTGCTCGAATTCCTCAGCTCTTTGGGGGTAAAAGAAGACGGCACATCCAACGCCTCCTTTTCTTACATTGTGAACAAAAAGGAGGTCGAATGTACGCTCAAAGACTTATGCAATGCTCTAAGCCTTCCCGAGGACGGCATACCCTACGGCGAGTGCATCAAATTCGATGAACAAGAAGCTATGAAAGCACTCACTTGCTGGAGGAGACGTTACCCGAGGGTTCGATCGCAACGAGCAAAGTACTATTGCCCAAGCAACTCTAAGGCTAGGGATTTCTGTAATCTGAGCGTCTGCATCTTCCACCGCATCATTTCGAACTCTGTTTTTGGCCGTGACGCCGGGCATTCAAGCATCCGGAAAGACGACCTCTTCGTCCTCTATAATGCAATCAACGGTCGCCGGGTCAACACTGGCTCATGTATCCTCCATTGCCTCCGGGAAATAAGCCTCGAAACCCAGAACATGACTATTGGTATGGGTCACATCATCACCATTTCCTAAGGAAGCAAGGGTTCGAGTCCTATCTGAGCAAGTGGACTCCCCGCTATTTCCCCGATCCCATCGACGGTGTTCGCCTACGAAAGATGGAATTCCTGGAGAAACACAAGACGCGAACATTATACCGTCACGGGAACGAACCCCACAGCGTCGTGATTCATTTGGGCGACGACAATGTCGAACAACGTTTAGATGTCTCCGACCAACGCAATTAGTCGTGTGGCCAAACCTTTGGGGATCGATTTGTGGTGGGTGGTCCCGGGGATCGAGCTGAGGAAGGTGAAGGAGGAGACGAAGAAGAGGAGGACGAAGAGGATGAGGAAGAAGAACAAGCACAAGGGGATGAAGCCGAGCCGATTCAACAACGGGACGCCGCACTTGAGCGTATCAGCGAGCAACTCTAGGAGCTTCATGATGAGTTTCAAGTCCAACGGGAGCTCATCCAAAAGCAGCAACTATTGATCGAAAACTTGCAAGGATTGCTTGAGATCCAATAGGAGACGCTGGCTAGCATCCAGTCGCACCTCCAACCTCGTTCTCCGCCCGGAGGGTCCGCTTGAGGACCGTTTGTAAGCACCCCACCCCCACCCGACCTTTATCATTGATCTATTTACTTTATTTTGTAAAGTATAAAGTGTAGGGGAGTGCTTCTTCGGGGTTTTGGATGCGATGTCTGGTGGTTTTGGATTGTTGGTCTCTTGATTTCTTTTGGCTTGTGTTAGCATATTTTGGGGATTGTTAGGCTAGGTTGCTCGGGTTTTTCCTTGTCTTGTTCATCATTCATGTTTGTCGGGTTGTTGGATGATTGTCTGATGGTTGTCTTAGGGTTGTTTGTTTGTTGTTTTTGGTGGGTTGGACTGTTGTTTAAGCATTTCTCGTTTGTATTTTAGGTCATAGATGGATGTAACCGACTGTTATTTGTGATGAATGCAATGAATTAGTTGTTTCGGTTAGTATATATCGAGTTTTACCCTTATTTCCCGCCTCAATGAGTGAGATTCGGAGATAAGGTAAGTCATTGGCAATGTATATATTGTTAATATTTTTTTCGTTTTCATCTTTTCAATTTCCTTTCATAATATTTTAAGTTAGATTTTCCTTTCTTTTGCTTTTGGTCTCGCATGCGAATTCTATAGTTATAAAGTCGTCTTTCACTCTAACATCATTCTGACTCTCTTGAATGACGACTTCTCTTTAACGCTTATGAAGAGCTTGAGGTAATATCTTTCCACCTTACTCTTTTTATGTGAATTCTTATCATGATCCGTCGCATGCTTGGTTTTCTTTTGGGTGGCGAACCCCTATGAGTGTCTGTGTTGGGATATCTATTGCTGTTGGAGCCGTGTGGGCTCGGGTCGCCACCATTTCTACCTGCTAGTTGTTTTCGTTTGTTTGTGTTTAGTAGGTTCTCTACCCTTTTCATGTGACACCGTCCCACAATGAGGACATTGTGGAGTTTTAAGTGTTGGGGGGGGGAGGGGGAGATATTCTGTTTCAAGGGTAGATCACCTAGTTGTTTCGTTCTTTGTTTCCTAGTTTTGCTTAAAATTTAAAAATTTTTGTGTTAAAATGGAGAAAAAAGGGAGTGAAAACCTTTTCGTTTTTCTTTTCGTTTTCGTTTTGTTTTGCTTTGTTTCCTGGATCTCGTTATCAAAGTTGAGAAACCGTTCTTAAACTTCTTTCTAAAAGTAATCGGTTGGAGCATTTTCGACCCTAACCCGGGTTCTAGTCGAGACTTATCCTTAATAGACTCCCTTCATTAAGTGTCTTGTGAGACTCCTGTTCCTTTCTCGTTTTGTTGGGAACCCGGATATTCTAAGGGCTTGTGTCTGAGTTTTTTTTGTTTCTCGTTTAGCAAAAGCAAAAAGCGCAAAAAGAAAAGAAAAAGAAAGAAGAAAGCTTTCATAAGTTATAATAACCTGAATAAGTGGAGCGTGTCGCAGAAGACATTAACCACCATACACTTAGCCAACCTACACGGGCCTGGTATTCGTGGTACGGCACTGGATATCCCTTAACCCTCCTCCTATATCGCTTTGCGACGGAGAGGCGTATGGAAAAGACCGTGTTGGGAGGGTATACCCCTTATATGGGCCGTCCAATTCCCGAAAGTAAGGCTAATACCGACTTTTAAAAACCAAAAAGAAAGAAAAAAAAGGAAAAAAGAAAGAAAAGAAAAGTTTTTGCATCTAAAAAAGAGCGGGGCTTCCCCTTGCATCACCTACGGCCCTCACCAAGCCAAGGGCGACCAAATGCGAAGGAGGGCAACACTCCTCTCGGTTGTTTCGTTGTTTTCAAATTCGGTCGCGAGTTTTTAAAGTCTTTTGGTTCCCGTTAAATCCTTGTTGTGTTTTTGCTGCGGGGTTTCGCTTGTCACAAGGTGTAGGGAGTTAAAAATCTTCAGGATCGACCTTTCTCTGAGTTTGGTGTTGGTGAGATGCTCCTAACGATTACTTTGGGAGGTTTAAACGCGTTTTCTTAGTTTGGATTGCAAGATCTTGTGAATCAAAGCCCTTGTTTTTCGTTCTTTTTGTTTTCTTCGGTTTTGTTTTCATTTTTCCCTCTCTCCTTTTTCTTTGGCTTTTGTGGGTACAGCCGCTAAAAACCCTCACGAGTCCATCTCGTCCACCCGGGCTGCCGGGGGGTTCAAAGGGCTTGGTGCATACGCTAAATGCACTCGTTTCTCTCCCACGACAGAGGAGTTTGTGTTAGTTAGTTTGTTTTGTTTTGTTTTGCTCAGGAATAACAAAGGTTTAAGTGTGGGGGGGTGTTTAGACCCGATTTCATGTCTAAATACCACCTAAATCCTTAGGCTTTTGACTTGTTTTGTAGTTTGTTTTAATAACTTTTAATGCGTTTTAGTTACTTTTGTAGTTTCCGAAGGGTTTCACTCAAAACGATTCTAAATGGGCCAATTTTGCACCAATCTTGGGAATCCCGAGATTCCCTAAGATTCCCCGAGCCCTGGTCGTGCCAAAGGCAGCGGATTAGAATGGCCGGTCATGTCGAAAGGCAGCGGAAGCGGAAGCAACGGCTGAAGAGTACTCTGAAGGAAATTGTGGCTGAGAGAGACCGTGGCCACGGTCATATTTACCGTAGCCACGGTATGATGGAGCCATGACCAAGGGAAGAGAGCTTGCCACCCGAGATAGACCGTGGTCAAGGTCACTTTGACCGTAGCCACGGTGGGATCCTACCCTGCCCAAGGAAGAAGCTGGCCGAACTAGACCGTGGCCACGGTCTCCTTTGACTGTAGCCACGGCGGTGCGAAGGAGCGAAAAGTTGTCAACCCTAATCGCCTAGACCGTGCCCACGGTGATGCGAAGCGAAGAGAAGAATCGCCTGCCTTACGCAGGACCGTGGCCACGGTTACCTTGATCGTGCCCACGGTCCCCTGCGGGCCAGATTTGTCTGTTGTGTAAAATGATGAGTTTTGAGTAACAACCTTGATTACTATTTAATGTATTTAGGTCATTTTAGCTAAACATGAATCTAGATAGCAGCTTTTATCTATCTTTTATGATACTTTAGTACTCTTTATCACATTTTAAGCCTTAGATTAGAGTGATTAAGGAAGAGCTTTGCTGAGATTATTGGTTCTTGTATTGGATTCTCTTGATTATTATTGCAAGTTTGAAGATTATTCTGAACTTTGGAGCATTGGAGCTTTATTATTCTGAAGTTTTCTCCCTTGTCATCACAATGAATGAGCATTTCTTAACCTTTCCCTCTCTAATTTATTGCTTATTTACTAATCTCGGTTTTTGTTATCATTGATATTGTTGGTATTGTTGAATGTTTATTGTCATCTTGTTAACTTTTTTAAGCATGAATGAAGTTGTTTATGTTATTATCATGATAGTTAGGATGTTTAGTGGCTAGAACCTTAATGGGTTAGGGAGATATTAAGGTTGTGAATGGGTGATTAGGTTTGGGTTAGCAATTTTAGTGAGTAACTAGTTAGGAAATCAACTTCCTAATCCTATCCTTCCCTCAAGTGGGACGTATTTTGGTGCAAAGCATCCCGAATACATCCAATGCTTGTTGGAAGGTAGGAATTAAGATAGTTATTGTTCTAGTTCGCGAAAGCGAATAGAAACTAACTAGGAAATTTTGTTCTATTAACTTTCCCGGGTCTGTCGATGGATTTTGGGGAAGTTAATCCGGACTTTCCTTGAAAGAGGAAGCCCGGTGGGTTTTTTTCTAACGGTATTACCATTTGATTTCCCTTTCTTGTTACTCTCTTGTTGCGAAATCCATTTCCTCATTCCCATTTGCATCCCGAAAGTCTCCCGACACCCATTGTTTCACCTTCTTGACTGAACATAGTGTGTTTGTGCTGTTTTTACCCTAAATTCTATCATCCTTTCATGATCGAAAACCATACCTAGAGTCAACTAGTTGTAGCTAAGGCCCCTAGCTCCCTGTGGAAGAACGATAAAACCGTGGTCTTACAAACCACTCGACTAACACCAATATGGTGTACCTCATGAGATCATTAGTGATAACGGAAGCCATTTTCAGAAAGAAGTGGAGACTTTGCTTGCCACTTATCATATACAGCACCACCGGTCTTCACCTTATCGACCTCAAGCTAATGGAGCTGTGGAAGCGGCCAACAAAACAATGGCAGGAATAATCAAGAAGATGGTTGTTACTTACAAAGATTGGCCTGACAAATTGGCATTTGCCTTATGGGGATACCGAACCTCTATACGAACTGCTATAGGTGCAACACCATATTCATTGGTATATTGGATGGAAGCAGTCCTGCCAATTGAATTGACAATCCCTTCGCTACGAATAGTGGCAGAAAGTCAATTACCCGAAGCAGAATGGGCTAGGGCAAGATTCGAGGAGTTGATGTTGATGGATGAAAGGCGATTGAGGGCATTACACAATGTGCAAGTATACCAAAGTAGGATCACTCGAACTTTTAATAAGAAAGTGAAAAGTCGTTCACTTCAAGTAGGTGATTTGGTGCTTAAGGAAATGAGGGCACCTTTACAAGACCCAAGGGTGAAATTTGCGCCTAATTGGAAGGGTCCTTATATGATTAAGGACATTTTACCAGGAGGAGCAACTCGACTTGCTACTATGGATGGAGAAGATGTGATTTAACCCAAGAATTTAGACCAGCTCAAGCAATATTATGCTTAATATAATCAAGCAACTAGAAAATAAATTTTTAGACACTTGGTGTATATTCAATAAATGCTCATAAGAAGAAGAAATAAAGTTTGCGAGAACACCATAATTGCAAATAATATTCATTCTTTTATTAATAATGCAAGTACACTGCTTGTAAGTAAGAAAATTCAAAAGGCGTAATCAAATAAAAGATTATTCTGGCAAAGTAGTTTCATTTCCTTTATTATTCCCGCCCATCTTCTAATCTTGCTTCACCTTATCCACTTCGCCAGTAGGCTCATGATCAATCTCCATGTCTCTAGGCCCATTTGGGCCCCTCTCTTTGTCTTTTGGTTTATAGGCTCGCCTGCTTGGTTTTCGCGTCTCCACTCTCGGACCAAGCCGGTCTTTCCCCGTGACGTTTGCACCGAGACGGTCCTTTATTGATGAACGAGGACCCAATCTTTCTTTCACGAATGTCTGTTTTCTTCTCGCCTCCCCAGCACGGCGAGATTCGACGGCCGCAATCAGCCAACCATGATAGCCGGCATCAGCATATGGTCATACGTGTGCCTTCGATGGAGCCTTAAGAGTTGGTCTTCTTTCCCAGTATTTTAGCCACGACTCTATCACCGAACTACGAAGCTTCAATTGCTGAGGGGCTTCGCACAATAGCTCAGGGATATTTTTCTTGCAACCTATTTGCCGTCGCACCCGCTCCGGGAAGAAGTATGTTATGTGCGTCAAACCGGCAATACACACATAGGTGTTGCGTGAATCACGGGTCACATACTCGGAAATGTCCCACCATTCGATCCACCATGTGATGTCAAGAGGCTCTCTTAGGAATGTGACAGAGCCGCAAGCGCACGGTGTACGTAGTAGCACGTCAAGGTCGATCCCACAGGGACTCAATTAGCAGCACAGAAAACTAATCTCTATCTCGATTGCTAAGCTAATCAGGTTTTGGTTTTGGAAGACTTTAAAAAATAATTAAAACTAATAAAACAGGAAAAAGAAAATCAATCAAAAATTATATCAAGAGAGAAAGACTTCTAGGGAGATGCTAACTTAACAACGAGTTCGATTACTAAAACCTAGCCTGCACAATCATACATTCAAGAATGAATCAAGAATCGATAACCTCTTAATTCTATCGCCCTTTCGATGCTAAATAGAATTATTCTAAACAACCTAATCAACAACTTTAAATGCGCCTTTTAGGTTAAACAGAATTGAAGGTCTTAAAAGTCAGGTTATCTAATGATTCCCTAATTTACTACTCCTTTTTCAACTTTCATAAGCCTAGGTAGACAGGTTGGTAGTCAGATTACCCTAATTCACCTTTCAGCACTTCTCAGGTCAATCTCAAACTTACAAATATTCAAGACCTTAAGAATACTCATAAACATGGAAAACACAACCTTCTATTGATTCTAATCAAGAATTCATGCACAAACTAATAACAAACAATCAAACTACATTGTTTCGGGTTGCAAAACCCTAGAATTCAAGAAATCTACTCGCTCATATTCAATGAAAACACAAAACAAGTTCCAAACATCATAATCGAATCTCAAAACTAAGGAGGAAATCAAAAAGAAAGAATAGAATTGCGAAGAATACAACCCGTCGAGCCTTTCGATCCCGGGGTAGAACCTTCTCCGCGAATGTCGCTCCTTTCCTTTGCGAATCTTGATCTAGTTTCTCTTGAATCGATTCGGTCTTGAATCTTGATGGTAGGGAAGAGGAGTAGAATGGAAGTATTAGGGCTCTCTTTTCTCTTCTTGACGGCCAAAGAACGAAGGAAAACTGATAGATAATGAATGAATCTCGAAAAACCGTCGCTTCCTCCCTTTTCTACTCGCGAAAATAACCGACCTGCACAGGCAGTTCGCCTCGGTCCGTACAGTCCGTACACCACGGACCGTGGTGATCACCACGGGCTGCCCGAGGTTGCCATTGTCCCGCTTCTTTCTTCTTTCATTCACCAAAATGAGCTGGGCAAGTCCGCCACGGACCGTGGCAACCACCACGGGCTGCCCAAGGTTGCTGCTGCCCGGCTATTCCTTGCTCCTTTCCGTCCCAAATTTGTACCACGGTTTGGGTTTGACATGTAGAGGTCCGTGGTATATTCACTCTTGCCTGAAGTTGAGAGAAAGTTGGTGTTTTGGCCTCAAAACCTACAAATTCACATCAAAAACAACAACACCAAGTGTAGTAGGGAAATTGGAATAAAAATCAAGGTTCACACACAAAATTATCCCTAATTCACTATTGAAAACCCCCAAAAACATAGTCATGAAATGCAGTTATCAGAATGCGATCCATTCCGTTAATGAGTGAAGATCGGTGTACTTCCTCTTCCTTTGAACATTGTTCTCCAACACCGAAGACGTTCGAGTCTCCTCAATGAGGCCCAAATGCTCCATCAGCCATATCTGTCCATAAAGTTAGCAAGGGTTACGATTGCATGCCAGTTATTCCCAAACTAACGAAAAAAATTGTGCCAAAACCCGCCTGGGTTTTACTGTCAGTAGAGGCATAAAGAAATGAAAGGGAAAAGAAAGGAAGAGAATAGTGTACCTGAAGTAGTAGGGGGCTCCCACGAAGTTCGTGTTCGGGATTTGGGTCGTCCAAGCCCATCATGGTCTCCGCTAGCATCAACGGCATCGGATTATAGCCTCGGGTCATATCTTCAACAATTTGGATCAAGCTCGCTGGCCCAGTTCTTTGCCCACCATGATAGAAGCAAAACTCTCCGAGGAGGCAAAATACGAGTGCTCGCACTCATATCATAGGACCATATTCCAACGTATCGGGAGATTGAAAATATTCGACGATAGTTTGGAAGTGTATCTTATCACCAAATAGCGCACTTCCTATGACTCGTGATGAGAGACACAGCAGCTCCTGGTATTGTTTGCTGACGTCGATAGATGTTGGAGGTGACGTCGGCCGAGCAAAAAGATTAGTCCCGAGAATAGAGGACCACTCCTCCGGAAGCGGGCATAACTCCTTCAGTGTGAAGCGAAACACGTGTATCTTCGGGTCCCAAAAAGTCTCCGCTGCTCGGAGGAAGTCATGGTTGACTCTCACCTATCGAAGACTCAACAAGCTCGTCAGCTTGTAGCTCTTAAGTTCTTTTTTCTCTTCCTTGGACAAGGTACTCATCCGAGTAGCAAGTTTCTTCTCAAAAGCTATGAGAACTTAGAGGATTTTTGTGACTTTTGGAGAATATTTGATGAAGGCTTTCAAGGAGCGATGATGGATGATGATAACATGCATAAGGTGGGGTATTTATACACTTTCACCTAAGATCAAAATGGAGCAAATCATCAAGAAAACGGTCATATGGACGTTGCCCCAAAATCCCATGATTTAAGCCATTCTTCAAGGCTAGCAAAAAGAATAAAAGAAAAAAATTCATTAAAACCCGCCTGGGTTTTAACTCCTCTAAGGCCACACGCGCGCTTCTCCAGTCCCAGGCCCGCTCCCTTCAGCCGCCAAAACCCGCCTGGGTTTTGAAGCAGTCCAGGCCCATTTTCTGGAGTCCATTGCCCGCTTGTCTTTCTTTTTCATTTGGGTCCTCTTCTTTTTGCGAATTAAACCGGCCCAATCGTGTATCTTATATGTCTCGGGTTTTTTTGTTGGCCAAAGGATGCTCGGTTCTGAAATTTTTGCTCGAATTTACTCCGACAATTAAGTTTTACGTTTTTTTTTATTTTCTTTTCCTTTTGGGGAAGTGGGATTAATTGGGATTAATCCCATCATATAAAAAATTATTCGAAAATGCATTAAGAAAGCATAAAAGATTTATCGAGTCTTGCATAAAAATAATAATAATACAAAGAGTCTTGCATTAAAGATAAAATAATAAAAAGAAGAGTACAGTTAGTCTTGCATTGCATAAGTGTTGTTCACCACAGGGAGCCCGAATCGCCGCTGTCCTCTACCAAGTTGTCGCCAGCTTTTGAAGTTCTAGCGTTTGAAGTTCTAGCCGTACCAAAATAGGTGTCCCAGGAATAGTAATCTAGACCAGGTGTGGGACCCAAGCTCGAGAATGTCGGAGGAGGAGGAGCGTTCCGCACAGGAGGCGATGGTTCAGACAAGGGCACTCCTGAAGAGTGTATACTCGACGGTGAAGACATGGAAGGCTCCTGTGAAGCCGCTAACCATGAGTGATCGGGAACATGCCACTCAACAGATGGAGTAGGCCATACAGGCCCAATTCCGTAACCGGGGGCTGGCCAACCAGAAGAGGTGGACCCGTCGAGCCAAGAACGTTGGGGTGCAAACCACTCTTTTGAACCCATGGGCCATGAAGTACCCATCCCAGGAGCCGGAACAGGCCATCCGGCAGAATGAGAATCGGAGCTAAAAGAGGAGATGTCATAAGGTGCAGAACGTGAAGTAGCATCATCTGCTAGGGCCTGTCCACCAGGATACCTTACGGATGTACCTGAGTCGCGATCCCTCACCACCATTTCTCGGCCTCGGTGAGCAGAACGCACTGAAGCAGGAGTGCGGCGAGAATGAGAGGGCCGGTAGGTGGCGCTAGACTCCGAAGCATCCTCCACCTAGTATATATGTGGCTGGGTATCATAACCATATCCAGCGCTATGATACGACCCTCCCTGTTCAAGTGGTTCCTCCAAAGATATTTGAGCCATGTCCTCTTCCATACTTGAAGGACGACGACCCCTACTGCCAGGCCGACTACGATGAGATGCGGATGAATGCTCACCTTCAGCCAGAATGCCTTTGCCGCGACCCTCTGGTACAGCTGCTAAGGGGAAACGCGAAGACCCGCCAACTTCTTCCCGAGATCAGCCTTGAGAAGAATACTCCCCTACTGAAGAACAACGTGGGAGCTCTGTGCGAGGAGGAACTACAGTAGAGCGTCGTGGCGGTTCCCTAGGAGCAGACTCTGCGTTGGCTTCCAAATCAGCGCTTCCGGCTGCATTACCTTGGTATCTACCAGAGCCAGTGAACACCGATCAATGTGCTTCCTCATAGTGCTCCACTCCTTGGTCATGCGTCGGATGAGAGACCACCTTGGCTGAAAGAGGGCAAAATCGGGGTTATTCATAAGTAACCCAAAACTGACGGCTCAAAGACTGCGGCCCAAGGGTTTCCAAAGCTTAGGTAAAGATCTGAACCCTCCTTACATTTTTTAGAAAAACTAAACACTTTATCTTCTTGTAATTCTCAGGTCGCCGCTAAAAGGTACCATACACCATCCGGTTGCCGCATAAAAGAGCACCAGCAACAATCGTCCAACGGATGCTACCTAAAGGCTTCTGACGACATTATCAGCAAC
The DNA here is from genome assembly GCA_029582165.1 of Portulaca oleracea. Lineage (NCBI taxonomy): Eukaryota > Viridiplantae > Streptophyta > Magnoliopsida > Caryophyllales > Portulacaceae > Portulaca > Portulaca oleracea. Next base: position 1,308,424 of record CM055876.1, read on the forward strand.
TTCAGTCGTCCAACGACCGCCACCTAAAGGCCTCCAATGACATCATCAGACATCTTCAGGTTGCCAATGGTTGTCACCTAAAGGCCTCCAACGACATCATCAGACATCTTCAGTCATCCAACGGTTGCTACCTAAAGGCCTCTAACGACATCATTAGCATCTTCAGTCGTCCAACGGTTGCCACCTAAAGGTTTCCGACGACATCATCAGCATCTTCAGCCGACCAACGGTTGCCACCTAAAGGCCTCCGACGACAGCGCTGACATCATCCGCCTTCCGGTCGCCACATAAAAGAGCACTGACAACATCCATCTTCAGGACAGACATCAAGCAGTCAACATGTCAGGCTACTTTGACCTTCCTCCCATTCAGACTCGATCAAAGTGGGGGCTCTCTGTAGACACCGGGATTTGCACCGACATAATCCTGACCCGTCAAAACTCAGCAAGTCATTTGGGCCAAACACCAAAATGAGTCATTGGGCCCATGGGATCAGCAGCGTGGGCCCAGTAGAACGGCACAGCCCACCTACGTGCAATAAAACCCGCATGGGTTTTAATTCTCAGAAGCAGCCCAAATGAAAACAAGCGGGCTCAAAAGGCGCCTCTGGCCCAGATGGATATCAAAACCCGTAGGGGTTTTAAACCCAAGAGCAACGCGTCGTTTTGATTGGCCATGTCAGCGATCCGTGTGAGGGGGAATTAAAACCCGCATGGGTTTTAAATCTTCAGAGTTAGCACCGAGTTTCTTCCATGTAAATCCCTTGATCATAGCCCCACGTGGGTTGACTTGCCTTGACCTCCCAAAACCCACAAGGGTTTTGATTCTGCATGGATAGGGAGGGCATGATCGTTGGGATGTGTCCCGTCCATTTCCCTCCAAAACCTCCATCCTTCACCTATAAATACCCCTTCCATTCCACCCTCATTTCATCAACCATTATCATCTCTCTATCTAAACTCTCTCAAAATTCTACCACCAATACCCCCTCTCTAATTCCCTTATAATCACTCTTGTCATTACCATATAATCCTTATCATACCAACCCTATAGCCATCTTCACATAAACCCCTCCATCCAAGCTTCAAGACAAGATCAAGTCAAGGGATCATCCTCTAAGCAACTTTAAGCAAGGTTTGCTTTTCATTACCATTTAGTTTAATCATGTATTTTTCATTTTAATTCTTTCATTTGTACATTGTTTCTTTGTAAAAGAAAACCTCTTCGTTTTATGTTGCATGATCAAGAATGTAACTTTGCGAAATTAATTTAACTTCTCCCCGCTCCCTTTCATTTCAAGTTTGATTTTAGTAGAGTTTGTTTTCTAACAGGCGGAGAGTTATTATAATACTCGGATCCGTAACCTTACCCTCGAACTTAGAAATCGGGTTTTGTAGACCGGAGTCATTCACTTTATTTTATGGTTTGTCAATTTCCTTAAATCGGTTGATGACTCTTTAACTTTTTTTTGCAATCCGTTTAATTATCTACAATATTTGCATTTGCATGAAAATAATTTTAAAAAATGATTTAATACATTCTTCTTACCAATTCAAGGTTAGACCCGAGAGAAATGGGCTTGGAGTTGATAAAACCCCTGCGGGTTTTATCAATTTCCACCCACCTTTCTCTGGGCCGAGGAAACAAGAGGCCCAGTCCAGGAGTAGTCAAAACCCCTGTGGGTTTTGACAAATTCTGGTGACCCGCTTGCTCCTTTTTGGGCCAGGATCTGGTATTTCGGCCGGTATCAAATCATTATTAAAATATTTTGTGCAATTTCGAATATTAAAATAATAAGAACGAATTTCTAAATAAATAAAGTTTCATCACCCCGAAAATAAATTTCGAAAATAAAAATATCCTTATTTAAGGATTAAACAACCTTAGTCGGCTCCCGTTCACCTAAGTAGTGCGTCACGGAGAAAAGGGGGTCACCTTTTTCCCGGGGTCCTACAGACATTAAGTTTTTATAATATAGATAACTTCTCCTTGGATATAACATATTTCGCTGGGGTTCATATCAACCCGGATATAGAAGAGGTGCCTACATATGAAGCATGGTACAAACTATGTCATTCAAACTTAAGTTTATCATGACATCTTTATCATGACATCTTGATTCTTTTCTAACCGTTACATCTACTACACGCACGTGCCTGGTATTCTAATCACCGATATTTCTAGAAGTTTTTGGACCATACCTATTGTAAAATAGAATATGAAGTCCTCAGCATGTAAACAAAATGCTTAGTGTGAGTCGTATTACTATAAACCATTAGTCCACTATGTTTCCTATAAGACATTCTCAATTTTACTTTTCATGATTTTGCTTTTACTATTGCCTGCTTATCGGTAATCACACTTGCACGTATGTCCTTTTTTACAGGTTTCTCACTTTCGCATTCTAGGGCGTATTGAGCAAATTGACAAGGACTGCCTGTGGTATGATTCATGCCTAGGGTGTCGGAAAAATCTTTGGAGTCTTCATGTGTCCATTGTGGCTTTATTTTTCACACACCTGTTCCAAGGTGATCATTTCTCCAGTCACTCCCTAATACGGTAACATACATTTGTGACATAATGTGCTAGCTAACGATCATGCTAATTTCAATAGGTAAGGAGTACCCATTACCATCAGCGATTACAAGGGGCAGATGAAGGTAACGATGCTCGATAAACAAGGTGAAACCATTTTTGGTATAACTGTAGACGAGCTTAAAAAGGAGTACCTTGAGGTGATCCTATTAGTGCATATGATATATATTGTTAGTTAATTTTCAACCATATAACCTTTTAGTCCCCTTATACTACTTGTATTTACGTATTTTTTTAGGATGTACGAGATGACACGAATAAGTTGTTTGGTCGGATACTCCATGAAGTTACTTGACTTCGTATTTGTTTAGACCCAATTTTGTGATAAATAACGCCTTAATTCTTAAGCTTTTGACTCGTTTCGTGTTTATTTTCATGGCTTTTCAGTATGTTTTTTGTTATTTTGTAGGTTTTGGTGTTTTTACTCAAAACATAGCAAAAAGGGATATTTTAGAGCATTTTTTGTGATTTCCCGAGCCGAGCTGGACCGACAGCCGAGGCGGAGTTGACCCGAGACCACCTTCCCTTCATTTGGTGCAAATCATTGAGGTAACACCCGCTACGACCCTTGTAGCGGGCGTTACATGCCTTGGAAAGAAGGAAGGAACAAAGGGAAAAAGACAAGCAGGGTAGCCCCAGCCACCCTGGGCGTGGCACCCACTACCCCTGGCTGCTATCTCTCGAAGCTCATAATCGCCAAGGCAGATTTCGTAGGGTAGCCCTCGCCACCCTTGGCGTAGCAACCACTACTCACCGGGCACGGAACACAAAGACTGTTGTCCCAAGGACCGACCATGGTCGATCGAAGGAAAAATCGCCTGGGGTTTTGTTGGTGGCACTCGCCGCTCTCCCGGTAGCGCCGCTACCACCCTCGATGCTGAGAGACCGCACCTACGGTCTCCCTTTTTCTGCGCGATTGTTCGGCTTGAAGTGCTGCGTTTTGCCCAACTGTTTTGCCTTGTATTTATACTCCTCTTTGACGATTTCTTGGGGGATACTTTTGGATCCAATTTCTAGCTACTTAGACTCTATTTCTAGCTTTGTATTAGTGAGATTTAGTGAGAGATTAGCCTTAATTATTCTAGGGTTTTGGTTGATTTTTGGTGTGATTCAAGGATTGAAGATTCAAACAATTGAGAGATTGTTGGATTATCATTCCCTTTGCTTTTCTTTGTTCATCTACAGCATTTTGATAAGTATTCTCTTCCCTTAACTCTTTCATTAATTGCCTTGCTAATTACTTTCCTTGTTATCTAATTGCTTTGCTTGTTATTTCATTGTTCTTGTTTGGTTTGTGTTTGTTGTTGATAGAAATCATGCTTAGGGTTTGTTTGGATGTTGTTAGCTTAGTTTTTAATCATGATTAGTGGATAGAAACCCTATAGGTTAGGAGGTAATTAAGGGTGTGAATGGGTGATTAGGTTTGGGTTAGCAATTTTAGTGAGTAATTAGTTGGGAAATCAATTTCTCATTCCTTTCCTTCCCTCAAGTGGGATGTATTTGGGTCCGAAAGCTCCCGAATACATCCAACACTTGTGTGGAAGGTTGGAGATGGGATAGTTAATGCTCACCCACGAAAGTGGAAGGAGGTTAACTCGGGAATTCCGTTTCATTAACCCTTCGGGTCCGCGGTGGACTTTAGGGAAGTTAATCCGGACTATCCTCGAAAGAGGAAGCTCGGTGGGTATTTTCTAATGGAATTGCCACTTGATTCTCCCTCCTTATTATTCCCTTGTTGCAAAACGCATTTCCTCATCCCCGTTTACATCCCGAAAAGCCTCCGAAGCCCATTTTCTTTCCTTGACCGACCTTAGTTTTGTTTCTCGCTTTGTAACCCCTTTCAACCGATATCCTTACCTTAGCAATCTCATTGATAGGCCGCAAGTGCACGGGTGAAATTGTAGCATAAATCAAGGTCATTCCCACAGGGACTTTTCCTTTCAACGCACTGAACTAGCCTCCTAGTTGATCGCTAAGTCGATCCGTTTTTGGTTTGAAGTAATAATTCTAAATCTAATATTCACACAAACTTTTCTGATTTAATCAAGGGAAAAGGACGTTCAGGGGATAAAACCTAAGTCAAATAACGAATCAACGATGTGGATTGAACATTTATTTCATTAATTTGCACAATCAAGGTTCGATAATAACATAAAACACTTTGCAATGAGATTTTGTCACTAGAGCGAATTGCCAAGACTAACCAAGCACCTACTTTCGTAGTTATTTCGATTTAGTCAAGGTTAAAGATCTAATTATCTCAAGAACCCTAATTAAAACTTCTATGTCTAGATAATTTTAACTAGTTTAATCTAGGTTTTCGGGTAATCAAACTTCTCCTTTCGGTACTTCATTCAACAACCTATTAACTTGCAATTGGTGATCAAGCAAAAGCAATAACAATTCAATTCAAAGACCAAATAGATTGAAACAAACTAAATTTATGATAATTCAATCCAACAAAGTCAATTCATCAAGCAACTTCAAAGGTTCATCCCCTAAACTAAAAAGAACTACTCACTATTCATGTTTGAAACTACAAAGCAATTGAAATCTATTCTAGAAAGCATATGAAAATCTATGAGAGAATGAGAAATAAACTAAAAAGAACAATCTTGCTAGGAATCAACTATGGAGAACTTTTGCTCCTCCACTTCAAAGTGTATTCAAGTTGCTAGGAATCAACTATGGAACCAAATATTCCCCAAATTCTCATCAAAACAACCAAGTTTTCATATATACAAGAAGCACTTATCACTCATCCCAACCATAGACCGAGATTCTATGACCAAGGCCCCTAGCTCCTCGAGAAGAATGATATAAACACCGGGGTACAAAAACCACGTTACACAAAATGGTGCCGTTGCCAGGGAGCCAGCGCCCCTAGCTTTAGTTTCTTAGTTTTTGGTTATTTGAGATTGCTTTCACGCTAGAAATTAGTTTGTGCTAATCCCAATGAATTTGATGCTTCTATTGGTTCTTGTTGGTGCATGTAGGTACGCCCTAATGTCCTATCGAGCATCGTAGGAGGCTTTAAGTCCTAATGGGCTAAGTCCAAGCTGATTCACCCCATACTCTTCTATCATATGTCGTTCCATCGTCGAGTACGGGAGGCAACCCTATCATTTTACCACCATTACCACCCAACGCGGTATTTGAGTTCAAGCCGTGTTTTCTTGAAGATTTTGAAAGCAACCTGTTTTGTGGAGATATTTCCGAGAGCCCTATTGCTCATATGGAGAGATTCGAAAAGCGTATCAGTTTCATGCACATGCCCGGAATATCTTCCGAATTTTTGAAGTTGAAGTTCTTTCCTCTTACTCTAAGGGGAAAAGCTGAAATGTGGCTTGATATTTGTCCACCTGGATTTTATTCTTCATGGGAGGTTCTAAAGAGAGATTTCCTTCAAAGATTTTTCCCTACTGACAAAACTGGTAGACTCCAGGAAGATATTATGAGTTTCAAGCAAAAAGCCGGAGAGTCTCTTTTCGAAGCATGGGGGAGATTCAAAAGTCTCCAACGTCAGTGTCCGCACCACAATCTACCTAACTAGATGTTACTTCAGTACTTCTATTGTGGACTCTTTGATTCTCTCAAAGAATCGATCGATATAGCATCCGGAGGGACATTTTTGAAGAAGACTGCGGGGGAGGCCGAACAATTCCTTGATGAGCTCGTTCAATATGCTCCTGATTTTAGAGGTTGCAAATCAAGAGGAGGAGATTCATCTTTGGAGCAGAATTCTATTATTACTCTTCTTTTAGCCTCTATTTATGAAATGTAAAAAGAGAAGGCGAATGACGAGACTTCTAAGCATTTGAGAATGGCACAAGAAGCACAAGTTTTCAAATTTCAACAATTAGAGCAAGTGAGTGCCATTCATTCTTCCCATGTTGAACAAGATCCATTTCTTATAATTTTACCACCAACCAACACCCTTCTACTTTCCAATCCATTGACCATCACTCATTCATTCAAGAAGAAACCTTCCATCTAACCCAACAAGACATTCCACAACTTCAAATTTCTCAACGACCCTAAGAATCTTCATTTGGGTTGATGTTGGAGCGAATCATGGAAGACTGAGAGGAGGATCAAGCTTATATCCAAAGTCTCGAGCTCGAATTGGCTCAAACCCACCAATTTCAACTTGCATCCATCGAACTACTCGTACCCAAGCAGTGGAGGTGAGTGCTATTATTTTGTATGGTGGAGGAGAAGTTGAGGAGTCTAAGATGGTGGAGGAGAGACTTTTTGGAGAAAATGAGGGAGATGTTGAGGGTAAGATTGAAGGAGAGAGTATGGAGGTTGAGCAGTTGGTTGATGATGGGAAGGAGGATTGGATTGATGAGGAAGCCAATTGTGTAGAAGAAAAGGTGGAGGAAATACAAGATATAGTTTTGATTGAAGATGTTAATGAATGCCTTGAAGATCAGTTTGATTCCCACCAAATGCAAATTCCTCTCCCAAACTGGTTGATTCAACACTTGATTGATGAAGGACATATTGAATTAAAGTTTGATGTTCCTATTGAGACACCCTCCTTCATGCCACCTTGTGTTGAAGTCAATATGATAGAAACAGTTGTTTATGAGCGTCAAGAGGAGGTCTATATTCTTGAAGTGGAACCCGACAATGGGAATGAAAACGATCATTCCAAGACCTTATGTTCCGGACCCGAGGTAATTGAAGATGCATCCCGTGATGATTCTCTCAAAATTGTTCCACTGAGGAGGGAGATCTCATTGGAGGAAGTTTATATTGAGGACATAGGAATTGAGAAGATTGTTCCCAAGAGCTTTAAACTTGGAGATCCACTTGAAGAAGAATCCGAGTTGCTTCTTCATCCCCATCACCCAATCAAACCACTGGAGGAGACCCTTGTTCTATTTGCGAAGGTGATGAGGAGGTGTTGGAAAAGGAGGAGGAAGCGACATTGGAAGAAATCGAAAATATCATCACCCCTTCCTTGCCCATGGTTAACTAGATGACCGGAAGGACGACTTGATTTGAAGTTGTCCAAGGATGGTAGAAGTTGGAGAGGAAGGAAGAAGAAGCGATCATGGTGGGAAAAGCTGAATATCTACCTCTCATGTGCACCGCGTCTCTCTAGAATCAAACGGGTATTTAGGTCGAGCTAGGGACCTAAAACTAGCGCTCTATGGCCTCATAATCATTGAGTTTCTTATTTCAAATTTCCCATTTTTTTGCATTTTTCTAATTTTGTTTCCTTTTCTTCTTTTTAATTTGTCTTTTTAGTTTTCTTTAGGTTTTTCTATTTTTCCTGTCTTTTTTTTTTTTAAGTTTTTCTTTATTTCTTTCTCTTGTAATTTGAGGTATTAGTTCTAGGTTCAAAAGAAAAGGTAGGAAAAAAAAAGAGAGGAAAAATGATGTGAAAAATAGAAAAAAGTTGGAGTTGAAAAATAAGAAAATTGAAGTTTGAGTGAAAGAAGTAGTGTGAGTGAGTGAAGTTTTGAAAAATATATGAGTGTTGAGAGAGCTTGAAAGTTAGAAAAACTTTTGGATTGAATATAAGGAAGTATGAAAAATTGAGTGTTGAAGTATGATAATTTTTAGGAGTTGGATTTGGATTGAATTTTGGAGTTGGCAGAGCAGAGGTAGCAGGCGCTACCCTCAGCGTAGCAGCCGCTACCTTACAGCAATAGCAGTAGCAGCGAGGCTCGTCCAGCAGCTCACCACAGCTACGACAAAGGAAGACCGCAGCTGCGAGGCTTGAGCATACCCAGCAACTCCGGACGCCCTCGACATGTCGTGCCCACGACAGTATCGGTCGCGCCTACGACCTGATACTATCAGCGGGTAATTTTTGCCCTAAATCCCGATTCTGTTCCAATTTTTTCCATTTCTCTTCTCACTCATTCGACCCTCTCTCTCTCTCTCTTCAAACTCTAAACCTATGAAAAACCCTCACTCACACCCCTTCAATCCCTCTCAATCATCAATTCAACCTTCATCCTCCCTCCATTTTCGATCTCCAAACCTTAATTCTTCTCCATTTGTGCGAAAATCTGCTGCTAGTGTTCGGACTTCTGTCTAGATCTAGTTCAAGCGTGCGGCATTGTTTGAGTACACATTCTACACAGCTAAGTGAGGTACTTCTTGTTTCAATTATGCGAAATCATTTCCTTCTCATCTGCATTGGTTCGTTGCTTATCCTTGTTTAGTTAGGGATTGATTTTGTAAATTTTCTACGTATAATTCTGCCTTGCTGTGTGTCGAATTTGAGTGCTGAGGAATGGTGTAGTGTTTGTGCGATTGAATTGTTGCATTTCATTTGTTAAACTACTCACACACTCTTGTTGCATTGAGAATTCTTGTCGATTTACACACACACCTACACTGTGAACTGTATTGGTGTGCTGTGTTTATGTTTTTTTTTTTGTGTGCTGATTTGAATGCCATGTTCTTGCATTACTGCTTTGTATGAGTAATTGTTGCGTATCATCTGTTGGAAACACACACGCACCAATTGCACTAATAGTCTTTGACGATCTTCACACAAAATTTCACAGTTGCACTATACACTCAGAGTGGTATGCTTTACTTGCGTTCTATTTGTATAGGCTATGTGTTGTTGCTTGTTTTGACAAGCAAAATCGTTCCTCCTTGGTGAATACACGTTCAAGTGCTCCGATTTGAGGTAATCTCTTGTGAATTTTGTGCATAAGCTTTTTAAACTCACGTGTTTGTTGCTTGTGTCGAATTTTTTTTTACCTTTGAGATTAGGCACTATTATTGTCAAAAATCTTTTCAAGTCTTGCTTTTGTTCATCATTAGTGGAAGGAGCAAGCGTTCACATGTCGAGGAAGCTTCTTCATCGCAACCCGGATCATCTTCATTCACAAAGGATCATTACCGAGCGCAACCGGCCACACTAATTCGGTGTGAACCTGATGCAGATGTAACCTTCCGGGATGAAGAGTATAGACAACGGTACGAAGCGCTCCAAGCACGAAAAATATGTGCACCGGATATTTATGATGCGGCGACGATCGAAGCCATCCATTGCAAGCCAAGCATCGATTATCTCATTGGCGTTTCTTGGTTGGGAAGTGTTCATCATGATCGATGAATCGATTGTGGACCAGCCCATCCTCGAATTTCTATGCTCTTTGAAGGTTCACGATGATGGCAAGAAAAATGCGCATTTTGAATACCGAGTCGCCAACAAAGATAAGAAGTGCACCTTGAAGCATTTTTGCCTAAGGTTGGGGTTGCCCGAGGATGGGAGATTTTATGAGAGATGCGCAAATTTTGATGAGCAAAAGGCAATGAAGGACCTAACTTGTTGGAGGAGGATGAATCTTGGTACGAGAAATGGAGAACCACGCTATCATTGCTCCCGCAACTCTAAGGCGCGTGATTTTTGCAATCCGGTCATCCTAGTCTTCCATAGAATCGTGACAAGTTCAGTGTTCGGGAGAGATGATGGACGCCCCAAGGTTCGGAAAGATGATCTCTTTGTGATCTACAATGTAGTGAGGGGTAAAAAGGTAAACACCGGATCTTGCATTCTACATTGTCTACGGGAGATTAGCATGGAACCTCGACCTACTACTATCGAGATGGGGCACATCATTTGCCACTTCCTAGTTCAAGAGGGTTTTGGGAAATATTTGAAGAAGTGAACACCGCGCTATCTTCCGAATCCTCGCCAAGCACCCAACTGCCACGATCTATTGCCATGGACACAACAACAAAACGAAGATTCTCTTGGATTCGGACTATGCCGAGCAATGGTTGGATATCACTAAGGAGCATAACTGGTCTTGTGGTCAGGTTCCTAGTGACCGCAAGATGGGTGGTCTGGATGTGTCCAGTGGTGAGGAGGAAGAGGAGGACAATGAAGAGGAAGAAGGAGAAGAAGAAGAAAATGAGGAGGAAGAAAAGAAGTATTCCGGCCATGGTGAAGCTGGCGGAAGTGGTAGTCACCCATGGGAAGCTTCATTTGGGCATCTCAACTCTCAATTTGAACAAATGAGAGTTGACCTTCGAGAACAACGAACGATACTCCAGCGTCAAAACAACTTGTTGGAGACCCAACAAGATCTGTTACGTGCCCAGCAGTCTACACTTCAAAGGCACGAGGAGTATTTTCAACAACAAAACTAGTATTGGCGTGACTAGGGGTATTATCACTACTCTATTGCGAACAATCCCCCGACACCACCAGAGTACTTGAACCACCACTATCCCACTTATTTTCCTTATCACCCATATCCTTCCCCGGGAGGATCCGAGCAATGATTTGTAAGTGTCCCCACTCCCACTTTACTCTCTTTATCGATTTTATTTACACTGTTAGTGTTAGATAAGTGTGGGGGGATGCTTTATGGGAAAGTTGAGAAGTGTGTTAGTTAGTTTGGTTTTGTTGAGTTCGTTGTCCCCATGCTTTGAGTTGTTTCATTTCATTGCTTCATCATTGGTTAGGCCAGTTATGAGAGACGTTTCACCCTCAATTCCCGCCTCAAGCTAGTTAGTGTCAATGTAAATTTTGTAAATAGTTTGTTTTTCGTCAAGTTCTTTAGCTAGTGTCTTGTTTTTTTTATTTCTTTTGTTTTTATTTATTTATTTATTTATTTTTTGTGCATACGAACACTCACACTTATTATGTTTTTCTTGTTTATTCCTAACCCAAGTGTGATGTTTTCCCGAATCGCGGATTGGGTTCGTTATTTATTTGAAGACCCCGAGTTAACCTCTTTCCGCACTCTTTGAATGTGTACATATATTGATCCTTGTTGCATGCTTGATTTTTCTTTTGGGTGGCGAACCCCTTTGAGTGTTTTTGTCGGGATAATATTGTTGTTGGAGCCGTGTGGGCTCGGGTCGCTACCATTTGCTTGCTAGTTGTTTTTGTTTGTTTGCTTTTTGTAGGTTCTCTACCCTTTTTCATGTGACACCTTCCCACAATGAGGACATTGTGCCGTTTTAAGTGTGGGGGGGGGGAGATATTCTGTTTTAAGGGTAGATCACCTAGTTTTTTTTGTTTTTATTTTCTTAGTTTTTGCCTAAAATTTGAAAAATTTTTGTGTGAAAAAGGAGAAAAAAAGGGAGTGAAAACCTTAAAAGTTTTCTTTCGATTTTCGTTTTCGCTTTGTTTTTGCTTTGTTTCTTGGATCTTGTTGTCGAAATTGAGAAGTCGTTCTTAATCTTCTTTAAAAGAAACCGGTCTGAGCATTTTCGACCCTATCTCGGGCAATGGTCATGATTCACCTAATTAGATTTCCTTCATTGAGTGTCTAGCGAGATCCCCGATTCTTTTCACGTTCTGGTTGAAACTGGGAGATTCTAGGGATTCATATCCGAGCTTGTTTTCTAAAAAGTAAGAAAAAAAAGACAAAAGAAAAAAGAAAGAAAAAGAAAAAGAAAGCAAAGCTAAATAATTGGATTAAGTGGGGCGTGTCGGCTGAACGACATTAACCACCATAAAGTTAGTCGACCTACACGGGACCGGTATTAGCGGTATGACGCTATTACCCCTTAAGCTCCTCCTATATCGAATTCTCAACGGAGGTGTGTATGGAAAAGTTTGTGTTGGGAGGGTAAACCCCGCATTATGGGCCATGCAATTCCCGCAAAACTAGCCTCGACCGTTAACCTTTAAAAAAAATTGTTGGGAAAACCTAACCCAAAAAGAAAAGTTTTTAGTGATAATAAAGTGTGGGGCCTCTCCTTGCATCACCTACGGCCCTCACCAAGCTAAGGGCGACCATATGCGGGGAAGGGCAACTCTTTTCTTTCCTTGTTCGTTTCATTAGCTCGGGCGTGAGTCCTTGAAGTCTTTTGGAATCGGTTAGAACCCACTAGAACATTTGCACATGGGGTTTTGTTTGGCATTGGGTGTAGGAAAATCGAAAATCTCAAAGATTGACTTTTGCTTGGGATAGGTGTTTGTGAGATGCTCATAACGGTTCTTTTTGGAGGATTAATAACGTTTTCCTAATCGAGATTGCAAGATCCTTTGAAGCGAAGCTGTTGTTCCTTTTCCTTTGTTTTCTTTGGTTTTGTTTTCACTTTCCCTCTCTCATTTTTCTTTGGCTTTGGTGGGTATAGCCGCTACAAACCATCACGAGTCCATCTCGTCCACCCGGGCTGCCCCGGGGGGTTCAAAGGGCTTGGTGCATACGCTAAATGCACTTGTTTCTCTCCTACAACAGAGGAGTTTGTGTTAGTTTAGGTAGTTTTTGTTTTGTTTTGCTCGGGATGAGCAAAATTTAAGTGTGGGGGAGTGTTTAGACCCAATTTTATGTCTAAATAGCGCCTTAATTCTTAGGCTTTTGATCGTTTCGTGTTTATTTTCATGGCTTTTTAGTATGTTTTTGGTTATTTTGTAGGTTTTGGTGTTTTTACTCAACACTTAGCAAAAAGGGCTATTTTAGAGCATTTTTTGTGATTTCCCGAGCCGAGGTGGAGTTCACCCGAGACCACCTTCCCTTCATTTAGTGCAAATCAATGAGGTAACACCCGCTACGACCCTTGTAGCGGGCGTTACATGCCTTGGAAAGAAGGAAGGAACAAAGGGAAGAAGACAAGCAGGGTAGCCCCCGCCACCCTGGGCGTGACACCCGTTACCCCTGGCTGCTGTCTCTCGAAGCTCAGAATCGCTAAGGCAGATTTCGTAGGGTAGCCTAAGTCAAATAACGAATCAACGATGTGGATTGAACATTCATTTCATTAATTTGCACAATCAAGGTTCGATAATAGCATAAAACACTTTGCAATGAGATTTTATCACTAGAGCGAATTGCCAAGACTAACCAAGCACCTACTTTCGTGGTTATTTCGATTTAGTCAAGGTTAAAGATCTAATTATCTCAAGAACCCTAATTAAAACTTCTATGTCTAGATAATTTTAACTAGTTTAATCTAGGTTTTCGAGTAATCAAACTTCTCCTTTCGGTACTTCATTCAACAACCTATTAACTTGCAATTGGTGATCAAGCAAAAGCAATAACAATTCAATTCAAAGACCAAATAGATTGAAACAAACTAAATTTATGATAATTCAATCCAACAAAGTCAATTCATCAAGCAACTTCAAAGGTTCATCCCCTAAACTAAAAAGAACTACTCAATATTCATGTTTGAAACTACAAAGCAATTGAAATCTATTCTAGAAAGCATATGAAAATCTAATCTAGAAAAGAGTTGTCGGGATCGCCAAGGCGCGCTTGCCGCTTGCTTGTGCGGCGACCATCCAGACAAATTTTTTTCCGTTTTTGTTGCCGGATCTGGTGTGCCGTGCGCGACTTGTCGTATGCGTTCATATGGCAAAATCCGGAATTTTTTTTATTTTTTTTAAAATATTATTTTTATTAATGTTATTAATGTTATGCTTATTATTATTATTATTATTGTTAAGTTTATTAATATTATTATTGTTATTAATATTATTAGTATTATTGTTAATTTTAATAATATTATTATTGTTAAATAATAATTAAAAAATACATATTATTTTTACTGGTATTATTATTGTTATTAGTAAATATAATATTTATTAATATTGTTATTATTAATCTGATTGTTAATCATGTGTTAATATGATAATTATTAATGATTAATTGTATTAGTATTATTTATATTGTGTTATGAAAATTATATTAATATGACAATTATTAGTGATTAGTGATTCGTTGTTAATGTTTGATGCGTTAATATAAGTGATTAAGCATGTGTTAATATTAGTGATTAATTGTGTTAGAAAAAATTGTAATTTTGATGTATGATTAAGTTTAGGGTTATTTGTGATGGTAGGTTATTTGTGATGGTTAGTTATTTGTGATGGTAGCTTAGGAAAGTGGAATTATGTTAATGTATGTCTTCATTTTGCAGGTGATCTAAAATGGTAGGGAAGGGCAAGGGTGGAAGACTTCTGGACCGGGCAAATCGACTTGTAAGTGGTTGGAGGGTGAGTTAAGGACCCCAACTCGCCGTCTTGGTCGTGGTGCGGATGCAGTGATGCGCGGCGCCAATCGAGGACACGGAGTCGACAACGAGATTTCGTTGACCATCTCAACCAGGCCATGGATGAGTCAACCGGCTCTGAAACATCGGGGGACGATGATACAGGGGAGCCCGAGACGCAGATGATCCCAACTTCAGTCGCGCAACCTAGTGGGAGAGATTCCAGGCCAACAGGTTTCATGCCGATGAGGGATGCAGCGGGGAAGTTTGCCCCAATTCGGCGGCGGCAGTGGCGAGAGCGATTACGCTCATCGGTGAAGCCGGGTCGATGAGCGATATCAGAAGAGGAGGCGAAGCGGCGACAACTCCTGGATCATTGAAGGTAACGTGCCCGGGGGACCTGCGATTCCCTCAGTTATACCGAGCTTTGGAGGTCACATTGCTCGGGTAATATGGGAGGGTCGCGAGCGTTCGCCCAATGTTGTTCTTGATTATGTGACGAGGAAGAATGCGTTGAGGGAATTGAGGGCAGTACATTCCACGATGGATCCCGCATGCCAGGCTACACTGGGAAGGATCCAAATAACTAGTTTAATGGAGGTGATGTACGACCACATCGACATGACATTGATCTCGGCGTTCGTTGAGAGGTGGGAACCCGACATAAACACATTTCACCTTCCCTTCGGTGAAATGACGATCATGTTGCATGATGTGCATCATATATTGGGTATTGCAGTTGATGGTCTGATGCCTGAAGGACTTCCTCGGGAAGTGGTTAACCAGTACATGCCCATGATTTTTGAAAAAGAAATGGCAGAGCTGAAGGCCGAGAACATTTACGATAAGGGTGGCATAGCTGAGTCCCATTTGAGGTCGATTAGTGTATCGACCAATTTTCCCATTACCCATAGGATAAGGGCGTGGTTGTTGAGCATGTTGGGAAACGCTATTCTCGTGGACAAATCGAGGAATAGAATTAGGCCGCATCCGTGGCCTAGCACTGACGTTATCGTTGATCGCATTGCTTGGGGTACGGTGACCTTGGCGTTCCTTTACCGCCAGTTAGGGATGGCGAGCAGGGCCGGGACAGCCAAGATGGCCGGGTGTTTGACCCTTTTGCAGGCCTGGATCTACGAGTACTTTCCTGATTTCAGGCCACACGTCGAGCAGCCGGTTAATGGGCCTCGCGCAAGCAGGTGATTCCCCATCCGCCAGCCGAGTTCGGTGCAGCGCTTACGACAGTTGAGGGCCTCCTTGGATGCGTTGACACTGGATCGTGTGAGTTGGGCCTCGTACGGTCCTGCCCCATACAAGTCATGCAGCAGGACGTTGTACAGGGGCGACATTCGTGCATACGACTTCACTGAGCTGTACATGCCCGATCGCGTCGTCCGTCAGTTGGGCACCTACAACATATCCCACGCAGATTGTCGTGATCAAGAGCGCCGAACGACGGCGAAGGCGGCCCTACAAAGTGGAATTTGTCGATGCTAACGCGTACCGGTAGGCGGGTTTCCGATATGCAGCAAAATGTTAGTGAGTGATGTGGCCCGCACGAAACATGTGCCGTGGGAAGCGGATGTCGCTTACACCGATTGGTTTGCGGCACATTCACACAAGTTTTTGATAAACAACGCCTCTGCCAGCCAATCGACAGTCGATGATCAACCGTCGCCCGAACAGGTACCCTAAACCCCTCAGCATAATTTAATATTTTGTTTATCTGATTTGTTTAGGATGGTTGATATAATGTTTGGTCTAACTTCTTTATTTTGTGTTTTTATTTTTTATGAAAGTGGTCCTACATCTATGCCGGACTATTGGAGCGAGGGAGACACCCACCCCAAGAGGCGATGTGATGAGTCGGGTGTGGTATGATGAGATGGTCGACTTGCACAGGCGTTGGTGCCGTCAGATGCATATCGAGGTCCCCGAGCTGGAAGATGATGATGAGCAGGAGGAGTAGCGTCAGTTTTCCCCAATTTCATTGTTTTTAATGTTCCCTAAACTTAGTGTTCATTTGTGTTGAACTGATTAACTGATTTTGTGTTGTATCAATCGTGACATTGCGTTTCGATGGTAATTTGTGTTAATTTGTGTTAATTTGTGTTTGTGTTAATTTGTGTTAATTTGTGTTATGTTCCAATTAACTGCATGAGTTTCAATATAAATATAATTAGCAATTCATATAAAGACAAGGATACAACTACAACCATCATTGGCGTTAATTTGTGTTATGTTCCAATTAACTGCATGGGTAATATTGATATGCATAGCTCAGCTGTCTGCGATCGTGGACCAGTAGTTGTTGACAAGAAGATCCACATCATATTCATCACTGTCGCAGCTGGAAATAAATCATTTGGAGCCGACATCTAATGTTCATACGGGGCTGGCCCTTCCAAGTGGCCTTGTATCCTTCTGAAGGATTCAAGGAACATCTCCTTGCTGTTAAAAAACGCATTAACATATGCATTTTTACACGCCTGCAACTCAGTGCCCATTGACCACCTAGCAGTTGACCACAATTTCTCATCCCCGTAACATGCCTCGGCTACGCATCTGAACCCACAGTTGCCATCACCGAGAACATCCGTCCATCCAACGACGTATGGCATAATGAAATGTGGAAAAGCGTCCTCGAACGGGAACGGATCTTGAGACATCCGGTTGATACCTGCGCACCATATTATCTTAAGTTATAAACAACAATATGTAGTCATTATGAAAACCCTAAACACCGGCTATAAAGTTTAAGATATGCACACTTGTTGAACCCATCCCAACTGATGAAGAACTAGTTCCCTTTTTCTTCGAGGAGTTCGTTGTAGTCTTGCTACCCCGTCCCGATGTTCGTCCGTACTCAAACGCACTGGGGTTGCGTTGCGTTGATTTTGAAGTCTTTGGTCTCCCGGGGCGTGGGGGCTTGTCTGTGGATCAGGAATATACTGACTCTCGGGATTCAACTCTCCATCAAGGACACTGTTTACGTGTCGTACAACTGCTAGGTCACTCTCCCGAACCTGTTTAGCATATTCCTCAAATTGTTCTAAGTCAGTACCTAATGGAACATCATTTGAGCAAGGAGTTTCACCATCGCCAATCACTGGCAGTTGTCTCCAAAACATATTTATCCGTGTCAGCGGAATTGGCTCTCCAGCTGCGTAAACTTCCATCATAGAACACGCGCACGGGAGGAGGTGGGTTCTCGACACCAGGTGATCGCATAAGAAGCATTCTCCTTCATACGTCATCGCCAGCATCTTATTGAACTCATACGACAAAAGGTCCAATGCGTGATGAGATACTTTTCCGTGCAAATTCTTAAAGAAATGAGAGTGACCTAAATGCCTGTGCGTGCTCCTTAACTGTTCAAGCTCCCATTTAATCTCCGTATGTTGATTCTCCAAGTGATGGTGAATCTTTGCAAACACACG
This sequence comes from Portulaca oleracea, assembly GCA_029582165.1. NCBI lineage: Eukaryota > Viridiplantae > Streptophyta > Magnoliopsida > Caryophyllales > Portulacaceae > Portulaca > Portulaca oleracea. Next base: position 1,326,390 of record CM055876.1, read on the forward strand.
ATCGAAGGTGCCTCTGGAACTGCCGATATAGTACTTCAGTGAAGAATGCTGGCTCTCAACTTTAGAATTCGCTGTGTTCCCCATGTGAGGTACATTGTCGGTCCAAGCACAAACAAATTTTTCTTTATGACTCAGCCACGTCCCAGTAATATACTCAACTATCGGTTTGTTTTGCCCGATCCACGCATTAACAACGTCGTTCCACTTCACCTTTAAATCTCCAACAGTCTTCGCATGTACAATGCCGTTCCAGAAATGATGTCTGAAATGAAGCCCGAGTCCGAGCTCAGGGCCCCTAGTGAGTTTGTTTACTTTGTTCTCGACATCATTCCCAATATGCTACATGCACAAAAGTTGGTGCGAATTTGGGTAAACCTTGGCAACATCCCCCAACAAAGCATCCTGTTTGTCGGTCACAAACACGGATGGAATAACATCAGGACCCAATAATTCATGCACCCTCCACATCAGCCACTTATATGATTCCATCTTCTCGTCCCGCATGAACGAGTAAGCAATCTGGAAGTTGCGGTTTGTCGGTGTCACGCCTACCAGCTCACATAAAGGCCACTTTGCCTTATTTGTCTTGTACGTAGTGTCAATGAGAATGACATTCGGGTACGTACGTAGCAACTTCAATGAGTAAGGATGACATAAAAAAACCTGACGAAGCTCGCCATCATCATCATAATCAACAAATGAGACGTACCCGCCGAGTTTCGCCATGTGCAGACATTGTCCCGCAGCTGTCCTACAATCCATTTCCTTGGTTCGCAACTTTGCCCGCTCATTGTATACTTGCTTCACGTTTATCGCAGAGGCAGGGAACCTAATCTTCAACGACGTTTGGATCGTGGCCGGTGTGCACCCCGTGTTGATCATATCCCGGACATGTTCTTTCATTTCAGAGGTTAATGGATGTCCGTGACGATGCCCTTCCTCGTACACGATGAAGGCATGATTGTGTTTCGCCCGGTCACCGTCGCACACACGAACTCGCCATTCCGTTTCGTTGCGAGTCCACGCAACAATGGCGAATTTACATTGGCACGCCTTCGTTGACGTTCTCCGACGAGTCGCATCATCGAGATTATTCAATTTCCCACGATATTTTCTATACCTCAACACTTCAAGTAACACCTTAACGGACTCTCCGCGTCTTTTCTCTTGTACGAAGCCCGTACAAACTTAAAACCTATTCCCGCAGCAACTCCATTAGCCCATTCTTGCAATGCGTCAATACTGTCAAAAATATTTTGAGTTACAAACTGAGTGAAATAATCAACGTCGTCCCCGCCAAAGTCCTCCAAAAAAACCTACAAACAATTAACAACATTAAATAAATAAATAATAATTTTAACAACACTTAATAATATTAATAACTACACTTATAAACAACTTGTAATAATAATATTAATTGACAATTATAATTAACAACTTTGATATCATTAATAATAATATTATAAATAAATACATAATAATATTAACAATAATCATTAGCATAATTAACATACTATAATAATAATAACAACACTTATAAACAACTTATTTATAATAATATTTTTTGACATAATTTTAACATAATTAACATAACAAATATAATTAACGACATTGATTAGCTTAATAATATTAATATAAATAAATAAATAATATTTTTTACATAAACAATATTATTAATATTTTATAAATATTTTGAAAAAAAAAATTAAAATTACGGAAAGCCGGCTGCCGCCATACGCCATGGCTGCGCCATGCGGCCGCATGCCAAGATCCATGGCGGCAAGCTGCTGTAGCCACACAGCGTATCACCGAGCCAGAAATTCAGCTTCCAAATTTTTTTGTTATTTTTTTTCAAAATTGAAATTTACAAACTAACCTCTTCTCTTTCACTTGAATTATCAGCTTCTCTTGACATTTTAGGTGAAATTTCAAAAACAAATCAAAGTTTTAGAGAGATAATAATAGTGGAGAGTGAGAGTGAAGAGAGGGAGGAGAGTGAGGTGAGTGGGAGGAGAGAGATAATAATATGAAAACGTCTTTAAAGGGGTGTGATAGTAAAAGAGTGGCGTTAAGAACGCCTCTTTTTTGTTCCCTGTATTAGGAAGATAGTCATATGTTGTATTTTGGTATTCAGAGAGTATGTTTAATGCAACTTGTCTTTTGAATTTATCCAAAACATGAAGTTTGATAGATTTTTAGTTGATTTGACTTTATTTTTTTTACAAATTATTAATTCAATATTGTTAAATTGGTGATAGATTTCATGTGATGGATTTTTAGTTCATTTAGGTTTTGTTTGATAGAACACTGTTTTTTTCACAAATTTTCTTGTGTTTTTATACCAAATGATATGGCATAAGAATTGTCACTAGTTTATCGACGCTATGTTGTCCGAAGCCTCAATTTAGAAATTAGTATCCTATATTAGCTAGAGCCGAAAAATATCAGGAATAGACCTGAAGATAGCCTTATGTGTTGGTGTCATTACAAAGAAAGTGGCAGAGATCCTTCATCACAAAGAGGAGACTGACTTGGGACTGAAAATACTAGTCAGGTTACCCGTGCGATGCACGGGTATAAAAATAGTGGATTTTTTTTTTACAAAATTAACAAATAAGCATTCCCACTGTTTTACATATTTACTACGACAATAACGGAAAATTTTGTATAATTGTTTCAAGAGATGATTGTACTAAAATTTCAAAACTAAAAACTTGATTTGCAAAAGAAAATTATGCACTTGTCTAGTTTAATGTGCATATGTGTTTTCATCATGTACTTCAGCTCCTCTATATTTATTAGTTGAGATATAAAGGTAAAGTAAAGTCATGTTCTTTTGCAAGTTAACTTAAATTTTACCTTACTTTTACATTGTTTCACCATAAAAAAAAAAACAGAAATATACTTTTACATAATTTATATTTAAATTTATTTATTTAACTCATAGAATTTATTTAAAAGTAAAAAATAGGTGATGTGATATTTAATTACTTCTACTACTTTATTTACATTTCCTTACCTAATTTTCCACCCTGTTTGCAAATAGTAAGTAAAATTTTACTTTGACTTACCTTGCATTGTGTTATATTACCTTACCATTCAAAAAAATACGACCATACTTTTAGGTAGTTTATATTAAAATTCTTTTATTTAACTCACATAATTTATTTGAAAGAAAAAAAATAGGTATGATTTTAATAAGTATGAAAATTACAACGACCAATACAAGAATTACAATTATTTTAGGGATGTGACCCTGCTCTCTCTTTTTTTTTTCGCGGTAGAAGTGTGTCAATGATATGATATGGTAAAATGTTTACATTGCATAGCGTGATATGATAAGGTATAATGTGGTAGATTATGATAAAATTTTTAGTAAGAATAGCTGATATGGTAGGTGATGAGAGAAAAACTAAAAAGTAGTGAAAAAATTAAGAAAATTATACTTGTTGCGTTAAAATGATCATATATAGTTAGGCCGTGTTCTTTTCTGCGGTTGGCAAACTGCGGTGCCACAACCTACCACAATTTGCCACAACCCACCGCAAATCATTACTTTTCTCTCTCCTCACCTTTCTCTCTCCTCACTTTTCTCCTCTATTTTTTACATTCTCTCTCCTCACCTACCCCACATACTAATAACCTACCACAATTACACCACACCCCACCACAATTCCACCACACCATTCCGCAAAACCGCATAAAAGAACACGACCTTAATGTGGTAAATTGTAATAGGTAGGGTAAATTACCACTCATATATAAAAACAAATATTAAATGTCTATAAATATCATTCTGCTTATTTATTGAATTTATTTATTCATCACTTTTGTCCATTTATATTATGTTGAATCATAATTTTTTTTAAAAAAATCAATTTTTTTATTTATTTTGATAGATGTGGGAACAAATAGAAAGAGAAGATTTAAGGGAGATGATTGAAACTGAGAAGAAAAAGTGTGGGGTTGGGAAGGGATCGCACAAATAAAGGTGAGGGTGAGAGTGAGCGTGGGGACCACCACTTCACACATTGAGTTGTGATTTGGGAGGGTACGTTGTGGCTTTTGGTAGGCCAACCATATCCTAATCACATGATGCAGTGCTGGTCCTCACTCATGCATGAGGCCCAGAAGACTCTCAGCCCATGTCCAACTTCAAACAAACTTTGGTCTTGCTAGATCTGTGGCCCGTCCTACGGGTTATGGCCATGTTCTTTTATAATATATGATAGATTTATCTTATTTATCATATTCTTAGTTACATTATTCCAGCTTTTTTATATTATAAATTCTTCTTTACCTATTTTACATAATATCTATTTAAAAATTCATATATTAAATAAATAATGTCATTGATGTGATTTATTTTACTCACAATACTTTAGTAAAAATTATAAACTACTATATTTAAAAATTCATATACTTAAATGACGTGTTGATGTGACCTAGATTTTGAATCACTATCCTATCCACCAACTTTATTCTACCTTTCCCACCCGTCAACTATCTTACAATTTTCTTGTATATATTTGGTGTATTAATGCACATGAAATATATTATATAAAACACATTTTACTTTACCTTACATTTTGATAAGTATGAAAAGTTACAAAGAATAATACAAGTATTTATAATTTTATATGTAATACTATGTTCATTTTTCAAAAACAGTGCACATTAAAGTTTGCATACATAAAAATTATACTGATTTAAAAATGGTTATATATTAAGACTCTTAACGTTTTCTATTGTCAAATAATATTCAACCCGCATTTGCTCGGATGATCTGAAAATATACATGACCCATATTGACTCGAACTCGGAATACACTTAACACATATTTATTTGAGACCATATTTACCCGAACCCGAAATATACTGGACCCATATTTACCTTATCTAGATATACAACCAACACGTATTTAATCTACTTCCCGAATTGATTGATTGGTTTAGACATAAAATTTTATTTGATGCTAGACTCCTTAGTTATTGTAGCATGAGTTAAAAATTACAGTTTTATCATATATATTCGGTGTAATAATGCACATAAAATATAGTTTATTAATTTACCTTGGATTTCAATAATTATGAAAAATTACAAACAACAATACAAATATTTATAATTTTATATTTAATACTATATTCATTTTTCAAATGCAATGCACACTAATTTAGTTTACATACTTATAAAAATTATGACGCTTTAAAAGTTGTCATATGTTAAGACTTTTAATGCTTTCTATTGTCAAATAATATCAAACCCGTATTTACCTTATCCCGAAATATGTATACATGACCCTTATTGACCTGAACTCGAAATACACTTAAACTCATATTTACTTGAACCCGAAATACAGATAACTGGTACTTATCCAAATCCGAAATATGTCAAACCCGTATTTACCTTAGTTAGACATACACCTGACATGTATTTAACCAGCTTAGTATAAATTCGAGTGTGAACACAAACTATAAGGTAAGCTGCTATACAAACAACTCTTTCAAACATTTTTTCGTCCCCCATCCTCCATAAAGCCTCTTTTTATTATTCCCACTGTTCCATATTAATTGTCGTCTTTGAAAATCGTGCAGTCAAATTTCAAACATTTTGACCATAAATTTCTCAATATATATAATGAGTTGCTATATAAAATTACCGTCATTAGATTCGTATTGAAAAATATTATCATAAAAGTATAATATTGCAATTTTTAATAACATATTATGTAAGAACTTATCAATTAAAGAGTGACATTGAAGACCGTGATGACAAAATTATGACAATTAATATGAAACGAAGGGATTATAATAAAGGAAAAGAAAAAAAAAGAGGATATGCAACACGTGGCAAGCTAGCGCATAGAGATGAAGCAGCAGGAACCAAGATTTTTTCAAACGTTTTTCGTCCCTCAAGCCCATTAAGCCTGTTTTTATATATAGAGATATAGAGATATAGAGATAAGTACTAGTAAAAAATCCCCGTGCCCTACAATGGCTAAAAATGATAGGTCTGCAACGTAAGTTTGGTACAATAATTTTGATTAAATTTATCATATTAAGCAAATATTGTCTTAGATTATAATAAAATATAAAAAATTACAAATAATAATATAATACCATATAATTTATATAGTACTATATTTACTTTTCAAATACAATATGCATCAATTTAATTTTCATACTAACATAAAATCTTTTAAAGATTGTCCTATTAACAATTTTAATGTTTTCATTATACAAATATTATAATTATATCAAATATATTTACATAAATACACCCGATCATATTTACCTAAAACCGAAATACACCCGAGTCTTGTTGTTAGGGTGAAATTTACAAGAAACCAAAATACACTTGACATGTATTTATCCTAAAACGAAACTTTTATTATCAAAAAACATCTGACCCGTATTTATCTGGATTTGAAATACACCTGAGTCATATTTTTAAAGTGAAATTTACCCTAAATCGAAATACACCAGATCCGTGTTTACCCAAACCAGATATATAGTCGACATATTGTTTAGTACCTGAGGGTAAAAGAGTAAATTCGTGAGTGAACACAAGCTAAAGATAAGTTGCTAATTAATTATTACATCCAACGCTGAAATAGTAAAAAAATGTCCGTGTCCTACACGGGCTAGAAATTATAAGACTGCAATATAAGTTTGGTATAATAATGTTGATTAAATTTATTATATTAAATAGATATTGTCTTAGATTATAACAAATATGAAAAATTACTATTATATTTATTTTTCAAATACAATGTACAACAATTTAAATTTTCATACTAACATAAAATCTTTTAAAGATTGTCGTGTAAACATTTTAATGTTTTCATTGTACAAATATTATAATTGTATCAAAATATATTTACAAAAATACACCCGATCGTATTTAAAACCGAAATACACCCGAGTCATGTTGTTAAAGTGAAATTTATAAGAAACCAAAATACACTTAGCCCGTATTTACCCTAAAAAAAACTTTTATTATCAAAGAACAACTTACTCGTATTTACCTAAATTTAAAATACACCTGAGTCATGTTGTTAGAGTGAAATTTACCATAAATCGAAATACACCCGACCCATGTTTACCTAAACCAGATATACAATCGACATATTGTTTAGTTATTGTACCCGGGGATAAAAGAGTAAATTTGTGTGTGAATACAAGTTAAAGACAAGTTGCTAATTAATTATTATATCCAAGGACAAAATAGTAAATTCGTATATGAACACAAGCAAGCAGAGTAAGCAGCATAATTAATTTATTATATCTAAGGATGAAATAGTAAATTTGTGTGTGAACACAAAAAGCAGAGCACGCAGGCAAACACGAAAACGCTCTTCACACTCACTTTTACTATAGAGTATATGATATGATATGACAAGTAGAAGTAGATAAGTAGATGATGACGAGCCTTGTGGTGGAAAGGGAGGATGAGGTTTCTTTGTCCTCTACTGCCCATAATAAAAGGAAATCCAAGGAAAAAGCATGTGAGAGGAGCCAAGTAATTGCCAAACGTACAATACTTGGGGTGCTCCTAGCTAGTGGAGTCGAAAAAAGAAACAAGAGATCAAAGAAGAGGACCACAAATGATTTGGGAAAAAAAAGTAGTCTCTCATTACTCTTTTTTTTCCTTTTTTCCCTTTAAGGTGCATAAAATTTATGAATAAATATTAGTTGGGTAAAGATTAAATTTTGATAACTTCTTTTTTTCTTTTTTTTTTTCATTTGCATTATATGAAATGGAATTAAGTTTGCGCTATATTTTAAAATGAATTATTTAAGTTAGCTTTTTAAACATTTTCATATGATGTTTTACCCTTTTTTTCTTTATTATTTTTAGTTATGTTTGTATTATGTTGGAAATATTTCAAGAGTATAAGATAATTATATAGCCTAAAGAATTATATATAACAAGTATAAAGATCATATATAAGTGAAACGTCAAGAATATGATCAACACGGGTGAGTCTGGGACCAACACGAGTCGTGTTGGTCTCCAGAGAGCAAAGGAAACATTCATGGGCTCAACACGGGTCGTGTTGGAACAACACGGGTCATGTTGCACCCAACACGAACCGTGTTGATTCAACACGGACCGTTTGGATCTCAGAATGCGTTTTAATGCTAACGGCTATATAATCTTGAGTATTAAGTTTATAATATCAATATTAAGCTCGGTATTAAGATCCAACAGCTATATTATCATGACCAAGTCAAGGTCTTGATTCTCCATTAAGGACCTTAATTACACCTTTGCCTAAGGGATGTAATTAGGGTTGGATTAGGTGTAGAAGTCTCATATAAATAGGAGACATTCCCAAGCCATTTGAGATGAACACACAAGAATCTATTCTATTCTATAATCACATCCTCTCAAATATAGACTGCAACTATACTTGAGAGAATTAAGTGAGAAACCTATGTCTTGAGTGCGACAAGAGCTAAGTTTTATCCCTTTGAACATTTACAGACAAAGAAATAGTTAAGGAAAATGATCTGCGCCATGACTCTTAGCGTTATCCAAACAAGTCAAGTTAACCATTTGGTTATTAAGTTCAATCTCCGTCTTGTCACATGTACCGCTAGAATTTTCTAACATATTATTGTATAAATTTTCATATAGTGCAAATGAAAAGTTTGTCAAAATACATTTATAATGTTTGCCAAAATTAGAAGTCTCGGCCAAAACTCTAAAGTTGAAATTTGAAATTATACGTTGATGGAGGTAAGCCTGATTAATGTAGAAGATTATTTATCGGCCATATCATCAAAAATAAAAAGGCACCGCATAAATAATTGTTACCCGTAAAGTCCATTCATTAATAGAGATGCAATAATGTGGTTGATAAAGTACTTTCATTAAACGAAAATGATAAATATCTTGACGCAAGATGGTTCTTAATCATCTTGCATTTTTTCTAAATCACTAATAAAGTTAAATATAAGTGTATTTAGATCATTCTAAAGGTATGTGTCATTATTTTCAGGGTTACTATAACTTATAAACAATTTAAAAATAATTATGTATATATAAAATGTGCATTTTCTACTATGATTGATAAAATTAGACTATTATTATATTTTTTGACAAGACCAATAAGTATTATATATATTATTATAATTGATAAATATATATAATTATTAGAGAAAATATTAATAAAAGTTACAAAAATGTGAAATATGAACAATTTAAGATGGTTAAAAACCATCTTAAGTCAAGATGGTTATCATGGTCCTTCATTGAATTTAATCATTGGCCCTTGACACTGACTCACTGAACACATCCAACCATACGAAGTGAGTCCTAGACATATAACAGCCTAATTTTAATTAGATGAATAAGTCCAAAGCTTTTTAATACATGATGCATACTAATTTAAACAACTTTAATTATATAAAAACATTATCAAGGATAGATTTCAATGACTGATTTCAATCCTAAAATAGGCAAAAGTTTATAGCTTGCTACTAAACCCTCCACCTTCGAAGAGCTTTTCCCATTCTTCTTTGGTTCGTTCTTTTCCGCCGAGTACAGACATCATCTCCATGTCAAATAAACATCGAGTATTAACGTATTTGGGATCCTCGTTATGGTTCTCCATCACCATATCTATTATAATCACTTTGCCACCTTTATCTTTGCTTGGAATGGCCTCTTTGCATTTTTGAAGTATTTTAATGCAATCCTTGTCATTCCAATCGTGTAACACCAACTGTAAATTGCTTCCAAAGACATTAGTCACTTTTAAATATTCGATCAAATTTGTAATTTTTTCAAAATAAATCTATTCAAATTTGACCATTTGGGTTTTGTATGAACCAAGTGACTGAACGTAGTCCTAGTTTTAGGATTGTGAACTCCTAGTCAAAATCATGGAAAACATGCAACAATCGGCAAAAATACAACCATAAACAATTTACAAGAGAAGTACTTCCATTCTATACGAAAATGATAAACATCTTGTTGTAAGATGGTTCTCACCTAAATGACATCTCACCTAAATCACTTATAAAATTAAATATAAGTATATTTAAATCATTATAAAGATATTTTTCATTACTTTGAGGGTTATTATAACCCATAAACAATATAAAAGTATTTATTTATTTATATTTTTTGATAAATATAAAACTATGCATTAGATGTGCATTTTTTACTATGATTAATAAAATTAGCTATTATTTATATTTTTTTGACCTAGCAAATAAGTATTATACTCTCGTATTTGATAAATATACATAATTATTAGAGAAAATATTACTAAAAGTTAAAAAAAATGTAAAATATAAATAATTCAAGATGGTTATTATCCATCTTGAAGCAAGATGTGTATCATGGTTCATATATTAACGAAAACTGTCCCTTAAGCCCTGTTTTAGAGTAATAGGTTATCCTTATTTTTATTTAACCTTACTTTACCTTTACAAAAAATTAAAATATATGAATATTTAATTTAAATGATTATAAATATATATAGTTCATTAATCATTACTTGGAGGTTATTACCATATATAAACCATATAAAATTATTTATTTATATTTTTCATAAATATAAAACTACACATAAAATATGCATGTTGTAATATGGTTGATAAAATTAGACTATTATTTATAATTTTTGACCAAGTTAATCAATATTATACTCTTACAATTGATAAATATATATTATGACTAGAGAAAATATTATTAAATAACATAAAATGTCAAATATGAGCAATTCAAGATGGTTATTAACTATCTTAATTCAAGACACGTATCATTGTTTGTTATACCAATAAAATATCTTTACCTCACAACTAATTTACCTACCACAAATTTTATCGTTATATAGAGTGATAGCTAGGTTAGATTTATCTTATACAATAATTTATTAATAATTGCAATATCATACTTTTATGAAAGTATTTTTTGTTACAAATGTTATGGTAATAATTTTATTTGATAACCTATTGTATATATTAAGAAATTTTTTGATCAAATTTTTTTAAATTCTGATGATTTTCAAACGACAATTAATATGGAGCAGTGGGAGAATAGAGATGAAGAATATGAATCTGGGGTTTTTGCATTTTGGACCCCAAATGTTAGGGGTATTTACATTCTGAACCCTTGGTTTTCAACTTTAACATTTTGGACTCTAAAGTTTGTAGGCTGAATAAAAAAGGACCTTAAAGTTTGTGGACTGAAGAAAAATGCCCCTGTCTCATTTTTTATTTTCCTCCCATGTTTGAATTTATCTTCCGATTGACGTCAAACTTTAGGACTATGGTTAAAACTAATATTGAAGCTATAATACATCTCTCTTATTCGTGTCGAGGCTACTTAGACCCCTGAGGTCATGGTTTTAAGTAACTCCAACATGAATAAAAGAGGTTTATTATAACTTTAATATCGGTTTTAACCTTAGTCTTGAAGTTTGATGCCAATCGTGAGAGAAATTCAAACATGGAAAGAAAAAGAAAAACGGGAAACGAGCTTTTTTTTCACCTCACAAACTTTAGGTTCCTTTTTTTTTCAGCCTACAAACTTTAGGGTCCAAAAAGTTAAAGTTGAAAACTAAGGGTTCAGAATGTAAATACCCCTAAAATTCGGGCCGAGGTCTATAATGCAAAAAACCCTATGAATCTGACCTTGAGTAAAACAACCTGTGCAGGGGGGATAGCCTTGAACATGTCACCTCCCACATACTCTACGTTATGCAAAGTGGTGTTCTTCCCCTCAACAACATGAGGCAGATCAAGCACAGTACACTTGATAATTGGGTAAGCCTTGGCAATTGCTTTTGCCATCGTCCCATCACCACCACCAACATCAACTATGGACTCAACCCCTTTAAATATTTGCTTGCCCTCTTCACTGTTCAACAACTGTAATCGGCTTCCCATGCTTTTGAATGGCATCGGCAATGCCTAGCTCGACACAATTCCGAATGCCCAAGGAATATTGGAAGCTGTAATTGTGGTGTAATATGTGAGCTTGTGCTTCTAGCAACTCTTGTATTTGACTGCTACCAAAGTTAGCCGAATCCATATGTTGTACATGTATTGTGTATTTGTGTTTCTTCCTCTTTACCTAAAATATCACAAATATATTCCGAAGCATATATATGGACGTTCACTTACGTGTTGCTTATCTAGTTTAACGTGTGGCTGGAAAATGCTACGTAAAAGTGGATGTTCTATATATATGGACGTTATATATATTGATTTATTAAAGTTGTTTTTGTTTTTATGGGGCAAGCAAGTGCTTGTCATATAGCCATGTTTTGCATAGCCATGATGTTATCTTCCATTGAAAATTTTCCCACAAGTGAAAAAAAAAACAACTATATTAATATAGTCTGTATTAATAATTTGTCTAAAATAAATTTTATACGAAAAAGACTTTTATCTCGATCAATATCATTAATTATTGCCTCAAGTAATGATACTTTGATACATACATACATATATATATATATATTTGGATTGTAATATACCCACCTTTATTATTAGATATTAATGTACCAACTTTTATATCTAAGTTATTTTAATATACTTACCATTAATTAAGTGGTGGTGAACCGATATCAAGGATTATGTTAAAAGCGGTGGAAACTGATGGGTTATAGAGGGTCCCCGAGTCTAAATCCTGTGTAGGCCCAAAGGAATGGTGGGCCCAATTTAATTAGACCCACCTAGACGTGGGGCGAAAGAAGTTTTAATTTAATTATGTGTGTCTGTGTATTTGACAATACTATCAGCACATATATATATGCGATCGAATGTTGAATATATTTACCTAATTAAGAAACTTGTGGAAATATCAAGGTGATTGGTAGTTAGTTAGGTCAGCTTCAAGATTCTGTTATTGTTTTCTTGAATCTGTCTTAGCTAGCCTTTGTATAAATAGTCTTGGGTTGTTCTTTGTTTGACATCATCTGAAATAATACAGCTTGATTCTCTGTCATTCTTCCCCATTCACAAAAGTTCTCATGGTATCAGAGCAAGGAAGCTCTTCTTCTGTCCTCTTCTAAGAGACAGAGCTGTCATCCTTCCAGATTGTGGAAGAACAGCTAATCTCTTGATTCAAAGAAGAAGGCTGAACGATTTGGGCTTGCTCGCAAATGACCAAAATTGAGGAACAGACGGAAGCAGCAGCTGAGCAAGAAGCGAGAATGGGAAGTGGTTCAGGCCAAGAACGATCAAAGAATGATGAAGAATTATATAATAATGATCCTTTATATCTCCAAAGCTCAGATCATCCAGGACTACAGATTGTGAATATCAAACTCAATGGTTCCAACTTTCAAAAGTGGGGAAGAGCCATCAAAATAGCCTTGAAGACCAAAGTCAAGATTGGTTTCATCACTGGGGAATGTACTCGCCCAAAACAGGTTACATCCCTTAATCAGTGGATTAAATGTGACAATATGGTCATTAGTTGGTTGTTAAATTGCATGATCACTGAATTGGCTGAGTCTTTTTTATATGTTAACACTGCGCAAGAATTATGGGGTGAATTGAGTGAGAGATTTGGCCAAAGTAATGGTCCCCTGCTGTTTCAGTTAGAAAAAGAAATTACTGACTTACATCAAGGGAAACAGTCTGTTGCTGTCTACTTTACCAGATTGAAACGACTTTGGGATGAAATAAATGAAATGTCTGATGTACAAGTTTGTAGTTGTCCTATAACATGCCCTCACATCAAGACTTCTGTTGACATGGAGCAAAGAAGAAGGCTTGTCCAATTCTTGATGCATTTGAATGATGAATTTGATGCTGTAAGAGCACAAATTCTTCTTATGGATCCTTTACCCACAATCAACAAGGCCTACTCTTTGGTTCAAAGAGCTGAATGTCAAAAGATTGCCTCTGGAGGGATGCAATTCACCTCTGAGATGGCAGCTAATACTCAGAAGAGTTTTGGCTACACTAACAACAATCTAAGTGGTATGAATGCAAGGAACTCCTTGAAAGGGACCAAGAAAGATTACAAGAAAGAAAAGGCAAATCAGTTCTGCACTTACTGTCAAAGGCATGGCCACGAAAGGGAACAATGCTTTAAGTTGGTAGGATATCCAGATTGGTACAAGGGCAAGAGGACAGTTGCTAATGTGTTTCAGGAGGAGGTTGCAGACAGTCCCTTAGAAGAAGAGACTTCTAAGATAAGTACAAAACTTCTTCAGCAAATAGCTCATGAAGTTTTCAAGATGAATCAGAACAAGCTAGAGCAAGGTGAAACATCCAAAGCTGCATCACCTCAGTCTATTTCACATTTTGCACAGACTTCACAATCTTCAGATGAAAGTTTCTCAGGTAATATCCTACAAACTAGCACTTGCTTCAATATTCAAAAATTAAAAAATTCTACTGAAACTTCTTGGATTGTGGACACTGGGGCAAGTGATCATATGGCTTGTAATAAATCTTTATTTACATCTCTCAATAGACTAACCAAACAAGTGTCTGTCACAATGCCTGATGGTAATGTTAAAACAGTAGAACTAGCTGGAAATGTAATTCTGGATAATGGGCTGAAACTACATAGGGTATTGTATGTACCTAATTTTGCCTTCAATTTGCTGTCTGTCACTAAACTTCTTTCTGAACAAAACATATATATGACTGCTTATGCTGACAAGTGTCTTTTCCAGGGCCTTTCAAATAAGCAAACTATAGCCATTGCTTATGAGAACCATGGTCTCTATAGATTGGAATCCAAGAATAGGAAGGGAGCACATCACAACCATAGAGTACATATGCTGGCTACTGATAAACATTGTAAAACTGTTAAGAACAATGAAGTTTCTTTACATACTTTGCATTCAAGATTGGGTCATACCTCTGTTTCTAAGCTAGAACATATCTTGAATTGTAATATTGATAATAAGAATTTTTCTTGTGATACTTGCATACTTGCCAAAGCTCATAGATTACCCTTTCATAGAAGCTCCATTAAAAGTAGTTTTCCCTTTCAATTGATCCATATGGATCTTTGGGGTCCTTATAGGACATCAAACATAAATGGAGCCAAGTATTTTTTAACTATAGTTGATGATTATACTAGGTGTACCTGGACCCAGTTGCTACATGATAAAACACAAGCTTATAATGGCATTGAAAAATTCCTGAACATGGTGCATAATCAGTTTGATGTGCATGTAAAAAACAATTAGAACTGATAATGGAACTGAGTTCCTTCAAAATTCTTGCACATCCCTCTTTGGTTCAAAAGGGATTATACACCAAAGATCCATGGTGAAAACCCCCCAACAGAATGGCGTGGTAGAGAGAAAACACAGGCATCTTCTGGATACGGCAAGGGCCATTAGGCTCCAAGCTGGGTTTCCAAAGGCATTCTGGGGTGAATGCATACTTGCAGCCACCTCAATCATAAACAAGCTACCTATGAGAAATTTGGGATGGAAAAGTCCCTATGAAATGCTTTATAAAGAAAAGCCAAATCTAGATAATCTGAGAACAATTGGATGCCAATGCTTTGTTGTTAATCTAGGGGAAAAGGATAAATTTTCTGACAGAGCTATAAGATGTGTTTTACTAGGGTACACGTATGGAATGAAAGGGTACAAGGTATTGGCCTTGGACACAAGAAAAATTATGCATAGTAGAGATGTGATCTTTGATGAGCAGGTTTTTCCTTTCAAGAATCAAGAAAGGGAACACAGAGGATCAAAAATGAGAAGAGAAGATTGGTCCTCTTCTGATCATTTCTTGAATGACAGACAGTCCTGGGCAGATGCAGGAAATCATACATCTTTAGTAAACCCAGATTTAAATACTGCATTTGATGATACTAATGTGCATTTGAGAATTGACAGTATACAAGATTCCGAGGACCACACCAACATTCAAGGAGAAGAGTCAGACCATGAGGACAACAACAATGTAGAGCACATTTCTGTCCAAAACAATAACACTCACTCCCAAGATTCTTTTGATGATCAAGTCACAAATGAAGGGGCAGGACATGCTGAAGGTCAAGCACAAGACCTGAGGAGATCTCAAAGGCAGAAGCAAACTCCTGGCTGGCTCAAGGACTTTGTCATCACACAAGACTATAGAAGGCAAGATCAATCACACAGCCTTGCAGGATACAAGACATCATTTTTTCCATTATTCAAGTCAGCTGATTTCTCACCTTACTCATCTGATTTTGTTACTTCTTTAATTACTACCATGCATAATCCTGAGCCTAATACTTATGCTGAAGCAGCAAAACACCCTAAATGGATAAAAGCCATGAATGAAGAATTAGATGCCTTGGAAAGAAATGGAACCTGGGTTTTGACTAAGCTTCCTAATGGAAAGAAGGCCTTAAGCTCCAAGTGGGTTTACAAGATTAAATTCAAACCAGATGGAAATGTAGAGAGACATAAGGCTAGGTTGGTAATAAGAGGCTTTGAACAGATTAAAAACAAGGATTACAAGCACACTTTCTCTCCCGTGGCAAAATTGACCACTGTGAGAGTGTTCATCGCCATGGCCACCATTAAAGGATGGCCCTTACATCAACTAGATATAAATAATGCCTTTTTACATGGCAATCTTGATGAAGAAGTTTACATGATACCACCTGAAGGGTACAATAAAGCCTCTCCCAATCTAGTTTGCAAACTGAATAAATCTCTCTATGGGCTGAAACAAGCATCCAGACAGTGGAATATTGAATTGAGTAACTTTCTTAGGAAAATAGGTTTTATTCAGTCAAAACATGATTATTCCTTGTTCATCAAAGAATATGATAATTCAGTGCTGTTTGTTCTAGTGTATGTAGATGACTTGCTGGTGACAGGAAATGATGAGCAAGGTATCAAACACCTTAAGGAGCAGCTACACAAAGCCTTCACGATCAAAGACTTGGGCCTAGCTCGGTATTTTCTGGGTATTGAGATCACAAGATCACCAAAAGGAACCCTCTTGCATCAAAGAAAATACATAGCTGATATTTTAAATGATGCTGGTCTGACTGCATCAAAACCTACACGCTTTCCATTGCCAAGAGGTTTAAAGCTATCCACAGAAAGAGGAGAAATCCTCAATGATCCAGAACAGTATAGGAGGGTCATTGGAAGACTGTTATATTTAACTATCACAAGGCCCGACATTGCATACTCTGCACAACACTTGAGCCAGTTCCTACAAAGTCCCAGAAAACCACATTATGAAGCTGCTCTACATGTTCTAAGATATCTCAAAGGGAGTATAAATAAGGGTCTTTATTTTCTAGCTGAAACTAATTTCAAATTGTCTGCTTTTTGTGATGCAGATTGGGGAAGTTGCCAAATGTCATCTAGGTCACTCACTGGATATGCAATTTTCATGGGACAGTGTTTGGTATCTTGGAAGACCAAGAAGCAAAACACAGTGGCCAAGTCTTCCGCTGAGGCTGAATATAGATCAATGTCCACAACAACATCAGAGTTAGTTTGGATAGCTAATTTGCTTCATGATCTGAAGATACCAGTTGAATTACCTGTCACATTGTTCTGTGATAATCGGGCAGCTATGCATATTGCTGAGAATCCTGTTTTCCATGAAAGAACAAAGCACTTAAACATTGATTGCCATTATACAAGGGACAAGCTGGTTGAAGGGTTTCTGCAAACTGCCTATGTAGCTTCTAAGGACCAATTGGCTGATATAATGACTAAACCCTTGGGAGAGTCTCAACATAATTATTTATTAGCTAGACTAGGTTTGATTGATACTACAATATTTTCACCTTGAGGGGGGAGTGTGGAAATATCAAGGTGATTGGTAGTTAGTTAGGTCAGCTTCAAGATTCTGTTATTGTTTTCTTGAATCTGTCTTAGCTAGCCTTTGTATAAATAGTCTTGGGTTGTTCTTTGTTTGACATCATCTGAAATAATACAGCTTGATTCTCTGTCATTCTTCCCCATTCACAAAAGTTCTCAAAACTCTTAACCACCCTTGATGCTTATTACTTGAAACATATCTACCGCGAAGCAAATTCGGCAGCAGATTGGATGGCCAACTACGGCCATGGTTATCCTTTTCTTTCTTGTTGGTTGTCCAATCCCTCTCCCTCTTTTTCTACTATTGTACTAGCAGACATCTCAGGAAGATGCCTTGACAGAAGGATCTCCTGAGAAGATTACTATTGTAATCTTTTCTTTTTTACCCTGTGAAAAAAAATTACCTAATTTTAAGTTACCAATTTTTATTTTATAAATATATGTACACTTGCTAATTTATAAGCAATTTTTTTTTTCAGTTTACAGCAAGGCTATTTATATATACTATCATTGATCACCTGTTCATAAGAATAACAATACTCATAAAATTAGCTGATAAATTGTTCAACCAATTACCTTTTGAGAAATTATACTTGGGCTCCGAGTTCTGATGCACCAAGTATTGTGGACTTGGGTATATCGTCTAATTTTTTAATATAATATTTGTTCATTTGGGGATCCATATTTCCTAGGGGTACTTTACTTCGGAAATAATAACAATGGAGGATTCGAACTCAATTTTTCCCAAGCTTAATTGGGTCACTTTTCGGGTCAACAACGTCCATTTCTGGAGCCAAGGAGGGCTAGGAAGAAGTCAAGAGGTCGAGTTCAAGCCAATGGGCATTTTGGTAATTTCACAAAGGTCGAACTCGTACTTATGGAACATCAAGGAGGAGCATGGGAGAAACCAAGACCAAAGAAGCTCAAACAGAACTAAGAAAGACCGAAGAAGGGAAAAGGAAAAGGAAAAAAAGTGGGCGAAATTGGGCACAAGAAAAATATATACATTCACTCTTTTGATTATCGTTGTCGTACTTTTAGTAGTACGGTTGTCGTATCCACAGGGAGTTGTGTTCTACGCCATCAAAGTTGACTCAAGTGTTTCAAGTTAAGCTGATTAACCAAGGATGGTGATGATCAAACAACAAACTACGAAAGCAATAAAAGATGTTCAGGTAGCGAAATCAGTATTCAACAATTAATCCATTTGAACGACCTCATCTACCAATTCTATACAAGCAAAAGAGGGGTGGATCACACTATTAAATTACGCCAAAGCCATCTCTCGAGGGTCAATGACTCACCTAAGCCCTCTCTCGAGGGTCATAGACTTTGCCCAAGCCCTCTCTCGAGGGTCAGGGGCTAGCTTAACTATTCTAACAGCCTATTCTCATAGAGTTAGTCTAATTAAATTATAGAATTGACTACCCTAAACCTAGTCAGAATTCAACATTTTCATGTCAAAACCCTAGCTATTTTCTTTACCACACTAGCAAATTAATCTCACCTCTCGGCATAAATCAATTGCCTAAAGAAATATATATGAACACTCTTTCAAGCATTTCATCGAACACATGGTGGGCAAAGAAAAAACCTCAAACTACAAGAATGAATTTGGATAGATTAGGCCTAAAACAAGATTAACTAGCCATCAAACAATTCAATCACAACCCAAACGACATAAACTAACAACTAATTAACCTGGGATTGTAAGTAAAAGAAAGAATGAAACGAAACTAACAAGAACATGATGAGCATAAGAGAAAGAGAGAGAGAAAGAGATAAAAAAATTTCGTCTTGAAATTGAAAGTGGAACTGAATCTTCTTCTTGAATATATAATCTAATCCTAAATTCTTTGAGGGAAATCTAAACCTAGAAGTAGAGGCTAAGGGAGAAACCTCCCTTCAAGCCTAGAGAGAAACTGGAAACTGAAAAAGAATGTAATCTGAAAAGTTGTCTTTCTTCTAATTAATAAAACTACATAAAATAAAAGACCACAATCCAAGACGGTGCTCGCTGACATTAGCACTTTTGCAGGTGTCTTTGACCGAAATCCCGATTTCGCTTATAATTTCTGGTGCGACTGTGTTGGTTAACTTTGCTTCTTAATTTCAATCTTTTACCTCTTGTGCCATCATCACTTATATAAAAATTACCTAAGAAGACAATTAAACTAATTAGTCTCAATTAGCAAAGATGGCAGAAAACACTATTAAACTTAAACTAAATAACTTAGATAAGTTCAATAAGACAATAAAAATCGAGGTAAAAAGTGGTAAAACCGAGGTTCAACAATCCCCCCATGCTTAAACCATGCTTTTCCTCAAGCAAGACTAATCATGAAGTACCGGGGAGAAATAGAAAACCTCAGGAGGAGCCTCCCCCCTTTTGTACAAGGTATAAAATCCGATAATCAAGAGCAAAGGCATACAATGTGTTACTTGGTGATAAGTGTATTATATATATATGTGATCTTGGGTAATTTAGAGCTAATTTGAGTAATTATTAATATGAATATATTATTTTTTATACTTGAATTCTCTATTTTATGCTTGGTTGGAGTTTGGTATAATTTTGTAGGAAATTGGTGTTTTAGTGAAGAAATCAAGCTTAAAATCAAGTGTATGGAGTCCAAGAGGATCACAATTGAAGAATAAATCCACCCCAAGGCCCAAGCTCAAGCCCAAGAACACATTGGATACCGGCAGATACCAACACGGGTGAGAAAAGACCCAAAACGGGTCGTTTCAGCCTCCAGAAAGTCGAGAATTTGATTCCAGTGACCAACACGGTCCGTGTGTCCGTGTCAGTTCAACACGACCCGTGTTGACCCTAGCACGGTCCGTGTTGATCTGGAACCACCCGTGTTGCCTCTGTTTAATGCAAAAATGGCATTTCGGTTGCTCTTAATGCTATATAATTGATGTATCCGGTGGTTTTTGCTGGCATTGACTCCTACTCATCATCATCATCATCCTCATCATCATATTCATCCATCCTTTCATCCATATTTCCATCCACATTCATCCATTGTGAAGATAGAGAGATTAGTTGAGTTTTGGAAGATTGGTTCTCAAGCATTGGAGAGAAGTGGAGGAGCAAAAGTCCCATGGATCGACATTCAAGCAAGGATTGAAATCCAACTCGGTTTATTTCTCTTTCTTATAGTTTCCATGCTTTCTAGAGTAGAATTTGTTATGCTTAGTGAATCGAACATGAGTAGTGAGTAGTTTCATAAGTTTAGGGGATAAACCCTTATTAGTTTCTCTTATGGATTAAGTTTTGTTGGATTGAACAAGTTTGTTTATCTAGTTTGAATGCATTTTATTTAACCTTTGATTATGTTTGTCATTGTTTTTGACTGGCCATCAAGAATATGGAATTAGATTGTTGAATGAAGTACCGAACGGAGAAATTCGATAATCGGAACCCTTAGGATTAAACTAGTTTATGAAGTGAACTAGAGATAGAAGACTTTGTAACTAGGAGTCATTGGATAATTTGATATTTAACTTAGATAAAATTGACACAATAAAGAGTCCAATAGATCAATTTTTCTAAGCAATCCGTTTCATTGCCAAAAGCTCGCTACGGAATACATTATGCGATTATCGACCCTAAAATGTACCAAATTAGTGACATACATGTTCAATCCACTTGTTTGATTCATAGAGTTACTTAGGTTTTATCCCCTGAACGCTTTTCCCATATTGATAATCCAAGTAAATTGTGTGAATATTTGTTGGTTTTGCCCTTTTTAGTGATTAGAAATAGAAATAGTTAATCTAAATCAAAAACCCGACCGATTTAGCAATCACATAGGAAGCTAGTTTGGTGTGTAGTTAGCAAAGTCCCTGTGGGATCAACCTTGATATTTGCTACACGTACACCCGTGCAAAGATGGCAGAAAACACTATTAAACTTAAACTAAATAACTTAGATAAGTTCAATAAGACAATAAAAATCGAGGTAAAAAGTGGTAAAACCGAGGTTCAACAATCCCCCCATGCTTAAACCATGCTTGTCCTCAAGCAAGACTAATCATGAAGTACCGGGGAGAAATAGAAAACCTCAAGAGGAGCCTCCCCCCTTTTGAACAAGGTATAAAATCCGATAATCAAGAACAAAGGCATACAATGTGTTACTTGGCAAGGCCCAAATTCAGGTCAAAACAAAGTTGCAATTCATTCCAAAGATCACAAAGTCAAGTGGCAAAAACATTCAGTCAATCCTGACCCAACATGCAATTCAAGTTCATTCAAGTGATTGGCGAACTAGATGGTATCGGTAGGACCTCGTTTTAGGGCATATGGAACACTCCCCTCTTGTTTGAAGAAAATATGCGATTTCACTCAAAACTCTCCTAATGCATGTGCACTATAATAGGCTTGGCAAGGATCTCATTCTCCACCATTAGGGACAACAAGCAAGAATCACAATCATGAGGACTTTTATAAGGTTGTAACGGGGCTAGGCTAGGGAAAGGAGGGGAAAATAATTTGGGAAATGTGGAGTTTATAACCAAGATTGAACAACACTTCCAACTCAAATCAAGAATCAACATAACCCCACCAATCCGCAATAGAGAAAACATATACAACCTAGAAATGACTTAAACCAAGTGGGAAAGACATTGAGAACTACCCATGCCACACACTTTATTCAAAGCTACTAACTAGCTAAATTTTTTTTTCTTTTGTTTGTTTTTTTAAATGGATATATTTTTTTCTTTTTTTTTTCTTTTTAACGTTTTTCTTCTCTTTTTTTCAACATTACAAAGCACAGTGAGTGACATGAGTCAAAATACAACTGTTGAAGCACCCCTAAGAAGATCGCATCAAGCCCAATCGGTTTTCGAGGGAAATTGAAAGCGGAATTGAATCTTCTTCTTGAACACATAATCTAATCCAAAATTCTTTGAGTGAAATCTAAACCTAGAACTAGAGGCTAAAGGAGAAACCTCCCTTCAAGCCTAGAGAGAAACTGGAAACTGAAAAAGAACGTAATATGAAAAGTTGTCTTTCTTCTAATTAATAAAACTACTTAAAATAAAAGACTACAATCTGGCACGATTGCCCTGCCGATTGGCACACCTGGTGTGCTAAGCTGGAAATCCAAATTTCGGTTATAATTTCTGGTGCGACTGTCTTGGTTAACTTTGCTCCTTGATTTAAATCTTTTACTTCTTGTGCCATCATCACTGATGTAAAAATTACATAAGAATAAGACAATTAAACAAATTAATCTCAATTAGCAAAGATGATAAAAAACACTATTAAACTTAAATTAAATAACTTAGATAAGTTCAATAAGACAATAAAAACTAAGGTAAAAATTGGTTAAACCGAGGTTCAACAATTATAACTCCTTCACTATAACTCCAATTGACTTGAAATTTAGTGAGCTTAGAGTACATACCGAAAGCTTTCTATCGATATATTATAAGCAAAAATCGGAGTTCAAACGAAGAAATTATGCGTGTTGGAAGTCAGCTGACGCCAACAGACGCTACCCGCGCCTATGGGGACGCTGGTCACGCCTGTCTACTTTTATTGACGCCAAGGTTCTGGAGGAGGTGCTGGCAGTGCCTGAGAGGCGTTGGCCGCGCCTCTCCCCTTTTCCGTCAACACGCGCGTTCTTTCTTCTTTTTTTTGTTGTTTCCTTTTCCCCTTTTCCCTCTTTCTTTTATATACATGTTCCCCCACCTCCGTTAGAGTTAGTTTTGAAGCTTTTAGGAATTAACGTAAAAAATCCTCTCACTTAGAGAGTTTGTAATTGTGGGTTTTCAAACCCTAATCAATGAAAGTTAATCCTTTAGGTGGAAATGGTTTGGTGATTTCTCTTCTTTGTGAGTGAGTGTTCTTCATCCACTCTTGGTGAGTTTTCTTAGGTGTTTCAAGACTTTTTGCTTGTGGAAGATCCTTGTACAAGTGACAGAACATCTTAGTTCAATTGGGTGAGTGATTACTCTTTATAATTGTCTATATCCCTTTTAATTCTTGTTGTATTTGTTGTTCATCTCCCCAACCCAAAACCCTAAACATAGAGTTCGTTCTTGAGTTCTAATTTGGGGTTTTCTTAAACCCTAGAGTAATTGTGATCCTTGGGTATTTAATCTTGGTAGCCTAGTCGTTTCCGGAACATTTGGTATTAGAGCAAGGATTATAACTCATGCTCATGTGGTGAAAAAAATTCTAGATTTTTTGGGTTTATGTTCATGAAGTTTTGGGTTTGTTCTTGTTGATTTTGGATTCAAAATTGATGCTTGATGAATGGTATTGGTCGCTTGATGTGTTAGGAGTGTTGGGATATGATTTTTATCATTTGGGTCAAAGTATTTGTTGAGTATTAAGTTGATTTTTGAAGTTGAACTTGCCCAGATTTTTGTGTTCTATTTTGAGTTTTTGTTGGATTTTTGAATTTGTTGTGATTTATGGTACCCAAATGAACACTATACAAGCCCTCTTGTTGTTGGAAGTGATTTGTTGAGAAATTTCATTGTTTGGAGTTGATTTGGGTTGCTATGTGGAGAGCATTGGGAGTTAGTTTGGCGATTGAATATTTTGGATTGGTATTTGTTCATACTTCTTCCATGGATGAAAATTGTTGATTTGGATGTTTCGTGACAATTTGTTGTTAGTTATTTGTGAATGACGTGGTCACTTGGTGCTTGCTATTCTCGTTGGTGATTATCATTGGTTTGGTCAATTTTGGTGCATTCCATTTGACGGATTCACCTCATCTTCCCCCACAAAAAAATGGCCCCGCGAAAACTCCACCAAAATTTCTTAGCCACAAAAGAACCCCGAAGCCTACCTGAATGTATTTTCCTTAGCCCATCAATCCCCCCAAACTCCTCAAATGGCCTCGTCGTCTAGTTAAATGGGCGATCGAAAAATTCCCTCCTAAACCCATCTCCCCATCCAAAACCACTCTTGATATGGCTCTTCAACATATCATAGAGATATGATCGATATGAGCTATGAGCTATGCGAGGTACAAAAGAGCAGGTGACCCAACCCTCCAGCTCCAACATGTAGAACTAATGATTTCAACAGATTCGACTGCTCTTGAACGCCCAAGGAGGGGAGCAAGTGGTGACGGCTGTAACGGTGGATGGCATCGGACGGCAACCCATGACGACTGACAGCAGAAGTGACGGCGTCGATTAAGGACAGGAGCCGTTGCAACTGTCGATTTGGAGCTGTTTGGTGATAGATGTTTCTCGAAATTGAGATTCGAGAGCTGAAACTTGATTTTCAAGTTAAATCTTCTGAGCCTTCAAAGTTTCGATTTTCTCCATATTTTTTTTCGGTTACTTCGCTATTGGACACCATTGCCATCTGCACTCTCCAGTGAGCCAGACGAGGGGAAAGAGGAGTAACAAGCTTCTGTGCTTCTGTTTTGAACTGGTGGAGTATCCTTTTCTTTTCAAGTAACAGATGACATAGAACAACTATCAACTTTCTTCCCTTAGCATTATTTAAATATAAACTATGATGATTGATGTACAACTCTCTACTAAGCCCATCTAGGAATAGGCATTCCTTTCTTCTATTTTTCTTTTCACTTTGCCTTGTGGGCCCAGCATGAATGAATTATTGTCGCAACATACTGATGGCCATACAATTCCATGGGGTTGATGGTCTCTTCTTTCCTTTTTTTATTACTATTTTTAACTTGGTGGGCCCCACCAAAATCTACCTATAATAGTTGGAGAATCACTTTGACTCTCATCTCCTTAATTGTAGGGTCTTGATTTTTGAATATATACATGCATTTTTTGGGGGAAAAAACTAATTGCACTTCCCTTTGGAATTCAGTTATCGCTTATAGCTTTTTTTTTTCAAATTTGTAATTTTATTTGTCTTCCCATTCCAAATTAAGAAGTTAGCGGTGGTACACATTCGTTACATATAATTATGACTTTATTCATTTCTTAATCACTCAGTTAGCTATTTCTTTTAATTACCAATACAATACAATTAATTCCTTTATTTTTGTTTAACTGTCACAGACTTTTGTGTTGAAATTTTTGATTGTTTATATCTTATGTTATATAATAATTCATAGTAAAAAATTGATGTCATCAGGATCATAATAAAAAACTATTATTAAAAAAATATAATAATGTATGAGCGTTGACAAAACTTCGGGTCCGATTAAATTTGGGTCGGTCAAATTCAGTCAATGTTAACATTCGGATTAGAAATTCATGTGCAGACCCGATTTTTTACGGACAATTCGGACGAAGCTTTGGGTCAGAATTGAATTCGGACAATAGAAAAAAGAGAAAAATTATGTCTGAATATTTTGTCAATTCGGTTAATATCAAAATTCGGATGACAAATTCTATGTATGGACCCGGTTTTTTTGGGGTCATACAATTCGGATTTTTGGGTCAGGAGAAAAATCATCCAATTCTATATTTTTTAAAAAAATATTATTTGAGAAACTATGATTATAGACTTATCTAAAAAAGATAAATGACAAGTAAAAAAAATAGACCAAGTACATACGTTGCAAAAATTCGGGTCCGATTAATTCCGGGTCGGTCAAAGTCAGTTAATGTCAAAATTTGGACGACAAATTCATGCGCAACCCCCGTTTTCGTTGGACAATTCGGACGAAGATTCGGGTCAGAATCAAATTTGGACAATAGAAAAATGACAAAAATTATTTCTGAATATTTCGTCCATTCGGTCAATATCAAAATTCGAACGAAAAATCTATCTATGGACCCCTTTTTTTTGGTTCATACAATTTAGAATTTTCGAATCGGGGAAAAATTTTTCCTACTCTATAATGTATTTTTTAAAACATATTATTTGATAAACTATTGAAAATAGATGTATCTAAAAAAGTTAAATGACAAATAAAAAAATAGACCAAGTACATATGTTCCCATAAAAAAGTTAATTATATTATTAACTATGTTTTTGTGATAAAATAAAATAAAAAAGAAAAGAAAAGGTTGAGTATTAACCATGTAGATATTAAAAAATTAACAACAAAGCTACGTTGTTCATGTCTCCTTAATTGTTAACTCTCATGCGGTCTTACCAACAAATTTAATTGTTAACTTCTGATCCTCATCTTAATTGTCGTATATTTGTCATTATGGTGTACATAGATAATTACTCCCTCTATTTCGTACTAATTGTTGTATTTGGAGATTGTATAGTCAAATTCTTAATTTTTGTCCATAAATTTTTCAATATATATAATGATAATTTTATATACAATTAATACCATTAGTTAAGTTTGTAACGATAAATATTATCCAAAAAGTATAATGTTACAATATTTAATAAAATATTATATAAAATTATCAATTACATAATGACACTAAAGCCCGTTATATTCAGTTAACTGACAATCAATATGGAACAGAGGGAATATATTTCATGCAATACGCCCTCCATTCCATATTATTTGTCATTTTATTGACTATGAAGGTCTCCAATCGTAATATTATCATTTTTCAAACAAAAGACTTTCCATAGTTTTATGGTTATTATACTCATGGGATGCAGGGGGTGAGGTAGGGGTTAGCGAGACCGGGATCTTTGTAATTTTTGGAGGTTCCGGACTCGGTTGTGACCGTGAGAAAAATTGTGCTCTTGGTCCTGGTCCCGGTCCCAATTCATCGCAGGTGGGAAATGAACTGGGAAATTTGTAGTCCTGGTTTCATAATTTTTGGCACCTATTATTTGATTTATTTCCATAAACAACTAACACAAATAATATAAATTTTCTCAAATTTCACGAATGTCTTCGCTGGTTTGTTTACATAGCCACCGTTTCCCAAATTAAAATTAAACAATGTCTAATACATAACGTCTTTTTTCGGAGTGATTTAGCTTGTTTCTATGGTGAATTTGGTATTATAATTCCCTACTGTTCAATTGACCATGTCTATGTTTGAAATAATTAGCATCCCTACCTTCCATCCCATATAGCAAAAGCACTATGTACGTTATGTATCATATTACGCGAGTAATTACAACAATCATGGGTTTTTTTGTCCGCAAATCTCATTTTAATGGTCGATATATGACACTTGATTGAGTTAATCACATCAAATAATTGGAAAAAAGGAGTTATATATATGTCGAAGCATCAGAATTGTCATTAGTGCTATAAATTCGATTACAACATCCACTTAATTTCACATGTTCATATTTCATATCTTATTGTTATTTTCCAGCATTTCTACCACATATAACCGTCCTCCACTCATTTGGCATCTCATTTATAATTTCCCTTTTATCTTAACACTTGTTTTGTTTATTCGTCCACATCTTAACTATTATTGAACTTGTATTTTATTTATTGTAGTTATGTTTTACTTGATTAAACAATTGCTTCTCCCCAGTTAAGTCTTTTGAATTTCATCTTAATGTATCATCATACTCATAGTTTCGTACCTGATATGTGATTATTTTATACAATTTTTAGGGCTCAAACATGTATTTTCCATGCTTTTATTACATTAAATCCCACGTTTTTATACCGAATTCTATGATATTCTTCACTTGTTCGAGAATTGGTATGTTTTACAGAAATTGATGGAATTCCCTTAAAAGTGAAGAAATAGAGAAGAATATTGAAGAAATGGAGAAGAAATTAAAATAGGAGGAAGAGTATTGAATAGAAAGAAAGAGAATTGGAAGGAGGAATGAATGCAAAGCTGGCCCAACTCTAAGCAACCACGGCCCAATTATCCCAGCTAGCACCTTTCACGCCCAGTACAAACCCCCTGCCAGCGTGAAGCACCCCCCCCCCCAACCAGTGCCTAAATACCCCCCAGCAACGTCTGGGGCAGAAAGTTTGGATTGAAGGCAAATTTGAAACGCTGGTGGTGCCTTTTTAGACGCTGCCAGAGTCCTCTGTTTCCGTATAAAAGAAACATACACCGCGCAGTTCAAGGCACCCATTAATTATTCTACTTTACTATCAAACTTTAATATAGGGTTTTCTTTGTATTTTCCTCCCTTCGAGGAGCCGTTCTAGTAGATTAGGAACAAAAGAAGAAGAGAAAGAGATCGAATCGAGTGACACGAAGAGATCGAATTCGACGACTCGGATGTTTGGTTTAATTTCTATTTTCTTTATGTTTCGTTATTCAGATTTTATTATTACTTTCTTAGTTTTTATTATCATGAGTACTTAGTTTCTTTGTTTAGGGGACAAACTCGATGTTTTCCTCGATTAATTTATAGTGTGTGATTTCAGTTTTAGGTTTTAATACAGTTGTTTAATCTTCGTATATCATATGTCATCGTAATTGATTAGCTACCTCTTACTTGGTATTAGATTCTTAATATCATATCGAAAGATTGTATTTTGAATTGGAAAGAGGAAGATTGAATAGGCGTAGAAAATGGTTAGAAATAATGATTCACGCTTAGGGTCGTGCTATAATCAGTTCTTATATTTGATTAGATTAAATAACCATGAAAATAGGTGTTTAATTTAATCATTGCAACTCACTTCGAATCGAAAGATTGTTGTGAAAGGCCTTTGAAAGATTATAGACCCTGACACTACCAATACAACCTTAACTAGAATCACCTCTTGATTGATTGATTAACTAGAGTGGACTCGCCTAAACTCTCTTAATTACTTGATAAAACCTTTAAAGATTATTTCTTTCTTGTTATTTCCTAAATTTCCTTATTTACACAAACTATTTGGACGACCTAGCATCCTTTGTAGTAAACTAGTTTAGTACATAGTTGAACACAAGTCCCTGAGAGAGAGAATGACATTTATATACTACTCAGACCTGTACACTTGTGGTAGATACCTAACACGTTTTAGGCCTATCATGTTTTTGGCGCCGTTGTCGGGGACATGTTTCCCCAATTGCCATTGGATGAACGCACTCTGGTTGATTAGGTTTTTATTGCTTTTCTTAAAATCCTAAAAAATCAATTAAAAATTTCAAAAATCCAAAAATATGGCACCTCTTTATTTCCCTCTAGGTGAACGTGAATTATTTTGGCATTATTTTGAGCGCATATCTGCTTTTCTTGTTTCACGTAATATCTTGTTTGAAAAACTTGAAATTCTTGATATTGTTTTGGAAGGTGTGAATATGGATACTCGTAATCTTTTGAGTTATTTTGATTTTTGTGATAAATCTATTAATGAAGCTTGGGAATTTTTGGAATAGCTTGCATGTGATACACATAATTTTGAAATTTCTAATTATATATCTGAGTACCCTAATCCTTGTGGATCTCATGCTAATTCATGTATCCGACCTCGTAATTCGATTACTTGTGCTTATTGTAATTCCTATGAACATGACGATGATACTTGCCCTAATATCGCTAGACTTATAGAAAAACAAATCGAGATAGCCGAATTGTCGGAAAGGTGTGCCTTATTGCTTAACATTAACCGTAGTTCTACTTTTTCCAATTTTAATGATGGAATATGTGATGATAGTAAGTCCACCGTCCCTTTAGAGGTCAGTTTAGATAATCCTTCTTATCCTAGTTTACCTAAAAAAACTACTGATGTTGTTCTTGATTTTCATGATACTCCCTTACCTTTTTCTCAGTCGACGGGTTTGAGGTGAGTGAACCTTCTGGGTCAGATATTAGGTATGAAGATGATTTTCGTCATGATTCTATTGATATTAATTATGAGGAACCAAGCGAGAAGGTTGATAATGAATTAGATTTTTCAAATATGGATGCTGATAATATTGTACTCTCTATTTCTAATGATTTATTCCATGCTTCTATTCCCTTTTCACTACCTTAAGTTTCACCAGAAACCCTTGAGGACCCATACCTTATGAAAAGATCTTTGATGTTCATGTTAATGTAGGATAAGAGGTTAATTCTTGCGATTCGATTGATGGAACTAACGATATCATTGATGAGTCGTCCTTAGGTAAATTAAGAAGTTACAACCCTTTTCTTGATCCATATTGGATTTAGCTAGAGGACCTTCCTAGAAAATTCTTGTGGACTACATATTTTGAATCTTTTGATTTTTCTAGTGAATTTGATTTATTACTGAAAGCTTTACTAATGTTTTATTCTATCAGTTTTCAATTACTCTCATATTTTGTAGCTTGCAAACTGCATGAAGAAGAGTTTGACAAGCTACTAAGGGCATTGACGGCATCCGGAACGAAGACCCGGATCTTGACCTTTTGACTGGGTTTATTTTAAATTTTTAATTCCTCTTTAGTTTTTCTCAATTTAATTTTCGAGTTTAATTTGTAGTTCGATTTTTCTTGGCTTAATTTTGTTAGTTTGCTTGACTTTAGGAGAAGAAGAAATAAAAGATTAAAGAAGGCGGTAGACGGAAACAAACGCTGAAGCTGTCTCAAAATTGTGACGAGTATGTCCAGGTACAAAAACGCTGGCAGCGCCTCATGGGGCGATGGCCGCGTCTCACACAGGAAGTCCGAAAAATTGCAAAAATCAAAACGCTGGCCGCGCCTGAAAGCGCTTCTAGCGTCTCCTATTTTCACAACTTATTTGCTCGAATTCTTTTCTCTTAGTAACAATTCTGAAATCCCTAAATATTTCAAATTCTTCACGTATTCCTTTCTTTTTCTTTTGCACTTCTTCCCCGACCCCCCTGCTCACTAAACATCCCATCCAAATTCGTTCCTAACAATTTCTAGATCTGAAAATTTTCAAAATCCTTTTACTTGCAATCTCTACTTTTACCTGTGTTCAAGCAACTTCGAGGAACGATTCTTACTTATTCTTCAACTTCATTATTACTTGATAGTATTTTTGGTGTGTTTTTTCATATCTTACGAGTTATACTTGGATATGTTACTCCAATTCACCATTGTTCATGGTCATAGTTTGGTGCACCTTGCTTGAGTAGTTTTTGATACTAGCTAGTATATTTAGGTTGTTTGATTTGGAAAGTTGATATCCTTGTTGATTGTTGTGCATAATTGGGAGTAATGTTCTTGATATTGGAGTAAATGTGACGAATTTTGGGAGTGGGATATTTGGATATGTTGAATTTCTGTTTTGGGAATGTGATGTTCTGTTCTTGAGCAGTAGAGTGAGAGTTTGAGGTGAGAATTTTGAATCTTGAATGCTACTGTGCAAGCATTGGAGAAGTATGGATTGTTCAGTTATAGTTTTGTTATAAACTGGCTGTAAAGCAACTTTAATTTGTGAAAATTTCAGGTTTGCACACTTTGTTACTACTCTTGGTTGTTTGTGGTTATGTTAAGAGTCCACCTTGAACTCGTTTACACTTTGTTACAATTTTCACCCCACCTCTCTCATTCAAACACTAGTATTTGTGATGTATTTATGCATGAATTCTCAAGCAACTTGTTGGATTTACCTGATACACCATGGTTCTTGCTCAAGGATGTCAAGAAACTTTCTTGAGTTTGTTTTTGATACTAGTGACTTGTCTAGGATGAGTAAGCTTAATTAAAAATCTTATATCTTTGTTGCTTTGGTGCGTGAAATCTATGACATTGTTTGTAATGAGCTTAAAGTGTTGAAATTTGGGTTTAATTTTGAGTTATATGTGGTTGTTGAGCGCGTTTGACTATTGTACTTTGCTTTAGTGCTTGCTTAAACTTGTTTTGGTAACCTCTAAGTATCAAGCAAGCATGGGGGTATCTAAGTATGTGTGATTACTATGCTTGAACACTCACATTCAATTGATGTTTAGATGGTAAGAACGAATAACCCAAGTTTCACGGTCGGTGATCCTGGCAATGTTGGAGCTGGGGGAAACCGAAAAAGGAAAGCTACGATTGCGGAAAAAGGGAAATCAAAGGCAACCACTTCCAGGGAGACACAATCTAGCAACCCCTTCAACTTCGAAGGAACAACAAAAGAGAGGTATGACTCCTTATCTAAACGCAATCTCATCCCGACTAGGTATTTACATAATCGCTTTCTACGTGATTGTGGCATGTATGACGATATTATGTGGCTTGTGAACCCTGCTCATATGTCTAGGGTAGCACAGCTTGACGAGCTCACCTTTAGGGGCCTAACTTTAGAATTCCTAAGTACAGTAGAGGTTACCCTTGAGGGTCGGAATGGGTTGATTAGATTTCAATTGCTAGGTGAAGACCGCCAAATGACCTTGAACGATTTCGCTAAGATCTTTGAACTCCCTGCAAAGGCCAACCGCAGCGGATCGACTATCCCTCATAACTGGGACGAGGTGGCTTTCTTTAGGGATATATCGGGTTTTAATAGTTGGGAGCCCAATAACACCCCTTCTAGCCTTATTCGCAACCCCGCGCTTAGGTATGCACACCGCATCCTCTCTTGTGGCATCTTTGGGAGACCGGGTAGTTCCAACAAGGCCTCTAAGGCCGATTGTTATATGTTGTATGCCATGCTTTACAGCGATGACCACACCGATCAAGCCGCCCTCTTTGCCGCCCACATCTCACGTATCCCGAACTCGTCCACCGCAGGGATCGCCATAGGTGGATATATCACCCATCTTACCTTCTAGTTAGACTTTAGACCGAACCCTAACGACCCAGATTGCGACCCGGGAAATATATACCTGGACGACAAGCAATACCGCTCCATTGAGATGTGTGTGTCTGATGGTGAGCACCGGTATTGTGGATCTACCCAAACAATGCCAGTGTCCCTCTACCTCATGACCACCTATCCGTTAGGGACCAAGCAAACCTTCTTTGGCTCCCACCCCTACCTCACGCACCTGCAGCTCCCAAACCTCAACCCCAACCACCCTTTGACCATGAGGCACGTTACAACGCCCTTCAAGAGCTAGGTCGCGACCTCCAACTAGCGATTGGTAGGAGCGAGTGCCGACTTGACGAAATGCAAACCTACCTTACCGAGTGGCGAGAAGCCTCTAACGGGTGCTTCACACGTTTGGATGAATCCATCTTCCAGCTTTCTGGCCTTATTTAGACCATGTACCACCATCCTCCTCCACCGCCTAAAGACCAAACCACCCCATCCCCACCAAGCGAGGAAGATTGATCCTTGCTCCGCTCCTTCCCTCTCCACCATTATCTTCTGCATTGAGGACAATGCAATGTTTAAGCATGGGGGGTGTTTATATCCACTTTGTGTATATTTTCTTTGTTTTCTTTGATTTTCTATGTTTTTCTCTTATCTTCCTTTGTTTTTCTTTGATTTTCATTTTCTTTTTCTTGTTTCATGCTTGTTTTTCTTGTTTTTAGCGTGTTTCTTTGTTTGATTTTTTCAGTTTTTGTGTGTCTTTGATTGTTTTTACATTTCATTTCTATGTTTTCTTCTAAATTTTCTTCTTAGTTTTTCTTCTAATTTTAGAATTGCATTCCTAGTTTGCATAGTTAGAGCATGCTAGATTTTTCTTTTCATTTCTTTCCCTAGTTTGTTTTCCTTTTCTTTCTTTTGCATCCACTTTGAAAAATCCAAAAAAAAATCAGAAAAATTAGAAAAAACCAAAAAATTAGAAAAGACAAGAAAAAACAAAAAATAATTTAGGATAGGATTAGGATTAGCTTGTCCGGAACACCTTCGGTGATGATTTGTAAACCAATTAGACTTTCAGTTTGTCTCGCTTTATCTTGAAAAGTTTGGTTGAGAACAGAAAAAAGTTTTTGAAACTGATTTTGCGAATCTTCCCGATTTTGAGTCAAGTTATGAAAGATGTGTTTAACTGCTTTGACTATCTTAGTAAGTGTAAATATGCGTGCCGCAAATCTTTGGGCTAGGGTTAGTTGATGGAGCCCTATCCCGTGAGTCCACATAGCCTAAATTATGAATTGATCATTTTTATCAATTCCTTTATTACTTGAGTGACTCCACCACTAGTTGCACCTCTAGAACTTGTTTTGCATCTTGTTTGAGACTGCATTTTTGCATTGCATGTTGTGACAAAATGATTGAGGCATTCTTTTCCTTATTAATTAAACTACATAGCCAAACAACCTCCCTAACAATATTATTACTGTTCTTTAACCCCGTTTAGCCTTTGATTACCTTTCTGTTTGTAATGAGCCCTGACAATACAAGTCTTGGCCTTTATTAATTCATTCCCTTTGCCTTACTTGGATTAGTGAGAGTTCATTGTTTTGGGAGCGAAAAATTGGTTTGGTGTTGCTGTGAATGGAATTGAGATATTAGAGTGTGAACTTTGATTTTAATTGAATTGTGACATATTACATATCGCAATTATTATGAGTTAGCCAATTGGTTATGATGTTCTTTTGACATATTTTGAGATATTGAGGTCGAAGCTAAGTCTATAGATTCGTGTTATTCTTTCCCTTGATCACCCACCAAAAAGAGAAGTAGAAAAATAGCACAAAAAGAAAAAAAAGAGAAAAGAAATCAAAAGAAAAGGGTGATTAAGGAAATTCCATTTGAAAATTGTGAAAGCGTTTGACCTGATTATGAGGTTGTAGATGAGTTGTTCGATAGCAATGAGGGAGAAAAGTGAGCCCTTTGCATACATTAAGCAAGAAGGTGAGCTGAGTGCGGTTCTTTGTTGAAAATCAATCCAAGCATGGCTCTTTAGCTCCTCATACCTAATTATTACCACTCCTTTCCCTACTCTAATCCTCGTTACAACCCTAAAAGTCCTCTTGATTGTCACTTGTGTATTTTCATATTAGTAGTGGAGAACGAGATTCTTACCAAGCCTATGGTAGGTCGATTCTTTTGGCCTGAGTATGAAAAAACCCACATATATTTATATTCCAATTTGAGAGTTAGAATGTTTCCACTTTACCCTAAAGTGAGGTTTTTTTCTTTTGACTGGCCTACGTCCATAACCAACCGAGCATATTTGCATTTATCTTAAGACTGTTGGCGGTTTTTCATATCTAAAGTATTTGTTCCCTTTACTTAACTTCGAAAACTTCATCCTATCTATTTCTCACTGGTTTTTGTTCTCTTTCTGCTTAATCTTGGTGTTGCTTGATCGACTTATATGCTTGACTTGTTAGCCTGAGGGGGTGTTTAATTTTGTTTTTAACCCTTTTACTAACCCATGTCAATTCTCTTTATCCCTTCCCCTTTTTCCTGTTTGAGCCTTTCTCCTGTTTTTGAGTTTGACTTGCTTAAGGACAAGCAAAAGCTAAACATGGGGTGATTTGATAAGTGATTATTTTATAGTAATTTTTAGGGCTCAAACATGTATTTTCGATGCTTTTATTACATTAAATCCCACGTTTTTATACCAAATTCTATGATATTCTTCACTTGTTCGGGAATTGGTATGTTTTGTAGAAATTGATGGAATTTCCCTAAAAAGCAAAG
The DNA here is from genome assembly GCA_029582165.1 of Portulaca oleracea. Taxonomy (NCBI): domain Eukaryota; kingdom Viridiplantae; phylum Streptophyta; class Magnoliopsida; order Caryophyllales; family Portulacaceae; genus Portulaca; species Portulaca oleracea. The sequence goes on from CM055876.1 coordinate 1,362,430, forward strand.
AAATAAAGAAGAATATTGAAGAAATGGAGGAGAAATTAAAAAAGGAGGAAGAGTATTGAATAGAAAGAAAGAGAATTGAAGAAAAAGAGAATTGGAAGGAGGAATGAATGCAAAGCTGGCCCAACTCCAAGCAACCACGACCCAATTATCCCAGCCATCACCTTTTACGCCTAGTACAAACCCCCCGCCAGCGTGAAGCACCCCCCTCCCCCCATCAGCGCCTAAATACCCCCCAGCAGCGTCTGGGGCAGAAAGTATGGATTGAAGGCAAATTTGAGATGCTAGTGGTGCCTCTTTGGACGCTGCCAGCGTCCTCTGTTTCCGTATAAAAGAAACGTACGTCGCGCAGTTTAGGGCACCCATTAATTATTCTACTTTACCGTCAAACTTTAATATAGGGGTTTCTTTGTATTTTCCTCCCTTCGGAGAGTCGTTCTAGTAGATTAGGAACAAAAGAAGAGGAGAAGGAGATCGAATCAAGTGACACGAAGAGATCGAATCGACGACTCGGATGTTTGGTTTAATTTTTTACTTTCTTTATGTTTCGTTATTCCGATTTTATTATCACTTTCTTAGTTTTTATTATCATGAGTACTTAGTTTCTTTGTTTAGGGGACAAACTCGATGTTCCTCGATTAATTAATAGTGTGTGATTTTAGTTTTAGGTTTTAGTACCATTGTTTAATCTTCATATATCGTATGTCATAGTAATTGAATAACTACCTTTTACTTGGTATTAGATTCTTAATATCATATCGAAAGATTATATTTTGATTTGGAAAGACAAAGATTGAATAGTCATAGAAAATAGTTAGAAATAATGATTCACACTTAGGGTCTTTTTATAATCAGTTCTTATCTTTGATTAGATTAAATAGCCATGGAAATAGGTGTTTAGTTTAATCACTGCAACTCACTTCGAATCGAAAGATTGCTGTGAAAGGCCTTAGAAAGATTGTAGACCTCGACACTACTAATACAACCTTAACTAGAATCATCTCTTGATTGATTGATTAACTAGAGTGGACTCCCCTAAACTCCCTTAATTATTTGATAAAACCTTTAAAGATTATTTCATTCTTGTTATTTCCTAAATTTCCTTATTCACACAAACAATTTGGATGACCTAGCATCCTTTATAGTGAACTAGTTTAATGCGTAGTTGAACACAAGTCCTTGAGAAAGAATGACATTTATATACTACCCAGACTCGTACACTTGCGGTAGATACCTAACACGTTTTATGCCTATCAGTACCAAGCAACGCTCCAATATTTTTTTTAATGTATTTATATATGAACGCTCGGGTATTTATTTTTTTATTTGGGGCAACGCTCGGTTATTTGCTAGTAATGATAATGATAAAAGAAATACAATATGCATAACACACCATTTTTTTCACGTCATTTTTTTGTTTCACACATTCTGGTTTTATTTTCATTTTTTCTGCCTTTTTCATTATTTTTTTCTTATATATATATGTATATAATTTAATACTTATTTTTTTTGTTAACCTTTCGATGTAGGGAGCTGAGATTAATTGACATCGCCTGCTTGAAGTTTTCCTTCGTCCTCGCCAATATCTTGTCCACTCCTCAGCGTGTTGACGTAGAGTAGCCCTAGACTACTCTCTTCAGAACTGTCTGGGTCGATATCATCGCCTCGGCTTCCTTGGATTACTCCTCAGCGTGCTGACGTAGGGTAGTCCTAGACTACTCTCTTCAGGACTGTCCGGGTCGACGGTGTTGTCATCTCTACTTTCGTGGGCTACTCCTCAGCGTACTGACGTAGGGTAGTCCTAAACTGCCCTCTTCTGAACTATCTGGGTCGACAGTGTCGTCATCTTCGCTTCTGTGGATTACTCCTCAGCGTACTGACGTAGGGTAATCCTAGACTACTCTCTTCAGGACTGTCTGGGTTGACAGTGTCGTCATCTCTGCTTCCGTGGACTACTCCTCAGCGTACTGACGTAGAGTTGTCCTAGCAAATTCTCTCAGTAACGGCAGTGCAGCCTGGGTCGACGGGTTTATCACCTCACCGCAAGTGAAATACTCCTCAACTTGCTGACGTAGAGTTGTCCTAGACAACTCTTTCAGAAACGACAGTACAATTTGGGTCGACAGAGTCATCGCTTTACTTCAGCTTCCTCTGATTACTCCTCAGCTTACTAATGTAGAGTTGTCCTAGATAACTCTCTCAGAAGCGGCAGTATAGTCTGGGTCGACGAAGTCATCTCCTCACCTTGGTTTACGTGGGCTACTCCCCAGCTTATTAACGTAGAGTTGTCATAGACAACTCTTTCAGAAATGTCAGTATAGTCTGGGTCAACGAAGTCATGGCTTCATCGCAAATGGAATACTCCTCAGTGACATTCTGATGTATTAGACATCTTGAGGTGTCTCTTTTTAGAACCAACAGGGTCGACAGCGTCGTCGCTTGACTTACTACTCCTAGACTTTCCGCAATCTACGGGCTATGAAGAGCGGACTTGATTTCTCTGTCGAACCGTGATGAACCACCAGACTTTCTTCTGAAGATCCACGACAAGCCAACTAAAAAGTTTCTCGGCTGTGAGCGTCATGGAAAGACAAAAGGACATCACTTGCTAGCTAACATGAAAGAGTCTACCACTTAGCCAAAGGAGTATACGGCATAATTGAAGAAGGATGACGCCATCTTGGAGGAGAAGTCAGCCAACGCGACTAGGATACCCCCACGAAGCATGCTTAAGGGAGGTTGTCAACCAATATGAGGACTACACCATTGACGATACCGACTTAGAGTGGACCACCAACATGAAAATCCTAGCGTGTCATAGTGCGACTTGAAAGCCCATAATTTCAATGACTTAGAAGCCTTTAACCTTGTCGACTTTAGAGTCTTGCGTGTGTGACCTATTGACTTTACTGATTTAAGAGTCTCGTATTGACTTGTGAGTCTTTGCTTGTCTTGACTTGGGAGTCTTGCATCTTGTTGATTTGTGAGTCATTGAATCTTATTGACGTATGAGTCATTCATTTTGATTTGAGAGTCGTGAACTTGTGAATCTTCTGTCAGGGATGACTTGAGAGTCTTTTTCTTAAGAGACTTAGTAGTACTTGATTTTCTTCACATGTAATTCTTGATCTTAATGACTTGGTAATCTTGAATTTTATCAATTTGAAAGTCCTGAATTTTGATGTCTTGAAGATTGGTGACATAAGAGTCTTTAGATTTGCTAACGTGAGAGCCTTATGCATCATTGACTTGGGAATCTTAAAGTTTACTAACTTGGAAGTCGTGATCTTGACTTGTGAGTCCTTTCATTTTGTTAATTTGAATTTGGTTGACTTGTGAGTCTTTCATTTTGTCGACATGGGAGTCAGGAGACCTATTGACGCGAGAGTTTGACTGACTTGGAAGTCTTTGTCTTGTTGTTGACTTGGGAGTTAAGGGACTTGATGACTTAAGAGACTTGAAGTTTGTTGATTTGAAAGTCTTGAATTTTTTTTTGCTGACTTGGAAGTTTTTAATTTTCGTTGACTTGGAAGTCGGTGAATCTAGTAACTTGAGAGTCTTTTATCTGATTGACTTGGGAATCCTTGACTTGAAAGTCTTCAATTTCGACTTGGGATTCTTGAACTTTGGTGACTTGAGAGTCTGACTTGAAAGCTTTGGGTTTGGACTTGTGAGTTCTACTTGTACAACTTGAGAGTCTTTAATTTGAAAGTCTTGAACTTTGACTTGTGAGTCTTGAATTTGCTAACTTGCAAGTCCTTAAAGTTTGCTGACTTGAAAGTCTTGGAGTTTGTTCATCAGAAAAGTGTTCAAAATTTGGTGACCTGGGATGATTTGTTTTTTTTTTTTTTTTGTATAACTGTATTTGGGTCTAGACCCAAATTGCCTACGTACCTTAAGGGATAGGATAGCCATAAGGATCAAGCCAAACATAGTTCAAATTTAAATATAGAGAAATGAAACTTTATTTATTAATTTAGTCGTTCACAGTTTATACTCTTGCGGACCAGGAGTATTACAATGATGAAAATGAAAGAAACTAAAAAATTTAAAGGAAAATATTTTGTGAACAGTTTAGGCTCTTGTTCGAGAGCTACATCTTCATTTTCCTAGATTTTGACTTGGACAGAAGAAAATGTCTCCTCTCGCTTAAGCTTCACGTCGATGTTTTTTTTTGCTTTGATGACCGGTGAAGATACAGTGCGTCTCTTCACTCTAAGGGATCCTTCCGTCTTCACTTCCAACGTTGAACATCGCTTCATGCGAGATGGGATGGTGCTTTGAACTTCGTTGATGACTCCAAGGCGGCTGAATGTAGAACTCGTTTCCTGGCTAGGTTGTGAGCTTGGGACCTCTTCACCCTGTCTGATCCTTGAAAATACAGAAGGCTTTGATATAGGACCATCCTTGATCCTACTAAAGACTGAAGCTTTGCGCTTTCCTCGATACCCTATTCGCTCAAAGACAGATGCTTGCATGCGGGAAGCTGGCCGTTCCAACCTGTCGAACATGGAGAGCTTTGACTTAGGATGATACTCCATTCCTTCATTGTCATCTTCCTCGATCTCAAAGCAAGAAACCATGTTCACAGCTGCAACATTGTTAACTTCTCCAAAGAAGTACTTCGGAAAGTATTCCTCCAATATGACAAGAACATGACGGCCTCGCTCAAGCAACTCAGCTGAACTGGCTTTATGTTTCTCGATGACTACCAGCCTCTTCCTCTTCCTCTCCGTTGAAGGTTGCAGGTTGTTTCTTCTCCTTTGATGCGCTTGGGGTGATGGTGTCTGAACTTCCCTTTGCCCCCTAGTCTTTTTCCTAGCCACCGAGCTCCACCTTTCATCTTCACCAAAAAGCTTCTAGTATTTGCTCATGTTCATCTCGAGGTACCTGGTTAGTACGGCAAGAGGAACTGGTTTTTGGCATCCAAACTGAATCATCAAGCATTCATTTCCCCTGGATGGAATTGGTCGTGCTGAGACATAATTGGCTTCGACATTATCATCCAAGTCCAATATTATCTTTCCTTCCTCAGCTAGCTTCATGATCTGCTCCTTGAGCGTAATACACTTCTCAAGAGGGTGACTAACTACCCTATGATAACGACAATATCTTGGATCAGTGGTTCTTCCCGCTTTTTTTGGCCTCTTTAGTTGTGGGAGTTCAATAAATCCTGTCTCTAGCAAGTCATCGAGGATTCCTGACAAATCTGAATCTGGAAACGGGTACTTCTTGTCTTGAAGCTCCTTCAGTGTAAGACGCTTCCTTTCAACTTCTTTTGAGGAATTGACTATCTTCCTTTTTGGTTTGGGTTTAGTAGAGATTCGCACCGGCTCACACACTGAAATACTCATGGACTCCTCTGTTGAAACCTTTGACGACTTGCCATTCTTATTATACACACTGTCATTCTTGGATCCAGATGAAGAGGAGGGTCTTCCTTGTCGACTTGCGATGGTTATCTCCATGTCACGTGCCTTGGTCACCAACTCTTGAAAGGTTTTAGGCTTGACCATCTTGAGGACGTAGAGTAAATCCCAGTGCATACCTTGAGCGCACATATCGATAGCTGAAGCTTCGATGAGGCGATCCTTGCATTCAAGACTAAGAGCCCTCCAATGATGGATATAGTCAAGTATTAGCTCGCCCTCCCACTGTTTGGTGTTTGTTAACTCTGTCATGCTGACGACCCGTTGAGCGCAGTAGAACCTGTTGAGAAACTCTTGCTCCATTTGTTCCCAACTGTTAATAGACTCGGCTTCCAAATTCGTATACCAGTCGAATGCTATCCCTTTCAATGATCGGACGAACTGCTTCACGAGTCAGTCTCCTTCCGTCCCAACATTGCTGCAAGTCTCGATGAAATGCGCAATGTGTTGCTTAGGGTTTACCCTTTCCATCAAATTGATTGAACTTCGGCAGTTGATATCCTTGTGGGCCTGTGGCATTCGAAGGACATCGATCCTTTTCGTGTATGGCTTCATGTATAAGTGACTCTTTCCCCATCCTTCTCCGAGCTGAGCCTTCACTGCATTTTCAATTAAGTTTTGAATCTCTTCTACAGTCATTGATCATAAAAATGAGTCTTTCCTTTCTTCCTTGTCGCCATCGCCTTTGGAAGACTCTTTGTCAGATTCTTCCTTGTCTATCTCTTCGTCAGACTCTTGATAAGGTCGCTTCTCGATCTTTCTCATCAGTTTTGCGATCTGTTCACTTTGTTCATCGATCTTTTTGTCCTTCTCTTTGCTCTCCCTACCAAGTCTTTTCAACATAGCCTCTAATTCAGCGATCTTTTGTTCCATGTTGACAACCATCGTGTTGCTTGAATCAAAGTTCAAACTTGAATTCTTGGAGAAAGAGATGAGAGGCAGAGAGATCCCACCGGGCGTGCCAAATTTGTAAACACAAATTTCGAATCCAAAATAAATAAAGACAGGAAATTGAGAAACAAATTAATTTGCATTAAATATTTGGATGTATGCGGATACAATCTCTGTATTAAATATAATAAGCAATCCTCTGATTCGATATCCTGATATTTGGGTGAGCCGAGGGCGCGGACGCTTGATCTCGATCTCGAATGCATGTCTAGCTGAATCTGTAGCAGTTTTTGAGCTGAAGGTCTTGAGCGTTAGTCTCCTTAGTGCTTGGTAACTGGAGGCTGCTCGAAGGTTGACCATTTACAATTTGACTGTTGGTTATAATTCTTCAAGTTCTTGAATGCGAGGGCTTGAGTGCTTGGTCTCGATCGATGAACCAGACGAAGAAAATGATTGCAATCTTTGATGTGAAGAACAAAAGTTGTTCAACTAGCAGGCGTTGGTCCTAGGTGCTTGATAGCTGGAGGTCGCTTGTAGTTCGATCTTCTGAAGACTCTACAAGTCTTGCCGAAGAACTCTATAGCAGTTCTTGATCTTGACACGGTAGAGGCTTGGAGACTCGATCTTGAGCTTCTGCAGACTTGGATCCTTGGCGCTTGGTAGCTGGAGACTACTGGTAGCTTGATCTTTTGAAACCTATGGAGTGCAGAATGCCGCCGAGGGGTTTTAAAATGAAGGGAGAGGACCCCTATTTATAGGCTCTGGAGGCCTAGGGTTTCCGCTAGGCTTTGGGCTTGGGCCCAAATTAATTCATTATTCCTTTAATTTTAAATAAGGAAATAATTGATATTTTCTGCATCATCTTTGACACGTGTCAGGACGTTATTGGCCATGATACGTTTCCATTTAAAATTTAATTAAATGGACCGCCATAATTAATTTAACACGTGGCGGATAATAATTGGCCGAATAAATTTAATTTATTTTCCACATGTAATTTTCTGATTAGCCGACAATTTTTTTTACCTCCTACACACAAACTTGTAAAATTTAGGTAATTAAACTAATTTAATTCATCGTTTTATTGGAAAATAAACACAGAACATTATGGTAAGTTCAAAAATATATTAAATTTTACAATATTCCCATAAAGTAGAGTCATCTAATGAGATACTGTGAATTTTTTTCAGAATTTTATCAAATTCCGAAAATTTTGGAAAAAAATCAGAGGAGTAAACAATTATATTCCGTTGCAGATCTCAAAATTCAAGGAAAAATAATTTAATGATTCTGAAAATTCACGAAAAAGTTTCCCCTAAAATTATGATCACCCAGTGACCTACTTTAAATTTTTCAGGGTTTTTACAAATTTCTATAAATTTGTAAAAATCAGAGAAGTAAACGAATTTATTTCTCTTCAGATCTGAAAAACTCAATTAAAAAATCTATTTTAATTGGGAAAATTCTACAAAAATTAGGACATGTTTAGAATAGTTCCAGACGCCTCCAATAATTATCTTGAAAATTTCGAATTCATATGATATTTTATTTGACTTTTCCTGATATTTACCGTAAATAGTCTAAACCAGAAAATAATTCTACAAAACTATATTTTTTGAATTAAAATTATTATTGATATTACCTACTATTTAACAAGATTAAGCATGATTGTTTCTAAGAAAATATAAAATATATCAAGTTTGTGCTAATTTTAACGATTAACAAGCATAAACTGATTAATTGAAGGCAATAAGGAAATAAATAACAATAAAGCATGAAACTTTACAATAAAATTTCAAATCTACTATCATGAATAATAAACACTAAAAGTTTCATAAAGTTTCAAAATTTAAGCATAATATCTAATCTAGCAAATTCATAATATAATTCAATGATTGACAAAATTATATGAATTAAAACATAAAACATCAACATGCAATTGGTGGCTCTAATATCACTGTTGGGTTTTAGTGATCTATTTTCTAAACAGATACAGACTAATTGGCGGAATATTCATAATAGTTACAAAACAATTAATCACCCAGGAAAGAGTACAACTGCAGAGGCTTAGTATTCACTGATCTGATTGATGAAGATGTTGACCTTTGCGAATCCAACGGAGAAATCCTCTACTGTAGGTCCACGCAACACTCTGGGAACTCGATTGCTAAATCGACCCAATCGAGACCAATCTCAATCTAAGATGTATGTATTTGAGGTGCTTTGTAGGTTGTTTCAGGAAACAATAATTATAAACTTCAGAGAGATAATATCTCAGAAAATCACCCTAAGGTCTCTCTCGAAGTCTCAGACAGTTGATTGAGATCAATCTTTCAGAGAGACTCCCCTTTTATAGAGTTAGATGGCTTGGAGAAAGTGTTAACCTAAACTTTAATAACCAACTTCTCTTAAAATAGAGTCTGAGGCCCAACCCGATCCGTGTTCACCCAACACGGTCCGTGTTGTGTTGATTTCTCCAATAAATCAACTTCTAACACTTTCCAAAATAATACTTTATTATTTTGGGCTACATATATTGTTTCAGGTCACTGACTTGTGTAATTAGTAGGATCAAATAATATAGTTGTAACTAAACATATTCAATTACTAAATGTAGAGTCCTCTAGCAAGACATATAATAACTATATTATTTTGGCTTAATCTCTAAGTATATCGAACATTATCGTAACGTTCCCAACAGTTCTCGTACTCTTGTTTTCATTTTTTATGGGGCAAGAGTTGTGTTTTCTAGTAATGTTATTGTTTGTGATTTATATAGTGAGTGAAAAAAAATGTTGAGATATATATCAATTTAGTGCCTTTATATGTGATAAATATTTCGACATATATATAAAGATGTGTGTTTTGAATCGAAATGGTCAATAATGATTTTAAATTGTCTGTAAGTTAATTTTAATAATTTTAAATAATAAATTTTTAGTAATTTACATATACTTATCAAGTATAAGAACATAGTAATTGCTGACAACATTAAAAAATAGGAAAATTGGAATCTAATAAACCGACCTTTGATGGTCCTTTGAAATAACGAACCAACCTTTCAAATTAATTTACAACGAACCCAACTTAACATGGTAATTTTTCTAACGAACCTCCGGCGAGACCCACAGGCCGGAAAGCTGAGTTGGAGGTGGTTTTAGCTGACGTGGCATATTTTGGAGCAAAAAAACGAAAATTAATTTATGGCATGTGCCCGGGTTAATGAAAGTGCCAAGTCACCTTTTCCCCCTTTAATTTTTTTCTCCCTCAGGTCACCCACCCTCCTTCTCTAATTCTTTCTGAAATAACTCCACGCTACTGTTCTATTTCATTAAAGTCAGATAGGATTGAACACCCAAACTTTCTTCCTTCAAATTTCTCTTCCCTGAATTTTTGATCTGAATTCGAGTTGTGTAAACCCTAATTGCTACTGTATGTGTTGACTTTCGACTGTGGAGGCATAATCGCTGGAGACATCAAGGTGAGGTATGTTGTTAAATTTCGTGTTTAATTTCGTGGCGGAAATTAGGGTTGAATTCTTGGTTTTTAAGGGTGCAGATTGTTAATGATTGCTGTTGTGAATGTCATATAGGTTGGTATAATGGATGATTGTGTAAATGTCGAGATCCACCATGGTGGAAGATTCGTTTTTTTTTTGGGAAAGAAGAGGTTGAGTATGTGGGTGGGAAGGTGAGCAACATTTATGCAGTAGATGTTGATATGTTGACTGATTTAGAAGTTCTGGGTTTTGCTGAAACTTTGGGGTATCAAAGTATTGAAAGATTTACTTACCTCATTCCTGGGATGACATTGTTTGAGGGGTTGAGGACTTGCAAGGGTGATTTGCAGTCATTAGATATGGCACAGGCTGCATTGGTGAACAAGAACTTGGTTGTGTATTTTGAACACAAGGTGGATGAACCTGAGGGTGTTGAACCAATTCCGCTTGCACTTCCATGGTCTCCTCGTAGATTCAAGCGTCGTGCAATGAGGTCTCCATCTGGGCCTAAGTCATCCCCAGTGGTTAGGTCGTGAGGGTGCGGTGAAGGTAACACGTATGACTTCCCCATTGAGAAGGAAGAAGCTCAATTCTACCCCTTTGCCAACTGAGCCCAATGCAAGCAATATTCCAATTGCTAAGCCAATCCCTGAGCCCAATGCAAGCAATATGCCAACTGCCAAGCAAACCCCTGAGCCCAATTTAGAGCCCAATGCCACTGGCCTAAACAATGAGCCCAATTCTCAGCCTAATTCTCAACCAGAACAAACAGAACACACTACAACTGAGACACAATCATCCCAGGTGACTGACCAGACCCCACCCAACATAGAAACTGAAGAACAAGTCAAGGCACCTCCAGCTGACAAGGGTAAGGGGAAAGCTACTATTGACCACCTTGCACCTGAGGTTGAATGGGTGTGGGAGGATGTAAGGCCTAGATCTCCATGTATTGGAGGTGAGTCTCAAAGTGAGGATGGTGAAAGTGACTGGGAAAGGGATGAGTTGCAACAGGAACTTAATGAAGGAACAACTAGGTCAACTAAAAGGAAGATCAGTTTTGATAATGATGATGGGTTGGCCAAGGTGATGTCACAGTTGAAGATGGTGATAAAGGAGGTTCTGCAAATGATGATGATCAGTCTGATCAAGATGGGGAAGAAGTTGACACTAGTGATGAGGAATATATTGAAGGGAAGAAAAGAAAGGAAGAGTGTAGGTAAGAGAAATCAGAAAAAGTGAACTCTGCTGTTGAGAAGGGCAGTGATAAAACAACAGGGGATGAAGCTCAAGCAAATAATGTGGATGCAACAAACAATGCTCAAAGAAACTCCCTTGATGGTTTCCATTCCGAGTATGAGGAATCAGATGGAGAGATGGATTCTTATGGTGAGAGTAAAGATGATATACCAAGGCTCTTAAGGAAGAAGAAGAAGCCTAGGAATGTTGATTCAGGCACTAACTGGAAGACTTTCAAATGGGAGGTGAACATGGTGTTTCCTTCAGCATCAGCTTTCAAAGATGCTCTAGCATCATATGCCATTGCTCAAGGTTACAGCTACAAGATTGTAGTTGCTTCTAGGAGGAGGAAAAGGATGGCAGTAGTATGTAAGAAAGGTTGTGACTTTTATGTTTATGTATCATTTGATAAAGCTACTAGCCATTTCGTTGTTAGGACTGTTAGAGGGGAACATAAGTGTAACAGAAACATGGTGAAAAATCCACAATTAAAGTATAAATGGGTTGCCAAAAAGTACCTCGCTGTTTTCAAGGAAAAACCCAATTGGCCAAAGAAAAGGCCCAGTTGAGGCAGTCTTTGAGGAATGAGCATGTTGTGTTGCCTGCTTGGACAGCTTATAAGGCTAGAGAGCATGCAAGGACACTACTTCATGGATCCATGTTTGACCACTATGTTAAGGTTGGATCATACCTTAAAGAGCTGAAAAGATCCAATCCTAGGGGAACTTACATACTAACAACAAGGCCACCAAAGGAGGGCGATAAACCTTATTTCCATAGGTTATACATATGTTTTGATGGATTGGCTAAAGGCTTGTTGCAAGGGTGTAGGAAGCTGCTATGCATTGATGGAACTTTTCTCAAAACCTTCTTGGGTGGTGTCCTACCGACAGCAATTGGAATAGATGGAAACCAGCAGATGTTTCCTTTGGCCTGGGCTATTGTTGAAGCTGAAAACAATGACAGTTGGGAGTGGTTTCTCAACCATGTACGTCAAAACATTCATAATGATGATGGATCTGGTTGGACCATTATTTCAAATGCGCATTTGGTAATATACATGATGTTATTTCACTATAAAGTTATGATTTTGTTATGTGGATTTTAATATGTTAATTTTTGTTTGGTGTTTTTTTTTTGTTTTGTTTTGGTTTACGTTTGCATGCTATTGTGAAGGGGGTTGCAACTGTGTTACCTAAATGTGAGCATTGACATTGTGCGAGACACATATATTAAAATTGGAAGAAAATGCACAAAGGGGATGAATTCAAGATGCTATTTTGGAGAGCAGCAAAGTCATACAATAAGGCAGACTTGAAAGATACTCTAGATGATATGAAACAAGTTTCTATTCAGGCATATGAAGACTTCATCAACAAAGATCCCAATCTCTTTTGTAGAGCATACATGAACCCAGACAGTAAATGTGAGACAATTGTGAGCAACATGGCAGAGACATTCAATGCCTACATTGTCAAGGCAAGGCACAAACCATTGATACACATGCTGGAAGACATAAGGAGTGCTCTGATGGAGAGGATTGTCCTCAAAAGAGAGCTGATGACAAACTCACATGATGACATATGCCCAAGGGGTCAGGAAAAGGCTTGAAAAAGAAAAAGAGGAAGCTTGCAAATGCAGACCACACCCATCTGGGAACAATACATTCCAAGTTGATGTTGAGACAGACAGGCTAGTAGTGGACCTCAACTCAGGTACATGTACATGTAGAAAATGGGATCTCACTGGAATACCATGCTCCCATGCTATTTCATGTGTTGGTTGGCTAAAAATGGAAGTTGAGGTGTTTGTCAATCCCATGTTTAAAAAATAAGCCTATATGAAAGCGTATGAGTTCTCTATCTCACCTTGTGTTGGAGATAGGCACTGGCCCATGAAAGAACTCCCACTGCTGCCACCTCCTATCATCACTCGAGTTGGAAGACCAAAAAAGAATAGAAGGAGAGACCCCCATGAAGATCCCAAGAGGGCAGGAAAGCTGACAAGGCATGGACTTGTTATGTATTGCAGTATATGCCACAATCAAGGACATAACAAAAGGGGTTGCCTTGACAAAGACACAATTGGATCACAGCAACAACCTCAGCCATCCCAGCCAGAAACACAACCACAAGAACCACCTAGAAGGCAACGGGGGAGGCCAAGGAAGCAACCATCCAACAGTGACACTACTGCTATTAGGGGGACCTCAACTTCAACTAGGGGATCAGCTTCTAATGTTGCTGCTAGGGGGTCTGCTGCTGGTAGGGGTTCAGCAGCTGCTAGGGTGACTACCAGGTCCAGATCTTCTGCTGAGTCTGCTGGTTCTGCTGTTGGTAGGGGAGGTGGTCGAGCTGCAGAGGAGGTGGGAGAGTAGGTGGGAGAGGAGGTGCTGGTAAGAGAGGTGGGAGAGGAAGGGGATCTGGAATGGGGAGGTGGTTTCCAACTGGGAGTGGGAGTGGAAGTGCTAGGGATGAAGCTAGGGCATATAGAAGTGCTGCTTATTGGTTGGGGGTTACAAGTGTAAGGGTATGGATCTTTCCCTCTCTTTTTTTTATTTATAACTTTTTAGATTAACAATAAAAGGTGGTCCCCTATGTTTGATTGTTGTGGTGACCAAAGTGAAGCGCATGATTTTGACATTTACCTTTTTCAATTTTTTAGGGGGAGGCTTCTTCATCTGCTACAGTTGGCCAGACAGATGCCCCTTCATTAAGTGCAGCAAATATCCCAACAACCCAAAACTCATCCACCAGTCAACCATTCACTGAACATTGGATGTATTGAGGCAGTAGGCTGATTATTTTGGTAGATTAGGGATGTGTATTTTGGTAGTCAAAGGAGTTGTATTTTGTTATTTTTGTTTACAGCAAACAGACATGCATTAGCATACTGTTTGTATCAAACAGATGATGTCTCAAACAGATGAAGATGCTGTCATTTTGTTACATGTACTCCTGTCATTTTCTTGTCAAACAGATGCTAGTTGTAAGCTTGCTAATGAGCTGGTTTTTGCTTAATGGAATGACATTCAATGTCAACATTTTGTCCTTCCTATATGGATGTGTATGTACATATCATATTCCTTTATTGTCTGTTGTTGAAAAGTGAATGCTAACTTATGACAATGAACAAGTTGCAATTGCTAAAAAAATAATCAAAAAGTTCCTGCATTTCATTCATCCATACCAATATCATTACATTAACAAATACCCTATATTCACATGTTCAATAACTTCCATTCATCTACCCACCTACCAAGTACCTATCTTCACCTACCCTACAATGTTCACAACCACCACAACAACTACAATTACAAACATTACAAAGGGTATCCAACCATATCTAAATGATCCTCTATGCTGTAAATACTTCATTGAATCTCTCAAAGCCTTCACCTCTGCCTCACTTGCCTTCCTCTTCTTTTTCTCATTCTCAAGTTTTGTTCTGAGCTTGGTCATATCTTCCTCCAGTTTTACACTGCTCTGAGTCTCGTTCCTCAATTCTTGCATCTCAGTTTGCATTCTTGACATTTCCCCAACAATTTGCTCCATCCTTTCCTCCAATATCGAGTTGTGCTCAAGCAAATACTTGTCAAGCTCATCTTCCCAAACAAAGAACCCACACCCTTGATTCACCTTCAAATCACACAAAAAACAGAGAAATATATCACAAATTCAACATCTTTCACCCAAAATTCAAACCCTAAATCCTTAACAGTAATTAAGCCCTAAACACACTGATCTTCCAAAATTTGCATCCAAAAAATTTCCTCCCATAGTTGCGTTTCTTGCGGCAGGTTTCATACACAACTGGGGCGTTATGCTTGCATTTCAATAGAGCAGCAGCAGGGCTTCTTGAATCAGACATTCCCGACTGAAATGCAGTGCCGATACTTGAAGAACCTTGATTATGGCTAGCCATTCTGGGCGAACTAATTAAACGAAATGGAAGAAAGGAATCTCGATTGAGAGGAGCAGATAGGATTTAGGGTTTATAGATTTGAGCTACTGCTGGAGGAAGATTGGATCTGGAGATGGCTTCTTCGTGGTCTTCCTCTTCTTCAGCTTGCTTCCTCGATTTAGTGTTTAGGGTTCTTTCTTTTTGTTCACTGTGGGTGGGAGTTCAGAAAGAATTAGAGAAGGAGGGTGGGTGAGCTGAGGGAGAAAAAAAATTAAAGGGGGAAAAGGTGACTTGGCACTTTCATTAACCTGGGCACATGCCATAAATTAATTTTCATTTTTTTTTTGCTCCAAAATATGCCAAGTCAGCTAAAACCACCGCCAACTCAACTTTCCGGCCTGTGGGTCTCGCCGGAGGTTCGTTAGAAAAATTAACATGTTAAGTTGGGTTCGTTGTAAATTAATTTGAACGGTTGGTTCGTTATTTCAAAGGACCCATCAAAGGTCGGTTTATTAGATTCCAATTTCCCTAAAAAATATATATAACTGATAACCTAATCAAATAAATCACAATAGAAAATACATATTTTATAGGTAATTCTATATTTATTAATAAGTATAAATAACTATTTGTCTTTGGGGGTGTTTGGGAACCAGCTGTTGGTTGTTGGCTTTTTTTGGTTGTTGGCTGTTTTGTTAGCTGTTTGACTTTTGGCTGTTTTGTTAGCTGTTTTTATTGGCTGTTTGTGTTAGCTGTTTGTGTAAAAAGTGTTTAGTGGATTTAGTTGTTTGTAGTATGACTTTTTTGTTTGATTTCCAATTATAACCTTAACTTTATATTCAATATTTTTTAATTAACATTATGATTTTTTAATTCATTTTTAGGTTTTTTCCTCCATATTTTTAGTATTTTTAATTGATGGTATTTTTTCTGCCGTATTTGTATGTTCAATAAATAATCACCAAAAATTGGAATTTGTATTAATAGGCTAATAACTAAATTGTTCATTGATTGCCAAATTCTTTTGAGTAAGACTAAAAATTTTATCCCAATTTACTTTTACAAATGTTGATGTTTTATAAATTTTTACCCCCAATTTACTTTAAAATTTTTATTATTTGCAAAGATATTTTTATTATTTGCAAAGATACCAACATGGTAATCTACACTATAAATAACCAAAATAATTTGGATGGTAACTTTGGTGGAAGATGGAAGAAAAATTAAAAGAAACAACCTTAAATAATTTGGATGACATTTTTTGTAATTTTTATGAAGTGTGTGGTTAATATGGTAATTTACATCCCAAAAAGCCAAAAGCCATTTACAAAAAGCTACTCTTTGTAGCATTTTACAAAATGGCTTTTTGGGGGTAAAAAGCCATTGCAATCCGCCAACCCACCAAACACTCCAAATTGGCTTTTTGAATGGTCAAACAGTCAAATACCCCCAAAAAGCTATTTTCTCCAAAAAGCCAGGCACCAAACACCCCCTTTATACAATTTATGGAAATTAAAAAATTGATTACAGTAATTAATCTCTACATTGGACGTAGTTGAAACTCAAAAATTATACCATACTAAGTCAAACTTTTAATCCATGAAAAGTTGTTGGACATAAAGAATCTCTACTGCACGGTGGCCAAATTGTAACTTATTAGGTGCACCCAGAGCTGGCGATTGTTCACCAACATATATTTGGTTGTTCACTCACATATATAAGGTTGTTCACTCTTATTATTATGATCATTCACTCACAAACATGTTGAACACATGCGCTTCGGGTGCATGTAATATATATTGGGCTAAATATAGGGTATGTCAAATTCATGGGTAAAAAACAGTTGGGTAAAAGTTAAATTTTGATAACTTTGGTAATTTTTGGTAACTTTTGGTAAATTTTGTCAAATTTATCCTAATAAATCAAAACTAATTTTTTTTTTAACTCTGGTAATTTTTGGTGAATTTTGATACAGTTTGATAAAAATTGATAAATTCAATTTCCCGATGAATTTAACAGGCCCAGACCAAGTTATTTGCTTCTTTTTTTGAAATGTTATTAGGGGCCGTTTGGTACGAGGGAGTAGGAGGATGGAAATAGGAATAGAGGAATTGGAAATAGAATTAGCATGTTTGTTTCATGGTAATTGAAAAAAAGAAGGAATGGGAATGGGAATAGAAGGGATCTATTCCCAACAATCTATTACCATGGGGGGTGTGGTAATAGACATTGGGAATTCATTAGTCACTATTAAGTACCAAAACTACCTCTATTTTAAAAAAAATAAAAATTCATATTTATTTATTTCTTTTGCTTATATTAAATAAAAACTCAAGTTTATTGTCAATTTTGCTGGCTATCGTCACCTAAAATAGTATTACTTTTGCTTATAATCCCTTATATTAATTAAATATTATTGTTATTAAGTATCTTTTGGTTCAGATATTACTCATGCAATACGGTTTACATCTTTTCCTTCTATTAATTAAATGTTTATTATAATTAATATATTAGTAAACCTAGTTGAGTTATTGATCTTACGGCAGCCGTCAGCAATTGGTTTATCATGTAAATTTATTGAATCATTCATACTTTGAACGTTTATATACTTGTTTTTAATTTGTTAATTCATATTTGATGCTTAATTAATTTTTATTAAAATCTTTATGAAATTAATTTTTTAAAATTTTTTCATACGGTAATTGATTTTCTAGAAGTAAATGTGTGTTATTTATGACTTTCTATCCATTTCAATTTATTAAAACATTCATAAATCAATAAAAGGGTATTTTAGTCAATGTGTATTTATTTCCAATCTTATTCCCAATTTGAATTACCACAAAACAAACAAAAAGGTTGGTAATTCATAAAGACATGTTAATTCTCATTACCATTATGAATTCTCATTCCCAGTGTCATCATGAATTCCCATTCCCATTCCCATTGCATGCCAAACGGCCTCTTAGGGTATTGTAAAATTTATAACATGAAAATGATAAGTGTCTTAAATCGAGATGATTGGATGCAATCATCTTGGATTTTATTTAAATCACTTTAGTAATTATGACTAGACATATTTGAATCATCAAATGTATATTTCATTACTTTTTGAGGATTATTAACATTCATTAACTAAAAAAAAATTGTTAGGAAAGTGTCTCAAAATCACCCAATGTTTGACCCCATAATTACTTGTTTCCTAATTATATTAGGATGTTATTTTGATATTATATGTGATATTATTTAAAAATAATATCTTATGATATTATGTTTGCAGTGGGCGTTAAGGTAGGTTTTGAAGGATTTTTTCCTTAAAAATAAAGGCTTCAAGCACTTTGTTTGGTGCGACCAAATTTGGTGCACCTCTTACGGCATGTGGCGTATTCAGAAATCCAATAATTTTCATATTCCCATTGGTGAGAGAATTTATGAGAATTTGTATGAGTTGTTATACTCTCTTTGTGTGATTTTTTTTTTTTTTTTGTGTTTGAATTGTGTCACGTGTGGTTTTTTCCCAATTCGGGTATCCAAGTTAAATTCTAGTGCCTTTTATTCTTACATTTATTTTTCTCGGTTTGTTGTAGTAAGCTTATTTCGCTTCACCTAATTAATCTGCTCATTAACACCCTACAAAATTTTATATTATTATTTTTCATAAATGTCGAATTTTGCATAAAATGTGCATTTTTTGTTACATTTCATATGATTAAGTTATCATTTATATTTGTCAACGTAGACAATAAATAATGCTATGCTCTTATTAATTGATAAATACATGCAGTGACTAAATAAAATATATTTAAAATCATTAGAATGTGAATTATAAACAATTTATGAGGGATATTAACCATTTTGATTTAAGACAGATATTCCCTCCATTCTTTTTTATCTGTCATTTACGGTTTTCAGTGCCAATTTTTAATCAATAATTTCTAGTATAAAGTTTTTATTAAAGCAAATATAATATTATACTTTTTAAATAGTATTTTTCATTACGAATCTAATGATATCAATTTTGTATGATTTATCATTACACAAATTAAGATATTAACGGTTAAAGTTTTTAACACAATTTTCTAAGCGATAGATAAATAAAAATGGAGATAGTATTATTTAACAATAAGATGCATGGAGATCATTACTAATAGAGACTTCTAGAATAAAGTAATTCAACCATACAAGCAACAAATATTAACTAAGAAACTGGCAATTTGTGAATAAAACAAACTCCTTTTATTGTGTGAAATTGAGAAAACTCTGTATTAATGTTCTTAAACTTTCACGGATTTTAATAAGTAAATAAACTTGTTAAGAATAAACTTCAATGACGGATCTTAATCCTAGTATACGAAAAATCTTATATCCATGAATGAAACCTGCATCAGCGAAGAGTTTCTTCCATTCTCCTTCGGTTCTTTCTTTTCCACCACAGAAGGACATCATTTGCAAGTCAAACAGAACTTGTGTATTAAAACATTTGGTGTTGTGATTGTGCTCCTCCATCACCATATCAATGATAATCACTTTGCCTCCTTGACTTTTGCTTGCAATTGCCTCTTTGCATCTTCCAAGTATTTTAATACAATTTTCATCACTCCAATCGTGTAATATAGACTGTAAAATAAATTAAGTGAAATTAAAAGGTTATAATATATATGAACATTAACTATTCTCTTATGGAGCGTTTGATAGGAATTCCTGGGAAAGATTTCCCTGGGAAAAATTTCCCTTAGGTCCCCCTAAGGGAAATTTTCCCTAGGAAAATAGAGAAAATAGTGGGTCACCGTGAAATTTTCCCAAGGTCAACCCACAACCAAACATGGAAAAAATAAGTCAACCCCAAAAAATTGACCATTTCCCCAAGGTTATTGATTAACCAAACGCACCCTTAGATTATATAATTTATAGATCATACAATAATCGACACAATTGTATTTAGGCGGTTGATTCAACTGTCAACTAATAAACATATTTATTTTTAATAATATTATGATTATGATGAGTAAACATCCGAAAAGTTTGAAAAAAAAAGTAGGATTATTGGACGATAATGCACTGTACTTTGCAACAATGTATTGAATATTTTTTTGGATTATAATACAATGAATTTTGAGGGTATTAGACAATAATGCACCTGGAACAATTCCGGTGGTGGTTGACACGGTGGTGGTCCTACCTTGAGGTGTCTTTTGCTTTTTTTTCAGAAAAAATATATAAGTTATCTTGCTTATGTGTCCTTTCTTACATGACAAAAATTTGAACTTTTTTGCTCGTCATTTTCTCAACCAACCATTTATTTTCTCAATCACCACTGGAATCGTTCCAGGTGCATTATTGTCCAATACCCTTAAAGTTCAGTGTATTAGTGTCCAAAAAAAATTCAGTACATTATTATCGAATACCGTTAAAATCCAATATATTATCATCCAAAAATCCAAAAAAATAACAATAACAAATACTCAAGAGCCTTCATGGTTTATATATATACCTATAAAGAAAAGCGCCGGATAAATTGGTTAGGTATAATTTAAAATGGGATGCGTACAATTTAGGCCGTGTTCTTTTATGCGATATTTTGCGGAATGGTGTGGTGGGGTGTGGTGGAATTGTGGTAGGTTATTAGTATGTGGGGTAGGTGAGGAGAAAGAATGTAAAAAGTAGAGGAGAAAAGTGAGGAGAGAGAAAGGTAACGAGAAAGAAAAGTAATGATTTGCGGTAAAATACGGTGGGTTGTGGCAAATTGCGATAGGTTGTGACACCGTAGTTTGTCAACCGCAGAAAAGAACACGGCCT
The DNA here is from genome assembly GCA_029582165.1 of Portulaca oleracea. Taxonomy (NCBI): domain Eukaryota; kingdom Viridiplantae; phylum Streptophyta; class Magnoliopsida; order Caryophyllales; family Portulacaceae; genus Portulaca; species Portulaca oleracea. The sequence goes on from CM055876.1 coordinate 1,383,181, forward strand.
TAAATGAAGTTCGTGCTAACCTTAGTCGTGCATATTGATACAATTTAAATGAATTGTAAGGGTATAGTCCTTTTCGTAGTTTAAATGGGTTTTGTAATTAATTGATCTAACTTGCAAGACACGCTTGTTTTAATTTAAAATTAAAGCGGTTCATAGAATGGCATACTTGACATTCTTAAAAACTTTGATCAACTATAAATCAATTCAATGGCCATTTTTGAATAAGCAAAATGATAAACATCTTGACGTAATAGGCTTCGTTTTTTTGTATGGTTGGTTGTAGTTGATGGCAATGCGGTGTGGTGGAAATTTGAAAATTGTGGTAGGTTGAGGAAAGTTATGGTGGAATGTGGAAGGTTGCAGTGGATTGTGAAAATTTTTATTGGAAAAAGTGAGATGAAATTTTTCATAATGTAATGGTAGATTGTGGTGGATTGTGGTGGGCTGGGGTGGAATATAGAAAGTTGTGGTACGGTGTGGAACTGCAACCAACCAGTCGCATAAAAGAAATGGTAATTATCTTACATCTCACCTAAAACACTTATAAAATTAAATATAAGTATATCTAAATCATTATAAAGGTATGTTTCATTACTTTTATGATTATGACAACTTATAAACAATATAAAAATAATTAATTATTTATATTTTTTGGTAAATATAAAACTATGTACATAATGTGCATTTTCTACGATGATTGATAAACTTAGGCTATTATTTACTTTTTTGACATAACTAATAAGTATTATACTCATTAATAAAAATTTTAATAATGTGAAATATGGATAATTCATAATGGTTATTAACCATGTTGAATCAAGACATGTATCACTGGACTATTGTCCAATGAATAAAAACTTATGTCATGTTAGAGTTGGGATCACCTTGAGTAAGATGGCTTGAGCCGGTGGGATGGCTTTGAACATGTCCCCTCCCTGATACACCACATTATGCATACTCCCTTGCACCCCTTCAACAACATGAGGCAAATCAAGTACCGTACAATTCATCCCTGGGTAAGCCTCAGCAATGGCCTTTGCCATCACTCCATAACCACCACCAACATCCACTATCGACTCAATCCCTTCAAATATTTCCTTAGCCTCATCCCTCTTCAACAGCACGGTCGAAACAAGCCGTGCATCGCTAGCCATGGCTCTGTTGAAGTAGTCGTTAAACTTGCCGGAAGAGCCCGCATGCTCCCAAATGCTCCTTCCGTAAGCAATTTGGAAAGGAGATTCACAGTCATCATTTGTGAACCATTTATTAAAATGAAGAGAATGGTCTATCAACGTGTTGAGCACAAAAGGAGCAAGGGAAAGAGGGTGGTTTGTTAGCAGAAGTTGTGAGTTAATGGTGAGACCAAAGGAGGGTTCTGGATCTTGGTCGTGGCTCTCTGACTTGTCCTCAGAGAAGAAGTTAGAGTGAACGAGGAGACGCATCAAGCGGTGGAGAGAAGGGGCCTTGGTTGGGTGGATGGAGATGGCACGGGCAAGTTCAGTGAGTGTCATGGGTTGCCCGTGCTTGTGAATGGCGTCTGGGATGCCTAGTTGAACTGCACATTTAAGGGCCATGGAATTTTGGAAGCTGTAGTTGTGGTTCCATATGTGAGCCTGTGCTTCTACCAATTCTTTTGTTTCAATCTCAGTAGTAGTATTTGCCAAATCTATATCAATATTGTCGCGATTTGGGCTATCTACACCTCAATTCCTAGTCTTGTCAAAGGATCACATATATGGATGTATATATATATAGCTGAGGAGCTGACTTTGTTAAACAGTAATACAACAATTGAAATAACGAAAGGACCATCATAACCATCTTGACTCAATATGGTTCTTAACCATCTTGAGTTATTCATATTTTACATTTTTGTAACTTTTATTAATATTTTCTTTAATAATTATATATATTTATCAATTATTATAATATAAAACTTATTAGGTAGGTGAAAAAATATAATAATAGCCTAATTTTATCAATCATAGTAGAAAATCCACATTTTATACATAGTTTTATATTTACGAAATAAATATAAATAAATAATTATTTTTAACTTGTTTATAAGTTGTAGTAACCTTGAAAATGATGAAACATACCTTTAGAATGATTTAAATACACCTACATTTCACTCTATTAGTGATTTTGAAGAAATACAAGATGGTTAAGAGTAATCTTGTGTTAAGATGTTTATCATTTTCGTAATATATAATTAGCGAGTGACGTCGGAAAGGCCTCCTATTCAGCAAATCAGGCTACCCGCCTTCACCATGTAAGCCTATGTAACGACTAAATTAATCTGTTTGTTTTTTTTTTTTTTTATCGAAGCAGTCACGGTCACATGAAGCCCAAATCAAACAAAAGTTACTCCCACCGTTTCATATTAATTTTCATCTTTGGAAATTGTACAATCAAATATTAAAAAATTTGATCATAAAGTTGTCAATGTACATCATGACTTAGGCCCCGTTTTTTTCTATGGTTGGCAAACTGCGGCGCCACAATACACCGCAGTTTACCACAAGCCACTACAAAATACTATTCCACCACAATTCACCACAACCCACCTTAAATACTTTTTTCAATTACTTTTTCACAATTACCAATACAATATTTATATATACCACACCATACCGCGTCATACCGCAGAATACTGCATAAAAGAATAGGGCCTTATTACATAGGATTAATATCATTAAATTCGTAGTGAAAAATACTATTATAAAAATATAACATTACAATTGTTAATATCATAATATATAAAAAATTATTAATTAAAAAGTGACATTAAAGATCATAACAATCTAATATATGACCATTAATACGGAACAAAGGAGTTAAAAATAATTGCGTATTATTAGATATCACACACGACATGCATGACAACTTGACAGCAACAATATATGTAATTAAAGACGTGCTGTTTTGGAGTTGAATTAAGAAAACAAAAGCATTGAATGTTGCCTACTTAGAAAGTTACATGAGATTTTGTTAGGGATTATAAGTGCTCGTTAGTAAACACATGAAAAATTAATAAGACCAATGCAACCCAAACCACCTACTTACACGCTTCGATATTAGCTTTTTAAGTTCTAGCTAAACACCTAATAAACATTTAGGAGCTATTAGATCGCAACCCAAAGCTTTGATACCATTCTGTATAATATACCCTGGAAATTATTATAAATTTAACGGTCAAAGTCTGACGTTGAATAACATTAATAGCAGTAGACTCTTTTTTTTCCTTTTATTTAGCCGTTATTGTCATATCCTCGAAGGAATACAAGGCAAGATAGGGAAAAAACTAACAACTAATCATTATTTACTTCAATTTAATAAACGAAAGAAATTTCAAATTCTATAAACAACACAAACTAAACATTAACTAACTTCAATTCTAAAACATTAACTAAATTTTGTCTCAAAACTTCTAACTTCAAAGTCCTCACTTCTAGAACCTATTCCCATCACATAACTCTTTACCTAAAAGGCTAAAACTAAACATTTAAAAACATGAGGAGGACTCAATAATATCTACCCTAAACTGTCAAAACATGTTCAAATTCATTTCAATTCATTTAAAGGGAAAAATGAACAAGTCAAATCATTTTACAAACCGATTTCCCAACCAACCATAACCATCTTTCACAGATTTATTAAGCAGGCGGAGCTTGCTTATTTGCCCCTCGAAATCGAAGACTTCCCATATGTAACGCCCCCAGGTTACTAATCACTAGATTAAGCTAATGCTACACCTAACCCAATGATTAGCAGCGGATCGGATAAACACCTGGGAGTATTACCGTCGTCCACTAGATGTAGCATTAGCTTAATCTAGTGATTAGTAACCTGGGGGCGTTACATATAGCATTAGAGATTGGGTTGGATGATAATACACTGAACTTTAGGGATATTGGACAATAATGCACTGAACTTTTTTTCTTGGACTCTAATACACTGAACTTTGAGGGTATTAGACAATAATGCACCCAGACCAATTCAACTGGTGGTTGACGCGGTGGCTGTCCTACTTTGAGGTATCGTTTTTCTATTTTTTTTCCAAACAAATATATTAGTCATCCTGCTCATGTGTACTTTCTTACACGACAAAAGTTTTTTCTGAAAAAAATAGAAAAACGACACCTCAAAGTAGGACAACCACCACGTCAACCACCAGCTGAATTGGTTTGAGTGCGTTATTGTCCAATACCCTCAAAGATCAGTGTATTAGAGTCCAAGAAAAAAGTTCAGTGTATTATCATCCAATAATCCTTATTATTATATTATACTTCTTCTTCTTCTTCTTCTTCTTCTTCTTCTTCTTCTTCTTCTTCTTCTTCTTCTTCTTCTTCTTCTTATTATTATTATTATTATTATTATTATTATTATTATTATTATTATTATTATTAGGGTTTTTGGATGATAATATACCAACCTTTGGGGGTGTTGGATTGTAATATACCAACCTTTACTATTGGACAACAATATCCCTGACATTTATACCTATGTGACATTATTATACCAATAGTAACTGAGGAGGTGGTAAACCGATCTCCATGTGCGCTAACATGGTTGGCGAAGGGAAATAAAACTATCCCAAGCCAATAACCTCCTTAAACCCTTAGTTTTTCTCACTAACCTACATCACAAGACATTGGTTGGTTGTGTTTCACGTCAGTACGAAGACTGGTTCACAACCACGTTAGTCACTGTGTTAGGGCCATTTTTTTTTACGTGGTTTAGTGAGAAAAATAGAGGGGTTAACGGGGTTATTAGACAAGGGCCGGTTATTTTCCCTCCGCTTATCATGTCAGAATTGAGACCAGTTAACCAGCCTCTACCTCCTTAGTCACTTTTGGTATAATAATCTCACCTAAGTATAAAGGTCAGATATATTGTTGTCCAATAATAAAGGTTGGTATATTACAATCCAGTACCCTCAAAGGTCAGTATATTACCATCTAATATCCCTTATTATTATTATTATTATTATTATTATTATTATTATTATTATTATTATTATTATTATTATATAATTGGGTTGAATAATCAATTACAAAAAAACGGCTTAACTTTCCGAATTCCAAACCTAACTATAAATATAAATAGCAACTTATATCACACACACAACACCTAACTATAAATATAAATAGTAACATATATTACACACACAATCTTGCATGTATTCAGTCAAATACCATATGATAAAAACTAATTAGTACCATTTACACATATTCTACTATTCTCACTTAGCTTCTCAAAATTTTCCTACAATGTGTTAGGCACAGGTAACAGTATTTCCATATTTATTTCTTATTATAAAAATGGTGAATAAATTAGAAATATGATCATCATCAAATACATAAATTATAAGTTTTTTTAAAAAAAATAGACCATAAGATTCTTAATTTATTCTCCTAATTTAATTATACAAAACTCATAATACAAAAAATATTATTAATATACAATTAAAATAATATTCATAAGTTTTTTTATTATAAAAAAAGTATTCATGAGTCAATCTTTCTTCCGCCAAAATTACAATTAGAATATATCAATCCCAATATAAAAATTAGATTAAAATAAAATACAAGAGATATTAAAGCGTAAAACTCTTAAAAAAACCTATATTATTGCAATAAGTTTTCTTTAATAACACCAAAAAGAAAAAAAGAATACTAACATTGCGATAAAAAAATGTAAATTAACCTCTCTTTGTTATAAAAAAAAAGTAATGCAACTTTGTTTTGATTAATCGATGTTGCAATTGTTCATATATGCTTAAACTTATAATTAATCATTACTTTAAAATTTATAATTATTAGTTTTTAGGGAAATTCCAAATGGTAGGCACTAACTATTGCTTATTTCAAGTTGTCAACCTCTTTTTAACATATTCCAAGTGGTAGGCTTAAAAACAAAAAAATTTCATCTTGTAGGCATCTAATGAAACTGTCGTTAGGGATTTTTAAAAAAAAAAAAGAAAAGAAAAAGCAAACTTGGGTTTGAATTGATACTGCAGTCTACGTTTGGCTCAAGCATTGAAACACAAAAGCTCAAAATTTCCTCCCCTGAAACTCCCTCAAACACTTGGTGAGGTGAGACATTCAAACACAAAACCTCAAATGGATTGATAAACTAAAGCCCAGATATGGCCCCTTTTGTTTGAATTTCTTCCTCATGCATATGAATTCTAGAGACTTCCAATTTTGAATACTTTGCCTCCTTTAAACATCAATCTCACCTCAGCAAATTTATTGGGAGCTTGGGTCTTATTTTACTTTTTTAGAACATCAATCTCACCTCAGCAAGTGTTTGAGGGAGTTTCAGGGAAGAAATTTTGAGCTTTTGTGTTTGAATGTCTGAGCCAAATGTAGACTGCAGTATCAATTCCAAATCCTGGTTTGCTTTTTCTTAACTTTTTTTTTAAATCCCTAATGGCGGTTTCATTAGATGCCTGGGAGATTGAATTTTTTAGTTTTTAAGTCTACCACTTAGAATATGTTAAAAAGAGGTTGACAACTTGGAATAAGCAATAGTTAGTGCCTACCATTTGGAATTTCCCTAGTTTTTACTATTAAATGGTATAATGATTTGTAATTTCTCTAAAACATTTTTATTTTAATTATTTTTTTAAAAAAAAAATTATATTTATTTATGAAAATAAGTTTCCAACAAAACTATATTTGTAATATATATATACATAGTGTCTATTATTTTAATCATTTATTCTGATGTTTAAACTTAATATTTTTGAATGTTATTAAGAAAGATTTAAAGAGAATTACAAAGTTTCTTGCATTTCCATTGACTAAATAATTATTATTGATTGTAAGTTAATAAAAAAAATGTAAACATAAAATGATACATATATCTACAAAAGGATTATTTACACTATGCATATTTACAAGAGAGAAAATTAATTTTATAAATTGGATGAATTTGTAATTTATTAAAATAATATTACTCCCCCAACAAAAATTAAAGTAATATTATCTTTAGGTTAAATCCATTCGACCCATTTGTAGCTCTTAAGACATTAGCGAAATTGGATTTCAAGAAAAAAAGTAATAATTGCAAGGAAAAAATAAATTGGTTTCTTTCATCAAATTTACTGTTATAATATATCAATTCCAATAAAAAAAAGTGATTTACAAAATAATAATTACTTTATTATTGAACTATGCTTTCAATTTGAATGATTTTTGAGAACATTTGATGAAAGATGAGCGATTTTGAGGTTTTCTTTTCTCATAAAAATTGTTTAAAGAAATAAGTCCTTGGCAAGTAGTACGTGCTGATGTATAATCGGATCAAAGACTAGGGCTTGATCAATTACACATCAAGGGGAGACGTGCAACCAATCTTAGAACTAGGGATAATCACGTAAAAAGGCTAGGGTTTGATGAGATTCACGTGAGATATGGATCTTTGTGGAGATTTGAGAGAGAATATGGATTAGGGTTTGAGAGGGAGATTTGAGAGATAGAGAGGGTGACGTGATGTTGAGAGAGTTTTGAGAGAGAAAATGGATTAGGGTTTCGAATGAGGTTGACGTGAATATCAGGATGTTTGAGAGATTGGAAATAGCCTTAGGAAATCAACAAGATAGATAAGAGAACCGAATAGTTCAAGAGATTCAAACTTGATTCAGAAACACCACAAGTTGAAATCCTAGGGCTACTTGCTCTTCCTCTTAGTTACAGAAACACCTTCTAAGAGTAGGAAACAAGCTCTTCCTCACCACTTGCGTTGCCACATTCAAGATACAATAGAAGAGATCAAAAGAGGTTTAGAGAAATACTCAAGGGTAAGCAAAAGCTTGGTTGTATTCATAATTCAAGGTTGTATCCTTCAAACGAGTACAAGTTATGTTATTTAGACTAAGTCCTTATCACACCAGGACTCTATGACTTGGCATCTAAGCTAACTAGAGGGAAGCTATCTAGGATTCCCTTACCTAATCCTAATTAGTTATAATGGTATGAATCCTTCTAGGACTTGGTTTTCCTAATCCAAGATGGATTAGTTACAAAATTAACCAACCTTATCTATGATTCCCTAACTTGGCGCCAAAGCACTGTTCGGTTTCATTTCGAGCCGAATTCTTATCATTTTTAGGGTATTTTTGCTTGTTCTAACCCAGTAATTATATATCAGATATGATGATTCCGTGTTTTGCAGGAAAATAAAGAGTTAGAAGAAAATTAGGCTTAATTGAGGCTTTTTAGGGAATCCGAGTGATTTCCCGAGCGACCCGAGCTAACCCGAGCCGAGAACCGAGGCGAGGCCAACCCGGGAACTCCATCTCCATTTTTGGCGCAAAACAGGGCAAATTAGGCAGTCGGGCGTCGCACTCGCTACAGAGAGTGGTCGTGCCCGCGACCTGTGTGCTCACGCCCACGACAAACGTTGAGAGACTGACGATGCAAAGTGGGCAGAGACGTGTCGCGCTCGCGACGGTTCTGGTTGCGCCCGCGACGGTTCTGGTCGTGCCCACGACCTGTCGGCGATACTGCGGAGATGCGCGCATGTTGTGTAGTTAATTCTAGGGTTTGGCTATATTTTATTTCCTTCTATAAATACGCACATACATTCAACACTATTATAATCTAGTTTTTCATTAGTTAGGAGTAGGATTAGAGTAAACTTAGGTTTAATTGCTTTTCTTTATCTTGCTTTAATCTTTCATTGTGTCTTTAATTGTTCTTCAAGCTTTCTTCAGTTTTCTTGCAATTTGTATTCAACTTTCTTGCAATCAATTCCAAGTAATTTCCAAGCCCTCTCTCTCTCTCTCTCTCTCTCTCTCTCTCTCTCTCTCTTTCTTTGGTTTCCATTAATGCTTTGATTTCAAGCTTTCTAGTGCTAGTTCCACCAATCCACTTTAGTGAGGAGGAGGATTAAGGGTCACAAATTCTACTTTCAAGTGAAGATTTGAGGATTCTTAGTAATCCAATTCACAATTTTCTTGTTTGTTCGGGGGAAAATCCAAGTGAAGGTTGAAGATTAGAGTGATGATTTAGTGCTTTGGAGGTATAACTTGTTGTTCCCAATTTCATTGTTCATTCTAGTTGTCATTCATTGCTTTCTAATTGCTTCCTTCTTTCTTGTTGATTAGTGTTAGTTCATGTGGTAATCTTGCTTCTTTAATGTTGATTGTTATTTTGAATCCATGATTAGATTAGTTTAATTGCTTCCTTTACATAATTTACTGCTTTTCGCACTTGAAAATCCCAACGCAAACCAATTTCCTTTGTCAATGCTAACACCCATCCTTGTGGATTCGACAACCCTAACTTCTCAAAACCCAAAAATACGCAACCGACTAATGGCGCCGTTGCCGGGGATGGCGTTATTTGGTAGATTAGGATTATTGGTTTGTGTGTAAATAGTTTATTACTTTATAGATTCTTCCAAGAAAATGTAGTAAAAAAAATTGAATATCGAAAAAAAATTAAAAAATCAGGAAAAAAAAGAGATTATGGATAGTCCCCAATTTCTCCAATTTGAGCATTAAATATTTTGGAAGTATTTTGCTAGATTACATGATTACCGTGCTCAATGTGAATTGTATGGTATCTTTATGATACATTAGATCTTTTGGGAATTGTGAATGAGGGTGTGAATTATGAGACCCGAAACCTCTTAGATTATTATGGGGTTTCTAATTTAGGGAAAGATAAAGCATGAGAATTACTTAAGTGGTTGTCTAGGGATTCTTATGAATTTGAGCAACAAAATGTTAGTCCTAGCTTCCAACCTCCTTATTATGCACCACCCTCCGGGACCGAAACAGAACAATCATGTGATTATCCCGTGTATTTTGATGATCAATCTTATGGTAGGGAGTATGTAGAGAACTCTTATGATCCTTCCCAATGTGAAGTTGTTGAGTCTCATCCTTTGTGCTTGCATTGTGAATCTCCATATCATGATTCTGACTCTTGTGTGCAAGTTGAATTAGATAATATTCGTGCTGAGGTGGATGATTTTCAAGTTGAGATGCATGTGAAAATGAATGAGTACATGCAAGAATTTGAACACATGCTTAAAATTGGGGTAGAAGTTTTTTCTTCACAAATGGTTGATTCAATAGTTGAGTTAGATCATTCATCATCTTTGAGTCCTGAAATGCGTGTTGATTCTTCTTTGTATGATTATGATGAGGATGATGACTACTATAACAGACCATGCCTTAGGCTTAGCAATTTCTTAGCTCTAATGGCACCTAGTGAGCATGAGGAACATGATGAATTTTTGTGTGATGATGTAGAACTTGTTGAAAACATACTTGATGATGAACCATTGTCCACACCGATATCCATGCTCTTATGTGAGGAGAAGGTTAAGTCTATTGAATGCTATGATACTTGTGATGCAATTGAGCATGATCTTGTTGAGAGTGAAATTGAATCCTTTGTGATTGAATGTGCGTTTGATACTGAATTACTCACTTTCATTGAGAATCATTGTATTAGTGAGGCATTAGCTACCTTTTTTTGCAAGTCCAGGGATGTAGAATTTTGTGATGATGAGCTTAATTCTTTGGGAAATGATCCGAATTGTTTGAACTTGGTTTGTGACAATGATGCCTTTGATGATGATATGCTTTATGAGCCATTCACGATGGGTTAAAGACCCTGAGCCTTCTATTTTCACTTTTGTTGATGCTTTGAATGTTGCACCTTTGTCTTCTGATACTGATAGTTCTTCCGATGAGTCTGATATTGATGATGATGAAGATGTGCCTGTTTGTGATGTTGGGAGTGTTATGATGTGGTCTAACCCTACTTTTTCCTTATCACCTATTGATTATTGTGATGAATTGGATGAAGTTGTGATTTGGAATCTGTGTTTGATGAAAATTGCATGGAAATTAAATTTGAGTCATTGTTTGCATCCAAGTGTTCGCATGAGCATGTTCAGAAATGTGTTGTATTGCCCCCTCCTGTTGATTTGCATACTCAATCTCCATTTGCGAGTCAATGGGAGGAATCATTTGTCATGTCTCTTTTTAAAGTGCCTAGGAAAGTCTTGTACATTCATGTATTCCATCATTGCACCGACTTTTCTAAGGCATTTGATAAACTATTGAGAGCACTAATGTTTGTTGATGTAAATTATAGAGAGTGCTCCTATGTTCACCATTCTGAGATGCATGATAGAATGCATGACTTGTTGCTACGGGTGTTGAATGGTTCTGACATGGTGCCCGACATCTTAAGGTGAGAAGGAGTGAGTCTTTTGATAAGAAGCCTTCTAGGTAATATCCTTCCTCACCTTTCTTGTATAGTTAGTGAGTTGGCTTTCTTTTCTTCTTTTGTTTTCTTTTTGTGTGTTTCTTTTTCTTTCCTTTTGGAGTACTTGCTTTCCTTCTGTTTCCGTTGAGGATATTGCAACCTCTTTGTGTCGGAGTGGGGGGGGGGATAGTATGCATTCAGGTTTTTGAGTCTAAGAAAAGAAAAGAAAAAGAGTGAGATTCATTTTGTAAATATTTTGGTTTTTCTTTGTGTCTTGTATATATTTTTATTTTTCTTTTAATCTTGGATGCCAAGTTCTAAGCATTTAGATGAGTTTAAATTGTATATCCTAACCTTATGCTTGGTGCTTTGGGAACGCGGATCTTTCCCTCTATCCTCTCTTTGAGTGTACATATTCTTGATCCATGTTGCATGCTTGATCTTTCCTTTTGGGTGGCGAACCCCTTGTTTGTTTGTTGGAGCCGTGTGGGCTCGGGTCGCCACCACTTTTTATGTGTTAAGTGTTTTGTATATATGCTTTTCTTAGGTTTTCTACTTTACTTGTGACACCCTTCCGACAATGGGGACATTGTGAAGTTTTGTGTGGGAGTGGGGGAGATATTTTCATGTTTACGGGTAGAACACGTAGTTTTTTTGTTTTAGTTTTTGCTAAAATTTGAAAAATTTTGTGTGAAAAAAGGGCAAAAAGAGAGTGAAAAACCTTTTTAATTTTTCGTTTTTCTTTTGTTTTTGCTTTGTCTCTAGGATAAGTGTAGTCAAAGCTTTGAAGACTTTCTTAATCTCCTTGAAAGCAACCCGTATGAGCATTATCGTCCTTAGTTCGAGTATTGTCATGACTTATTTATGTAGATTCCCTTCGTTAAATGCTTAATAAGATCCTTGATTCTTTCACGTTCTTCTTGAAACTGTGAGACTTTAGTAGACCACTTCCGAGCTTGTTGAAAAAGTGAAATTAAATTGAATGGATTAATTGGTTAGTTGTCGGCTAAACCAACAAGGGCTGGTGTGAGTGGGCGGTACTCACGCCCCTTAAGCACTTCGTTTGTGAATGGAGTAGCCTGAGTTGGTAGGGTAGACCCCGTTATGGGCCGTTTCAAATCCCGAAAAACCCGGCATAAACCTTGAAAGTGAAATGTTAAAGTTAGTATACCTACACGGGTTGGTATGAGCGTTGCGGCGCTCATACCCCTTAAGCACTTCGTTTGCGTATGGAGTAGCTCGTGTTGGGAGGGTTGACCCCATTTTTGGGCCGTGCAATTCCCGAAAAAACTAACACCAAAATTAGTTAAGTTGGAAATGTTGGGCCGTTAAATTCTCGGAAAAACCCAACACCAAAAAGAATCGTAATAAATGTGAAGTCTTTCCTTACGTCTCCTGCGTGCAACCCTCACCAAGCCAAAGGCGACACAAGCGCGGAGGACGACAATGAATTTTTGCTTTGAAACAAGCTTGGAAAGTGATTTTGCTTTAGATCAATCGGAATCGATTTGAATAACACTTGTACTTGCGCACATAGGATCTTGTTTTGTAGGAGATGTTTGGGAATCGAAAACCTTAAAGATTGGCAAAATCTTGAGTTAGGTGATTTGATGTGCTCATAATGGTTCCTTTTGGTTCATTAGTATTGTTTTCCTTGCGGCGATTGCATGATTCCTAAAGCAAGCAGTTTTTTTTTCTTCCTTTTCAAATCTTTGTTTTGTTTTTCATTTTCCCTCTCTCTTTGGCTTTTGTGGGTATAGCTTCTAGAAACCCTCACGAGACCTTCCTCATCTACTTGGGCTACTAAGGGATTTAAAGGGCTTATTGCATGTGCTAAATGCATCCGCAATTCTAGCGAAAGTGAGTTAGGGTAGTTAGTTTCTTTTTCCCTTTATTTATCTTTATTTTTAGTTTGCTCGGGGCTAACAAACCCTTGTGTGGGAGTGTTGTTCGCTCTCGTTTCGGGCCGAATTCTTATCATTTTTAGGGTATTTTTGCTTGTTCTAACCTCATAATTATATATCAGATATGATGATTGTAGGGAATGTCCCGACAATGTTCGATATACACGGAGGTTAAACCAAAGTAATATAGTAATTATATGTCTTGCTAGAAACCACTATAATTACTGATTGAATACGTTTAATTACAACTATATTAATTGGTCCTACTGGGTCACACAAGTCAGTGCCCTGGAACAATGTATGTAACCTAAGTAATACTATATTACATTTAGAAAAGTTGGAAACTGATTTTTGTGAGAAATCAGCCCAACACGGACCGAATTGGGTTCAACGCGGACTGTGTTGACCCAACACGGTCCGTGTTGAGACACTACGGTCCGTGGTGTCTATGGGCCGAATTAATAGACTTTCTGGAGGCCAACACGGACAATGTTGTTTCAACACGGACCGTGTTGGGCCTGAAAAATCCGTCGTTGCGTTAAGTCGGCCCTTTAGGGTTTTGAACCATTTCCCTAGGTTTTCTAAATACTATATAAAGGGGTCTCTGTGAGAGATTATTTAACACCAACTGCCTGAGACTCTTAGAGAGATACCAGGGTGATTTCCTGAGTTCCTCTCTCTTTTAGTTTGCAGTTCTTAGTTCAGGAAACATTCTCTGTTTCCCGAAACAATCTCACATACATCTTAGATTGAGATTCGTCTCGATCGGGTCGATCTAGCAATCGAGTTCCCGGAGTGCTGCGTGGACTTTTAGTTGAGGATTTCAGCATTGGAATCTCGAAGGTCAACCTCTTCATCAGCCGGATTGGCGATCATGTATAATTACTAAAGCCTCTGCAATTGTTGTGATTGATTGTTTTATAATTGTTATGAATATTCCGCAAATTAATCTGTATCTGTTTAGAAAATAGATAACCTAAAACCTAACAGTGGTATCAGAGGCACCAATTGCATGCTAAAGTATTGTACTTGTATTCATAAGTAATTTTGTCAATAGTTGAATTATGTTATGAAATATGCTAGAGTAGATTTATGCCTAAAATTTTGAATCTTTATGAAAGTTTTAATCTTTAATGTTCATAATAGTAAATCTGGAATTTTATTGTAAAATTTCATGCTTAGTTATTATTTATTTCTTATTGCCTTTATTTAATCGACTTTATGTTTGTTTAATCGTTAAATATGACATAAACTAGATTCAATTTTGAATGTTTTAGAAACAATCTTGTTTAATATTGTTAAACAGTAGGCAATACATGAAATAGGTCAAAATTCGCAAAATAGGGTTTTGTAGAATTATTTTCTGATTTAGTTTATTTACGGTAAATATGAAAAATATAAATAAAATATCAAGCGAATTCAAAAATTTCCAAACATTTTGTTGGAGGTTTCTGGAAGTGTTCTGGACTTTCCATAATTTTTGTATATTTTCCCAATTAAAATGGATTTTTAATTGAGTTTTCAGTTCTGAAGAGAATTAAAAATCGTTTAATTCTCTGCATTTTATAAATTTGTAGAAATTTGTAAAACTTCTGAAAATTTTACAGTAAGTTACTGGGTAACCATAATTTTAGGGAAAATTTTTTTGTTAATTTATCCGGTCAAATTATATTTTTTTTATTTTGATTTTCAGAACTTAGAGAAATTAATCTGTTGCTTCTCTGAATTTTGTATATTTATAGAAATTTGTAAATTTTCTGACAATTTTACAGTAGGTTACTGGGTAACCATTCTATTATGGATAAATTTTTAGTGAATTTTCGAAATCGTTAACTAATTTTCCTTTAATTTACAGATTAACAGAAAAGTAAAATTGTGTACTTCTCTGATTTTTATTCTAATTTTAGAAATTTGATAAAAATCTGAAAATTTTACAGTAGCATATTGGATGAATCTAATGTATGGGAAAATTATAAAATTTGATTTTTAAATTTATCGGACTGTTATTATTTATTTTCCTCTTAAACGGAGAATTAAGATGTTTAATTCCCTAAAATTTTGCAATCTTTTGAAAATTGTTAAAATTCTGGAAAATGTTCATATTGGGTTATTAGATAACACTATAATATGAAATTATTAAATTCGATAAGTTATGATATTTTTTCATTTAAGTTTTTCATTCACGAAATTAACCGAAATTGGGAAGCAACACGGACCGTGTTGATCCAACACGGACCGTGTTGCCAGCAGTTTTGGTAAATTCGTGTGGTTTAGGGTTTGTAATTAATTTTAGAAATTAATTATTTAATCGTATTACTACTAAATCAGTTAATGGGCATAAAATCTATTAGTTTGTAAAGTTTAGGAAACTTACAATATCTTTAAAAGATATAGTATCTTTTAGACTTCTTGATTTTAGGAAAGTCAAGTATTTTATATGTATGGGTATAAAATCCTAAATCTGTTTAGGTATTTAAGATAAAATTTGGAATTTTGTTTATTTATTGATCATGCAAACTTTTAGGAAACCTATTTAGTATTTGTTTTCTTATATGTATTGTGTTGCAATTATATATGCCTTTATAATTTGTTACTTAAGCATGTGTTATATTTGATATAATTATTGCAATCTTACATGTTTGCATGTGCTTCTAGTATGGCCATAGATAGCCGGTTTTACCGGTCTGCGTACCGGGTTGGGTGAAATACGTTCTGCGTGCCGTCGTTGAATTAATTTAAATTTAAATTTTCAGTTAAGTTATTTTAATTCATGTAAGGCCTCAATTGTGAGGTCCACTTTGTCAATTTGTTGTAATTGAAGACATCAAGTCAAGTGGGAGCCCAACAGCAATGGAGGTGGTGATTCGAGTGGGAGCCCATCCAAGGAAGTTGCAAAGCCCACGAAGATTTTCTTGAAGACTGTCAAGGCTTAGTTAAACTAGTTGATTAAGTCTAGGTGGTCATACTAGGGGTTTTATTTATGCTCTAAATTCGTTATTGCATGTTTTATTATGCCTTTTATGCTTTTCGAAAGAGTTCACCTAGAATTGCATGTTTAGGATAATAAAACCTACTCTCAAAATTGAATTATTGCTCAACCTATCGAAACACCACTTAGATGGATAAATAAAGAAAGCCAAAGCGAATTATTTTTCCATCATAAATAAGTAGGGTGGGAGCTAGGTCAATTCAAATTGGCTATCAAAATTGTTTTGGGCCAAGAGCAGAGGAAGAGAAATATTGTATTCGATACAAATTTCTTGCCAAGAGTCATTTTGAATGATCGATCATAAGATGATCAACCAAAGATAACATGGGATCGAGTTTCGTTGGGCCAAAGTCCACTTGAACCCATGAGTCTTGTGGGTCTTGGTAAATTAAAACACTAAATGAGAGTTGATAAAGTGTTTTGATTTGAAGTTAAAATTAGTTTAATTTCTTTGATGATTAATAACTAAAACTGAACCTTTATGTCTTGTTAGAATCAAAGATGTCTAACACACCCACCAACAACACAGTTAACCTCCATTATCTTTTGGAAAAAGAGAAACTCACCGGGACCAATTTCCTTGATTGGCACCGAAACCTGAGGATTGTCCTTAGGGCATAGCAGAAAGAATATGTTCTAGAAAGAGCCTTAAAGAACAAGCCCAAAGAAAATGCGACTCAAGCTGAAAGTCATTTTGATGATGATGTCCAAGTCAGTTGTATCATGTTGGCCACTATGACTCCTGAGCTTCAAAGACAGTTTGAAAACAAGAAGGCACATGAAACAATCACTCAACTGAAAAGCATGTTTCAAGAACATGCTCGAATTGAGAGATGTCAGATCAATGAGCTAATTGTTCGTACTCGTCTTGAGATTGGCAAGCCCGTTGGGCCCCATGTGCTGAAGATGATTGGTCTTTTTGAGTCCATGGAGCGACTAGGGTTCCCCTATACTCCAGAGTTAGCTATTGACATTCTTCTTAGCTCATTACATGAAGGGTTCAACACCTTCAAACTGAACTACAACATGCAGGGGCATAAGAAGTCTCTAATAGATCTTCATGCGATGTTGGTCACGGCGGAGAGGGACATTAAGATAGCCCATAAGGCTAACTCGAATGTCCTAGTGGTCAGTAAGGGGAAAGGCAAGTTCAAGAAGGCTAACAAGAGCAAGAAAGGACCTGCAAGTAAGAAAGGCAAGAACAAAACTATTGTCCCAGCCAAACCTTAAGCAGAACCCAAACCAGATGAAGAGTGCTTTTATTGTAAAGGCAAAGGACACTGAAAAATAAACTGCCCCACCTACTTGGATGATCTGAAGACTGGAAAGGTCGTCAAGTCAGGTATAGATGTGATCGATATAAATCTTATTGTTTCTACTTTCTGGGTATTAGATACCGGTTGTGAAGCTCACATTTGTGGAAATGTACAGGGCCTAAGCAGCAGTAGACGAGTCAGCAAGAATGAAGTAAACCTGCGCACAGGAAACGGGCAAAGAGTTGCGGCTGTCTTCGTAGGAACTTATAGTTTATCTTTACCTTCAGGACTTATATTAGAACTAAATAATTGTTATTTTGTTCCCGCTATTAGTCAGAATTTAATTTCAGTAGTTGTACTTGAGATTGAAAGTTATTCTTTTAATATTACGAATGGTCGTTTTTCATTTACAAAGAATGGAGTCTTTTATGGTGCGGGCATTCGTATGAATGGCCTCTACATATTAGATTTAGATAAACAAATCTGTCACATCGAATCGAAAAAGGCTAAAACAAAAGACTCAAATGAAACATACCTTTGGCATTGTAGGCTAAGTCATATTAATCAGAATCGTATCCAGAAACTGCAAAGTACAGGAATTCTGTCAAATCTAAACTTTTAAAAGTTTGAAGTTTGTGAGGCATGTCTGATGGAAAAAATGACTAAGTCACCTTTTAATGGAACTGGTGAACGGGCCAACGACTTATTAGGGCTCATACATACTGATGTATGCGGACCATTGAGCATTAACGCTAGGGGAGGATTCTACTATTTCATTACTTTTACTGATGACTTTAGTAGATACGTGTATATCTACTTAATGCGTCATAAGTCTGAATCTTTTGAAAAGTTCAAAGAATTCCAAAATGAAGTACAAAACCAACTTGGCAAAACAATAAAAACTCTTCGATCAGATCGAGGCGGAGAATATTTGAGCCAAGAATTCATTAACCATCTAAAAGCTTGTGGGATTGTCTCACAACTATCTCCTCCAGGAACCCCACAACACAATGGAGTATCTGAAAGGAGAAATCGCACCCTATTAGATATGGTACGATCAATGATGGCAGAGTCAGAATTACCACTTAGCTTTTGGGGGCATGCTCTTGAAACCGCATCGCTCATTCTAAATAGGACTCCGACTAAAGCTACTGAAAAGACACCATATGAGATATGGAGAGGAAGAGTTCCCAGTCCGTCTTTTCTAAAGATTTGGGGATGTGAAGCCTATGTTAAGGTTTTACCTGACAGCAAGCTTGCACCCAGATCTGAAAAGGTTTTCTTTGTGGGCTACCCTAAGGAAACCAAAGGGTATTACTTCTACAACCGTTCCGAGAACAAAGTGTTTGTGTCTCGAAATGCTTTCTTCTTAGAGAACGAGTTTGTCTCTAAGAGAAAGAGTGGGAGAGAAATTGAACTAGGTGAAGTTCAAGAGCCACAAACCACTTCGAATATTATCCCATACCCCGTCACCACTACTTGCATTCCAATCTCTGTTGATCCTCAACAAGAAAGGGATGATGAACAGGTAGTCGGGGGACAGGTAGATGAAGAAGTAAGGAATGTGGACATACCCCTTCGTAGGTCCAGTAGGGACATTCGCCCTCCTAAGAGATACGGTTATCTCATGACATCGGAGATCAACATATTCCTTGTAGAGTATGATGAGCCTGAGACCTACAAACAAGCTTTAGCGAGCCCAAATTCCAATAAATGGCTCGAAGCCATGAAATCCGAGATAGACTCCATGTACGAAAACAAGGTTTGGACCTTGGTTGATTTGCCTGAAGGCGCTAGAGCCATCAGAATTAAGTGGGTCTTCAAAGTGAAAACCGACATGGATGGTAAACCTAGTGTTTACAAAGCACGGCTGGTGGCAAAAGGTTTCACTCAAATCCATGGTATTGACTATGAAGAGACCTTCTCCCCAGTAGCGGCTTTTGAATCTATCAGGATACTCCTTGCCATAGCTGCATGGTATGACTATGAAATATGGCAAATGGACGTCAAGACTGCATTCTTGAATGGGACTCTGGAAGAGGAAGTGTATATGACACAACCTGAGGGTTTTGAAGATCCCAAAGGTTTTGGGAAGGTCTGTAAGCTGCAGAGGGCCATTTATGGCCTCAAGCAAGCTTCAAGGAGTTGGAATCAACGGTTTTAATCAAGTCATCAAAGAGTTTGGTTTCTTGAAAAAAGAAGAAGAGCCTTGTGTTTATAGAAAACTCAGTGGGAGCAAAATAGTCTTTCTGGTTCTGTATGTGGATGATATACTCCTCATTGGAAACGACATTCCTATGCTAGAGTCTTATAAGACTTGGCTTAGGAAGAATTTCCAAATGAAGGATCTCGGTGAGGCCCAGTACATTCTTGGAGTAAAGATCTATAGAGATAGATCAAAGCATTTGATTGCATTGAATCAAACAACTTATATTGATAAGGTGTTGAATCGGTTCAACATGCAGAATTCCAAGAAGGGATTCATTCCCATGGTTCATGGCACATCACTTGGTAAAATAGATTGTCCTCAGACATCTGAAGACCAGGAAAGATGAAAAATATACCTTATGCCTTGGCTGTAGGGTCTATAATGTTTGCTATGAGATGTATAAGGCCAAATATAGCTATTGCTTTAAGTATGTGCAGCAGGTTTCAAGCCAACCCTGGTGAGAAACACTGGATTGCTGTGAAAAAAATACTTAAGTATCTGAATAGAACTAAGGAGCTGTCCTTGGTCTATGGAGGTGAGAGACAGCTAAGTGTAAAAGGTTACACTGATGCAAGTTTCATGACGGATAAAGATGACTACAGTAGGCAATCTGGATACGTCTTTTGTCTAAATGGTGGAGCAGTGAGCTGGAAGAGTTCCAAGCAAAACACTGTCGCTGATTCTACAACTGAGACAGAATACATCGCAGCATCTGAAGCTGCGAAGGAGGCAATGTGGGTGAAGAAGTTCATCAAGGAGCTTGGAGTTGTGCCTAGTATTGCGGAAGGTGTGGACCTATACTGTGACAACAGTGGGGCCATTGCTCAAGCAAAGGAACCTAGAGCACACAGCAAAGCTAAGCATGTGTCCAGAAAGTATCACATCATTCGAAAGATCATCGAGGAAGGTGATATTAATGTGTGCAAGGTTCATACGGATGAGAACGTCGCCGATCCGCTTACTAAACCCCTGTCGCAAGCGAAGTATGAAGGTCTTACTTATGCAATAGGAATTAGACATCTTGAATGATGTTATTAAATTACATTTTTGAACATTAGATGGCTCATGGCTTGTAATAGTTATTTATTCATCATTTATAAATAAATTCAAACTTTACATAAATTGTGGTTTAGAATTATGTAAATGTCTAAAAGGGTTAGCGAATTCAAAATGGGAAATCGGATGAGGTCTGATTTCTGAAACCCCATTAGTGAACTTGATGACGCTAATCCTGGTCGATAGTCGACCTATTCTCCTAATTGTATTATCACGTAGGGACAGTGATGATATTAACACAATTAGCATGTATGATTGAAGTGATGATCGAGTTTCATGATCATATTGATGTATTGACGTCATAAATCAATCACATGGATATTGTTGAGAACAACTACTGAACTGACCCCCAGTGGGAGCTATTTAAGTTAGGAATTGTCATAGGAGCTCTCACTACTCAATATTCCTAAATCCTGAGTTCAATACACAAACTACATGGTTTGCTGTGACTTTGGAGCGCATCAAACGCCTTTCGTAATGAGGCTATAAAGCGATGTGCAGGTTCTGATTGGATCATGTGAGAATGTGTGTCTGAATAAGATGGCATTGTCCTCCCTATTAGGGACAGTTGTCTTATTGGCCACTCGGTGAGATTGGACTGAAAATGCTTGGCCGAGCTCATTTGAATCAATAGTTGATCATCTGCTTTTCAAAGTCTAAACTCGAAGATCGAGGAACGTACGGGTCTTACATAAGGATGACTTTAGCTTACCTTATCCGAACTAGAGACAGTAAGTGACAAGGGAATTCAAGGAATCGAACACTTGTGGGACAAGTGGGAGATTGTTGGGAATGTCCCGACAATGTTCGATATACACGGAGGTTAAACCAAAGTAATATAGTAATTATATGTCTTGCTAGAGACCGCTATAATTAGTGATTGAATATGTTTAATTACAACTATATTAATTGGTCCTACTGGGTCACACAAGTCAGTGCCCTGGAACAATGTATGTAACCTAAGTAATACTTTATTACGTTTAGAAAAGTTGGAAACTGATTTCTGTGAGAAATCAGCCCAACACGGACCGAATTGGGTTCAACACGGACCGTGTTGAGCCAACACGGTCCGTGTTGAGACACCACGGTCCGTGGTGTCTATGGGCCGAATTAATGGACTTTCTGGAGACCAACACGGACAATCTTGTTTCAACACGGACCGTGTTGGGCCTGAAAAATCCGCCATTGCGTTAAGTCGGCCCTTTAGGGTTTTTCCCTAGGTTTTCTAAACACTATATTAAAGGGTCTCTGTGAAAGATTATTCAACACCAACTACCTGAGACTTTTAGAGAGATACCAGGGTGATTTCCTCAGTTCCTCTCTCTTTTAGTTTGCAGTTCTTGTTTCAAGAAACATTCTCTGTTTCCCGAAACAATCTCACATACATCTTAGATTGAGAATCGTCTCGATCGGGTCGATCTAGCAATCGAGTTCCCGGAGTGCTGCATGGACTTACAATAGAGGATTTCAACATTGGAATCTCGAAGGTCAATCTCTTCATCAGCCGGATTAGCGATTAGGTATAATTATTAAAGCCTCTGCAATTGTTGTGATTGATTGTTTTATAATTGTTATGAATATTCTGCCAATTAATCTGTATCTGTTTAGGAAATAGATAACCTAAAACCTAACAATGATTTAGTGTTTTGTAGGAAAATAAAGAGTTAGAAGGAAATTGGGCTTAATTGGGGCTTTTTAGGGAATCCCGAGTGATTTCCCGAGCCGACCCGAGCTGAGAACCGAGGCGAGACCAACCCGAGAACTCCATCTCCATTTTTGGCGTAAAACAGGGCAAAGTAGGCAGCTGGGCGTCGCACCCGAGTCACTGAGGGTCGCTCCCGTGACAAGCTGCTGCTGCGTCAAGACATCAGCCAAGGCAGGGAATCAGTCGGGCGTCACACCCGCTACGGATGCTGTCGCGCCCGCGAACTGCTACGGAGAAGAGGAAAGGCTGCGGACAGAGCTGTGTCGCGGCCGAGAATGAACGAGTCGCACCCGCTACAGAGAGTGGTCGCGCCCGCGACCTGTGTGCTGGCGCCCGCGACAGACGTTGAGAGACTGACGGTGCAAAGTGCGCACAGATGTGTCATGCCCGCGACGGTTCTGGTCGCGCCTGCGACCTGTCCGCGATACTGTGGAGATGCGCGCGTGTTGTGTAGTTAATTCTAGGGTTTGGCTGTATTTTATTTCCTTCTATAAATACCCACATACATTCAGCATTATTATAATCTAGTTTTTCATAAGTTAGGAGTAGGATTAGAGTAGAATTAGGTTTAATTACTTTTCTTTATCTTGCTTTAATCTTTCATTGAGTCTTTAATTGTTCTTCAAGTTTCCTTTAGTTTTCTTGCAATTTGTATTCAACTTTCTTGCAATTAATTCCAAGTAATTTCCAAGCTCTCTCTCTCTCTCTCTCTCTCTCTCTCTCTCTCTCTCTCTCTCTCTCTTTCTTTGGTTTCCATTAATGCTTTGATTTCAAGCTTTCTAGTGCTAGTTCCACCAATCCACTTTTAGTGAGGAGGATTAAGGGTCACAAATTCTACTTTCAAGTGAGGATTGGGGGATTCTTAGTAATCCAATTCACAATTTTCTTGTTTGTTCGGGGGGAAATCCAAGTGAAGGTTGAAGATTAGGGTGAAGATTTAGTGCTTTGGAGGTATAATTTGTTGTTCCCAATTTCATTGTTCATTCTAGTTCTCATTTATTGCTTTCTAATTGCTTCCATCTTTCTTGTTGATTTGTGTTAGTTCATGTGGTAATTCTTGCTTCTTTAGTGTTGATTTTTATTTTGAATCCATGATTAGATTAGTTTAATTGCTTCCTTTACATAATTTACTGTTTTTCGCACTTGAAAACCCCAACGCAAACCAATTTCCTTTGTCAATGCTAACACCCATCCCTGTGGATTCGACAACCCTATCTTCTCAAAACCCAAAAATACGCAACCGACTAATGGCGCCGTTGCCGGAGATGACGTTATTTGGTAGATTAGGATTATTGGTTTGTGTGTAAATAGTTTATTACTTTCTAGATTCTTCCAAGAAAATGTAGTAAAAAAATGAAAAAATTAAAAAATTAGAAAAAAAAGAGATTATGGATAGTCCCCAATTTCTCCAATTTGAGCATTAAATATTTTGGAAGTATTTTGCTAGATTACATGATTACCGTGCTCAATGTGAATTGTATGGTATCTTTATGATACATTAGATCTTTTGGGAATTGTGAATGAGGGTGTGAATTATGAGACCCGAAACCTCTTAGATTATTACGGGTTTTCTAATTTAGGGAAAGATAAAGCATGAGAATTACTTGAGTGGTTGTCTAGGGATTCTTATGAATTTGAGCAACAAAATGTTAGTCCTAGCTTCCAACCTCCTTATTATGCACCACCCTCTGGGACCGAAACAGAACAATCATGTGATTATCCCGTGTATTTTGATGATCAATCTTATGGTAGGGAGTATGTAGAGAACTCTTATGATCCTTCCCAATGTGAAGTTGTTGAGTCTCATCCTTTGTGCTTCCATTGTGAATCTCCATATCATGATTCTGACTCTTGTGTGCAAGTTGAATTAGATAATATTCGTGCTAAGGTGGATGATTTTCAAGTTGAGATGCATGTGAAAATGAATGAGTACATGCAAGAATTTGAACACATGCTTAAAATTGGGGTAGAAGTTTTTTCTTCACAAATGGTTGATTCAATAGTTGAGTTAGATCATTCATCATCTTTGAGTCCTGAAATGCGTGTTGATTCTTCTTTGTATGATTATGATGAGGATGATGACTACTATAACAGACCATGCCTTGGGCTTAGCAATTTCTTAGCTCTAGTGGCACCTAGTGAGCATGAGGAACATGATGATTTTGTGTGTGATGATGTAGAACTTGTTGAAAACATACTTGATGATGAACCATTGTCCACACTGATATCCATGCTCTTATGTGAGGAGAAGGTTAAGTCTATTGAATGCCATGATACTTGTGATGCAATTGAGCATGATCTTGTTGAGAGTGAAATTGAATCCTTTGTGATTGAATGTGCGTTTGATACTGAATTAGTCACTTTCATTGAGAATCATTGTATTAGTGAGGCATTAGCTACCTTTTCTTGCAAGTCCAGGGATGTAGAATTTTGTGATGATGAGCTTAATTCTTTGGGAAATGATCCGAATTGTTTGAACTTGGTTTGTGACAATGATGCCTTTGATGATGATATGCTTTATGAGCCATTCACGATGGGTTAAAGACCCTGAGCCTTCCATTTTCACTTTTGTTGATGCTTTGAATGTTGCATCTTTGTCTTCTGATACTGACAGTTCTTCCGATGAGTTTGATATTGATGATGATGAAGATGTGCCTGTTTGTGATGTTGGGAGTGTTATGATGTGGTCTAACCCTACTTTTTCCTTATCACCTATTGATTATTGTGATGAATTGGATGAAGTTGTGATTTGGAATCTGTGTTTGATGAAAATTGCATGGAAATTGAATTTGAGTCATTGTTTGCATCCAAGTGTTCGCATGAGCATGTTCAGAAATGTGTTGTATTGCCCCCTCCTATTGATTTGCATACTCAATCTCCATTTGCGAGTCAATGGGAGGAATCATTTGTCATGTCTCTTTTTAAAGTGCCTAGGAAAATCTTGTACATTCATGTATTCCATCATTTCACTGACTTTTCTAAGTCATTTGATAAACTGTTGAGAGCACTAATGTTTGTTGATGTAAATTATAGAGAGTGCTCCTATGTTCACCATTCTGAGATGCATGATAGAATGCATGACTTGTTGCTACGGGTGTTGAATGGTTCTGACATGGTGCCCGACATCTTGAGGTGAGAAGGAGTGAGTCTTTTGATAAGAAGCCTTCTAGGTAATATCCTTCCTCCCCTTTCTTGTATAGTTAGTGAGTTGGCTTTCTTTTCTTCTTTTGTTTTCTTTTTGTGTGTTTCTTTTTCTTTCCTTTTGGAGTACTTGCTTTCCTTCCAAAAAATTACTTAGAGGCACCCTAACTTTTGAAGAAACAATTTTTTGGTACCCTAACTTTTCAAAACTAATTTTAGGGTACCCTAACTTTTAGGATTAGAAATTATTAGGTGAATTTCCGGCGAAACTCCGATTGATTCAAATCATTTTTGTCCACGAAAACAAAGGGCATTTTCATCCACAAAAACACTTAATCAATTTCCCGCCTTAAACTCGCCGTTGAATTCAAATAATTGGCCAAAAATTCACCTAATTATTTCTAATTCTAAAAGTTAGGGTACCCCAAAATTAGTTTTTAAAAGTTGGGGTACCAGAAAAACATTTCACCAAAAGTTAGGGTACCCCTAAGTTTCCTTCTGTTTCCATTGAGGATATTGCAACCTCTTTGTGTCGGAGTGGGGAGGGGGTAGTATGCATTCAGATTTTTGAGTCTAAGAAAAGAAAAGAAAAAGAGTGAGATTCATTTTGTAAATATTTTGGTTTTTCTTTGTGTCTTGTATGTATTTTTATTTTTCTTTTAATCTTGCATGCCAAGTTCTAAGCATTTAGATGAGTTTAAATTGTATATCCTAACCTTATGCTTGGTGCTTTTGGATCGCGGATCGAGTTATCTTTAATCGAAGATCTTGAGGTAACTTCCTTCTATCCTCTCTTTGAGTGTACATATTCTTGATCCATGTTACATGCTTGATCTTTCCATTACATAATTTACTGTTTTCCGCACTTGAAAACCCCAATGCCAAATAAATTTCCTTTGTCAAGCCTAACACCCATCCCTGTGGATTCGACAACCCTAACCTCTCAAAACCCAAAAATACGCAACCGAACAAGCACACACTAGATGAAATCTAGATTCTTCTAGAACATTCTAGACTATTCTAGACTCTTCTAACTTGATGTCCAAGTTTATAGATATTACTTGGCATCTCACACAACTAATAAAAAAAATTCAATATAAAACTTGCTACTAAAGATGAAAACACCAAAAATGTGAACTTCACTTGAAATGGTCAAAATTGTGAAATTCATCTTGAAAGTACCAAAACTGTGAAATTCATCTTGGGCTTGTACTTGGGCCTCTTGGACGTGAACTTGACGTGGACCTGGCATGGACTTGGGCCCCTTAAGACGTTTGGACGTCCTCCTGGAACAATAAGCACACAATATGGGTAGGCCTTTAGGCCTCCACAATAGATCCTTCCTCTTTGGCCCGTTCTACCTCCTTGTAGATGAATTGGACCTCCTTTGTTGGGCTTGGTGTGGATAGATTTCTATCATTCCCCCCTTGTTGAGAAGAGTTTGTCCTCAAACTTGGAGGGTCATTAACCTTCTTTCTTTCCTTGTTAGAGTAAACAACAACACACTTTCCACTAAGGGGCTTCAAAACCTGATTCATCAGTCTCATAAAAGTAGATATAGCATTAGTTAGACCACAAGGCGTGACTAACCACTCATAGAGACCTCCTTTAGTTTTGACAGCAAGGTCCCCTTCTTGAATTCGAATCTAGTAGTACCCACTTCTTGGATCAATCTTTGAAACGACTTGGGCTCCACGTAGCTTGCCCACTAGATCTTCATTTCTAAAAATAGGAAACCTGTACTTGAGAGTAATCTTGTTGATGCACATACGTTGTCTTCCAACTTTCTTTGTAACCAAAAGGGCACACGGACTAAGGGTCTCCCTGATCATACCCTTTGCTGGAAGATCATCAACTTGCCTTTGAACCTGTTGAGTGTTACTAAGGTTCATGTGATGTGTTGTCTCGTCATGCTAAGTAGATCCAGGAATAAGATCACGCTGAGGGGGCAATCCTGGGGGTATTTCTTCTGGGAACACATGAGAAGATTGTTCCAAAAGAGGGATGACGAGGGGGTGGCCTTTTGTAGGATTTTCATGGCTAAGGTTTTCGTTGGTAGGCTCTTTGTGGCTAGCGTTTATGTTTAGGTCTGAGGGAATGATCTCCTTATGCTCACTAAACTCAGGACGTTTAGTGGTCACAAAAGTGATGAGATTTGGATCACTCCCATGGGGTTGGGACGGTTTGGATGTTTTTAGTGGAGCTAGGGTTACCTTCTTGTTTTGGATCATAAGAGTGTAGGTATTAGCTCTTCCATCATGCATCAAACTCCTGTCAAATAACCACAATCTTCCAAGAAAAATATGACAGACATCCATAGGAATTACATCACACCATAGTGAATCTTGATAAGACTTGCCAATAGAAAAGCTTACCAAATAGCGTTAGTTCACTTGTAAGCCTTTACCCTAGTTGGTGTATAGCGAGGGGTGAGGGCTTGTTGGGAGTTGAAGCTTGTTCACATAGTAAGAGAAGCTGCGTTAGTACAACTTCCATCATCAATAATCAAAGAACAAACTTTCCCTTTGACAGTACAACGAGAATGGAAGATGGCTTCTCGTTGTTGTTGATCTTTTGGAACGAGAGAGCTACTAAGAACTCTCCGCACAACCAGCGTCTCTCCTTCATCTAGTTCTTCCACGACCTCCTCTATAGTCTATAGATTCTCCATGATCAGCGTCTGCCTCCTCCTCTACATCTTCTGGTTCAGGTTCAAAGAGAGCGTTTTGAAACTCCATGAGGGTGATGGCTCTCTTGTTGGGGCATTCAGAGGCTATGTGGCTGAGACCTTGACACCTGAAATACCTCCTCTTATCCATGGGTGTGGCTTGAATAGGTTTTAGGACGGTTTGGGGCTGATTTTGTGGGGCTTTTGTGGCCGGCATTATGGAGGGAGTTTGGCTCTTTTGTGGAGTGTAGGGTTGGGGTGAGTATGGGGTTCTTTGTGAGCTAGGGCTTCTACTCGCCGTCTCCTTTCCCCTTCTCTTTTGTTGTTGTTCCACTTTGTTAGCCAAGGTACTCAATTCATCAAGAGTAGTGTATGGTTGAAGCTTGTAACAGTGGTTTGTGAGACCTCAGTTTTGTCGTTCTCTCTCAGGGAGCTAGGGGCCTTGGCTAAAGGTATTGGTCAAGAACGGGTCTAGATTGCTAAGGTCGTATAAGGTGAGGTTTAGGTAACTAAACTAAGCAAACACGATGGAACAAAGAAACTAAGGCCGGGTCAAGGTGAAACAATGAGCTTCGGAGGCTTTTCGGGATGCAAACGGGAACAAGGAGACGGGTTTTGCAATTAGAGAGCAACAAGGAGAGAAATCAAGTGGCAATTCCGTTAGAAAATACCAACCGGGCTTCCACTTCTGTGGTAGTCCGGATTAACTTCCCCAAAGTCCACCACGGACCCCGAGGGTTAAAGAAACGGAATTCCCTACTTAGCCTCTATTCACTTTCGTGAGTAGAGTACTAACTATCCCAATTCCAACCTTCCAACTCAAGTGTTGGATGTGTTCGGGGACTGTCGGACCCAAATACATCCCACTTGAGGGAAGGATTGGAGTGGGAAAAGTGATTTCTCACCTAATTACTCACTAAAATTGCTAACCCATTCCTAATTACCCATTCACACCCTTAATTGCCCCCTAACCCATTAGGGTTCTAACCACTACTCATCACAACAACTAAGCTACCATCAACAAAACCAACCCTAGACATGGATTCTAGCAAGGAATGACAACAAGAACATCAAAGCAACAAGGAAGCAATTAAAGGAAAGCAATTAAATCAACAAGTAATAATAAGAGAGATTAAGGAAGGAAATCACCTATTAAAGGTACCCAAGAGCAAGGATGAACAAGAGAAAAGAGTTCCAATCAACAATACTTCAATCTTCAATCCAAAACCCAAATCAAAGTAACAATTTCAATTGGAAATCTCATTAATCACTCACTAATTAAACCCTAATCACTACCTAAAAGCTAACCTATACTCACTCTCCCTCTAGGGGACTCTTCCTAAGAAATCGCAACAAAGGGAGTATATAAACAAGTCAAGTTAGTTGGGCAAAATGCAGCACTTCAAGCCGACAATATGCGCAGAATTGGGGGAGACCGTAGGTACGGTCTCGTTCTGTCCAGCGAAATCTACATGGTGATTTTTTTCTTCGAGAGACCGTAGGTACGGTCCTAGGACACCGTAGGTGCGGTGTAGCTGCTGTCTCAGCGAAGAGTTGCTTTGGCGATTTTTGACCTTCGAGAGACCGTAAGTACGGTCCCCAATACCGCAGGTGCGGTCTTGCTCAGCCAGCCTGGGGTAGCGGGTGTCACTGTTGGCGTGGCGGGGGCTACCCTCTGCCTTCCTTCCCTTTGCTCCTTCCTTCATTCCAAGGCATGTAACGCCCGCTACAAGGGTCGTAGCGGGTGTTACTTCACTGTTTCGCACCAGGTGAAAGGAAGGTGGTCTCGGGTCAACTCCGCCTCGGCTCTCGGTCCGACTCGGCTCGGGAAATCACCAAAAATGCTCTAAAATACCCCTTTTTGCTAC
Organism: Portulaca oleracea; assembly: GCA_029582165.1. Taxonomy (NCBI): domain Eukaryota; kingdom Viridiplantae; phylum Streptophyta; class Magnoliopsida; order Caryophyllales; family Portulacaceae; genus Portulaca; species Portulaca oleracea. The sequence goes on from CM055876.1 coordinate 1,413,217, forward strand.
GTTTTTGTGTAAAACGCCAAAACCTAAAAAATAACCAAAAACATTCTAAAAAGTCATGAAAATAAACACGAAACGAGTCAAAAGCCTAAGAATTAAGGCGTTATTTAGATACAAAATTGGGTCTAAACACCCCCTACACTTAAACTTTTGCTCGTCCCGAGCAAAACAAAACAAAAACTATCTAAACTAACACAAACTCCTCTGTCGTGGGAGAGAAACAAGTGCATTTAGCGTATGCACCAAGCCCTTTGAACCCCCGGGCAGCCAGGGTGGACGAGATGGACTCGTGAGGGTTTGTTGCAGCTACACCCACAAAAGCCAAAGAAAAAGGAGAGAGGAAAAATGAAAACAAAACCAACGAAAACAAAAGGAAAGTAAAACAAACGCTTCGCTTCAAAAGATCTTGAAATCTAAATTAGGAAAACGTTATTAAACCTCCAAAAGGAACCGTTATGAGCGTCTCACAAGCACCTATCCCAAGCAAAAGTCAATCTTAAAGATTTTCAACCCCCTACATCTCATGCCAAGCAAAACCCCATGTGCAAATGTGCTAGTGGGTTTCCGAATCCAAAAGACTCCAAGGACTCATGCCCGAGCTCAAAAACAACGAAACGAACAAGGAAAGAGTTGCCCTTCCTCGCATTTGGTCGCCCTTGGCTTGGTGAGGGCCGTAGGTGATGCAAGGAGAGGCCCCACACTTTTAGAAGCACAACCTTTCTTTTCTTTTTGGTTGGTTTCACCAACGAAATTTTTTTTTCTTTTTGTTTTTAAAGGTCGGTATTAGCCTTACTTTCGGGAATTGAACGGCCCAAATATGGGGTTTACCCTCCCAACACAGTCTTTTCCATACACACCTCCGTCGAGAATTCGATATAGGAGGAGCTTAAGGGGTAATAGCGCCGTACCGCTAAAACCGGGCCCGTGTAGGTTGGCTAAGTGTATGGTGGTTAATGTCATTCAGCGACACGCCCCACTTAATCCGGTTATTGTAGCTTTGCTTTCTTTTTCTTTCTTTTTGACTTTGCTTTTGCTTTTGCTTTTGCTAAACAGGAAAGAAGAACAAGCTCGGACACAAACCCCTAGAACCTCCCGGTTTCAACCAGAACGTCAAAGGAATCGGGGGTTTCACTAGACACTCAATGTAGGAAATCTAAGAAGGTAAGTCATGACTAGTACCCGAGACAGGGTCGAAAATGCTTAGACCGGTTTCTTTTAAAGAAGATTAAGAACGACTTCTCAATTTCGACAACAAGATCCAAAAAACAAAGCAAAACAAAGCGAAAACGAAAACCGACAGAAAACTTTTAAGGCTTTCACTCCCTTTTTTCTCCTTTTTCACACAAAAATTTTTCAGATTTTAGCCTAAAAAGAGCAAAAAGAAAATAAAATGCTAGGTGATCTACCCTTGAAACAAAAATAACTCCCCTCTCCCCCCCCCCCCCCCCCACACTTAAAACGCCACAATGTCCTCATTGTGGGAAGGGTGTCACAAGAAAGGGTAGAGAACCTACAAAAAGCTAGCAAACAAAACAACTAGCAAGCAAGTGGTGGCGGCCCGAGCCCACACGGCTCCAACAACAAGATAAACCCATCAAGCACATACTTAGGGGCTCGCCACCAAAAGAAAAATCAAGCATGCAACATGGATCAAAGATATAACAGGCTAAAAGAGAGTGGAAAGAGGTTACCTTGAGATCTTTAAATAGAAACTCTCTCAATCCACGATCCAAAAGAACCAAGCATAGGGTTAGGATAAGCAAATTTAAATGTCCTATATACTTGAGCCTTGGCATGCTAGATTAGAAACAAGAAAAAGAAACTAATAACGAAAGGAAAGAAAATTAACAAAAACAAAGCATGGGTTACCTCCCATATAGTGCTTGTTTTAGGTCCCTAGCTTGACCTAATACCCATTTGATCCTTGAAAGTCGGGGTGTGCAAGACAGGAACATCTTCCATCTCTTCCACCATTTCCTCTTCCTCCCTTTCCAGCATTTCCCCATTTTGCAAACATGAAGGTCAAAATGATCTAACCAGTTTGTAGTTGACCTCGGGGAAAAGAGAGGCAACCGCTTCTTATGCGTCCTCCACCTTCGTTTTCTTCTCTTCTTCCAACATCTCCCAACCACCATATTGAACCAAGCAAGTTGCTCCTCTAGGGGTCGAATCGGGTGAAATAGATGAGGAGGCAATTTAAACTCCACCTTAGTTGGTTCCCAGAGTTTTGGAGCCTCGGGAACAAGCACGGGTTGATAATGGTCATCTTCTTTCAAAAATTCTTCTTTCTTCTCAACCCTTTCCTTGAATTCTTCTTCAATAACATAGTTCAATGTAATCTAGAAGTACTCAAACTCCACTTGGGTAAGAGAAAACTTTAAAGATGCTGCATCGTCGACGATAAAATCTTGAACCTCCATACGTTCTAATAAAGGTTCCTCCAAGGGAACATCCTCTACCTCTCTAGTATATGCCCCATCAATAAGATTAGTGAGGAAACCAACCTCACTACCATCAGGCTCCACTAGGATAGGCTCAAGAAGGATCTCTTCCAAAGGACACTCACATGAAAGCTCAAAAGTATAAGGCTCTATTAAGCACCCATCTATTTCCTCATTGAATTCTCCCTCACTCAACTTTTCTTCATTCTCAATTTTGGCCTCTTCAAACACCACCTCCCTTGCTTCATTCATCTCCAAATCACTCTCTTTCTCTTCTTCTCTCAAACATCCCTCCTCCACAAAATTTGGTACTATGGCTTCCCCTTCACTCCGGAGGGTAATAAGATTCACCGGTACCATTGGGGTAGGTTGAGGTTGAGGTTGGATGGGGACGGTTTAGGAATATGGTCTTGCCGAGCCATTTGGGCCCATTGATTTTCAATGTTCTCGAGGTGAGCCCTATCATTCTCCTGGTTTTCAGCAATTTGCTTCAGCAACTTCTCTATGTTGGACTCTTGAGTTGGTAGGGATTCTTGAAGTTGAGGGGTAGGTTGGTGATAAATGTGTTGCCAAACTTCTTGATTTTGGTAATTGGGTGAGAAATATTGGATGTTTTGGGTGGAGGGTTGAGTCTCTTGCATGATTCCCAATTGGTTGGTCGCTCCATTAGATACCATCTTCTGTTGCATCTCTTGGACGACGCCCATAAGGAGTTTGATAGTAAGTTGATTCTCCAAGCAATAGCCTCCACTTCCTGAACTCCGGCGGCTTCCCCAAGAAGGTGAATGTTGAAATAATTCATGAAAGAAGACATTTGCTTGATGCTCGGTCTTCATAAGGAACATTCCCCCCGATGCAATGTCAATCAACTCTTTAAGATCGTCTTGAAGCCCATGGTAAAACTGATGTAACAATAACCAATCCAGAAGATTGTGATGTGGGCATCACCTTTGAAGACGTTTGAACCTTGCTCATGAATCGAAAAGAGTTTCTCCCGACTCTTGCTTGAAGTTCAAGATGGCTTGTCGAAGCCTATGCGTCTCATCGGCCGGAAAGAAATGGTGAAGAAAATCCCGGCTCAATGCGTCCCAAGTAGTATAAATGTTGGGTGGACAAATGTCATGCCACATCTTAGCTTTTCCTCCCAAGGTGAGAGGAAAAAGCTTCAGCTTTAAGAACTCCAAAGATACCTTCGCAGATGCACAAAACCAATCCGATCTTCAAATCTTCTAATATGATCAAAAGGATCCTCGAAGCTATCTCCATAGAATTGGTTTCTCTCAAAAGCATCCAGTAGGCATGGTTTGAACTCAAATGTTGCGGTGGGTGGTTGTGGCGGTAGGATGATAGGGTTGCCTCCCGTACCCAATGATGGAACGGAATATGATAGGAGGGTACGGGGTAAACCAACTTGACCCTCAGCCATTAGAACTTGAAAACCTCCTATAAGAAATGAAGAAGCATCAAATTCATTGGAATTGGAACAAACTGATTTCAAGCATGAAAGCAATCTAAACTACTCTTAACCAAAGGAACCTAAAGCTAGGGGCACTTGCTCCCCGGCAACGGCGCCATTTTGTGTAACAGTGGTTTGTGAGATCTCAGTTTTGTCATTCTCTCTCAGGGAGCTAGGGGCCTTGGCTAAAGGTATTGGTCAAGAACGGGTCAAGATTTCTAAGGTCGCATAAGGTGAGGTTTAGGTAACTAAACTAAGCAAACACGATGGAACAAAGAAACTAAGGTCGGGTCAAGGTGAGACAATGGGCTTCGGAGGCTTTTCGGGATGCAAACGGGAACAAGGAGACAGGTTTTGCAATTAGAGAACAACAAGGAGAGAAATCAAGTGGCAATTCCGTTAGAAAATACCAACCGGGCTTCCACTTCCGTGGTAGTCCAGATTAACTTCCCCAAAGTCCACCACGGACCCGGAGGGTTAAAGAAACGGAATTCCCTACTTAGCCTCTATTCACTTTCGTGAGTAGAGTACTAACTATCCCAATTCCAACCTTCCAACTCAAGTGTTGGATGTGTTCGGGGACTGTCGGACCCAAATACATCCCACTTGAGGGAAGGATTGGAGTGGGAAAAGTGATTTCTCACATAGTTACTCACTAAAATTACTAACTCATTCCTAATTACCCATTCACACCCTTAATTACCCCCTAACCCATTAGGGTTCTAACCACTACTCATCACAACAACTAAGCTACCATCAACACAACCAACCCTAGACATGGATTCTAGCAAGGAATAAGCAAAACTCAACCAAAACTATTAAAATGACAACAAGAACATCAAAGCAACAAGGAAGCAATTAAAGGAAAGCAATTAAATCAACAAGTAATAATAAGAGAGATTAAGGAAGGAAATCACCTATTAAAGGTACCCAAGAGCAAGGATGAACAAGAGAAAAGAGTTCCAATCAACAATACTTCAATCTTCAATCCAAAACCCAAATCAAAGTAACAATTTCAATTGGAAATCTCATTAATCACTCACTAATTAAACCCTAATCACTACCTAAAAGCTAACCTATACTCACTCTCCCTCTAGGGGACTCTTCCTAAGAAATCGCAACAAAGGGAGTATATAAACAAGTCAAGTTAGTTGGTAAAATCAAGACTTCGCCACAATATGCGCGAGACTGGGGAGACCGTAGGTACGGTCTCGTTCTGTCCAGCGAAATCTACATGGCGATTTTTTTTCTTCGACAGACCGTAGGTACGGTCCTGGGACACCGTAGGTGCGGTGTACCTGCTGTCTCAGCGAAGTGTTGCTTTGGCGATTTTTGACCTTCGAGAGACCGTAGGTACGGTCCCCAATACCGCAGGTGCGGTCTTGCTCGGCCAGCCTGGGGTAGCGGGTGTCACCGTTGGCGTGGCGGGGGCTACCCTCTGCCTTCCTTCCCTTTGCTCCTTCCTTCATTCCAAGGCATGTAACGCCCGCTACAAGGGTCGTAGCGGATGTTACTTCACTGTTTCGCACCAAATGAAGGGAAGGTGGTCTCGGGTCCACTCCGCCTCGGCTCTCGGTCCGACTCGGCTCGGGAAATCACCAAAAATGCTCTAAAATACCCCTTTTTGCTACGTTTTTGTGTAAAACGCCAAAACCTACAAAATAATCAAAAACATTCTAAAAAGCCATGAAAATAAACACGAAACGAGTCAAAAGCCTAAGAATTAAGGCGTTATTTAGACACAAAATTGGGTCTAAACAAAGCTACACAACATACCTTATACTTTCATTCAATCCAGCTAGATACCTCACGAGAGTTTGAGGTTCATCTTCCTTCAGACCACACCTCCATAGCAGATGTTTGAACTCCTTGGTGTACACCTCGACGCTTTTAGCTCCTTGGGTGAGTTGTTGAAGCTTAAAGTAGTTGTCTTTGAAGTAGCTCACAGGAAGAAACTTAGAGTGAAGTTTCTTCTTCATCTTCTCCCAAGTTCGAATCTTTTCTTTCCCAATATGTTGTCTCTTCTTCTGTAAGTTAGTCCACCATATACTAGCATGCTTTTGAAGTTTAAGAGCAATGTACTTGACTTTCTTTTTATCAGGGACGTCTTTCAGATCAAAGACTCTTTCTACTGTTTGAATCCAATCAAGAAAAACTTCAGGATCAAGATTACCTTCAAATTCAGGAATATCAACTTTGAAGTCAAGTTTCTCTTCTCTAGGCTCACGCCTAGTGTTGGACGAGGCCTCCTAATAGGGCTCACGGCGACCTCTTCTCCACTTTCCTCCTCTCCTGAATCTTTGAGCTCATATTGTTGTAGATGCATGTACTTTTCGAGTTGTTTAGAAAGGTAAGCCACCTTTCCTTCCAATTTTAGCTTTCTCTTACAGTAGTTGCTTAGTAAAGTATTGTTGTTGCTGCCACTGGCCATGATGATGGGATGGATGAGGGCAAAACATGTTTGGGAATGTGTTTGGGGCGTTGGGGATGCGTTTGGGACATAGGGATGATTAGGGTTGCACTGAGAAGAAACCGAAGCTCTGATACCAATTTTGATGTATAACCGGATCAAAGACTAGGGCTTGATCAATTGCACATCAAGGGGAGACATGCAACCAATCTTAGGACTAGGGATAATCACGTAAAAAGGCTAGGGTTTGATGAGATTTGCGTGAGATATGGATCTTTGTGGAGTTTTGAGAGAGAATATGGATTAGGGTTTGAGAGGGAGATTTGAGAGATAGAGAGGGTGACGTGAGGTTGAGAGAGTTTTGAGAGAGAATATGGATTAGGGTTTGGAATGAGGTTGACGTGAATATGGGGATGTTTGAGAGATTGGAAATAGCCTTAGGAAATCAACAAGATAGATAAGAGAATCGGATATTTCAAGAGAATCAAACTTGATACAGAAACACCACAAGTTGAAACCCTAGGGCTACTTGCTCTTCTTCTTAGTTACAAAAACACCTTCTAAGAGTAGGAAATAAGCTCTTCCTCACCACTTGAATTAACACATTCAAGATACAACAGATGTAACGCCCCCAGATTCATAATCATTGGATTGTCACTAAACACCTCATAACCCAATGATTAGCGCAGCGGAAATATAATCCGAAGGCATTACCGCCGTCCACAAATATGGACAAGGCTTATCAATCACAACTAAACACCAACCATATATGTATGACTCTAAACAATACACAACAATCCCGAAAAGGAGTTTTGAACAACATACATAACCTTAACTTTCCATACAAAACCTTAAATCACTTATAATTTACACAAGCAAATAAAGGAATCACCTCCACCTCAAATTCTCATAAATAAGTATGTCAACCATATCCTCTTTATTGCTTAACTATCTCAAGTATGATCCAAGAGGTCATTGCTGCTCCCTGTTCGAGTCCAGTCAAGCTTTTCAAGTCACTTTAAGTGCGGATTCAACTTGTAAGGTACGCATATTGCCTGTACCGTCCTTAAACTCTTTTATTTGAGTTTAATAAGCAAGTGTATTGATATTGAAATTGAATAAGGTATACTTGTTTTATCACTTAATTATGGCCCCGACCCATTGTTATTCGTGCCAATGAGCACTCCCACAGTAAATACTTGACCTAGTGTCAACCCATCCGGATCTCCCGATCGGTCCGGGTATGAGCATACGGAGGCTTACACAGATGATCGCAAAGCAGGGGACCATTAAAGATAATAAATACGGCAAGCATGTTTATTGTTGTTCATTGTTGTTTATCGTTTTATGGTTTTACTGTTTTATTGTTTGCAAAATGAATTGAAATGCACGAAATAAAATGAACTTCTTAAGTTTATTTTACTGTATAGGGGTATGCGTATTGAGTTTCGACTCATTTGCAAATTGTTTTATGTTTTGTTTTAGGTGGTGCCTCTAAGATTAAGGCGAATAAGGCAAGCTCTGATAAAGAAGTCAGTTAAGCAATAAAGAGGATATGGTTGACATACTTATTTATGAGGATTTGAGGTGGAGGTGATTCCTCTATTTGCTTGTGTAAATTATAAGTGATTTAAGGTTTTGTATGGAAAGTTAAGGTTATGTATGTTGTTCAAAACTCCTTTTCGGGATTGTTGTATATTGTTTAGAGTCATACATATATGGTTGGTGTTTAGTTGTGATTGATAAGCCTTGTCCATATTTGTGGACGGCGGTAATGCCTTCGAATTATATTTTCGCTGCGCTAATCATTGGGTTATGAGGTGTTTAGTGACAATCCAATGATTATGAATCTGGGGGTGTTATAATAGAAGAGATCAAACGAGGTTTAGAGAAACACTCAGGAGTAAGAAAAAGATTGGTTGTATTCATAATTCAAGGTTGTGTCCTTCAAACGAGTACAAGCTATGCTATTTATACTAGACTAAGTCTTTATCACACTAGGACTCTATGACTTGGCATCTAAGCTAACTAGAGGGAAGTTATCTAGGATTCCCTTTCCTAATCCTAATTAGTTATAATAGTATGAATCCTTCTAGGACTTGGCTTTCCTAATCCAAGATGGATTAGTTACAAAATTACCCAACCTTATCTAGGATTCCCTAACTTGGCGCCAAAGCACACACTAGACGACTTCTAGACTCTTCTAGAACTTTCTAGACTATTCTAGACTCTTCTAACTTGATGTCCAAGTTTATAGATATTACTTGGCATCTCAAACAACTAATAATAAAAGGGAAATTCAAATGGTAGGCATGAGTTATTGGGTATTCCAAGTGGTGAACACTTTTTTTTATATATTCCAAATGGTAGGCATACTTAGAAAAAAAAATTCAATCCCGTAGACCTCCTACAACCTACTGTTTGAAACTGAAAAAAAAAAGAAAAAGAAAAAAATTCCATCCCATAGATCTCCTTTTCTTCTTTGTTCGTTTACTTTCTTTGTGCTCACCTTTCTCTCCTCTGAATGCAAAAACCCACCCCAACTTGCGAGCAGTGCAAATTTCGTGGGCATATCAAATTTCGTCTTTTCAGCTCCCAAAAAGGGCCAATCTTTGACATCAAAATAAAATTTCAACCAAGTTTCAAGGCTACTCACTCACTAATGATGCAATGCATTTGCATCTTATCGGATACTAGGTAAGTAAAGTTCACTCCTCCAATTACTTATCAACATTCAATTTAATTCTCTAGAAAATAAAGATTCAAACTGCTACAAAGCTCAATTCGTTCCCTGCAATTGAATTTTTAGACAAAACCCGATGAAATTATATGATGTTTTGATTGATGGATGCTATTCAAGAGCCCGGAAATGAAGTTTTAGACAACCCCAGATGAATTTTATGATGTATTTACTTTTGATGGATGCTAGCCGAAACCTATCTAAATGGGCATGTTTTCTTGGGGATGTTATGCTGGAAAAACCCAAAAAAATGCTAACCTTCAGCGCTGGAGATGGAAATGCTAACATTCACCGTCGTTCAGCTGTTCAGGGGAGCGATGAGATGTTGCGGTCGACGACGGAGCGCAAGCGACGACGGCCGACAAGCAACAACGACGTGCAACGACGGCGAGCGACGAGATGCTGCGGTCGAACAATCTGGGCGTTGGGAGGAGCAAGGAGATGCTGGGCGTTGGGAGGAGCAGTCTAAATGTCGCACAACTGGGCAATTGTTCTCTTAATTCAAAACTTTTTTTTTCGTTTTCGTTTTTTTTTTCAGTTTCAAACGGCAGATTGTAGGAGGTCTACGGGATGTAATTTTTTTCTAAGTATGCCTACCATTTGGAATATGAAAAAAAAGTGTTCACCACTTGGAATACCCAATAACTCATGCCTACCATTTGGAATTTCCATAATAAAAAATACAATATAAAACTTGCTACTAAAGATGAAAACATCAAAAATGTGAACTTCAACTTGAAATGGTCAAAATTGTGAAATTCATCTTGAAAGTACCAAAATTGTGAAATTCATCTTGGGCTTGTACTTGGGCCTCTTGGACATGAACTTGACGTGGACCTGGCGTGGACTTGGGCCCCTTAAGACGTTTGGACGTCCTCCTGGAACAATGAGCACACAATATGGGTAGGCCTTTAGGCCTCCACAATAGATCCTTCCTCTTTGGCCCGTTTTACCTCCCTGTAGATAAATTGGACCTCCTTTGTTGGGCTTGGTGTGGGCAGAATTCCATCACGTGCCACTCCCCAAATGTAGCATAGATGCTGTTAAAGGTCTTTGTGAGACCCCTTGGTCTATCAAGAAGCTAGTGGATGACATCCGCTCGATACAGAATGATTTTTCCTCCTCGAGCATCAAACATGTCTATAGGAAAGCTAACTGTGTTGCGGATTGGACTGCTAAAGTCGGGCACAACAATCTCGACATGACTATCTGGGACCCGAATGCAGAGCGATATCTGAGGGACATTTTGTATGGAGATAGACTTGGTGCGCCCCTTAACAGAAGGGTCACCTAAGCTTTTTGTTGTTTACCTTGTAAAAAAAAATGCAGTGACATGTACTTGGATTTCTGTTAAACCATTAACCTCCTGGATCTTCTCAACGCGCGATCAATTCTTTCGCGGCACTTTTTTTTTTTCCTTCCCATACTTATATTTTCTAAATCCCAAACATTTGCCTTTTATATGTAAGACGCTAGTTAGTTACGAAATGGGGTTTCAAGCAACCAACATTGAAGGCCAATGAACCCCATTTAGGATCTCTTCCTAACAAACCCTAATCAACATTGAGGGGGAAAAAATATTGAGGAGAGAGAAATAGATAGATAATGGTGGGGCATCCTCCCCATTTCTCCAATGGGGATGCTTTGGTGCCTAGAAGGATAGATTTTGTTATTGAGATTGAAAGCGATAAGAATATTTATGGAACAATTAGTGTTTGGTGGAATAGTATGATGGATGGCAGTAAAGATTGGCAAAAGGGTGTTTATTTTACCCTCTGTGCTTGTTCAGCTGTTCTAGCCTTTATTGGCTTGGTATGTCTTTCTTCTCAATTCATTCTATCCATTTCATTTTGTGTTTCATCATCTTCTTCATTTACGTACCCTTTTGCCAATTTGGAAGTGTATTACTCACCAATCACCATTTTTAGTGATGATTAATTGTCGACTTTAATCATGATGGGTTTGGTTGATTACGAATATTTTATCCTGTGGGAAAGTTTTAATTGCATGTTGTATAATGTACTTCTTGTTTGCGTTGAGGATGAGACTAGGAAATGGTCCAATTAAACTGTCAACATGCAAAACAAGGAAACACGAGGGAAGTATGGAGTTGTTATAGTATGCATAACTTATCTTGAACCCTTTGTTGGTTTCACATATTGCTAAGTTCTACATAGGTTTCATCGTGATATGTATGCTTTACACTTCATTTAGACACATACATGATAGAAAAATTTAAACCTTTGGAAAAGGGCATGTTTAGGCATGTATATGCACATATGTTTGGCCACTGTGGAACCAAGCTTGTTTAACATGTCGTAGAACCATCTAGATAGAGTGGATTATGATGAATTGATGATATGATGAGATAGAAGGTAACTTGACAACTTCAGTTCTGTAACAGTTTTGGATAGGAAATCTGGAATTCATGACAAAAGGCTTGTAAAAGATACTGTTAGACATCCTGATCTTACTAGGATTGGTTGCCAGATAACCTCTGCCCCTTTCTGCAGTTTTAGACAGTGCACTTAGACTGTATCATTTACTAAAGTTATGAATTCCCAAACTCCCTTTAAAGCAAACACCACATATATGAATTTTCTGTTAAATTGACTGTGGTGTAGATTATCTCATGAGTTGTTGCTCTCATCTTATCAATGTTCAGGTGCAACTTATTCGTATACAATTAAGAGTACCAGACTGTGGATGGACTACGCAAAAGGTCTTCCATTTGATGAATTTTATCGTGAATGGATGTATGGAGCGTTACTTTCTATTCTCTGAATACATGTTTAAATTGTTCTGCTGCTCAGCTAGCTAAAATGTCATTACTGATTTTTGACAGGTAGAGCCATTCTTTTCGGGTGTTACAACAACGTGTCTCAGATGAGGCCACGAGTATGTTCCTTTTGACAACTTTTATTCCATGTCAACTAAAACTTTGCTTTGCAGTAACCTCTGTTACTGATATTTCTGTTGTAGATCCTCCAAATAATGATTGTGGAACTTCCTGGGCTTCTCTTCTTTTCCACATATACACTTTTACTCTTGTTTTGGGCTGAGATTTATCGCCAGGTACTTTTATTTCTTCATCAGATGGATTGACAGTATTTACTTTCATTAGAAAATGTCGGTTGATTGGTAGGCTGTTTCCATGCTGCCCATTTGTTCACCACAGGCTAAAGGACTTCCAACAGACAAAATTCGACCAGCTTATTACATTGTAAATGGTGCAGTCTACATCGTTCAGGTTTATTGATTTGCCTTTTTCTCCCTTTTCTTTCTGAGTAAGTTTTTGCCTGCTTTATCGATTTGAAACTGGACTTTGAAATACAGACAATGCTCTGGATTGTCTTGGGGTTGAGCAACAGCACTGTTGCTCTGCAAGTAGCAAAAGTTTTTGTGTCAGGTAAGCATTATATGCATCGGTTATAGGGGTTTCTGCCTTTAGCTTCTTTTATGTCTGTGATTATGTAGGAAGGACAGCCTTACAGATGTCATACTTTGGCATGCTATCAATGAATATATGGTTGTTACTTGTTTGTGTAGAGAAGACCCTATGGATTTTTCTGATTTTCATTGTTCAAAACCTGATCTTTTGTTCTAGTTTAATATATCCAATTTTGCCTATTGGTTTGACCCAGAATAAACTGCAAATTGGACAAAAGGGGTTAGCCTGAGTTTATATGTATCATCCTATGTATGTAATGAATGAAATGGGACCTGAATATTTCTCATCTAGTTGTTACTTCTCTTTTTCTATGATTACCTGAGGAACTGTTGAACTTTGAAAAGGTAAAATTTAAGGGAGCATCATTTACTATTGGGCTTTTCTCTACATTTTCAAATGGTGAAATGTCATTTTTTTTTTTTTACTAAACTTGATATTTGACATCTTGACATCATTTGTGGGATGTCTATGACCGGAAACTTGCTTAAATGCTACGATGTGGAAAAAGTATTTGTTTGTGAGACAAAGCCAATACAGCTCAAGTATGAAAGATGAACATTGAGTTACAGGGACCTTCAGGCCTCAGAAGAGTTAACTCAATCAAGGGCTCTTTAACAATGTGGGAGCACACACTGCTTCTTTGGTTGTAGACTTCTCATTTATTTAAGCCACCTTTTCACCTGAGGAAATTCTCATCGCTGTTGATATGATCTTAGTGCCTTCTATCCTAGGTGTTCCACATCACATCATCTACAAATCTGTGAAGCATGGCAATCTGTACAATGATCATTCACTCCACATTGATGCTTTTGTCATTTCATTCTGAAGTATCCATACTGAGTAGTCTAAACTTACTTAGCCAATGAAACTTGTCCTTCATTTTAGAATAAATCAATTGGGAATTGAAATATTTGACATTTTGATGTGGACATGGTTAGTATGGGGTAACACTGTTTATGCTGGACTCCTAACTTTGTTTCATTCAACATTTCACAAGGAGATAGTAGCCTTGTGATGGTGTCCCTTAAATCTACTTATTCCTTGTCCCATTTCATAAAGATGTTAATATATCTGTAAAGTCAGCAACATTACCAGGAGGGTAGAAACCATGTTGAGTAATACCTCTTAGTTTGATGATGCAGTTGTTTCGCTGATTGTGGCTCTGGGATTCGTGATATATGGTGTAAGGTAATGATACTATAACTTGTTATGCTGCGAAATTACACCACAAACTTGAGCAATAGGATATTAGGAATATCATACACATGTTGAGTGTCACACCTGTTAACTGGTCATACTTTACAGGTTATTCTTCATCCTAAGGAGCTTTCCCATGGAATCCAAAGGACGGCAAAAGAAGCTCCATGAAGTAATATTCGCAACCCAGCACCCTTTTGTTCAATAAACTAGTTTTACTTGAAAAGTGAGCAAATAATTTCTTTGACATTTTGGGCCTGTAACAGGTCAGCTATGTGGCCGTAGTTTGCTGTACCTGTTTCCTGGGTAGATGCGCTGTTGTGAGTGATTCTGCTTGCTCAGTGAACCCTTCTTTGCATAATGAACTTTTGGTGATGCAATTATCAAGCTATAAGTTAGTGATTATCTATTTATTGTCTTATTTAGGCTGCCATTTCCGCCTTTTTCGATGATGATCTTACTCTGGAAGTTGATGCCATGACTCAACCTCTACCCGATTTTCTTTATTACATGGTAAATTTGTACTTCTGTTTTGCCTGGACCAGGACGTGTAGGGGGTGTGAATATTCAGACGACACTGTCATAAAGTATGTCTTTCAAAATGAGAAACGCCGAGGATAGTGCAGTATATACACTTATAATATTATCCTTTGTTTCTTAACATTTCCCTTGTCACTCAATTTCAGACTGTTGAGATTGTTCCGTCTGCCTTAGTACTACACATTCTACGGAAACTGCCTCCAAAACGAGTTTCAGATGAGTATGATCCTGCCGTATGAAATCTGATCCTTTATTCTGCATATGTGGTGTGACAGTTTTTCCCTTTTGTTTTATCGGGTTCTTCGCAGGAAGCAAATACAATACCAAACTGAGTGGGACTAAAACAGAGATAGTGGCATTGTGTACTTGTGTTGTTGTACAGCATTACTGCATGTCTCCATTGAACTAGAGGTACAAAATTATGCACAGCACAGATTTCACCACTCTTTTGCCTGGTGTTCCTTCGGCTGCACATATGATCTCCTGTAGAAATTGGTTGCCCCATTTTTTTTATTCTTTCTTTTTGGTTTGGGGGGAGATAGAAAATGCTGAATCCTGAATTCAGACACGCAATGGTTCGAATCAATCTTCCAACCTACTGTATATCATTGCACAGATCGAGATTGATTTTATGTACAGTGGATGTATCACTGGATAGTAAAGCATCTTATTTTAGATTTTATGTCAAAAAATTAACAAAGAAATATATGCTAGTTTTTATTTTGTTCATGATTATGGTCAAGTGAACGACAATCCCCGCCAGCCACGTCATTTCTGTGTGTGTGTTATACATTCTCTGTTACAATTTTTTGGTTTCTTTTTTGCCTATACCAGGAGCTATGTTGTTTGATCATTTTACCAGAGTTTATTTTGGTGTGTCTCCATGAAAAGTTGCTTACAGCTTATTGCCAGGAGTGGATGGTTGTGATATTTTACTCAAAATCTTGGACAATATGACTGAGGCTCTGGTATATTGTCCTAGATTCAATTCCCTCTTTGCCGATTGTATTATAATTGTAATGTATTTTGCAGTTCCTCTGTACTGCAGTCTGCACTCAAAAAAAAAATCAAAATTCTACAATAGGGTTTACCTTTTAGTAGCTGAATCTTTTCTCAACAAGCTTATGCTCTTGTTTGCTGAGATAGAATTTTTTAGTTATGATTTACATAGCTAAAAGATCAGCAGTTAAGCTATGTTTGGACTTTAGATTGTGATGAGGATTTGTTTGAATATGTAAACTCTTGTACCTTGGACTCATTGACATTTCATGCATGATGAAGAGCGTACGTCGTCCAACAAAATGGTCGGATATTGTCAAATTTCGGCCTATCAACATCTGACCCAGCAAAATGGCCCATCAATACGTGATAAGCCAAATTTGGCCGTTTACTTTTCTACTCTTATATATATATATATATATATATATATATATATATAGTAAAATTAGATTCTAATAATCCATACTTCCCCCAATTGTACAACAATAATCCATACTTTCATTTTGGAGTAAATTACATTTACCCTACCTGACATTTATGGTAATAATTTTTATACATATGACATTTGTGAAATAATTTTTACCTTACCTGATATAAAGTGTTCATATATTTAAACCCCCTAAGATATTTTATAATTGATTTTTGTTGGGTTTTCCGGTGAATATCAAAAAGATAAATAAGAATTGACTTTTTTTACCCTTGATATTAATTCATATGATTTTCAATTAAACATGAATTGACATTTTTACCCTTAATATTAATTTATATGGCATTTAAACATCAACCTTTTCTCTACTTTATTTCTTCGAAAACCCAATTCCTCCTCATTCTGAAAATGAAAACCCAATTATAAAATATCTTATAAAATATCAAGGGTAAAAAATCAATTATAATGGAAGAAATATCTTATAATGAAAATGAAAAATGAAAATGAATTAATATCAAGGGTAAAAAAAAGTCAATTCATATTTATCTTTTTAATGTTGCTGGAAAATCCAACAAAAATCAAATATAAAATATCTAAATCAAATATAAAATATCTTAAGAGGTTTAAATGTATGAACACTTAATGTCAGGTAATATAAAAATTATTTCACAAATGTCGGGTGTGTAAAAATTATTATCACAAATGTTAGGTAAGGTAAATGTAATTTACTCTTTCATTTTGTATTCTGGTGGTCCAAAAAAAAATTAGATTGTAGTGTGACGCCGCAGAGTCAGTTGGTGGTGACTCGGTGGTTAGCTGACGTGTACAAGTGAGAGTATTTTTGACAGATAAATTATTATTCTAGTTGTATTCTAGTGGTTCCATTTAAATTGCTATTGTAGTCTAGTAGTCTGATTGTATTTATTATATTTTGGTAGTTTCATTTCATAGTTGATTATATTTTGGTGGTCCGAATTTTTGTTCAAACACACTCTCGCCGGTACACGTCAGTAAACCACCAAGTCACCACACTTGACTCGGCGGCGTCCCACCAAAATATAATTTTATTATTTTTTTTGGACCACCAGAATACAAAAACAAAGTATGATTATTGGCAAACAAAATGTGAAAGTATGGATTATTAGAATCCAATTTTCTTTTAAATATATATATATATATATATATATATATATATATATATATATATATATATATATATATATATATATATATGTAAGAAACGGATCCGATAGGAAGAGACTTTAGATAGGAAAGTAGGAAGGAACGATCCAGTACGTTAGATCTCGATCCAATGGCTGAAATTATGTCGTTGACACAGGTGAGAATTGGACTGAAAACCACTATCTAGCATTCAAATACAGCTGGTGATTTTCATTTATTGAATTAAAAAAAATAAAATTTGTTTTGTTATGTTAATTAACGAGAATCAAGGGAGAGTATATTCCCTTGCCAAAAATAACATGCGCTGGTTTGAAGCAAGAGAGAAGTAATTCTCTGATGTTTATGAAATCAAAAATTATCATATTCAACTCGCTCATACATGATTTGGGGTGATTGAGATTGAAGAATATCATAACAGAGGGATTCAACAACGTCTCGTTCATACATGCACGTTCGTGAAAAATGGAGACTAGCTCACAGGTTCGTCTCACATTTCTTTGTCCAACCAATTGATTTGTAGTTTTTGTCAGGCTCAAATCGGAATGGGTTGCAGATAATTCGGGTTTATGATAAACAGTGAGCTGAGATTATGGAATTGCTCTCACCCACATGCATTCTCATAACCATAGTCAAATACTGCGCGACCACCGATGTTTTGTGCATTAAGCTTGGGGAGGCAAGCAACGGGAAAGATCGGAAGGGGAGAGGGGGCATGGGGGTTTGTCATTGGTCATAGAATTGTAATGGGACGAGACACTAATATGATCATACTGTGTAGCAACAATGGCAACAAAGTGACCACATTAATTACGATTGACCTAAGAGAGAGATACAATGCTTCACTGGACACACACAGGACAACAAAGATGCAGGAGGTTGTTGTTAGTCATATAATTATAATGGAACACCACACAATAATTTGACCACACTGTGTCCCAATAATGGTCAATAAGTGAACACACTTGTAATTAACGGCCTTAACATCTAAGTGTTACGCCCGTGACACCAATGATTTCAACTTGTTTTGTAGGGTTATTCCCCTGCCCCTATAAAACATCCCTTATTTGGTCCACAACTTGTGAAAATTAGAATATTGATGAAATAAAAACTTATGGGTATTTGAAAACTCTTCTCTAAATCTTCAATCTTGCTTTATTCCTTGTAATGGAGGTGCTATTGGAGTTGTATATTTAGAGGTTTAGTGATGATTCCTTTATCTCAACTTTCGTTGGATCTTTTTGGCTAGTTAAAGGAGTTGGTCGTGGAACTCTTATGCAACCTCTTTGGGAGTCTAGATCAATGTGAGGAGTCTTTTTTTTATCATTGATCATATGTTTTTGTTATCAATCTCCCAAAAAAACTCTAAAATTTGTGGTGTTTGATGAGTTCCATGGTTGGGTATTTCACAAATCATTGACTGCTCATTATTTACAGCACACATGTCAAATTATTTTTAGTTGGAATCAATATCTTTAT
Source organism: Portulaca oleracea (assembly GCA_029582165.1). NCBI lineage: Eukaryota > Viridiplantae > Streptophyta > Magnoliopsida > Caryophyllales > Portulacaceae > Portulaca > Portulaca oleracea. The sequence continues at coordinate 1,431,533 of CM055876.1, forward strand.
GCAGTTTCGTATAAGGAAAAGAATGTCGACATATGGATTTCCCAAGCTTTGCATTAGCGAGATTAAACTGAGAATTGTTGTCTATTACTGTTATAACAATTTTTCATAAATTTTAACCAAAAATGTAATATTATATTTTCATGATAATATTTTTATTAATTCATTACACATGTTAATTTAAGTAGTCAAAATCTTTTTTTTTTTTTGCGGTGCAAAGTTTTAAATATTTAACAAACACAAAATTTGGAAAATTATTATGTGATGGAGGGGAATGGAGAGGAGAATAGGCGGCGAAGAAATCCGGCTGGGTACCTTGATTTGATTGGTTTGAATTTCCTTTACCTTTTCCTTAATTTTGAAAAAAAAAAGATTTCAATGTTGCAAAACACAAAAAAAAAAAGGATAAAATAGATTTCAATATCCGACGTCGTTTTCTGCCTGTGCAGCGAAACGCACATGCGCACGCATACGCTAATGGGCAAAAATTAATTAAAGTGCAAAACCAAAAAGGCGTCGATTGGACACGCAGTTACGCACTTCCCATTTCCCCGTCAACGACCCCCACACAGAGAGAGAAGAGACACAAAAACTGTTTAGAGAGAGAAACACAACGCAAGTTCAAGCTCAGGCCTCCCCCTCACATACATATAAATTTAGAGAGGGAGAGAGACACACACACACATCTCTCAATTTTCCTGCATTTCATTCTCTTCTCTCTTCCCGTCGCTTTCTCACTCCCCATTTTCAATCTCTCTCTCTAAGAATACTGCAGCTGATTCGCATTTGTATAGCAGTTCGTCGATTTCGTCTCAATCGCAGTGAATTTTGATCGATTAAGACTCTGATTCCGAAGAAAATGGGGGCGGCAGGGTCCAAATTAGAAAAAGCGCTCGGTGATCATTTTCCTGAAGGAGAACGGTACTTCGGTTTCGAGAATTTCGGCAATACTTGCTACTGTAATAGCGTCTTGCAGGTTCGTTCGATTCTCCATTTTGTTTTTGATTTCATCTTCTTGCTTTGTTTAGGGTTTTGAGTTTGAATGATGTTTTTTTTTTATTGCGCTTCAATGATTGATTGCGATTTGATTGTAATTCGTATCTTCTTTTGCTAGTTTGATTGAATTTCGCGGTTTCTGTGTGAGAAACTGAGAATTAGACGTCCTTATAGTGCGACTCACATTTGATGTGGAGGTTAATTTCTATTTTGTTATTGATTGAATAAACATATATTTTTTTATTTTTTAAGCTTTATTGGAGGACTTGGCATGGCAAATCTCATAGAAATAGGATCGTTCACGAATAGCAGTCATGTCTCCTTTAGTTTCAATCAATTTCATTACAATTCCATTGATTTTGTCTCCAATTTGGCAGTTTGAATTTTGTGGCATTGATGTGAGAATGAAGCATTTTCATTGCCCACGTTTGATGTCGACTTAAATTCTAGTGTGATAATGTCCATTTTCTACGATAAAAAGAACATAGGGCGATAGGAAGGTGAAAAAAAGGGAAAATTAAATGACCGAATTTAAGATGTGGTCCAGGGGCATATAGCAATGGCGAAAATGTCCATTTTCTAAGATAAAAGTTCTCCTTATGGTAAAGCAATTACTGTGCGATTTTAATGTGATCTTGATTAGTTCTCCCCCAACTTTTGTATCAGGTTTTGTATTTCTGCGTCCCATTCCGAGAGAGATTGCTGGAGTACTATGAAAAGAACAAAAATCATGCTAACCCAGAGGAAAACCTACTGACCTGTTTGGCAGACTTATTTGCTCAGGTAATGGATTTAATTATCATCAAATCATGGCTATTCATTTGCCTGTATGAATGGTAAGGTCTTTGGATGAGCTCTTCAAGTTTCCTTTCTTTGCAATCATCCCAGACGAAATTTGTTCGGATTCTGAACAAGCCATCTACTGTCTATGGTGACTCACGTTTCACATGCATCCCTGGTTTTGAAGAAAAATTAGGTTAATTTATTCAACTCTGTCCAACAGAGAGCAATGTTGCAAAGTGCAATCACTTCTAACTTGGATAGGAAGCCAGAATATAGTTTCTTTGTTCTGTTTCCTTTCCCTTACATCATCTGTTCGGTAAAGGACAATATAAATGTTTCATTCTCCTATGAGGGTAATTCGTAATGAAATATCTCTTTTAAATTACAAAAAGTCATGTTTGGTTCCCCTGGGAGTTTCTTGTTGTTGTTGTTGTTGTTGTTGTAAAAAGTCTTCTTTGGTCTTCATGCTCGGATAGTTGTGCTATTAATTTGACTGAGAAAACTAAAGGGTGATTATCAATAAACCCTGGGGTCTTTGCAGATTGAAAAATGTCTGAATCTGGTCCATTTTGATAAAGTTCATGGAGTCATTGAGTCTTGCAGCTCATTGTCTGCATGAATAATGATTTTAAATTATGTTGCAAGCAGTGCTGCAAAACCTCTTGAAAGGACAATGAAAATAGAGCAATGACTGGGAAACCGGAAACTTGGGAGCACCAGTTTTCAATTTACACAAATCATGTGGTCTTTTTATGGCTGTCTAATTAGCTTCTTTTCTTTTTTGGCCTGTCTGATCAGATTCTGTTCCTATTTGCTGCAGATTAGTTCGCATAAGAAGAAGACAGGTGTAATTGCTCCAAGGCGCTTTGTACAGAAAGTGAGGAAAGAAAATGAACTTTTCCGAGGTTACATGCATCAGGTATGTTACAAAGGATTAGCTATGCTTTGTGAGTGCAATAGTTTGTTGCGTCTGGCGTCTGCTTCGTATTCTGAACAATAGGGCGTATTTGAATGAATCAAAGTTGAAATTTTTTTTTATGAGATTTTAGTTTTCTACTGAAGGCTATATGAACTGAGAAACTAGTTGTTTTGATGAAGTCATGCAGCCTCAATCTGTGAGCTATACTAGATGTTCAGATCTAAAAGCTGATTAATAAGTATCCACGTTCTCCTGTATATCCCTGTGTCATCAACCAGTGTATTGGATCTCATGGGAATCTGCACCCATAAAATTTCTGTTGTTGTACAGGATGCTCATGAATTTCTGAACTTCTTGTTGAATGAACTTGTTGACATACTTGAGAAAGAATCTTTGTCCGTAAAAGATAGCTCAGAAAACTTATCTAATGAAAAGATTGCAAATGGATCAACAAATGGCCAAGCTAATGGTGTGCACAAGGAACATCTTGCTACCTGGGTTCATAAAAATTTTCAGGTTAGACTTCTTATAATCGTTCAACTACACATGTCCTGTCTTTCATAAGCTATGAATTTTCAGTCATCCATGATACGGATTGCAGAAGTGCAAGAGCTCTACCAAGAGCTGTCCTGGAATTCTCCTGTTGTATGTCTGATTTGTTCCCAGGACTTGCGTGAAGCATAGTATTGAAAAGCATCTCCTAAATATAGATAACTACAGGTTCGTAACCTTTTGTTAGATAAGAGACTGATGGACCAGGAATAATATTCGAAAGGGTCAAGCTGTCTGTGTTTCTAGAGTTATGTAGGGTGGTGCTTATTTTTTGTATAATACTGAATCTGAAATTTAACCATACAAATGGAATCAAGAGAGTAAAAAATATGGCTGACACCTTTCCAAATTAAGTCTGATGAGCACAAGTTGTATGGGTGGGAAAAAAAAAGAAAAAGAAATTGTTACTCCTTAGAAACCATGAAGTATGTGATTCTTAAATGTGCATCAAGCAGCAGCAGGTATGGGCATGCTATTAATTGTATCCCTTGATAAACATGGAGTAGTCTCCTCTTGTGCACCGTGGACCACATGGATAGAATTGTGTGCAGATTTAAGGCAAAACTTGATGGAGTATCAACTAATTCCCCTTTTGCTTGTAAGAAAATGATCAGATACCTTCTTTACTCCAGATAAGGCAGGGTAATGATGAGTTTCATTTGTTTTCATAGTTTTTACCTCATATAGTTTGTAGTGAATCTTTTTATGAGATAGAAAAGTCGTGTGATTGGTTTCATGGTGTCAACAATATGGTCTCTTTTGTGGTTGCTGATGATTGGATACAAATGCAGGGTATATTGACAAATGAAACCAAATGCTTGAGATGTGAGACGGTGACAGCCAGAGATGAGACATTCTTTGATTTAAGTCTTGATATTGAACAGAACAGCTCTATTACAAGCTGCCTCAAGAATTTCAGCTCTACAGAAACTCTTAATGCTGAAGATAAATTCTTCTGCGACAAGTGCTGTAGGTACGTGCTATCTACTACTACTCCATTTCCTCAGTTGTGTGCTGCTTTTTGGCGAAACAACCAATCCATCTATGGAACAACTCTTTTTGCTTGTAGCACTGTTACAAATACGGCAATAACCATCAGCCTAGACCTCAATGCCTCTTGCATGGACAAGATAGGGGAAGATATTGAGGCTGGACCCACAAAAACTTTTTGTATAACTAGCCACAACAGTGACGGTGGAGTATTATCCACTTTTGTCACCTATGTGAAATTGATGGGTACTCCGATTATAGTGTTACAATCATTCCATTAAAATATGAAGACAATCAAAATAGACCTATCTCTTTTATTGCCTGGAGTAATTGGTTCCCCCCAAATGAAATGCAGCCTCCAAGAAGCTCAGAAGAGGATGAAAATTAAAAAGCCTCCCCACATCCTTGTGATTCATTTAAAGAGGTTCAAGTACATGGAGAATCTCGGGCGGTACAAGAAGCTCTCTTATCGAGTCGTGTTCCCACTAGAGCTAAAATTGACAAATACAGTGGAAGATGCGGACTCCGAATATTCCTTATTTGCTGTTGTTGTACATGTGGGAAGCGGACCAAACCACGGGCACTATGTGAGCCTTGTCAAAAGCCACAACCACTGGCTATTCTTCGATGATGAGAATGTGGAGATAATCGACGAGTCTGCTGTGCAGACATACTTTGGATCAGCACAGGAGTACTCCAGCAACACGGAGCATGGATACATCTTGTTCTATGAAAAGACCACCACCAACACACCCTAACCAAATGGTTGATCTCTGCCTTCCTACCTTGACTTCTATGTACGTGTGAAATGATCTTTAAAAAACTTAGAATGATCTTTCTTTCTTATGTTTGTCGTCTGTACAGTGACAAGTATCGTTTTAATTCTTTTCACATTCCTCGATTACTTTAGGGCACTTGCGTGCTTAGCGGTCAGTTTGACACCATTTTCATTTTATTTTAAATTTTTTTGGAAAAGAAAAAAAGGATAGGTTGCAATAGATAGGTACTAGCATTCAGGCAACGCTTTTGAATAAATGTACATTATATTAGATCTTATGCAACGGCTGGTGAAATGGTGTTAAGTAGATTTCTTGCTAACTAATTCTTTCGTCATTTATACTGTATTGTGAGGCAAGATCATAGATTTCTGTCTTTATAGAAAGAAACTACGATCTAACCGTGTTAGTGGCAGATAGAGTATGCAGGTGACTTGAAAAAAACCTCATTTTTGTTAGGCTTTTCTAGTCCAACTTCTGTGCTTTTGCATCTTTCAGTTTCTTATTTACTTCCTTACTGTGGAACTGTTGCATACATAAGACAAATTATCAGTTAAATTCATCTCTAAGAAATACAGATGACTCTTTGCTTCCTTCTAAACATCAGTTATTCAGGTCTATGATAAAGTTTGATTATTTTTCTTTTTCTTATAGAAATGTTAATGTGTTGGCGGGATCACATTAGGGTTTATTAGGGTTTGTCGTTGCTGCTGCTTAAAGAAATGCTAATCATCTTAAAATGATCTATAGCTTCTGCAAATGATTTAACATAGAAGGTATAGAATCAACTTTCACTATTTTTTCCTTCATCCATCTATTCTCATGTGCACTTGCCTAAACGGCTCAGTTTTTTTTTTTTTTTTTTTTAATTTCCGAAGGTGCCTAAACTGCTCAGTTAAGCCTAACATTTTAATCAGAAATGTGCAATGTGCAAGGATCGAAAATGCTTCACTGTTAATTCGTAAACGAAAAAAAAAAAGATGCCTCCAACCTATATCTATATCTATGTACATTATTAAAAAAAATGTTAGTGTGACCCGCTCCGGAGCAAATTTCGAAATGAAATTTGATAATACCTGTTGATCCTAGACCGTAGAAATCACAACCATTTGTAATATGTATCTTTTAAACAATAAAAAAAAACTACAATGAATCAATGGAGGAGCCTCCTCCTAAGCCTCCTGACCCCCCTTCTTGTAATGTCTCCTTCAATTTAGATTCCTCTTTTGTTCCTTCTTCTTGTTTCGTTTTTACAATTGCCCCCATAGAAGCCTTTTCAAGCTTTCATTTTGCCCAGCTTTTGGTTTCGATTCACCCAGTTTCACCATGGAGGAAATTAGCTTCTTGAAAATCGTTGTCTTTACCCATCGCCTTCCAGTTCTGGTCATGAAAATTTGGCTTATCAAGGCTGTTGTAAGCAGTCTCTCAATCGCTCGATGTGGAAAACGCTCCCTGTTGTGTTACTCGAGAATTGTTGAACCAATTCTGCTTTTTTCCTTTCTTAGCTTTTGGTTGGAGAAAGTTAATTGCAGATTTGGGATTTCTCATATCTGGGTCAGAGTGCATGGTTTGGTTGACAACAATCGCACAGTTTATTGTCAAAGCTTTATCTACATTGACAACCGAGAACAACGTACGGTGAATCCTATTGCTATTTCAGGTGATTTTGTTCCTTTTCTGGGTCTTTATTTACAAAAGAGTTTTTGGTGTTTACTGTTTTTATTGGATGTTTTTTGGTTTTCTTTGTACTGGTGCTGCTTGTCTCTCTGGCTTTCCTCGATTGCAATGCTTTGTTTGTTGCTTGGCTTATTGTTTGTGTGGTCGATCTTAGCTATCGTCCTAGGTTTCGAGATCCTCTATAAAAGGGGTTGGTTGTGGGGTTTCCTTTCTCAGCCCTCCCTCGGTCTAGTCTTCTATTGCCTCTTTGCTGCCATCTCTTTTCCCCGTTAACCCTCTGCCTTTTGATAATGCTAATTCTCTCAGCAACATCTCAAATCCCTCTTCTGTCCCTTCTCCCGGGCTTTTGAGTGCGGATTCAATGGATGGTAGGGGGGATGGAATTTCAAGTCCGACCCCTCAACCCCTCGAGAACTCGTACTCGAAGGCTCTCAAGTTCGGTGTGGGTAGTTCGAGTGGTGTTGAAATTGCCTCTCCTGGGAAGGGAAATGGTGTTGCTATTGATCTGAGTGCGACTCTTCAGGGGTCCACTCAGGTAAACTCTCTTAACTGTCATGAAGCCATTGATTGGGACTCTCTTATCCCCCCTCCTGCTCCTCAAGATCAAATTGAGGAGCTTAATGCTCTCTGTCTCTTGGGAAAGATTTGGGGTGACTTTGTTGCCCTCAACATCATTGTTACCAAAACCAAAGTCGATTGGAAAGGTGCGTGGCCAAACCGATTATATAGATTCGCAATGGTTGGACCACCTTTAGGTTCTCCAACGTCAAGACAAAAGCGGGTGTTCATTGAAAGACCTGGTTTGTCAATGGTTTTAACCTTGTCTTTATCCATGGCAACCGTTCTTTGACCCTTATAGCCATCCCATTTCTGCCATTGACCAGTGGGTTCGAATTCCTAGGCTCCCCTGGGAATTTTGGAACCTCCACTCCTTGTCCCTTCTCCTTAAATCTGTTGGGTCAGTGGTTAAGTTGGACCAGCACACCTGCGTGCCAAAAGGGAGGTTTGCGGGGTTTGTGTTAATCTTGACATCTCTAAACCGCTTAGAGGTAGCCTTACCATTGCCAACGAAAAACTCCCTTACTATCCCTCTAATTTCTGAAGGTCTGCATGAAGTTTGCCCTCTCTGTGGGAATGAATCTCATTTGGTGGAAGCCTGTCATAAGTTTCAAGTCCAGTCTAAAATCGAGGTAGTTGTTGAAAAGTTTGAGCAACACTCTCTGTCTCCGGTTGTGAGTTCCCCTGCTGCCCCCTCTGGGACTCACGATTCGAAGGATCGTTGGGTTCTTGTCACCCCGAAACGAAGAGCTAAGGGTAAGATGCCTTCTAGGTTCGGCCGGGAAGCTAAGGGTTTTGTAAACCTTTCTTCGGCTGATCCCGTTAAGGGGAGTGGTTCTACTAAACCTTCTTTGGTTATTAATGAAGATGGGGAGGTGATCCCTGAAACCCTCCAGCCTGTCATCTCCTCCGACCCGATTGTGGACCCCGATATCATCTTGGCTAACTTAGTCAAGACTAAAGTTGATGAGAATGAAGTTCCCATTGATCCTTTGGATGAGATGGCCGACTGCGAGGAGGATTTCGCTGATAATGCGATTGATGCTATGCTTAAGGATTTTGAGGATTGTGTTGATGTTCCTATGCTCTCTGACTCTTCCAAGAAGCGTAAGATGATTGAGGATGGAGAAGAAATCTCCTCCTCTCCTAAGTTGGGTTGATGATTTGTACGTTTTGTGTTATTTTGCTAGCAGCCTGCTTTTGGTTTTGCTTGTTTTTTATGGCTGAAATTCCCTACTGGATTGGTTCTGTCAACCAGCTTCCCAAGTTATGTTTGTTTGTTGTTCTGGCTATCCCCACTTTTGTTGTCAGGGGCTTTGAGTTTGGTCTTTTGTTCGCTCTTGGAGCTTTTGTATTTCAATATGCTTTTCCTATAATTCAAGCTGGTTGTTGTTTTTCGTTTGTGCCTTTTTTATGTTGTATGCAGCTGGTTGGTTGTTGCGTTTCTGGGTTGGTTAAGGTTTTTGGTCTCCATTGTGATGACTTTCTTAAGTCTCTGATTTATGTTCCTTATGGCTGGTCCCGTTTGAAGCTTGTTGGACCTAGTTTTGTTGCCATTATTACGAATAGGCAGCCTAAGTTATGGGGTCTTGCCCATCTTAGTTTAGTTGTCATTCTTAATTTTAGGCAGCCTAAGTCCACTCTCCCTTTTGTTATTGTTAGGGTTGACCCATGGATTTCGGCCTATGATGGTTCTGCTTCTGTGGTTTGGTCTCCTGAGGCCTTTATTGTCCCTTGCTTCCCCTTGGTCAATGATGAGAGCCCTTATTTGTTTTTCTATCCTGAGACCTTTAAGAATTCTCTTTTTTTGAGAGTCCTCGTTTTAAAGGGGTTGGTTTCAGGTTGGTTTCAGAGTTTACGCTTGATTTTCTCTCTGGTTGGTGACTTCTTTAAGACTAGTAGTTCCTCTTGGGTCAATTGTATTTTTTGGAAGTTTGTCCTCTTCCTTTGCTTCCCTAATGTTGGACTGTGGTGTTTGCTAATGCCTAGGTCTTGTGAGAACGGTTCCTGGGGTGCTGTTCAGCTTGAGATCAGAAGATGGTTGTTTGATCGAATCTGGGTGTTAATTTTATTGTTTTCTGACCTCTCCGTTTATTGTGTAATTTTTTTATCTTTAAAGTTTTGTCATTGTAATCCTCAGTCAGTATTTATTTTGTATTGGCAAGCTCCTTTGTTTTTGTTCTTGGAGGTGGACTTTTATTGGCTAAATCTTTTGGCGAGTGAGGGTTTTACCATTGGTAAACCTTCCAAGGCTTTATATCGAAATCTTCTTGTGGAATTATCGCAAATTGGATTGATAGCTTCTGTGGATAACATTGAAGAAAGCTTGTTCTTGGTTCAATCGTCCCCCATTCATGGGTTAAAAACCATTGTTGTGGTGAAAAGACTTTTGTTGGGATCAATTATGATCCTTGGAAGGAAAAAAGATTACTCTAACATTGACAATGTTGGGTTCTTCAGCATTCCAGGGTATGATTTTTATCGCTCTTTTGCTATGTACGTTAATGGTCCATTTACTCTTCTATTGGGTTTTATTAAATGAAGATTTTGTATTGGAATATTCAAGGTGCAAAAAATGAAGCAAAAATTGCTGAAATCAACCTTGTCCTTAATAGCTTAAAACCAGACATTACCTTTTTAAGCGAAACTTTAGTTAATTCGCTTAATACAAATAGAATTTTGAAAAAGTTAAGTTGTGATCGGTCAGAATGGGTGCCGACAGTAAATCATACTGGAGGAATTTGGGTCCTTTGGAATAATGCCAACTTAGAAGTCCACATTTTGCAAAAGGATGCTCGTGCCATTCACCTTTATGTTAAAGATAGAAAATCAAATATTGAAACTATAATTTCTGGTATTTATGCCCCTGCTAAAGAGAGAGAGAAAGCAAGTTTTTGGGAAAATTTAAAACTCCTAAATCTTGCCTTTCATCTGCCTTGGTGTATAATTGGGGATTGTAATGAGCTACTTCTCCCCTCCGATAAAAAAGGAGGGGCTGTGGTCCATCAGTCCAGTTGTGTCCGTTTGTCGAACTTCCTTCAAGCTATTAATGCTTCGGATATTGTTCCCACTGGGAGAATTTTTACTTGGAAAAAACGAATTCATGGACATCTGGTCTTTGAAAGGCTAGATAGACCAATTGTTAGACAAGATTGGTACAATCTTTTTCCCAAAACATCTGTAATTCATGGTCCCTTTTCCTGCTCTGATCATAGTTATGTCTTGTTGGATACTGACCCAGACCTTAAGAGTACTAAGAATAGACAATTTCGCTTCAATCAAAATTGGCCTTCTTATAGTGAAGTTAATAAAATTGTCGAAAATGGGTGGAAAGGTAATTTTAAAGGCCATTTAATGTTTAAAATTACAAGGAGGTTAAAGCATATAAAAATGGATTTGAAATCTTGGAGCAGAGCTTTCTTCCGAAATTTTAATGATAAGATGGAGCAGAATGCAGCTAAACTGAAAGCAATAGATGATAAGCTCATTAATGACCCCAATAGCATTCGCCTTAACCAATGGCAACATAGATTAATCAGACAAAGAGAAAAAATGTTGTTGTTTAATCAAAAGTATTGGACAAAATTTTCTATGAAAAATTGGTTAACGCAAGGAGAAAGAAATTCTTCTTTCTTTCATAGAGCGGTTACTTTTCGAAAACGGAAAACGGTTGTTCAAAGGCTCAAGGATCCATCTGTAGTTTGGATTGAAGATGAAAAAGAGATTCAAACTCTTTTCGTTAAGGAATTCGAATCCAGATTTACCTCTGGCTGCATTACTCCTTGTTGGGATGGGGTTAACCTTCCTAAGCTTTCTATAGATCAAGCTAATTCTCTTATAGCTAATGTTTCTAGAGAAGAAATTAAAGAAGCCCTTTTCCAAATTGATACTGCTAAAGCCCCTGGGCCTGATGGGTTTGGAGTGGTGTTCTTCCAAACATATTGGGAGCTAATTGCAAACGACCTATATGGTGCCATTCAAGATTTTTTCTTAAATGGTAAGTTATTGAAAGAAGTTAACCATACGTTCATAGCACTGATTCCAAAGGTGGATGATCCTTCTTTGCCTAATCATTTTAGACCAATTAGCTTTTGCAACACTATTTATAAGATTATAGCAAAAATAATGGTGAATCGGCTTAGGCCTCTTTTACAGGTCCTTATTAATCCGACCCAAAGTGCCTTTGTTCCGGAAAGGCACATTCATGATAATGTGTTATTGGCTCATGAAATCATGCATAAGTTTGGGAGGTCTAATAATAAAACCCCTTGGATAGCTCTAAAACTAGACATGGAAAAAGCATATGACAGAATTGAATGGAGTTTCCTTATAGGCGTCCTTAACCAAATGGGGTTCCCTTCTAAATGGACAAATTGGGTTTTTGAATGTATCTCTTCTGTCTCTTACTCAGTATTAGTCAACGATCAACCCTGTGGTATGATAAAGCCGTCTAGAGGCTTGAGGCAGGGAGATCCTTTATCTCCTTACCTTTTTCTTCTTTGTATGGAAGTTCTTTCTAGAAAGCTCATTGATCTCAGTGTTGTTAAAAAGAATGGGATAGGAATAAATATTTGCAAGGGAGCCACCACCATCCCGAGTCTCTTCTTTGCGGATGATAGCCTTTTGTTTTGTAAAGGTAAAGAAAATGCTTGTAACTTGCTGAAGAACACTCTGGACAATTTTTGCAAGTCTTCTGGTCAACTTATAAATTTTCATAAGTCAGTGATGGTGTTTTCTGCTAAAACTTCACCTAGGAAAAAAGATGTGGCCCAAGGGATTTTTAACATCCCTGTTAGACAATCGTTGGGCAAATACCTTGGTTGTCCTTCTGTGAATGGGCAAAAGAAAATTGAATTGTTCTCCCACGTCATTGAAAAGGCTATTAAGAAACTCTCGAACTGGAAGGCAAACTCTTTATCTAAGGCTGGGAGATCAATTCTCATTCAGACAAATTTAGAATCTCTACCTGCTCATACTATGCAGTGTTTCCTAATGCCTAAAAAAACAGCTGATCAGTTAGACAGTACAAGCGAAATTTCTTTTGGAAGAATTCGAAAGCGGTATGCCAATGATTGCGTGGGACAAAGTTTGCAAGCCAAAAGATCGGGGCCTTGGCCTCGGAAATCTCATGCGATCAACCTTGCTTTCCAATGCAAGCTAATTTGGAAGATTTTCCATGATGATAATAGCCTTTGGGTATCACAAATGAGGCAAAAGTAATTCAAAGCAGGTGGTAATTCTTTTGCCTCTCAACCTAAATTGTCAGACTCCTGGGTTTGGAAGAACTTACATAAAGCTTACAATTTTTACAAGTTTGGGCTTAGATGGAAAATTAGTAGCAGTTCAATTTGTAAAATTACGGGTGATAATTGGTGTCATCAAAAGCCTTTATTTAATATTTGTAATTTAAATAGAGGATATTTTGATGATAGTCTAAAAGTTAGTGACTTCATTTTAGGCGATAAGTGGGATATCCCTAAAGTTACAAGTATCCTTGATCCAAGTGCTGCAAAACTAGTTTTCTCCGTCCCTATCCCTTCCTTCGCTCAGGAGGATAAGTTGTGTTGGGGACTTACTAGTGATGGAAATTTTTCTGTTAAATCAGCTACCTGGCTCTGTCATGGGCTTGATAAGAAAAGCAATTGGTAGGGAAGATGGATCTGGAATTTGGATGTACAACCTAAGTTAAAGACCTTCCTTTGGCAAATTTACCATAATAGCCTGCCTCTAAGAGGTAACCTAGTCCGACGAGGTGTCACCATGGACCCAACTTGTGCTATGTGTTTAGAACATATTGAAACTTATCAACATCTGATTCACCAGTGTCGATTCACTGAGAAAGTGTGGCAAACCGCCAAGGTCCATAATTGGTTACAATCCACAATTGATTGGCCACTTGATTCTAGTGGTAAGGATATCCTCTCATACTTTCGGGCCACCTTCACCAATTTGGAGCTGAAGAGAACTACTTACCTCATCTGGAGCATTTGGAAGGAAAGGAATGCGTGTACCTTTAACAAGGTCGTCTTCAACCATGTCAGAGTCATAATCCGTACCAAAAAGAACTTTGCAGAGTGGCAAGCCAGAAGTTCCTTCAATGGGAGTTCGACCTCTTTTAAAGGTCAACCTGTGTCGATACAACGCCAGTACTATACGAAACATGTTGGTTGGGAGCGACCCAACCCTGGGTGGGTCAAACTTAACAGTGATGGTTCTGTTAACAATCTAGGAGGCTGCGGTGGGTTTGTTATCCGAGATTTCTTGGGCAGACTTCTACAAGCTGGCTGCTTTAAACTCACTGCCGAACCTATTCTTCTCGCAGAAACCCTAGCCCTCAAAGTTGGGATTCAACAGGCCCTTCAGGCAGGGTACAAGAAAGTCCAGATTGAAAGCGACAACCTGATTCTTATCCAAGCTATTAGAGGGGAGATTAAAGTGCCTTGGCAGATTGATACAATGGTTACGGATATTAAGCTACTTTTATACTTGTTTGAAGGAATCACTGTGAGTCATATCTTTAGGAGTCTTAGCCCTTCGTCTGATCTTTCTTTCATTTTATTTCATGATAACTTAGGAAGACGCCTTGCGAGAAGGGTCTCCTAAGTTCCGTTGTACTTTTTACCCGGGTTCAAAAAAAAAAATCCGATGTGGTATGGTGACTACTATGACATATCAGAGGACGACAGTGATATGCAAATTCTCCCGTTATTCTCCTCACACCCCATGAGAAGAGAATACTAAGAGAAGAATTGCACAAAAATTTGCCAAAAAATAACTGCTAAAAGGTCTAAATAATATGTTCTTAACCTTGATTCCCAAGGTAATCAACCCCTACAACATCAACTGGTTTACGCCAATTGGGATATGCAAAGTGGCTTATAAATTCATACCCAAATGCATTTTCCAAACACTAAAATAGAATCTACCGTAATTGATCTCTCCTTTCCAAGCCAGCGTTTAACTGAGATGACAGAGATTGGTTATAATATCACTCTTAGGCAAGAAATAATTCATTCAATTAGGAAGAAAAAGGGAAGATGATGTTGGATGGCAATTAATGTAATACTCTAAGACATAGTTAAAGTATGGTTCGAAATGATTGAAATGACTGTAAAAGGTGCACCTTTTTTTTAATGGATCTCATCTCTTAAGAACACAACATGTAAGCGTGTTAGAGGTTCTACCTTATCTTGGAATGAGTGACCTTCTGGGAAGTTTCCCCAACAACATGTGAGTAGGGACGAAACATATTGAAAGGACATGTGGTGATTTGTGGGCCAACTATTGATCCATGAAGTCATTCCCAACAATGTACGAGGCCTAGGAAGATTTGGGGTGTTACACTCGATCTGGAGAAGGATAATGATATATTGATTGGGAAATTATTGAAGACAAGCTCCTAAGCATGGGAATCCCATACGAGTTAATAACATTTACCCTACCTGACTTATGTGGTAATAATTTTTGCACACCCGACATTTGAGAAATAATTTTCACCCTATCTGATATTTAAGTGATCATAAATTTAAAACCCGTCAGGTATGTTATAATTGATTTTTTATTGACTTTTCCGGTGAACTGTAAAAAAATAAATGTGAAGTGACCTTTATACCCTTGTTATTATTTCCTTTGACTTTGAATTAAATATAAAATGACTTTTGTACCCTTAGTATTAATTGTTATGGCATTTTAAAACTCAATCACTTCACTGATTCCTCTCCCCGGCCCCCCTCCCATACAGAAAATGAAAACCTAACCCCTCCCAAACCACCATGTTTGTCTTCTATTCTCCAATATAGTCTTTTCCTTCTCAAATTAAAGGGCAGCATCATAATTTCACATAGTGATATAAGGGTATTATTGTATTTTTCCATTTCCGATGACAAGTTACCGAATTCTAACACTAAAAATCACTTTCACTAAATGTCAGGTAGGGTGAAAATTATTTCCCAAATTTCGGGTGTGCAAAAATTATTACCGCATATGTCAGGTAGGGTAAATGTAATTAACTCAATCCCATACGATGTAACTATCACTGTCATGCAATGCATCCGGTCGTGTGACTTAAGGATATTATGGAGTGGTGAACCATGGAAGCCTTTCAACCAAGTGGAGGGGTCAAACAATGAGACTCTTATCCCTCCATATTTCTATGGCATGCAATGAAAGGATGACACATCTAATTTGAGAAAATGGTCTCTTATGGAAACTCGAAACCTTTTGCAATTTTCGTGGAGGTTTTGACCATATCCCTCCTTATGTCTCCGGATGATATTTAAGTCTTTGCTGAAGCATTGAGGGACCAAGCTGAGCTCACACAAGCATGCCTTCACCAATTCCATAAACCTTTGGGTTAAAAAGTCAATGCACAAAAATCTAGCATCTACTTCTTCTCAAACACTTGTGACCAAGAGAGGCTAGACATATGTTAAATTGTTAAGTGTTATAAATGGATCCTACTAGTGATCTTAGAAAATATCTAGTCCCAATCATCCACCAGAGGGTACCAAGGCCACATATCATGAACTTATCAATAGGATTCACAGTTAGAGGGATGGAAGGCTAAATGTTTATGGCTTGTTGGAAGAATCACTTGGCAAAAACAAGTGACAAGCCGCAAGCGCATGGTTATAGTTGTAGCACGTCAATGTCAATCTCATAGGGACTTAATCTTGCAACGCATTGAACTAGTCCTCTGTTTGATTGCTAAGTTAATCAATTTTTGTTCAGTTTGCTTTGAATAAACTAATTATAGCTAAGAACAATGGAATTAGTTTAGGGTTTAATCAATGGGTAAAGAACATATAGGGATTTGCTTTTCTAACAACATGTTTGATTATTAAAACCTAGTTTGTGCAATCATACTTTCATTTAAATCAAGAACCGATAATCAAATAAATTCTACCCCTATTTTGGTGCTTAATAGAATTACTCTAGTTAACCTAACAAACAACTTCGGTATGCCTTTCAACTTAATCAAAGTTAACGATCTCAAATTATTAAAGTGATTCCCCTAATTTACTAGTCTTCTCTCAATTTTTATAAACTAGGTAGAAAAACCGATAGTCGGATGAATCTAACTTACCCTTCGACACTTCTTAGGCTAATCTCAAGCTACAAGTATTAAAGCGCTAAAAAAATACGCATAAACAAGAATAAACACAACTTTCTATTGATTCAAACTGAGAATTCAAGCATAGACTATGGAAATTCTAATCAAACACCATTGTTTCAGTTAACAAATCCCTATATAACTAAAATCTACTCACTCATGATTATTAAGAGCATAATAAAAGTTGTAAACATGATAATCAAACCTCAAAACACAAGAAGATGAATTAAGGTTGAAATAAATCTTCAAGAATTTCCATTTGAGGCTTTCAATCTCCAGCGAAAACTCCTTAGCGATCACTACAATGTTCTTCTACCATCTTCGATATCGTGTCTTTTGATTTGATGTGAATGATATATGGATGGTGGATGGAAGAGTTAAGGATGAATAATATGTTGTGTTCGGGGTTTATTTTGCATCAAGTAATAAATTCTCTTCAAACCGTCAAAACCATGAAACCGCATAAAGGGGGGCTGAAAAATGACCCACTAAGGACCAGAGTGAAGGCCACGGGTAGCTCGGAGTGGTTGCTATCCAACCACTTCTAACTCCACAAATCTTGAGTTTTTAGCCACGGTTCAGTTGTCCGTATGGGAGGTCTATGGTGTACTTGCTTTCACTAACAATTGAGGGGAATGATGGTGTTTATGGCCTCAAAACCTACAAATTCACATTAAAAATGACACTAAGTGTAATATGGAAATGGGGATATAAATCAACATTTTAAACAAAATATCTCTAATACATTATCAGAATTTCGTAAAAATATAGGTAAAATATGCACTTATCAACAATCATCTATATCATTACAACCTATACCTCACATAATGCAAAAGTGCAAAACTACTCTAATCTTTTCTCTTTTTTTCCAACGGAGTCAATACATCATATCCTTCCCATACATTGTTTTGGTGCACATTTTGCTCATTTGTGTGCTTGACGTACGACATTCCTAGACACTTTTTCAATTCTACAGCTTGCAAAGTTGGACAATAAGTTTTTACAAGACACTGCCAGTGCCAAAAAAAAAAAACCTTCTATCCGCTAGTTCTGGATCCTTTATGATGTTGATTGCTTTGTTAGAATCGGTATAAATCCTGACTTGATGTCATCCTAACTGCTTTGCCTTAGCCAATGCCATGTAAATCAGTTATAATTCCGCTTGTGTTTCTACCCCAATCATTGTGGGATGATATTAATCAAAAAAGTACGGAAGCTTATCTGGGTTGAACAAGTTCTCATCGTTGGATGAACTTTGTGACATCATCTATCTGTTAAGGCCCAAAGAAGGAGGAATCGGCCTAAGGACTATGCGTGATTTAAACTCAACCATTTCGGATGAAATTAGGCTTGAGACTCCTTAAATTAAAGATCCCATGAAATAATAAGTTAAGGTTTTAAATAATAAATACCTCAAAAGCAGCCCTTTGCTAGACTCCACAAATCTTATACCTCATGCTACCTCATCTACCTTTGTGGAGGAATTCGTAAAACCTGAAACTCCTCCAAAATGGACTAGCGATAGTAGTAAGGGATGGAAGAAAGACCCTCTGGACAAATTATTGGGTACGAGATACAACCATGATCCAGAAGACCAACCCTGTTATCCATTGAGAGGAAAGACTAAAACATGTGATAAATTATTGCTTAAAGGAAAACGGTAGGATATGGTGTAACGCCCGGGCCCCTCCTGGGCCGCAGACATTACCGATAACTGCTTCAAGGATCGCTGATTGACCCCAAAAATTTAACTGAAGGTTTTGCAGTTTTGTAGAGACTAGAGAGGAAAAGAGAGATTTGTGGATACTAGAGGCGAGAGAGAGAGAGAGAGAGAGAGAGAGAATATGGGGCTAAAGCTTGCAGCAGTATCCATCCAGGCTTTAACGAGGCAATTTGATGCTACCATACACTGCAGGGTTTTTTGGTGGAATGGAAGAATCCGCCTACAAATGAGGCAATCTGATGCTACCATATACTGTGCAGTACAAATTTGAGAACAAAGCATTGGGAATGAATGGTACAAGGGACTAGTCTGTTAAGAGTTGTTCGAATATTTGTAAATATCTAATCTAAGCCGAGCTTGGATATACGAGCTAGCATATAACAAATTGGGGGTTTAGATAAATATGTGGGAGAATGAGAAAGAATATACTGTCCATCAAAAATTTACCATATCAATCAAATTCTCTCTTTCTCTACTCAAATTCCCTCTGCTTTGAGGATCAAGGAGGCCCAGGCTCATAGCTCAGGCTTCACTCCTAACTCATAAGGACATAGCGACAATTCATTACTAAGCCTAACGATTAGCGTAGAATATCACAACACACTCTGACGATTAAGGCCTATGTTACAGTTGCCAAATTGGATGAATAGTTCGACACATTCACTCACCTGCGTATAATTTTCTTCCTTCCACGGTGGAAGAAGACACTCAGAAGAGTAACATCAAACCAACATATGCTGATGAAAATCTTGCAGAGAACCGAGAAAACAGAACACAACGGATACATTTGCCTTGGGCTAATCTCAGTGGAGCTGCTAACTTGTTAATTGCTATAACATAGTTTTCACCCATGATAATAAACAAGCAAACTTACATGATATACCATATATCTTTTACAAAGCAACATGCCTAAACTATCTCAAATGTCAATGGGTTCATGTTAAGAGGGCCGCTCTGGTGCCAAAGTGGAGCGACCCGTCTGCTGCCTGCTACATCTGTCCTCTAAACAGCAGCTCCCTAAATAGATAATATAGATTATTTACAACATACTGAACTATTACCTTTTTTATCTTGTTGAGATATGGATAAGTATGTACAAATCCAAAAATAAACCCAGCAAAGCAAC
Organism: Portulaca oleracea; assembly: GCA_029582165.1. Classification (NCBI taxonomy): domain Eukaryota; kingdom Viridiplantae; phylum Streptophyta; class Magnoliopsida; order Caryophyllales; family Portulacaceae; genus Portulaca; species Portulaca oleracea. The sequence continues at coordinate 1,450,742 of CM055876.1, forward strand.
TTTAGTCATTCAAATGCAAGAGACATGAAGTTGTCATCATCCAGTAAGCCTTCAACATCAAGCATGTCCTCTTCAACCTCGACAGGTATATTTTCCGGGTTACTCAAAACCTTGCCGGACACATGATGCTGGAAACAGCAGAAAATGTTAGGACAAAGAACACCAGAAACCATATAGATTTGCTGAATTGTTGTTACTGGCCATCCAATTCATAAGAATAGGAATATAGATAAAGAAATATCTAAGCAAATAATAATTAAGAGCTATGACTAAGTGGGCCCTATATGGTGCAAATTGTATAGACCTAGAACAAAGACTGAAGCACCTACCATATATAAACACAAACTGGGTAATACTTTAATTCATTCTGTTGGAAGTCTAGGGGTATTCAATTTTTAATCATCTTATATCTTGGTGTGTGGGAGCTTCTTAATCATGGTTACAGAGGATTATCTATGATTAGCTTATTATTAGGGCTCAATGTGGTGTTTGGTTGTATGTTTTCTAGCCTTATACGGCTTTGAACAATCAAAAAAATGGAACCACAACTACCGAAAATGAAATAATTTGACCCAAGAGATCTTGACGCCTTGAACCCACCAACTGGCTTCAGGACCTCTATATGCTATCTACAATCCTTCCACTTGAAACCCCAATGACAATTTTTCGGGTACAAAGCTGATATAGTACCATATCACGTATTGTGGTCAGCATATTAATACCTGATTCTTTTGGAAGCCTTCGACTGCAGTCAGGAGTCGACGATACTGTGCTCTACCCTCAGGGTACTGGACCATGGATTTCACTCTGACTAGAGCCTTTTGAAGCCGTTCTTCGGTTTGCTTTCTTCCTTCCTTGAGATAATCATAATCATCTTCTTCAGAAGGTTTCGGTGGTGTGGTGGGCGCTTTATTGAGTGCATCAGGACGGAAACCACGTAGGCCAGTACCTTTCCTTCTCCACCGCAGAATAACTTTCTCCAGTATACCTACAGACCAAACAACTGTCTTGTATCGCTTCCTCACCTGGTGGCCCCTTACATGAGCCTGCAAAAGATGGGCTGGTATTAGATATGAGATACAGAGTTCAACTTGTTTTCAAGTTTAACAAGTGACAATCACATAGAATTTCCAAAGGTCATTTGGCCTAAGGCTCAAGAAACTGCATTAATAATAAACAAAGAAGAATTTCTTTTTTAAACCTGTGATGCATGTGCCCAGAGGACACATTAGATGAATCCATAACAATATGGCACAAACCCAAGTAGCACCAAAATATAAGTCCAAAAATACAGCCACAAGCCCACAATCCAGGATGACCTTTCTCAAAGGAAAGTGCTCCACAATCTCTGTTCTCATTTGATCTTAAATGACCGATGCCAATTGATAAAAAAATTAACACAGATCTTGTAGAAAAATGAGCAGCTCGAGAACACCCGAGAGAAACCAAGCAACCCACCTGGATTTTAACAATCCTTTCACGGATTAGTAAAAACTCCTTCCTCTTTGTGTAACCACGGAACTTCTTCTGTATGTGTATTGCAGCAGAATGGGCTAGGTCATCAGCATGCGGCTTTTGAATCGTGGATGATATAAGGGAAAGAACCCGTTCATCTTCCAACAAAGCCTCTTCATTGGGATGATCATTGATTTGTTTCCTCTGAAATGATTGCATCCTGAAAACTTGATGGATACGACCAGCAGCTTGAGTGGCATTGCGAAGAGCGGCTAACGAGTCCTTCAGTGGTAAATCTGAACAATCACCATCTTCACCAGGGGTTGCAACCCGCTCTTTGACATTTTGTACAGCTTTCACTATTGACTCTTCCAGTGAACTATCCAACTTTTGATCATTCATTGTAAGAGACTCAAGGTGAGCAGTCAAAGAAGATTCTGCAAGATAACCAGATATTCCTTTGTACCCATTAGCTGAAGCCAAATCTGCTGGTGTTCTACCCAATGGAAATTCTGGTGTTGGATCCGTCAATGCTCCAGGGGCAGCACCCAGAGCAATTAGAAGAGCAACAGTTTTTTCTCTGCAATTAACAAGAGACATAAAACAAGTCTTTCAAAGGAGGAACCAGAATTTAGCATGTCAGAATCATAGCAAACTATCAACCATAATCAATACAAAGACAGACCCTAGAATGTACACAAAATCTTACCTGCCGTAACATCCAGCCCAATGAAGTGCAGTCCATCCATTTACATCACGGAAGTTCACACTAACTCCTGCAGCTAGAGTTAATGGGATGATCCAATCATACCCGAGTGCAGCAGCCAGATGTAACAACCCCTGTCCCTCTTCATCCAATATATTAGGCCCCTTACCCTCATCATTCAGCTTGTCAAGCAGCCAAGAGACCACTTTGTCTTTGAGGGATTGTTCAACACCCCAACACAGCTCATCCTCTAACAACAGTAAGATTTTGTTGACCATTGGCTGTTTGTTTATATTGTAAGAAAGTGAATCATAATTCAACAAAGGCCTTGCAGCTAATAACTTTTCAAGTTGCAGAAGCAGCTGCTGCTCCTTCAAACTGCCTCCATAAATATTTATCCTCTTAACAGCTTGAGTTTCTGCCAGGTATTCAAATTCTCGCACCTGACTACAGGCGAACCTGTTAGAACAAGTAACATAGAAAGGGACACGTCCAGCACTATGCTTGGGAGAATAGCAGCAAAGAACACCATCTCCAATGACTTCAGCAGGAACCTCCATTTCCCCGAACATGCATGACCAGCTATATTTGGCTATCTCTAATGGACTCACCAAAAACCTTCCAGTGATCACAACCTGGCATTCAATACAAGCAGAACAAGGCACAGTCAGAAACAATCTTCAAGTTACTTGTATATCACTCTGGTCTATGACACATGTCGCAGCACCACGCAGGGCTTTATTCTGTTTAAAAATTACCTTGGTCTCAGTGTCTCTGTAAGCACAACTAGGTGAAAAGTCATGAATGTCAAAGAGCTGATCCTGGCCGATTGAGGGGCTCATTGAATAGTTCTCAAGCTCTCCTCGGTGATCATTGACATCTGTGGCAGCTTCAATATTCTGCCATGAAAGGTTAGAAGGAGACTTCAACTGCAAGTCCTCCACTGGATCTAATTCCTTGGTCATCCATTTTGAAAAACTGTCAACCTTCTGCAGGCCCTCCGCTGTCTTAATGCTCCCTATCAGTGACTGCTTTGCACTAAGAGAGCCATTCACATTGTCTTGAGACTCTGTACTTGGAAGTTGTAATGGGTTGCCCTGCTGACAATCATGAAGACTATGAGGATGCACATAATCTGTACTTCGACCATACACATATGAAGGTATTGAGATTTCAGGAACACAAATCCTCCACTGTACTATAACCTATTATTGATGCAAACACTAGTGCAATCAACAGAATTCAAATAAAAAAAAATACTAGAACCAGAGGAGTTCTCCACTAATCCACTGGAATTCGTCTCGTTGTTTATGGAGGCATGCGTTAAATCCCACAAAAGGCATGCAAAATCCAACCCCCCCCCCCCACCCCCTTTTGGTCTTCACACTAAGCTGTTCTGGGGCCTGTAGCTTTGTTACCGTAACAGTAAACCCCCCCCCCCCCCCAAAACAAAAAAAACATTAAATAAATAAATACATGCCTGGAGTTTTTTTTTTTTGGAAAATAATGACAACATTGGGTAAGTACATAAAATATATCTAATTATCAAGCCATAAATAAAGCGGCTATGGCACATGGCAATATACACGAGCAAGTAGCAAATGGAGCTTTTTTGCACAAAGAAACTGACACCCAGCACCAGGGGCAGATTTCCCATTCGCAGATGGGGCATCCACGGCAACTGCTAGACAAAAGCATAAGATTAAATGCTCGCCAAAATTTCATCCTGTGGGCATGCATTATTCAAAGGTCAACAAAGATAACTTTTTAAAAAAATTAAAAAAATTTGCACATCCTGGTCCAACATTTCTAAATTTTCCATCCATTAGGATCCATCTTGCTACCAAAGTTCTATTTGTCGCCTTATAGATTCAAAAAGCGAGAGGTGCAAAAAAGCAAACAGATCCCTGAGTCACAAAGCACAAAGCGCAAAGAAAAGGTGCATGTTTCACGCATGCGAGGTGCACCAAACCGCAGTTTTCTCCAAGCTATATTTTCACACAATAAGCTCAAAAAGGCCATCAAATAATGGATTAGACACAAGTAACACTACAAAAAATCACGCAAATCATCTTTAACATAAGATGTAACACAGAAATATTCTTCTAAAACAATCATAGTCGCACAAGAAGAGAGGAAGGAGGAGAGGGAGTCACACGGTCTAGGGTTTCCTGAGAGGGAGTCACAAGAAGAGCCTAGAAGGGGTTTTTTAAAATACACTAAACATTTCATATCTTTTTATGAGCTGAACAGTAAAAGCTCAATAAGGCGCAAAAGCCGCGGGGGGGACCAAGCGCACGCTTTTTAAAACTAAGTTTGTTGCAGCATATGCTTTGCAGAAAATAAGAGAAAGAAAAAGAAAATTTGCTTCAGCACATCACTAAATGACATGGCATGTTACCTGCGAGTTATAGGAGGTTAAGGCTCCCCCCAGTTCAGAGTTGACCCCCAGTCCAACATCCAACAGCTGGTTTAAATTCTCATTGTAACCTTCAGCTGTTCCGCCATTAACAGGAAGCATAGAAGATGCTAATGGATAAGGTAAATCGCCTGGAGCTCGGGTACACTGTTCAAAGACCTCTTCCCAGGTAGCCAAGTCAAGTGTTTTAAACTGATTACTGTCATCAGTTCCAGATCCTCTTTGAGCAAGAGAAACATAGTCCAATCCTGGAACAGAAAGCTGGTCTCTTCTGTACTCGTCTGGATACAGAAGGAACAAGGTCAACAGAGTCTAAGCAAGTAAAGATATTATGTACGCATTGGTATAAAATTATACCAGCATAAGTAGGCATAAATTTTGAAGAACTCATAAAGGTGCCCATCTTGCTGTCAAAGCTATCCTCTGCAAGTGGGAAGTTAACAGATGGAGGATACTTGGACATAGCCTGGTGACTATCCTCTGCATCAATACATAGCAAGCAGGTTAAATGAATGAGAAAAGATACCATGGTCATGGGGAAAAAGAAGGGGGAACAGGGACAGATATCAATCACAACAAAACAGGATAGAATACCCATGGGAACAATGTTAGGAAGCAGGTCTTAACATAGCACGACAAAGTTCATTACCAGATTCAAAATCATCATAGGGAGAAGTCAGGGAGCTACTTGGTGATCCAGTGTTTCCAGCAAAGGCTTCATTGTAACTAGTCGAAACGCTACCAGACATAGAGTTGCTTAACTGGGAATTGGAAATTACTGGTTCAACCTCTCTCATGCTACTTCTGTTGCCCTGCTTTATCAATGAATACAATATATGAGTACAACTTTCTTGGTAAAAATGCCACCTGTTGCAAAAGCATACATCATTTTCTAATATGACTTCAGAGCTACTAAGAAAATAATAACTTCCTGACCAGGTCTAATACTTTCAAAATCTAACATTTTCAGATTAACCTTCTTTGACTACAGGCAAATGCACCGTGTCTGTACGGGGTAGGTAATTGCTGCAACAGCAAGCTTAAATTGGGACATTACTTACAAAGAACAAACAAATACGTCATATTGGTCATAGTGTAGACGTTAAAGTACTAATAGCATGAGCAACATAAAATAGCACCCAACAAACAATAAAAAATAATGATCCCACAGCATAGATTCCCTAGAGACAATCTCAATTCAGACTTCTATACATCCTAACCAGGTTCCTTAAAATTGTAAGATATAAAACAGAAGCTATATATAAACTTGTTGAATTGACCAGAACTAAAGAAACAATACCAATTACAAATCATAAAATAAAGTGAAAACAGTATTAAACAAAATATTATGGGAAAGATTTAATGTCATATGGAAGCAAAAACATTAAAAGGATCCTTATTAAATTGAATGGAACTAAAATAACAATATTAGTTCAAAAGGCAAAGTGAAAGACTTTATATCATATAGTAACAAATATCTCAAAACCAGCATACCTTCACCTCCAAATAATGCACAAAAACTATATGCATGAACTCCCTGCAAAATCAAGCAAATTTGTGAGAAGAGAGTTACAAGGTTATCTTAAAGGAAGATACTCTCTCTGTCCCATTTCATTGACTAATTATTCTTCCTCTAAACAATTTCAATGAACTTTCATAAGCCCTTCATTAACATATGCATAAAATTAATCAAATTACATTTAGGAGTAATTAACAAAGCCATTTGGATAATTCACTTTTAGATTTGTGTTGGCAATTTGCTAAGGGTAAACTTGACCAGTTCTGTAATGTTTAGTATGTTTTCTGAAACTATGCTCAAATTAAAATTGGGGCGGAGCAAGCACTACTTGAATGCAGTACTTCACTGAGCATGAGAAGTTCCATATGAGTAACAATGTCAAGCAAACATGCAATCCAAGTTGAATATACATACTCTTCTAGCAGCCAGTAGCTGCGTCTTTGGAAGCATTCATTGTCTTCACCATGGGCATAGTAGCAGTGTAGCACATCAACACTTCCAACCTATAGATTCCATAATGTATGAGATCCCAGACTAGAAACATATATAATATATTATATATTCTCAATATTAATTGATGTGATGACACCGCCAGGCAAAGGTGAGAGCTGAGAAGCCATAACGGCAGCAAGAACTACAATTCAAAGTTCACATGTTGTGTTCCTAACTTCTCCGTCTTCCTTTGCTCCCCCCCCCCCCCCCTAAAACTCACCGCCCACTCATGTCCATGGAAAGAGCAACTCACGTCATAGATGTGACATTATCAACTTGATTGACCAAGAATGAAGTAAAAGCCATTGTTTACAGCTCACCTTAAGCTTTTCATGAGCTTCCTTCACAGTCTTCCCATCCTTTTTCTTTCTCCAATTATGGCCATCCTTCCGAAAGTATCTCAAGACCTTCCGATCAAAAAGAAACAGCGAGCCACCTGAGGGGAAAGAGTTTTGAATATCATGCGAAACAAAAGGAGACTTCCAATCGAAGAATGATGAAATACTCCAAGACATCTAATAATAAGAAATTTTATTGAACACATACAGATAGTAAGACTTTGACAGAGAATCCTGGGAAATTAAGTAGAGGTTGATCTTGCCTAAATATGAAGAATCAAACTCAGTGCACCATAACTACAATTCCTCTCAAATAAAGACACAGTTCTTGAGAGCTCCAGACATGGGCATTCGAGCCAACGCATTCATGGCTAAGTCTCTCTAAATTTAGGCTGCCTAGAAAGCTACAGTTACGTGTCTTTCGTAAGTCTAACTTCATATAACCATATCCAAACAACATTGGCAAGATGTGGGTAGAACATTTCCAAGCATTGCATCCAAATGCAATACTGGCACATTTCTTTTATTTGGTTCATTTTAAGCTTTAACACTTGAGAATAAAATGTTTTCAGGATGTCTCCACTGAAAAGCTAGGATGCACAGGCAAATGCTAACAAGGGAGTGTACCACAACAAAGGCTATAAGACAAACAGATGATAAAATGAAAGAAAATTAGAGCAACTTATAATACTTGGAGGTCTGTTTGGGGGTTCTGAAGAGATTTGAAACTTCTGGTGATTCCTCAGAATTTCACAAATTTCAGCAGGTCGCAACCATCGATTTTGAGCTTCCAATTGTAGTTGTTGTATATCTGTGCACCACAACAGAGCAATCAGTTAGAATTATTATACAAAATTGACACATGAGAGATAAAGTAAATGAATTAAAGACCATACAAAACAAGGCAAGAAAACATCAGAATAATCACCACAGCGCATCAGGGAATATTTAATAGACAAGTGCCTATTGACTAGTATACACAGGACCTCAACTTACAAAATGCTTCCAGTAAACATTATCTGATAGGACAAACTTTCTGACATTTCTGTGAGTCTTAGTTTAAAAAGCATGTACATGAGAGGCGATGAGCTCAACACCGCAGAAAATGCCTGACAGAGCCCATTCCAAAAGCCCAAGGAGGAACATATTTTGCACTGTGCAACCTGTGCTTAGTGCACATCATGGAAACTTACATAGCAGGAAAACATATTTTGCAAATTGGTTGTCATCATCTCACAATTGTTTCGAATTAGAACTTACCTTAGTCATGAATTGAACTGTAATTTACAAAAACTAGATAGCAAACTAGGGATGTGGCTATGCGCATTGGTCCATCCCTGGACCAGACCGAATTTGCTTTATTTATTTAGATCGAACCAATAGGTATTTGGCCTGGACTGGACCAATTGGACCGGACCAGTTGGACCCAATTGTCATTCTTTCTTAAGTAAAAGGAAATACCACACCACAATTAGGTGAATCAATTAACATTTTATAATATACATTTTAAAAGTTGTATGCATGAAATTACCAACAAATGTTTTCAGATTTCTATTACAAATTTGTCTCTTTTGGACAATATCCATGCAAGATTATTATGGGTTTGGTACTGCGGTCCAGGTCAGTTGAGTCCAATGCACAGTTGCACACCCCTATCAAAAACCCTATATCTAAAAACCTAAACTGCAAATCTCAAATTACAGGGAATAAAACCTAGGAGCAACCGTCCAGTCAAGGCACAGCTTGCAGGAGATAGTTTCCCCTCCATGAACATCAAGGATCAATAGCCATCACTGACCCCTCAATTCAGTAAAATTGTTTATAATTCCTCATTCTCTTCCTTGCTCTCCTCTCATTCTTCTTCAGTTCTTCGTACGGCTCTCTTCCTTGTGCTCTCCATTCCTCTCTAATACTATATTAGTAGCTGGAACAAATGTACAGAAGCTGCCCTCCAGAGACCTAATGGACTGAAGACCTCATTCTTAACCACTGTGCTAAGACCTCACTGGTCCCCCGATATGAATGACAGAAGATACACTAAAACTGCAATAGTTCAATAGTATTTTGGTCTACCAAAGAATATTCTCCCCAAATGCCCTAATTCTTACACCATCCCTGAAATCAATAACTCACTAAAACTGTGCAAGTGTGACATGTATTTTGGTCCACCGAAGTAATACTTCCCAAACTCTTAGAGTGTCCACATATAAACGTATTTTCCCCTTCTCAACAGTTGTCACTTCTTACTAATCAGGACTTCAGACATATCAAGAGTCTGTCAGGATCTCAAACTCAATAGCTAAATATTCTTATAGCTAAACAAGAGGCTAGATAAAGAATTAAAGATATGTCAAATGCTCCTATCAGAAAGGATACATCAAATGTTCGACTTGCAGGCATCATTGAAACAAAAAAGCAACTAACAACATCAGCAAATAAATAATCAAAATGCCAGTAAAAGCAGCATATCTATTGGATACCAATTTCGAAGAAATAATAAGAGGCAGTGGGTTGAAATTTCCATGGTGCATCCTATATGTTAGCCTCCAAATGCAACTAGGCAACAATTTACTCAAAAAAAAAAATTCATTTTCTGACCAAAAAAATTTGCATGCAAGAACAATCTCTTGCCATTACTCGATCAATTCGAGCGCAAAATGCAGAAAAAGCCACAAAATAGCAGCTAAAGAGGGAAAAGAAATAATCCAAAGACAATATTATTTACGAATCCAAAACAAAAGTCAGAAACCAACTACACTACCCAAATACTCGGTCAAACAGCAATAATTCACTCAAATGTAATCGCTGACCGAAAGCAACATGCAGTACTAAACAATTATTAGCTGAGGCATCAACTGAAGCCGAAAATCAAGCAGGAAAAATCACAAAATTGCACAACAAAAACTGCAAAAAAAACATCAAATTAATCTTGAAATTGAAAACCAACCTAGTCGAATTCCAAGAGTGACTGATCCTCCTCTATCGGCCATAGCTTGGAAGAGAGAGAAAGGTGAGGAGATCCGAAGCCAGGAACCCTAGCTTGCGGACGAAGGAGAATGTTTGTGTAGAGAGAGAGAAAGAGAGAGCGATCCAGAAACGTAAGCTCGCAAATGGGAAAGGGGGAAAGAATAGAGGGGGTTTGGGGTTTACTGCACAGAGAGAGAGAGAGAGAGGAGAGAGAGAGAGAGAGAGAATGAAGGAGCAAAGAAAAGACTGAACAGACTGAAGGAAGACTTTTATATATATATAGATGGAGCTGGTGAGGTGGCCACTCAGCTTTTACCACGTGAACACAAACCCAGGGGGAAAAACATTAAACTAAAGTAAAAAGGGGAAACAAAACGCGATTTTAAGATTTTAACACTTTCGCTCCCCTTGCCCTTTTTTTTTTTTTGGTATCTTTTTGCTTTTTCATACTCATTTTGATTTTTGATTTTCTTTGTTATTTGTTATTGTTGACTACTTGACTGTCAACACACCCCACAAATCTAATCCCCCTTCAAGTATAGGTAAATTCAAACATATTTCCAGAAAAATAGTATATGTAGATCAAAACAAATAGGTAGATCAAACCTTTTCTGGAATAAATTGTAAAAACAAAAATCTATCCCTAATTAGTAAGTACTACCATAATACGGCATAATAATTTTATTAAATTAATATGTTTGATAATTTGAGACCCCGTTCTGTTATGTGGTAGATTACGATGCGGTCCCACATGGTTCATGCCGCACCGCGCTCTTTAATTTTCCACCACATTTCACCACACAACACTACAATCATTGTCAATATATTTTTTCTTTTTTCTCTCTCCTCACTTTTGTCCTCTACTTCTCTCTTATCCTATCACACCTACCAGAACTCACCATAACTAACAATACTTTTTCAAACTCTACCGCACCATTATCATACCGCAACCAACCTTATAAATTAAGGGGGCCTAAATGACACTAAAATTAAAGAATCTAGCCATATTTTTAAATTATATTCCCAACTGTGTCCTTTTCTTTTGATAGATTGTTCTATTTATTATCTAAACCAAACTTAAATTTAATTAGATATCAACTCCTAAATAAAAATTGTAGAAAATATTATAAAAAATCTCCGCACATACTTGTGATTTTGTGAATAATAATGTATTTCAATACATGATGAAAGTATAATGACCTTTGGTCCTTTGTACAGGGCCACGGAGCAAAATTGATATTATCGAAAATGATAAAAGTTTGGGTAAGATACTTTTTAAGTGTCTTGTCCTACTAATAAAACTAAACTACTACCGTATATGTTAAGTTGAAATAAAATGATATAATTGAGTTCTATAACTATAATATTACATATAAATTTCATAAAGTTATACTTTTATCCATTATTTTTTATATTTTCAAAAAATGTCTAAACTATGACCCTTTTCTTTTATGCGGTATTTTGCGGAATGGTGTGGTGAGGTGAAGTGGAATTGTGGCGGGTATGGTGGAATTGTGGTAAGTTATTGGTATGTGGGGTAGGTGAGGAGAGAGAATGTAAAAAGTACATGAGAAAAGTGAAGAGAAAGAAACTGAGGAGAGAGAAAAGTAATGATTTGCGGTAAAATGTAGCAGGTTGCATGGTTGCCATCATTCAACCGCAGAAAAGAATAGGGCCTATGTCTAATGAACGGATTGATTCGACTAGGTATTATTTGTGTTTATTGTTGTATTTAACATAACTAAAACTTCTTATAATTGATAATTAATACTTACTATTAAAAAAATAAGTGTCAAAAATCATTAAAAATACTAATTTGAAAAAAATAAGACACTTGGGTAAGACTCCTGTCATGACATATCCAAGTTGAGGTTATAGAGAAACTAATATGTCATGGAAGCAATGATTACGATTTAAAAAGCAACTAGCCCGACCCATTTAGGCCCTGTAAATTTCGTGGGTATCTTGGGCTAGGTAATTAATTATCGAAAATTACCGATTGTTACCAAAAGTTACCAAAAGTTATCGAAATTTACCCCAAAAAAATAATATTTATTTATTAAACATTTTAGATTGCCATATTTTTTATACTTACCAAAAGTTTACTTATACCTAAAGTTACCAAAAATTACAAAAATTATCAAAAGTTACCGAAAGTTACCGAAATTCAACATTTATCATACCACAACTTATCTACCAAATTTACAGGCCCTTAACATGGCAAGCAGAGCCACACCTGCGCCTCCAGCAAAGCCGATCCACTCTAGGTTGATCTTACCATGATAAGGTTGATAACATGCTTCTTTTTATTTTGATAAACCAAACTGAGACCCTATTCATCTTGAGTGAAGTGTGATAATGATATGGTATAGTAAAAATGTAGATAGTGTGATATGATGTGGTATAATGTAGTAAGTTATGGTAAATTTTGTAGTAAGAATCACTTGTATGATAGATGAGGAGAGAGAAAAGTGAAAAGTAGTGATATTAGTGAGGAGAAAGAAAAAAATGGTTATTATAGTAAAATGTGATATGATATGGTAATATATGATGGTTTGTGGTTAGTGTAGTAAATTGTGATATGTGTATTATGATACCACACAAAAGAACAAAGTCTAAGCTTTGATCTCTTCTATTGTGGGTATAAAAAAAAAAAAGGAAGATCAAAGATGATAAATTTCATGCCCTTACACAGATTGATTTATCTATTATTCGTAGGCCTTTATTTAAAATGTACAAGAAACCCATTTCAGCCGTTCCTGACGAGTAATAACTGGTACAAGGGGGAACTAAGCATTGATAGTAAAACAATTGAAAGAGTAACCAAAAGAATTAACTAGCTATCAACATCTTCACAGAGAAGCTCTACAATTAGCTGGAACAGTCAAATGAATGATGATGGTGAATGGCTAATTAAGCTAAACTCAGACATTCTCATGATTGCGGAAAGCCTGCTAACCCCCATGAAACCTACTTATTCCGTTCCAACAAAGATGCACTCTTCAGCCTCGAATTTGAAACCGAGGATGTCGTCTCCTCGTCTTTGGCCACTAGAACTTCAAGAGCCGATTGGTGTTCGTTGGTTACAGAGATTCCTGGGCCACGTACCTGCTTTGCTGAGAATCTTAATCTCAAAAGCAAAGAATTTGACATGACGCCGATAGAACTCAAGCCCATAAGAGCTCCTGCAATTGAAGGGGTCAGCATTGTCCCAGTAAAGGGCAGTAGAACCCCAGCAGCAATTGGAAGCCCAACAATATTGTACCCAAATGCCCACCAAAGGTTTTGCTTTATAGTGTTCATGGTCAATTTGCTGAGCTCCATGGCATCAAGTACTTGGGAAAGTCTGTTCCCCATCAACACGATGGAAGACACCTCGCTGGCAGCTCCAACACCACCCCCCATGGCAACCCCGACGTGTGCTGAGGCCAGAGCTGCTGCGTCGTTGATCCCATCTCCAACCATTGCCACGATGTTTTTATCACTCTGGAGCTGGCTCACAAATTTCTTCTTTTGATGGGGTTTTACTCCAGAAAACACCTTGTCCTTGGGTATCCCCACAACTGAGGCAACATACTCGGCGGTACTCTTTTTGTCTCCAGATAGCATGTATACATCTATGCCTTGTTTGAACAAAGATTGAACGACGTGTTTGGCATCTTCTCTTATTTGATCTTCAATGTAAATAAGGCCAGCGAGATTTCCATCCACTCCAACATAGACTGCAGATTGATTGCTATGTTCCTCTAACTCTTGAAATGGGCTGTCCCCAACTCCATTTCTTTGAAGCCATTCCAAAGTCCCGACAGCAACTCTTTTATTATCAACAGTAGCCACTGCCCCAGATCCAGGCTCCTCAACGAAGGTACCATCAGCAGCTTTGGCCTTCAGAGCACCAGCAGACCGAGCAGCTGCCACTATAGCTTTCCCAACTGGGTGGATTGTATTTGCCTCAACAGCAGCAGCTAGCTTTAGCACCTCGGCTTCAGACAAGTGACCTACATTATCATCTGACAGAGAAGTCTGAGGGATGACCTTAGTCACAATAGGTTTGCCAATGGTCAAAGTTCCTGTCTTGTCGAAAACCATTACATTAGCCATTGAGAATTTCTCCAAGACATCCCCACCACGTAGAAGCAATCCCCTCTTTGCACCGAGGGAAGTGCCAACTAGCACAGCAGTGGGCGTGGCAAGGCCAAGAGCACATGGACAAGCCACAACTAGAACGCTGCAAGAAAGCTGAAGTGCTAGTGAAATTGAATTTCCCCCCATAAAAACAGAAGGCAAAATGCGAGATCCAAACAGGTTCCAGAACATAAAGGTCGCAGCAGACAATGCCATTACACCGTAGGTGAAGTTCCCAGCTACCTTGTCAGCCAAACGCTGAACAGGAGCTTCCCTGCTTTGTGCCTCCCCCACCAGTCGAACAATGTCCCCCATCATAGTTTCACCTCCTGGTCTTTGTACTTCGATAGTAAGGGTTCCATTTAGGTTTATGCTTCCAGCAGAAACATCAGCCTGATAACAGATGGATATCCAGATGTCAGAAACAATAAGACTCAGGCACTCAGAAAATGGGGAGCAGCAAGCGACAAATGAAAAGAATTGTACAAAGCCATACCCCAGGCAATTTTGTCACTGGAAGAGGCTCCCCAGAAAAACTTGATTCATCGACTGTGCTTCTACCAGCTCTGACTATTCCATCAGCTGGCACTCGATCCTGAACAATGATTAATAACATCAGACACAAAGGATCTGGGCTGGAGAAATTTGCTAATCATCAAGTCAAGAACTAACCCTCTTGTACTTTAAACCGGCCATCAATAGCAAAACTATTATCAATAACCAAGGGAATAATGTACTACTGTCAAGCAAAACATCTTACAGTCTCAACTCAATCAGTCAAAAGAGCAAGCAAGTCAAACAGTTGCATTAGAGGGAAAGGGAAGGTCATGATTAAACTGATTTAGCACGGCCAATGGAGCAGACACGTATGATGCACGCACAACTTGCCACAAACCAAGAAATCCAATTGTAAAGAAGAATATAGCTTTTGCAAAATGATTTCACCAAGTTGCAATTTTGCACCATTAAAGAAGCATTTTAAAATATATATAAAAAAAACATAGGGAACGCCATGGAGCAAATAACATCCCCCACCCTTGCTCCGGCCCCCTTCATGAGGCCATATCACAAGCCACGTATCGGAGGGTAAACCGGGCACAAGGGTCAAGGGCAAGCCTTGCGTGAGAATGGAGCATTGTTAGTATTGTGATATTTATTTATCAATAATCTCACTTCCTATACCCTCCATTCACCCCCATTGGGAGGGTGGAGGGAAGAAAAATGAAATTATGAAGGTCAAGGTGAAAGGCTTTCATTCCCTCCCCGTACCCTTTTTCCCACAACAAGAGGGAGAGGAGTAAATATACATCCCCTCCACTCACTTTCCCATCTAACCCCAATCCAAACACATAGGCAAAGGAGTACTCACAACTTCCGAGAGACTTCTCTAATGCAACAAATGAACAGCATAGAAAATCTATTTCCAAAAAATCACGACAGAACTCAGATAAAACTACAACTAAACAATCAGCGAGGGGGTGATATGCTTCAAAAAAATTCAAAGAAAAATTGGAGGGGGTGGATTGTCAAAGAATTCAGAACATGGGTTTCAATGACTGAAGCAACTGAGTTAACCTTTAACAGGTACAATTTTATTTTATATATTTGATAACGTAAGGTATCCGACCAACTTGTGTGTACCTCAACTATTCCCTAGGGGCCTTGAAGTTAACAACCAGGAAAACCCTCGAGTGGTCCAGGGGGAACCCCAACCTGTTACAACTACGATATAATCCCAAATTCCAATGGCTTAGTAAGTGGGCTACCCCATAATAACAAAGTGTTCCACCATTTCAATGGAGCATATATTATAAGAGAATAATATATAAAATGCAAAATAAGAATAAATCCAGATGGACATGCTCAAAACTCAAAAGCTAATACTGAAGCGGTAACTCTTACTCCAGGCAGAACCACAATTTTATCTCCAACTTTCAGACTGCTACAAGGAACTTCCACAGTTGATGCAGTATCTTCAGCAGCATCAACTAAGAGACGAGCTTTTGTTGGTAAAACACTCAAAAGACTAGTCAAATCGCTGGTCGCTTTAATTTTAGCTCTTTGTTCAAGATTTCTTCCCAGCAAGACAAACGCAATCAACATGATTGGTTCCTCAAAAAATGCCTTCCAGCCCTGAAACATGTCATTGTAGCATGGAACAAAAAGTGGAGTTATAATTCCCATCTTAAAGGTGAAATGTGCACAATTTAAAAGCAAGTGTTTGGAAACGTAATACGAAATACTGGACATAACCCATTTTATATTTTAATATTTTAGGACCCCATGTAAACTCCAGAGTTCTAGAAGCCGTAACCATATACAACCGTATGGATTATGGAATCCTATAATAGAGACAATAATATATAGATACACACAGAACCCTTAATAAAAGATAGCCAAATTACAAAAATCAAAATCATGTGAAATTTTCTAGCAATGCAAATGCGTTATGCATTTCAGGACATATACCAAGGCATTGCATTTAGCACACTATAGAACCAGAATAAAATACTAACAGAAGGCAGTAGCCAAGAATTGTTAAAGTGAAGGCATGCATAATAGCCATTATTTTAGTTGTCCATATGGCTTCTTTTGCTAAGCTTCTGACAAAGAGATTCAAATGCCTTCACAAGTCTGAACAAATAATTATCAAAATTTCCATTAGATTCTACTACCATCACAAAGTTACTCATGCACAGCATAATGCCTAGTTTTTACTTGTTATGCTGCAGTTATGAAGATAATGGTAAACTGACAATCGTGTGATAGTATCCTCAGATGCTCCATGAGGATATCAACAAGTCAACTTTTTCCTTTTTCTTTAATGGGTGCTATAAAGCTGTTGTAGTACCAGTACTTTGTAGCTCACATAAACTACGCCTGCCTGAAAATCTGCTCAGAGTGACAAATTCGCAATCGACAATAAATTCTACTGTCTCAGAAGGATGTTCCCTGGATTGAAAAGGATTGACAGGGTAACAAGTTCAGGCATAGAAGGGTGCAATAATAATAAAGTCATTAATAAATAGTAACCACTCAGCTAGAAGCAAGCAAGCAGGTCAATCCAAATCGATGTTGACCAGGACACGATTCCAAAACAAGGAGATAAACCAATACACAGATTGCACGGACAAGAAAACAAATGGAACATAGACTTTACCAATTTTGGAATAAAGGCAGCCAATGAGCTGACAGCAAACGATGAAAGAGCTCCAAGTCCAACTAATGTGTTCATGTTAGGGGAACCCCTAATGAGACTTTTAATACCATCAACTATCAGCTGACGACCTGGCCCAAGTAATGTGACTAAAGACAGAGATAAATGAAATCCTGTTGAGTGAAGTGCATGGATCCATGGAGCTTTGGCTCCAAAGAAATGTGAAAGATGACCAAGCAGACATACAGCACATAGAGTCCAAGAAACTGCAAGTCCACGGCCTGCAAGAAAACTTTATGGTCAACTACAGAATGGTCAACACCAGAAAAATTGTTTGAAAATCAACAAAGACCAGGATTGAAGACAGTGGAATAACATTGCTTACCACTTTCTTTTAATTTTTTGCGCTTTTCATCTATCTTCCCCTCAAATATTTTAAACAAGTTGTCCCTTCCAGGATCTGCACATAGGTCAAATGGTTATCAAAACAATTTCATCATACAAAGAACTATCTCGTCAATGCAGTGCCTAGAAGTTGCTCCTGCATTTGTATGATGCTTTAGATGGATGAGATAAATAGACGAAGCTCAATTGGGGAAGCACCAGTCCCAACAAGTGAGAAGCTCTAGTCAGAGGTAATCTAACACCCTAACTATGAACTGAAATTGAAGTACCATTTTCTCCCCTTCACGACATGAATTATTTAAAACAGCTAAATGGCATGAACAAGTATACCGAGAATGCATACAAAAATTTATTAACTTTTTCAAGATCCACTTTGGAAAAGGCCAAACTGTTCTGAAAATTCTACAATGAAAGGCAAAAGTCTTGAAGCTGTCTTGTCTACTTCTTGTTGATATCATATTGTTGTACAAATGCATTACAATTGCCAAATAAACTTTTGAAACAGCAATGTCTCTACTACAAGTCTACAAGGAACTGATCACTAGGGAGCTACGATGTTCAGCGACTGCTATCTTTACGGAATCCGCTCATGATGAGAGAATCGTCAACCTCTACGGCTCTACCCAATCCACCACTAGTGGCTGCAATGTTTACCTATTGACACAAGATTAAAAAAAAAATTGTATGTCACATATGACTTCTGAGCCCACCAATTCATGCCTAAAACAGAGCAAAGGGCATAAGACCCACAAGGCTCGAATAAAATTTGCACTGAAGTCAAACCCACAATGACATACCATATTTTATGGTAGCTCCTTATGGGAATCTTTAGGATTTCCTACTATGGAACATTTCCTTCCTCGTCCCCTTGACCTGTCAATTAAGAACCAAGGTTGACATGAATAATAAAAACTAAACACTATCGACTTTGGCGAAGGCTCTAACAGCTTTTTGTCTCTCATGGATTTATGAAACCTCATACATGAAGCAGATTTGGGCTTTACATATTTGGCGATAAGACCAGCGCTCTATCTGATAACAACGTTTCTATTGGACTACATAGATATGATCTTTCCATTTCGCTCACATTTCCGCACATTTATCATCAGCAATTATGACGATATGAGCTATATGAATTCCCCATGTATCAATAGAGAATTCCAATGCAAATGAATGAGGGGGCAAATAAGAAAGTTTCCTTCAGTGACTACAATTCAATGCAATCTGGAGTCTGAGGTAAAGAGAAAAGAAAACAATGTATTTTACTATTTTCCATCTAGAATTAGCAGAATCTAGTACAAAATTTACATAGTCAACTAGTAAATTCAAGCAAAATTTTAACATAATCAAACTAGTAAAAATTTTGAAATTTAGGAAAACAAAAAATGATAGTCCTAGGTGGGGGAGTGTCTAGGAAATCCTAGCACCTCAATCATACAGGACCCTTTTTCCAACTTTTCAGACATGAAAAATAAATTTTCTGATAAAATTAAGAAAATAACCATCATTGGAGTGTAAATACAAGACAGGTAAAGAACAGAAAATCTAAAATGTTCAAAGTATCCCACATCATGCAAAACAAATAATGACCCCCCCCCCCTTTCTCTCCTCAAATCAGCATGTCCCTTTCTCCTATAGCTCTTTATTTATTTCCCACTGTTACACTTCTGTATAGCAGTTTGTTTACCATCAGAGACATACTCATCCATTGGGGAACAGGGAGCTTGATTGGGATTAGCAACAGCTAGTCAAGCGTTTCAACATCCTTTAGCCATGATACATAAGAGGCAAGAATATCACATCTATATCTATTCAATGCCTCCAAATTATTTAAGCCGATTGTTTCAAAAATCTCAAAGCTTTTGACCAATTTATAACTTCAATTAAGTTTCTTTGGTTGAAAGTTGAAACACAATGTATGCCCCAATCTTATCCAAAAATTGACCAAAAAGAAAGGAAGAAGAAGAAAACTTAGGACACATAAACAACTTAGTGCAACATGCAAATGAGGGAGGGAAAGAAAACCACGTGCACTTCAAGTAGCACATGGTTATAGGCACTAATGCTATCACTTGACAGCTGGACTACGGTTCAATCCAATGCTAAACCATGGTTTCTGAGGGAAAACAAACCAACCTCGAGGGTTTGACTCGAATCCACAAGTCGTCAATTGTTTTGCAAGCATCTCTCCCACCTCTTTTTGCCAGTTTGGCACAACTTTAGCTTCAGATGCAGCCCATACAATTGCAGTCTCTGCGGCAAGATTGACACTGGCAGAGGATACCTGAGGCTGTTCTCAGGAGAGAAACAATCACAATTCAATCACTACCAACACCAGGTTCATGGATGGAGGGAACCGAGAAAAAGAAAAAGGAAAAGAGACTTGTGATATGCTGCTCTAGCTAAAAAACATTAAAATGACGAAACATAGATATATTAGCTATTTTCATTCCGTTCATTTCCTTGCCAACATTAAATCACTTAAAACATCATAGTTTAGGGGATATTATTTCTCCAAAAGAAATTTTACCCAGAATCTCCCAGTGGGAGAACATACTTGATGAAACAGTTTTCTAGTTGGCATTGGTCTCCATGCAATTAGAATTAGGTACGTTTCTACATAGTAGGCATTGGTTTCCATGCAATTAGAATTAGGAAAAAGAAGGATGTCCATTATTAGAGAGAATTGTGGCATGCCCATGGTGCATTACTATGAAGCACGGACACTTCTATCAGCCTCACGTATCCGTGCCAGATACGTATCCGACACCGACACTCTCGGACACTCCTCGGATACGTGTCTGACACGCGAAAAAACGTGTCCTCTAAATAATTACCAAAATAAACATCCGACACTTGGAGGACTCATGGCGGACACGCGTATCCCAACCTTAGGACACTTCCGAACCATTGTCGGACGTCACATTTTCGGCTAGCCACATCCATAGACAACCTCAACTATGACCTCCTTTTTTTCAATACATCATTATTTTTTCCGATTGCTTTATCATCTTACACGTACATTTGTCCCTCTTTCACATAACTTTGTCCGTCTTCCATTATTTTATAAGATTTTATGTTTTATATACATAGTTTTACGAGTCATAAACTATTAAAGAAAATATATTCATTAACAAACATTTTTAAAATAGAATTTGATATTTTTTGAAGGACTATATAAAATTAAGGTACATGTCTGGACAACATGTCCTGTCCTTAATTTTTCAAAAATTGTGTGACCCCGTGTCCGTGTCGTGTCGTATCCGTGCCAAATCCATGCTTCTTAGGTGCCTTATTTTGAGGGCCAAAGCTTTTCTTTTTGTATCATAGCAGCACGATTAAACTTGAAAAAATCATAAAGGATTAAGCATTTGATATTATGGATTTCAACTTCCTCTAGAGCAAGATGTATAGCGTTGGCTCATGCTACAACACATAATTGTGTTGCTCCCACATCATATCCTCCATAACCAATGTTGTGTGTTTGCATTAAATTGGGAATAGAAAGTGGGCAGAGAAGCATAATTGGGATTGCTACATCAAATTTCCCATGTTTAGTAAACCTACAAGGGGTGGATGGGGAACAATTTACCCTCTTTCAATCCATCATCTCAGCTCCAGCACCAAATGACTATGGATTCAGGGTGAATCCTAGAAAGGAGAACTAGGGAAGGTCAGTTCCCTCATTAACCATCTCTTAACTCCCTTTCCCTCCATAAAACCAGATAGACTGTAAAGTATTACTAACGTAGAAACAGAAATATTGTGTCATCACCAGTAGATAATCTTTTTGATGAGTTCCACCACAAATAGAAATTCCTTTTTTTTTTCCGTTTCATCACGTACTACATTATTGGAACAGATTTCAACCTCTCATATCTGAAAATAATTTCCATCCAACCAAACGAGCCTAAACTTGGGAGTAAGCAATATTTGAACTACTGCAGACCTAGCGCCATCGGTGATGATTTTTGTCTTCTACAGAAGTGCCTTCACATTTTTCATTTTGCTTCTAATAAATTACTGAACTTCAACTTTTCAAAATAATCAAAAGTCCTAACCAATCTGAAATTGCGCAAAACTCACTCACCTGACTTTCTAGTATTCGCTTCACACTTGCAGCGCATCCTCCACATGTCATTCCCTGCAACATAATAACAAATTAAAATAAACATATTTCTACAAGTCAGATCCATGAAAATCGACATAGTATACGGATACTTAGATTTATTTACCCGAACATCAAGTATGATAACATCCGGAGAAAGTGCAGAAACATCATCAGCAGCTCCAGACACCCCAACCTTGGATTTCCCGCCATCAGATCCATCTCCTCCGCCGCCGCCGCCACCGCTGCCGCCAATTCCGGAGCCTCCGCCGGAAGAAAACGATGCGGCGGAGCTGGAAGGATTGACCGCAGAACACAAAATCCGGAGGGACAAAAGAGGCACGGATTTTGAAAGCTCAAGGGCAGCGAGTTGGCGGCGAGTCAGAACTCGGGCGGTGAGGGAGCGAGTCAGGGAAGGCGGGGAGGTGGTGAGGCGGCGATGGAGGTGGTTCCGAGTGGATCTTAGGGTTTTAGAGAGGGTCAGCAGCGTCGCCGGCGACAGAGTTGCCTCCATTTTTAGAGAGAGAAAGAGAGGGAGAGTAGGTTGGGTGAATAATATGAAGCAAGCAAGTGGGTGAATTTGACCAAGGGTTGAGTAATGTGTTCTGTAGTACTGGGTAGTTAATGCAGTCAGACTCGTGTTTATCGTTGCCTGCAATTGGATTGGATGCGGATGACTGTCTGATTTGTGGAGCGGGAAAAACGTTGTGGGGCCCGCTTCATCCTTTATTTTTTTAACATCACGTGCTCCTCGCCTGGGTCTGGTAAGGAATTACACAAATACTATAATATTTTATTTTTTATTTATGTAAATCTTCACCTAATACTATTACCTAAAAGCACGTTTGCACGTGTAGTATACAATTGCTTTATAATATTTTATTTTTAAGATGTGTTGGGTTAAGATGGAAAATGATTTCAAATGTTTGGTGATTGAAAATGGAGAAATCTATTTTTTAAAGAATCAATTTTTCTCCTTTGACCCAAAAAAGTTTATTTTTTCAATTCAAATTAGTCTCCTAGTTCATCTGCATAGGGTTCTTCCTTCTTTGATTCACTTCTTATCTACATCGACTATTTCTTGTTTCATTGGGCCTTTCAATCACTTAGGGTTCCTCTTTCTTAGCTTCCCTACCACTCCTCTCTCTCCTCTAAATGTTTCGTTAGAGGTTTCAATTTCATGTTGATCTTTACTTTTCTATGATTTTCGCTTTTGATTGTGCTTGATTTTCATGTTTGCATTCTCGATTAGTTGCCAGATGCTTATCGAGATGTCAATTTGTTGCGGTGGCGCGTGAGGAGAGTTTGGCTTCTTACATTGTCATTAGTTGGAGTCAGATGTTGCAGTGGTCTTCGCGGCGATGACGGAGGAGGGAGAGTAATGTCCGAGTACTTAGATATGTCTGAGGTATGTTCATGCATAAAAATAGATTTGTTTCGATTGGTTGCCAGATGCTTCTATCAATTACAGTATGGAGAGTCTCATATATAACTACTTCGACTTCCAAGAGAAAGAATATGAGATCCAAACCGGAAGAACTAGAGTCCCCCGGAGAAATCTTAATGCAAATTCGACGGTCCAGGTTGACATCTCAAACATACATTTTCCTCCTCATTTGTCAAACAACCATTTATCTAATATTGTCAAATAGATGAAAATCATTTTTTAGGAAAACTATTTTTCTAATACCAAATAGCGAAAAGTATCAATTGAAAATTCATTTTCTAGGAAAACCATTTTATAAGGAAAGCTATTTTCCTAGAAAATGATTTTCATTCCCACCAAATACATCCTTAATGTACAATAGCTTCATGATATTATATCATTAACATGAAGGCTACCACAATGGTGTAGTGTATTTTGATTTGAGGTATATTAATTATAAATATTGTTATTTTAATGGGTAAGGTATAATTATTGGTAATGATTTAAGTATATCGTGACGAAAAAAAAGTGGAAATACAATAATATTTTAGAATATAATTGGAGTCATTTATACTATTTAATTAATTTGTCACTCTTTCTCACTCATTTTCCTTCCCCTTTTGTTTTTCCTTCATTCTCTCTCTTTCTCTCTCTCTCCTCTCTCTCTCTCTCTCTTCTATACTCCTTCCTCTGCAAACACTTCGCACCGTCCCTCCACGACTTTTCTTTTGTATTTTTTCTTCTCTCTTGCTCCATGTAGGCATACTTCATGAAAAGTATGTCAGTTAGTGATGTAGGAAGTAGAAAGGAGAATAATGGTTGTTAAAGAATGTAACAGCCCCGGCCATTCAGGGAGTTACCCATATTTTTATCTTAATTAATTTGAATTTAGCGGAAGCCTATAAGTCGGGGCGTTATCGCCGCTTCTCCGTAGTGGAAAAGCAAGGCTTAAACTAATATGATTCTAACATAAATTAAAAGCAGAAAACTGAATGAGTAATTTAAACAGAACACATAAAATTATAAATTCGATTTAAAAGAAAATACTTGATTTAAAAACCCATTAACATGCATAAAAAAATAAAATAAAATTCCTAGGCTTAGAAAATAATTATTTTGAACAATAATCAATATAATTTAAGCAACTTCAAAGGTTAGAACATAATAGAACAAGTGAAAATTATATAAATATGCTAAGTTTAATGAGATATAAATAGTCGTACATATATTCTAAGTCAAATAAAAAAGTCAACATAACATAAACTTAATTAAAACATAACTATAAGTTCAACATACATAAGACACACAACTAAATCGAGCAAACTATGTGAGTTTGTCAAATGAAGATTAAATTAATAAATTACTAGGTCGTAGGAGTTATGCTAACACGGAGAAAAAAAAAATGAGATGGAACTCAATATAATTGACACTGTAGTGGAAAAATATTTTATAAAAATCAAGGAGCTCATTTTAAATAAAATATATGGAGGAGCTCATTTTCTTTCGAAATTCATTTTATTTATAAAATAGGAGAAGAGATTGTAATAAATCTGATACGATAATATATATATTTGAGTGAGACACTGGTTGGATTAGACCAACCGTTATATAAATATATTTGTTGTTGCCGGCTATAACCATAAGATCTTGTCATTCACTACGCGCATAGCTGAGTCAGTTATTAACTCAATCTCCGGTATCGGGAATGCTAAAAGGGTCAACTTTAAAAATTATAAAATTATACGTATAACCAATAAATGGTCAATAATGCATAAATATCGCACGAATAATAAAAATTGATAATTTACAGTGTGAAGTGTTGTCGTACTTTTGGGAGTATGGTTGCCAGTCTCAGGGAGTTGTATTCCAAGCACTCAAAGCGGACTCAAGTGTTTCAAGTTAGGTAGATAAACCAGGTGATAGAGATGGTGATGATAACTACAAACTACGAAAGCAATAAAAGATGTTCAGACAACAAAATCTGTATTCAACAACTAATCAATTTGAACGACCTGACCTACCAATTCTAACCAAGCAATTAAGAGTGATCGGTTGCACCATTAAAGCTCATCAAAGCCCTCTCTCGAGGGTCAAGGGCTAGTCTAACTATTCCAACTACCTATTCTCATGGAGTTAGTCTAATTAAACTACAAGAATAGCAACCCTATACCTAGTTAGAACTCGACTATTCTCATGTCAAAAACCCTAACTATTTTCTCTACCACACTACCAAATTAACCTCACCTCTCAGCACAAATCAATTGCGTAAAGAAATACACATGAACACTCTTTCGAGCATTTCATCGAACACATGGTGGGCATGAGAAAACCTCTAACTACAAGCATGAATTTATATAGATTAGGCCTAAACTGATGTATAATGGGATCAAAGATTGGAGCTTGATCAATTACACATCAATGAAAGACATGCAACCAATCTGAATATAGGATGCTTCACGTGAATTAGGGTTATGGGAGAGGGAATCACGTGAAAAGACATGATCTTGGAAAGCTGTTTGTGACGTGAGGTCTTTTGTGGGAGAAAGTATGGAAAGGTTGAATCTTTAAGAGGGAAGAGAGAGAGAGAGAGTGGACGTTTGTTGGGAGAGGGAGAGGGAGGGCATTTGAGGGTTTGTTGGGAGAGAGAGATTGACGTTTGGTGGGGAGAAGAGAGAGTAAGAGAGAATCTTGTGACTTGATTGCCTTAGGGTTTATCTAACTAGCTAAGATAGAGAGATAAAAGTAACCGGGATAGTTCAAGGGATCTATCTTGATACAGAAACACCACAAGAAGAAACCCTAGGGCTACTTCACCTTCAACCTAGTTACAGAAATGCCTTCTAGGTCTAGGGATCAAGCTCTTCCTCACCACTTGATTTGCCAAAATCAAGATACAATAGAAGAGATCAAAACGAGGTTTCAAGAAACACTCAAGGGGTAAGCTAAAAGCTTGTTTGTATTCATGGCTAAAACTGGTTGTTTAAAACGATTACACGCCTGAGCTATTTATAATAGACTCAGTCCTAAACCTACAGGGAATCTTAACTTAGAGTGCAAGCCAAGGATTCCTTTTCCTAGACGCCTATAACAATCTTATCCTCCTTGGATTAGGACTCCTTATCATAAGGGGAGTTGGTTATAACAAGATTAATCCTACTAGAAATTGGCTTTCATAATCCAATATGGATTAGTTACAAAATAAGCCAAACTTATCTAGGACTAAAACAAACCTTGAAGCCTAATCTAACTATATATATATCACACGCCTAACACACCTTCTAGATCATTTTAGAACACTCTAGAACCTTCTAGACTAATCTAGACTCCTATGACTTGATGACCAAGTTTATATATATTACTTGGCATCTTACATGACTAGAAATAATATAAATGTAATATAAAACTCACAAATAACAACTAAATGCTAGAAATGTGAAGTTTACATCCAAAAGGCCAAAACTGTGAAATTCAACCTGAAATGGTCAAAACTGTGAAATTCAGTTTGGGCTTGGAACTGGGCCTTGGACATGTATTTGGAGCTTCCTTTGGACGAGATTTGTGTGGACTTGGTTAGGATGTTTGGACATCCTCTTGCCATAAGGAGCACACAATGTGAATGGGCCTTTGGGCCTCTACCTTGTATCCTTCTTCCTTGGCCCTCTTTATCTCCTTGTAGTTGAGTTGAATCCCCATTGTTGGGCCTGGGTTGGATGGATTTCCTTCATGAAGGACCCTATCTATATCCTTGTGCTTCTATTGGGCCTTCTTCATTGGGCTTGGGGGACTTGGCGTGGGCTGATTTACATCATTCCCCCCTTGTTGACAGAAGTTTGTCCTCAAACTTGGAGGATCAACCTTTTTAATAACTTCAATTGTCCCATCAGTCTTCTTCACGTGAACTAGAGCCTTCACGTGAACTATGTTCTCTTCAGTAGATTGGAGTTTGAAAATTTGATCTTTCTCACTTTTGCTATGCATAAATGTGTCATCAACACACTTGCTGACGAGGGACTTCAAAACCTGATTCAAAAGTCTCATAACAGTAAAGAGAACACTAGTTAGACCACAAGGTGTGACTAACCATACATGGAGACTTCCTTTCATTTTAATAGTAGTAGTCCCTTCTTGAATTCGAGCCTTTGCCTTTGATACCCTTATACCCCTTGCTTGAAGATCTTCTTGCTTTTGACCCTTAGGAGGAACACTAAGGTTCTCGTTTGGGGGTAATTTTGGGAGGGTAACAAGAGGTTGAGGGTTGTCGTGGTTAAGGCTCTCGTAAGTAGGCCTTTTGTAGCTAGGGTTTGTGTTTAGGCTCGAGGGAATGATCTCCTTATGCTCATTAAACTCAGGGCGTTCAGTGATCATGAAAGTGATGAGCTTTGAGTCACTTCCCTTGGGTTTGGACGAGTTGGATGCTTTTAGAGGAGCTAGGGTTACCTTCTTGTTTTGCACCATCAGAGTGTAGGTATTAGCTCTTCCATTATGTGTAACACTTTTGTCGAATAACCACGGTCTTCCAAGGAGAATATGATAGGCATCCATAGGTATTACATCACACCATATTGATTCTTGATAAGACTTTCCAATAGTAAACAACGTTTATTCACCTTTAAGCCTTTACCCTGGTTGAGCCATTGAACAGTGTATGGTGATGGGTGAGGACTTGTAGGGAGTTTGTTCACCATAGTAAGAGAAGCTGCGTTGATACAACTTCCACCATCGACGATCAAAGAACAAACTTTCCCTTGCACAGTAAAACGAGAATGGAAGATGGCTTCCCGTTGTTTTTGATCTTCAGGAACTGGAGAGCTATTGAGAACTCTCCTCATAACCAGCATTTCTCCTTCGTTAGGTTCTTCCACCACTTCTTCTGCAGATTCTCCATGATCAGCGCATGGTTCTTCTTCCACATCTTCTGGTTCAGGTTCAAAGAGAGCGTTTTGGAACTCCATGAGGGTGATGGCTCTCTTGTTAGGGCATTCAGAGGCTATGTGACCGAGCCCTTGGCACTTGAAGCACCTCCTCCTATCAGTTGGCGTGGCCTGTATGGGTTTGAGGACGGTTTGAGGTGGCTGTTGTGGCATTTTTGTGGCGGTCGTTTGGGAGGTGGTTTGGCTTTTTTGTGGAGTGTAAGTATGGGGTGAGTAGGGGCTTCTTTGTGAAGTAGGGTTTCTACTTGATGCATCCTTTCCCCTTCTCTTTCTTTGTTGTTCCTCTTTATTAGCCAAAGTACTTAATTCATCAAGAGTTTTATAAGGTTGAAGTTCCACCACATACCTTATGCTTTCATTTAAACCAGCAAGATACCTCACAAGAGTTTGAGGTTCATCTTCTTTCAGATCACACCGCCATAACAAATGTTCGAACTCCTTTGTGTATTCTTCCACACTTTTGTTCCCTTGGGTGAGTTGTTGCAATTTGA
Source organism: Portulaca oleracea (assembly GCA_029582165.1). NCBI lineage: Eukaryota > Viridiplantae > Streptophyta > Magnoliopsida > Caryophyllales > Portulacaceae > Portulaca > Portulaca oleracea. Next base: position 1,479,281 of record CM055876.1, read on the forward strand.
AGTAGTTATGTTTGAAGTAGCTCACAGGAAGAAACTTGGAGTGCAATTTCTTCTTCATCTTTTCCCAAGTTTTGATCTTTTTTTTCCCGGCATGTTGTCTCTTCTTCTGTAAGTTAGTCCACCATATACTAGAATGCTTCCGCAGTTTAAGAGCAATATATTTGACTTTCTTCTCATTAGGCACGTCTTTAAGATAAAAAACTCTTTCAATAGTTTGAGTCCAATCAAGAAAGACTTCAGGATCAAGATTATCGTCAAATTCAGGAATATCAACTTTGAAGTCGTGTCTTTCTTCTCTGTGTTCACGCCTAAGACAACGTGATGTCCTTGATGAACTCGTGGATTGCTCAGCTTCGCTAGGACTCTTATGGGAGTCCTCCTCTTCAGGATCTCTAGGTGTCCTGGACTGTATGTTCATGTACCGCTTCAACTGATTGGAGAGATAAACCACTCTTGCTTCCAATTCGACTTTCTCCTGCAGTAGTTGCTCATTAGTAGCACTGCCATCGTTGCTTTTGCTGCTAGATGCCATAAGTATGGCAGGTTGAAGGTTTCGTGAACTTGGGGATGGAGGGGAATGTGTTTGGGCTATTTGAGGAGTTTAGGAGTGCACTCAAGAAACCTAAGCTCTGATACCACTTTTGATGTATAAGGGGATCAAAGATTGGATCTTGATCAATTACACATCAATGAAAGACGTGCAACCAATCTGAATATATGATTCTTATGTGAATTAGGGTTATGGGAGAGGGAATCACGTGAAAAGAAAGGATCTTGGAAAGTTGTTTGTGACGTGAGGCCTTTTGTGGGAGAGAGTATGGAAAGGTTGAGTCTTTAAGAGGGAAGAGAGAGAGAGTGGACGTTTGTTGGGAGAGAAAGAGGGAGGGCGTGTGAGGGTTTGTTAGGAGAGAGAGATTGACGTTTGGTGGGGAGAAGAGAGAGTGAGAGATAATCTTGTGATTTGATTGCCTTAGGGTTTATCTAACTAGCTAAGATAGAGAGATAAAAGTAACCGGGATAGTTCAAGGGATCTATCTTGATACAGAAACACCACAAGAAGAAACCCTAGGGCTACTTCACCTTCAACCTAGTTACAGAAACACCTTCTAGGTCTAGGGATCAAGCTCTTCCTCACCACTTGATTTGCCAAAATCAAGATACAATAGAAGAGATCAAAACGAGGTTTCAAGAAACACTCAAGGGGTAAGCTAAAAGCTTGTTTGTATTCATGGCTAAAACTGATTGTTTAAAACGATTACATGCCTGAGCTATTTATAATAGACTCAGTCCTAAACATATTGGGAATCTTAACTTGGCGTGCAAGCCAATGTTTCCTTCTCCTAGACGCCTATAACAATCTTATCCTCCTTGGATTAGGACTCCTTATCATAAGGGGAGTTGGTTATAAAAGGATTAATCCTACTAGGAATTGGCTTTCATAATCCAATATGGATTAGTTACAAAATAAGCCAACCTTATCTAGGACTAAAACAAACCTTGGCGCCTAATCTAACTATATCACATGCCTAACACACCTTCTAGATCATTCTAAAACACTCTAGAACATTCTAGACTAATCTAGACTGCTATGATTTGATGCCCAAGTTTATATATATTACTTGGCATCTTACATGACTAGAAATAATATAAATGTAATATAAAACTCCCAAATAAAAACTAAATGCTAGAAATTTGAAGTTTACATCCAAAAGGCCAAAACTGTAAAATTCAAACTGAAATGGTCAAAACTGTGAAATTCACTTTGGGCTTGGAACTGGGCCTTGGACATGTACTTGGAGCTTTCTTTTGTAACAGCCCCGACCATAATCAGGGAGTTACCCAAATTTTATCTTAATTAATCTGGATTTAGCGGAAGCCTATAAGCCGGGGGCATTATCGCCGCTTCTCCGTAGTGGAAAAGCAGGGCTTAAACTAATATGATAAAGTACAAAATTGAACAAGTAATTTAAATAAAACACATAAAATTATAAATTCGACTTAAAGAAAAATACTTGGTTTTAAAAAAAACCCATTAACATGCGTACAAAAATAAAATAAAATTCCTAGACTTAGAAAATAATTTTTATGATCAATGATCAAAATAATTTAAGCTCCTTCAAAAGTTTGAACATAACTGGGCAAGTGAAATTATGTAAACATGCTTAGTTAAATAAAACATATAAATTCATACATATATTGTAAGTCAAATAGAAAGTCTATATAATACAACTTAATTTAAAACTACAAAACATAAATGTGAGTTCAACGTACATAAAACGCACAAACTAATTCGAGCCATCTATGTGAGTTTATCAAATGATAATTAAACTAATAAATTACTAGGTGGTAAGAGTTATGTTTGTGATAGTGGATTCCCCTTTCCCTTGGTACCTAAAACAAAATATGAAAACACAGGAGGAAAAATGAGATGGAACTCAATATAATCGACACTATAATGTAACAATATTTTATAAAATCAAGAGCTCATTTTAAATAAAACACATGAAAGAGCTCATTTTATTTCGAAATTCATTTTCTTTATAAACAGGGGAAGAGAAGAATAATAAATCTGATATGATAATATATATGTATGTTTGAGTGAGACCCTGGTTGGATTAGACCAACTATAATGAATATATTTGTTGTTGCCGGCTATAACCATAAGATCCTGTCTTTCGCTATGCGCATAGTTGAGTCGGTTACTAACTCAATCTCCGGTACCGGGAATGCTATATGGGTCCACTTTAAAAATCATAAAATTATACGTGTATCCAATAAATAGTAAATATAGCATAAATACTGTATGAATAATAAAAATTGCTAATTTTACAGTGCGAAGCTACAGTCATCGAATTATACCTGATTCTTCCCGTTGAACAAAAATCGGCTTTTCGTCTGGATTATTAAATAAATAGGAGTTTAAAAATAATATTAGAATAAATATTATATAATTGAAACATTTATGAGAAAATCCAGGTGACAATTTGAACTTGGAAATTTACCTAAATGTGAAAGAATTGGGTTGCTATAATTTGGGCCTAACCAAATAAATTATGGCTATTGGAGCCAAAATTGGAAAGGGAGTAATCTCCCCCTTCTCTCTCTACGCCAGAACAAAGGAAGAAGAATGGGGAGATGGGTGGGTTTGGTTGCGGCGGTCGACGGCGACAAGGGCAACGGAGGGCGGCAGGAAGATCGGCGACGGTCGGAGTGTCGTTGACAGCGGTGGCAGGGGAGCCGAGGGCACAGACCGAGGCCCGAACAGAGGTGGAAAACTGGGGATTTTGGGTGGCTGTGGGGGCGGTTATGGGCGGCTAGACCAGTGTTTTCCGGCGGGGATTTGGGTTTTAGTTGTTGAATGGATGGTAATGAAGATGGTGGTAGGATTTTTTTTGGTGAGAATCTGGTTCGAATTTGATGGAGAAATGGTGAGTGAAATTGGTTGTAGTTTATGGTTAGTTTCTTGAAGGGTGGCGATGGTGAGGATGTTGGTGGTTGCGTGTCTCGTGGTGGTGATGGCGGCAGCAATGGCGGTTTTGGGTGGTCGTGGATGGTGGAAGAGTAAGGATGGTTGATGATGGTGGTTTGAGGTTGTCAATGGTGGTCTCAAATGGGTGTTTGATGAAGGGTTGAAAATGCAAGTAAATGGAGAAATATGGGTTCGTAATTATCAGATTGGTACTAAATCTTGAGATTTTGAGTTCTGATTTATAGAAAATCATTCTTGCTTCTAGAAGTACTAGTATGATTTGCTGTCAAATTGTGGTGAATACAAACTGCCACTTAGCACCTTAGTTTGAAAAGGGAAGCCATTGATTAGGTCAAAAGCTCAAAAAGGGGGTAGAAAAATGGGGGAGGGGCGGTGAGGAAGAAGAAGAAAAATAGCCTGCTCTTTGCCGTACTGAGCAAGCCTTTGTGATACCAAAAAGGTGTTATGAGAGAATTTTTTTTTATTAGTAGTATTGTTACTATTTGTAAAATAAATTTGTAGTTCCAAAATTACAATAATATTTTATTGATATTCACTCTAAAATAATTTATTTGTCGGGAAGATATCTGATATAATTCTAGACATAAATTTAACTGTTCCTACTAGCCCGGATGACAAAATGGTTACTAAAAATGCTTATGAAAATAATTTAGATGATCCGAAAACATTAAAATCTCGGCTGTTACATCCTTCCCCCCTTAAAATAAGTTTCGTCCTCGAAACTTGAATGAAAAAATTACCTTAAAACAAATACAGGTATTTGTTTTTCATATCCTCCTCCGTTTCCCATATAGCTTCTGAGGTGTTATGGTTGGCCCAAAGAACCTTAACAAGTGGTATGGTTTTATTTCGAAGCTTCTTGATGTGACGATCAAGAATTTGAATTGGTTGCTCTTCATAGGTCAAATTCTCCTCAAGGTTTATGGGTTCATAAGGTAAAGTGTTGCTAGAATCAGGGATGTATCTTCTCAGTTGTGAGACATGAAAAACATCATGGATGTTATCAAGGTCAGGTGGTAAGGCTAAGCGGTACGCTGTTGAGCTGATCCTTTCAGTAATTTCATAGGTTCCCACATACCTAGGACTTAGCTTTCCCCGAATATTGAATCTTCTCACACCCTTAGTTGGAGTTACTTTAAGAAACACATTATCGCCAACCTGAATTTGACGTGTTTCCTTTTAAGGTCAGCATAGCTTTTTTGTCTATTTTGAGCTGCTATCATATGTTTTCTGATGAGGTGAATCTTTTCTGATGCCTCCTGCACAAACTCGGGGCCAACAATGATTGGTTCAGGACTGTCATCCCAGTATAATGGGGTTCTACACTTCCTTCCATATAACGCTTCAAATGGTGACATCCTAATTGTGGTTTGGTAACTATTATTATAGGAAAATTCTATCAATGGTAAAAACTCATCCCATTTTCCTTGAAAATCTAGGACACAAGCTCTAAGCATGTCTTCTAATATTTGGTTTACCCTCTCGGTCTGTCCATCAGTTTCAGGGTGGTAAGCAGTCCCCATACTTAGTACCAAGAGCTTCTTGCAAGGATTTCCAAAACCTAGATTGAAATCTAGGGTCACGATATGATACTATGTCTTTTGGTACACCATGTAACCTTACTATTTCCCTTATATATATATGTGCCAACTTGTCTACCCCCCAAGTGTCATGAATGGCTATGAAATGCGCGAACTTAGTGAGTCGGTCAACTATTACCCAAATAGCATTCTTCTTCCCAACGGTGGTTGGTAAACCAATGATAAAGTCCATTGAAATAGACTCCCATTTCCAAGAAGCAGCTTCTAAGGGTTGTAATTCTCCTCCCGGTTTACTATGGTCAAACTTAACTTTTTGACAAATTAGACACTTACTAACATAATCCGCTATTTCCTTCTTCATATTATACCACCAAAATTTTTGCTTCAAATCCGCATACATTTTATCTCGACCAGGATGTACTGAAAACAAAGAACTATGGGCTTCTTCCAAGATCTTTTTCTTTAACTCCTTATTGTTGGGAACACAAATGCGTCCCTGAAATCTTAATGATCCATCCTTGTATATTTCAAAACCAGGTGATTTCCCAATCGTGGTATTATTTCTCAACTTCTCTAGGTATGGGTCACTTCTTTGGAGGGCTCCAATTTCATCTAGTAAGGTTGACTTAATTTCTATTGCCATGCAACAAATGCCCCTTTCTTTATGGACAATCTCAAGGTTAAGACTTCTAAGGTCTGCTATAAGCATAGGTTGGGTGGTAATCAAGGTATTGAGATTATGGTGAGTCTTCCTGCTAAGAGCATCTGCTACAACATTGGCCTTGCCTGGGTGATATTGAATATCTAAATCATAATACTTAAGAAGTTCTAACCAACGACGTTGTCTCATGTTTAATTCTTTTTGGGTGAAAATATACTTAAGACTTTTATGATCCGTAAAAATACGACAAGGAACGCCATATAGATAATGTCTCCAAATTTTTAATGCAAAGACCACTGCAGCTAATTCAAGATCATGAGTAGGATAGTTCTTTTCATAGGGTTTGAGTTGCCTAGAGGCATAGGCTATGACTCGATCATTTTGCATAAGTACACATCCCAAACCATTCTTGGATGCATCACTATAAAAAGTAAATTCTCCACCTTCTGATGGGAGGGAAAGAACAGGAGCTGAGGTAAGACGAACTTTGAGTTCTTGAAAGGCCTGATCACACTTAGAATCCCATTCAAATTTGGTGGCCTTTTTCAAGAGGTTGGTAAGTGGTAGTGCAATTTTAGAAAAATCCTTTACAAACCTACGGTAGTATCCAGCTAATCCAAGGAAGCTCCTAACCTCAGTGACATTAGTGGGTCTAGGCCAATCAATGATAGCTTGAATCTTTTGTGGGTCCACTCTAACTCCTTCCTTAGATATCACATGTCCCAAAAAGTTCACTTCCTCTAGCCAAAACTCACACTTCTTGAATTTAGCAAACAATTTTTGGTCTCTCAAGGTTTGCAACACTATCCGCAAATGATTCTCATGCTCCTCCTTAGTTCTAGAATATATCAAAATATAATCAATGAACACGACCACAAACTTATCAAGGTAAGGCTGAAAAATTCTATTCATTTGATCCATAAATACAGCAGGTGCATTAGTAAGTCCAAAAGGCATAACCACAAATTCATAATGACCATAACGAGTTCTAAAAGCTGTTTTAGGAATATCCTCAGGTTTGATTCTAAGCTGGTGATACCCTGATTGAAGATCAATTTTAGAAAAGACACTAGCCCCCTGATGTTGGTCAAAGAGATCATCGATTCTAGGTAAAGGATATTTATTCTTAATGGTAACCTTATTGAGTTCTTGATAATCTATACAAAGTCGAAGACTTCCATCCTTTTTCTTAACAAAAAGAACTGGTGCAACCCAAGGAGAGACACTAGGTCTAATAAAACCCTTCTTAAGCAACTCCTCTAGTTGAACCTTAAGTTCTTTTAATTCAGGCGGGGCCATTCGGTATGGGGGTTTGGATATGGGTTGAGTCCCAAGTACTAATTAGATCTCAAAATCAATATCCCTTTTGGGTGGTAAACCTGGCAGCTCATTAGGAAAAACATCGATGAATTCACACACAATTGGTATGTCTTGGGGTTTCAACTCGGACTTGGACTCCTCCAACACACAACATAAGTATGCTTCACACCTTTCCTCATTAATTTCCTAGCTTTCATCAAGGATATGGTATGACACTCTAATTTGGCATTGTCCCCATGAAATAAGATTTTCCCCCCTTTACTACCTTTTAGGACAACGTCCTTAGACTTACAATCTATACGAGCATTATACTTTGACAACCAATCCATGCCTAAAATGAGGTCAAACTCAGCAAGATCAAATTGGATAAGGTCTGCTAAAAAGGTCTCACCACTGAAGGTAATCGGGCAATTTTTGTAAATAGTGGTGCATATAACTGTTTCTCCAGAGGGAAGACAGATATATTGTTTTGTTTGACTTTTATGAGATTCTAAACCCAATTTATCAATGACATATTTTGAAATAAAACAATGTGATGCACCAGAATCAAATAATGCATATAAGGGCTTAGAATTTAAAGTAAGGGTTCCTGAGATGACCGTACCCGAATCATTTGCTTCTTTACGGTTCATGCCAAAGGATTTTCCCGTAGTGCCAGCTTTAGAGGGTGGAGATGTTGGTTGATTTTGACGTAAGGGCCTTACATGACCTTGAGCTACAGCTGACGACCTTCGTGGACAATCAAACACTCGGTGATGTGGGCTCCCACACCAGGTACACACATTTTGGCCTTCTCTGCAGTCTGCAGTCACATGGTTGGTACGGCCACATTTCTTATAGGGCTCGATGGGTTTTGAGGGACCATAGTTGGGCTTTTTAAAAGGTTGGTTGGAGCTCGACTGACCTCTCCTATCATCTCATTTTCTCTTATTCTTGTCTGAGTTGGCACGCCTAATGTCCCCCTTAACCGTTTCCACATCGGTAGCCTTGTCATAAAGTTCTTGGTAGGTGCTAATATGTTGTCCTGCTAAATGGCCACGGATATACTCAGCTAGTCCCCTATAGAACTTGGTCTTTTTCATCTTATCACTAGCCACATACTCGGGACAGAAACGGGACAACTCCAAGAACTTATCGGCACTCTAAAACAGACATATTGCCCTGGGATAATGTGTAAAACTCTTCTTCCTTCTGTTTTTGGACGGCTATAGGGTGAAAATGCTCTCTTAAGTCTTCCAAAAATTTTTCCCAATTATATCCTAGCTCATGTTGTTTATATTTGATGGTATTCCACCAAATATCAGCTTTACCCTTCAAGTTAAATGCTCCAATATTGACTTTCCTATGCTCGGGGACTTGGATGGCCTCAAAGATTTTCTCCATGGATCTAATCCAGTCCTCTAATTCAACAGGGTCGACTCTACCCCCGTAGGTACTAGGGTTTTGTCTAGCTACTCGGTCAAACATCCTACCATCCTCCTCCATCGTACTACTTGTAGGATTACCCACCTTCCTTAACAACTCAACAAGCAGCTGGCCCATGACACTAGGGTCAATTCCCGTAGGGTTGACATTAGGAGGGGTTTGTGCGTTAGGGCTTTCATGGTGGTGAGATGGGGTTTGGTTATTGTTTTGTGGGTCATACACCACATGGTTAAGGCCATTAACATCACTCTTTGGGTCTGACATCTGCGCACAAAGGAATACTTAGGTCTTAGGGTAGGGATCTAATTTCTCAACACTTGTGGTGATGCATCCATAATGTCATGTAAAAAATTTTATGGTTAGCATAAAATATTTTTCATAGCAAATAAACATGTTATATGCAAAAATATAGCAATTAGGTAAACATAAATATGGAGAATGTAAATTCAAACATAATAAATAACCCTTACCCCAATTCATTTATTAATCATTCCTATGTCTACATATTTTAATTGTAATATTTTACTTTCAAATTTTTGTATCCTAAGGCTCGAACACGCTCTAATACCATCTGTAATAGCCCCGGCCATAATCAGGGAGTTACCCAAATTTTATCTTAATTAATCTGGATTTAGCGGAAGCCTATAAGCCGGGGGCATTATCGCCGCTTCTCCGTAGTGGAAAAGCAAGGCTTAAATTAATATGATAAAGCAGAAAATTGAACAAGTAATTTAAATAAAACACATAAAATTATAAATTCGATTTAAAGAAAAATACTTGGTTTAAAAAAACCCATTAACATGCGTACAAAAATAAAATAAAATTCCTAGACTTAGAAAATAATTTTTATGATCAATGATCAAAATAATTTAAGCTACTTCAAAAGTTTGAACATAACTGGGCAAGTGAAATTATGTAAACATGCTTAGTTAAATAAAACATATAAATTCATACATATATTGTAAGTCAAATAGAAAGTCTATATAATACAACCTAATTTAAAACTACAAAACATAAATGTGAGTTCAACGTACATAAAACGCACAAACTAATTCGAGCCATCTATGTGAGTTTAGACCATTCGCAACGGCGAGTTTGAGACTGAAATAATCTTGATGTGGCGTGGGCGAGGACGAGAAAGACAGTGCAGCAGCGAGGACGAGTGTCGGTGGTGAGAAAAACTCGAACTTGTGCTCGCCGCGCGAGGTCGAGGACGAGATTCTCAACATATTTTTTCATTTTTTTATATTTCTGTTATAGTGTATTTAAACTATTAAATATGGGGCCTACACATTTTTTTTACTTATTTAAATCAAACTCACACTCACTATTCGAAAGCAAGTTAACATAGAAAGTCTAACTCTAATTTTTTTGGTGGGCCATACTGCTTCCACCTCATCCAGTGAGTATAATTCATGCTCACCAATGATAATTAAACTAATAAATTACTAGGTGGTAAGAGTTATGTTTGTGATGGTGGATTCCCCTTTCCCTTGGTACCTAAAACAAAATATGAAAACACAGGAGGAAAAATGAGATGGAACTCAATATAATCGACACTATAATGTAACAATATTTTATAAAATCAAGAGCTCATTTTAAATAAAACACATGAAAGAGCTCATTTTATTTCGAAATTCATTTTCTTTATAAACAGGGGAAGAGAAGAATAATAAATCTGATATGATAATATATATGTATGTTTGAGTGAGACCCTGGTTGGATTAGACCAACTATAATGAATATATTTGTTGTTGCCGGCTATAACCATAAGATCCTGTCTTTCGCTATGCGCATAGTTGAGTCGGTTACTAACTCAATCTCCGGTACCGGGAATGCTATATGGGTCCACTTTAAAAATCATAAAATTATACGTGTATCCAATAAATAGTAAATATAGCATAAATACTGTATGAATAATAAAAATTGCTAATTTTACAGTGCGAAGCTACAGTCATCGAATTATACCTGATTCTTCCCGTTGAACAAAAATCGGCTTTTCGTCTGGATTATTAAATAAATAGGAGTTTAAAAATAATATTAGAATAAATATTATATAATTGAAACATTTATGAGAAAATCCAGGTGACAATTTGAACTTGGAAATTTACCTAAATGTGAAAGAATTGGGTTGCTATAATTTGGGCCCAACCAAATAAATTATGGCTATTGGAGCCAAAATTGGAAAGGGAGTAATCTCCCCCTTCTCTCTCTACGCCAGAACAAAGGAAGAAGAATGGGGAGATGGGTGGGTTTGGTTGCGGTCGGCGCGACAAAGAGCGGAGGCGGCAGGAAGATCGGCGACGGTCGGAGTGTCGTTGGCAAGGTGGCGAGGCGAGAGCCTGAGGCATCGAGGCGAGCAGTGGAAAACTGGGGATTTTGGGTGGCTGTGGGGGCGGTTATGGGCGGCTAGACCAGTGTTTTCCGGCGGGGATTTGGGTTTTAGTTGTTGAATGGATGGTAATGAAGATGGTGGTAGGATTTTTTTTGGTGAGAATCTGGTTCGAATTTGATGGAGAAATGGTGAGTGAAATTGGTTGTAGTTTATGGTTAGTTTCTTGAAGGGTGGCGATGGTGAGGATGTTGGTGGTTGCGTGTCTCGTGGTGGTGATGGCGGCAGCAATGGCGGTTTTGGGTGGTCGTGGATGGTGGAAGAGTAAGGATGGTTGATGATGGTGGTTTGAGGTTGTCAATGGTGGTCTCAAATGGGTGTTTGATGAAGGGTTGAAAATGCAAGTAAATGGAGAAATATGGGTTCGTAATTATCAGATTGGTACTAAATCTTGAGATTTTGAGTTCTGATTTATAGAAAATCATTCTTGCTTCTAGAAGTACTAGTATGATTTGCTGTCAAATTGTGGTGAATACAAACTGCCACTTAGCACCTTAGTTTGAAAAGGGAAGCCATTGATTAGGTCAAAAGCTCAAAAAGGGGGTAGAAAAATGGGGGAGGGGCGGTGAGGAAGAAGAAGAAAAATAGCCTGCTCTTTGCCGTACTGAGCAAGCCTTTGTGATACCAAAAAGGTGTTATGAGAGAATTTTTTTTTTATTAGTAGTATTGTTACTATTTGTAAAATAAATTTGTAGTTCCAAAATTACAATAATATTTTATTGATATTCACTCTAAAATAATTTATTTGTCGGGAAGATATCTGATATAATTCTAGACATAAATTTAACTGTTCCTACTAGCCCGGATGACAAAATGGTTACTAAAAACGCTTATGAAAATAATTTAGATGATCCGAAAACATTAAAATCTCGGCTGTTACACCTTTACACGAGATTTGCGTGGACTTGGTCCTTTTAGGATGTTTGGACATCCTCTTGACATAAGGAGCACACAATGTGAATGGGCCTTTAGGCCTCTACCTTGTATCCTTCTTCTTTGGCCCTCTTTATCTCCTTGTAGTTGAGTTGAATCTCCATTGGGTCTGGGTTGGATGGATTTCCTTCATGAAGGACCCTATCTATATCCTTGTGCTTCCATTGGGCCTTCTTTATTGGGCTTACGGGGGACTTGGCGTCGGCTAATTTACATCATAAACAAGATTAGTTCATCTTGGAATACGTCAATTACAACCCAATGAATACAAAACTAACAATAAAACATCATAATAATAAAGTATTCTAACAAGCATATGAACATAAAAAGAGATAAAGAGAAAGGGATAGAAGAACTTAGTCTTGAGTTGAAGGCGAAGAACGAAATTGTTGAATTCTTGAACAAAGATAATCTAATCTAATTAATCTAGAGGAAATATAAACCTAGAGAGGCTTAGGGAGAAACCTCCCTTCAAGCCTAGAGAGAAAACTAGAAACTAAAAGAGTGTAATACTGAAAACTCCCCCTTTTAATTTATAAAACAGCTTAAAGTAAAAGACTACAATTTGGCACACCCGCCCGTGCCGATTGGCACACCTGGGTGTGCTGAACTGGAAATCCCAATTTCGCCTTGGCTTCTTTTGCTCCTTAATTCCAATCTTTCTTTCCTCCTTTGCCATCATCATTAAATAAGACAATTAAATAAATTACTCTCAATTAGCAAAAATGGCAAAAAAGACTATTAAACTTATACTAAATGACTTAGATAGTTCAATAAGACAATAAAAACCGAGGTAAAAAGTGGTAAAACCGAGGTTTAACAATCCCCCATGCTTAAACCTTGCTTGTCCCCAAGCAAGACTAATCATGAAGTACCGGGGAGAAATAGAAAACCTCAAGAGGAGCCTCCCCCTTTTGAACAAGGGACAAAATCCAATAGTCAAGGGAAAAGGCATACAATAGGTTGCTCGGCGAGGCCCAAATTCAGATCAAAACAAAGTTGCAAGTCATTCTGAAGATCACAAAGTCAAGTGGCAAAAACATTCACTCCATCTTGACCCTACATGCAATTCAAGTTCATTCAAGTGATTGGCGAACTAGATGGGATTGGTAGGACCTCACTTTAGGGTATGTGGAACACTCTCTCTCATGTGTTTCAAATGAATTTAGTGTTCACTCAATACCTTCAACCATACAAGCAAACTACCATAAGCTTGACAAGACTCTCAATTCTCCACTACTATAGACAAAATGCATAAATGTCAATCATAAGGACTTTCAAGGGTTGTAAAGGGCCATGGTTTAGGAAACGTGGAGCTAAATAGCCAAGAACCTATAGAGCAACAACAGTTCTAAAACATGAAACTCAACACCTCGTACACCCCACTTCAATTAAGCACCAAACACTCCCCAACAAAGAGAGATTAGGAAAGAGTTAAAATAAACAAAAGCTCACCATGCTAATTACTCTTTTTTTTTTTCTTTTTTTTTCAATGAATAACATGGATATATAAAGTACAACTCATTTCCCAACAACAAATTACAACCTTCAAAGAAAAAAGAGGATAAATAACCATTAAGAATGACATTCCCCTCATTAAGCAAACCAACCAATAAAATCACCAACTAATCAAACCATAAAACTGCCCCCAACGGAATTGTTGCTCCACTAACTTGGCTAAAGGGTAAGGGATTAAAATTGGTCAAGGGTATAGTGAGAAGGTGAATAAATGAGACAGGAAAAATTGCGCACAGGGCTAGCAAAAAGAGGTCAAAATGTCAGGTGACTTTTTGGCTGTGTAGCTACAAAAACGGGCTTCAATCATATTAACACAATGCATAAGTCAAATGCAGTTTTGAAGAGAGTCAAACCAAGTTCTAGAGATGCACACATGGTAAGGTCACACTCAAAAAGAAATGAGACTATAAAAAAGATAGTCTTTTAGGCTCAAAGAGGACCTCACGGATTCAACCCTACCACAATCACAATAACTAGTTTCTTTGATGAACCAAACACAAGAATTCACCATCATGCACAAGGTACTTTCAAGAGTAAATGAATTACACACAAGACAATGATCTCCTCAAAATAAACATACAACAAGTTTCTCTCATCATCCAAGCCAAACCAAGCTTCCCATTATACACAATTACACTCAACCAACTAAGAAATCACCCCTTGAACATTACGAGGAGTTTTCGAAATTAACAACTAAGCCAAGCAATTCTAGGATTTTCCACTTTTTTATTGAAAGCAATAAAACTAAACTATTTAAGAAAGCAATAAATTACCTAAGAAAGCAATAAAAATGAAACTAAAGTGAAGGGGTATTGAAAATGTACCTTGAGTTCTTGATTATGTCCCACTTTCGCTTTGTGATCATTTCGTGCAATACAAATGAATACAATTCTATCCAATATGCTCTACACTATTGCCTAGAATGATCTTAAACTAAGCTAAAATGCAATGGATAATATAATGATACTAAAGATTAAACCTAAACTAATGCAAACATATAATCTAATGCAAGTGAATTAAACTAAATGCAAGTAACTGATGCATGTCATCATGCTCAACACCATCCCAAATGATTCACCTCACAATATGCACCGAATAATCAACCAAATCAACCACTACACCTCACAAAATTCTTCACACTCTTCTCCCCCATGCTTAAAGTTTTCATTGTCCCCAATGAAAATTAGATGCAAAACTTAAATTTTATCATCATAGATGCAATTGAAGAACCAATTATGCAAAATCAGTCAACATCCAAACTCTAACAAGACACCCAAAGTGATGGCACTAATTACTTAAACTTGCAATCCATTGTCTTCCTAATTCACAGTACATGTACATGAATAAAATGGAACAAGGGCATACTCACAATACCTTGTAGATCAAATCAATTCAGTCCAGGAGAGGAGAGGAGCTTTGGCAAAGATGATGCACAATCAGCAAAGGACTAACCCAAAGAGCTGAATAATCATTGGTAGCTGCTGTGACAAGGGATGCACTGGTGCTGGACATTGTTTCTAGGCAAGTAGGGAGTCAAGAAAACATATGTAATGAATAAAATTGAGAGTGAGCAGATTGGCGCTGAGAGAAGGAATCACTAGCGCTGGACATGGGGAGAGTTTCTAGCGCTGAGTTGGTTCGTCCCCAACGCTGGGAAGAACAGCGAGCAAGGGCTGGGAATCAGCGCTGATCAGCTGTAAAACCGTTTGGTGGTTGGGCGATTTTCTGGGCATGAATGAGAGGGAAGAGTGGTGACGGCTTCAGGTGGCGATGGGAAAGCGATGGTCGGAGGTTTCTGGCGCTGGGTGTAGTCGTGTCTGGCATTGGGAAAGCAGCAGTGGGCCTTGGAAAAGAGATAGCAGCGATGGTGGCTATTTGTGGTGGCTCTGGGCTGAAGGTTGTGCGCTGCAATGGTCGGCGACGAGGGCTGGCGGTGGAGAGGTGATAGTTGTGCAGGATAAGACGGAGGGTGGAGGGAGAAGTGCAACCCAGCGTTTGGGATGGCAGCAAGTCATGATGGACAATGGGTGTTGCGCGCTGGCGACCAGAACAGCGGCGACCGATGGCGGTGGTGGGTGGCGCCAGCTGCGGCAGTGGGCGATGGCAGAACGTAGAGGGAGTGGGGTTAGGGCTTGAGAGAGGGAGAACGTGGAGGAAGGTGAAAATAGCGCTGATTTTTTTTTTTTTTGACTGTTTTGGCACGGGTGGGTGTGCAATCAACTTGTAATTGTTGCAACCTTGCTGTTTTGGGTAGGCCGATTTGGCACGGGTGGGTGTGCTAAATTGCTGCTTCCAAATTTCAGCAATTTTCATTAACTTTGAGTTCAAAACACATATTTACTATGCAATGCTCACCATAGAAACATCAAAACACCTTCAATCAACCCACCAACACTTCTCAACCACACTTTCATCCATTCACATCGATTTCAACCTCAACAAACATTTTATTTCACTCAAATCCTTCACCCAACAATAACGCACACTCTCACATCATTTTTTTAATTATTTCTTTTCTGATTTTTTTTTTCTTTTTTTCAATAAAAACAAAATGAAACAAAACAAAATGAAGCAAAACAAAGAAAACCCTAAACTAGAAAGCATGAAAACTTAGGTTGCCTCCCAAGAAGCGCTTGTTTAAGGTCCCGAGCCTGACCTTAAGAAACTCATACGCTGTTAAGGGTCGCAGAAGCCGATCATACATCAAAGCATGCATCTTGAAGTACAATAAGTAAGAGAATACTAGCAAAAATATAGTAAACAATGTAAGTATACTCTTAAATTCAGCCAATGCCATAGAAAAATTGAAGGAATGATGAAAGAAGGCATACCACACAATTTTTCTAGACATCTCCCCTAGGTATGGACAAGAAGGATCAAACAACGGGTTAGGACCTCTATAATTACCTAAGGAATAAAGGTATGCATGCTCGGGTGAGAGGGCGGAATGAAGTGAAGGAGAAAGGGCCGCTTGAAGGGAAGATGATAAGTAGGTTTTATATAGTATTTTTAGGACTCAAACCACATATATTTCTGTAGACACCGAATTTTGTACCCGGACAAGTGTACAAATCAGGAGCAACAAGAAAAGAGGCTAGAAGGAAAGCCAAGCCACTGGGCCTCCATCAATCAAAAGCTATCGGGCCAACCCACTACAAAAACCTTCATTTTCCACCATTTTCACATACATATGCCCACCATTTCGAATCTCATTTTTTCGACAAGTCTCGTTGGCCCTATTTCTTTTTATGAGAGTAAAGTTCACATCATAAGCTTTCCAACGCCTTTTGAATTGCTTCAATCGGAGTCCAAATGAAAGAGTTATGGTCGTTTGAAGTTACACTTAGCCAGTTTAAAACCCACGCGAGTTTTACTAATCCCAAGCCCAAAAATCTGGCCCAGTAAGCAAATCCGGCCCATAAGTCTGCCAAAACCCGTGCGGGTTTTAGATGTCAGAAGCGGCTCAGAACAAAAGCGGCCCAGAAGCGGATTCGGCCTAGTTGCTTCAAAACTCGTGCGGGTTTTATCTTCCAGAAGTTGGCTGTCAATATCTTGATCATCCCCCTGATTTTAGCCCATGTGCATTGACTATTCTGCCTTTGACTTGGATAACCCGCACGGGTTTTGATCTTGCATGGATGGAGGGCATGATCCAAGGGATGTGTCCCCTCCATTTCCCTCCTAAATCACCACCTACTTCACCTATAAATACCCCCCTCCATTCCATTTATTTTCATCAACTAACACCATTATTCTACCTAAACTCTCATCAACCATCCTCTCTTATTCTCATTATTCTTCCCCTTATTCTACCAAAATCATCACTCACATACTATCCTACTACCATTCCCATACTCATCTTTCATCCACCAAGTCAAGGGAAGTCAAGGTGTTTCGATCGGCGCATTCGGATTCCTAAATCAAAGAGGTTCACTTTTACGTTTATTTTCGTTATATTATTTAATCATGTAATTTGTATTTTATTTTACGTTATATGTGCATATTTTGTAAACCCAAAACCCTTGTTTTATAATGCATGTTAAGAATATAAATTTGCGAAATTAATTGAACTTCTCCCCGCTTCATTTCATTTTAATGTCGATTTTAGTAAGTCTGTTTTCTAACAGGCGAATTCGAGAATTCTTATAATTCTTGAATTCGTAACCTTACCCCCGGACTTAGAATCGGGTTTCGTAGACCGGAGTTATTTTCATTATTTTTATGGTTTGTCGATTTCCTTAAATCGGCTGGCGACTCTTTATCATTTTATTAATTCTTTTAGTTATTTAAAATAAACGATAATTGCACAAAAATCATTATAAATATTTTTAGTACCACCTTTTATTAATCTAAGGCCACCCAAGAGAAAACGGGCCAGAAGATTAATAAAACCCGCACGAGTTTTATTAATTTTCACCCTATTTTCTCTGGGCAGAAGCTGCACAGGGCCGGCCCATGGTGCCATAAAACCCGCGCGGGTTTTATGGTTCCATGACGATCCATCTGCTGCTTCTTGGGCCCGGATGAAATAATAGGTTGGTACTAAATTTATTAATAAATTATTTAGTGTAATTTCGGATATTTTAATAATATAAAAGAATTTGTAAATAAATAAAGTTTTCCTCACCCCGAAAATGAATTTCGAAAATAAAAATATCCTTATTTAAAGATTAAGCAACCTTAGTTGGCTCCCAATCACTTAAGTAGCGCATCCGAAACAATCTCCCCGAACGGGAATTTTCCGGGTCCTACAGATTGGCGACTCCTCTGGGGACTTAAACTTAAAAAGAGGGTAAAATTTGAAAAAATCGAATTAATTTGAAATTGTAAAAGGGAGAAGTTGATTTATTTCGAGATTTTATAATTCTTTTTAGGCATCCTTTGCATACCGGGCCACTAATCGCGTCTTTTGACGCGTTCTTTTGACACGTTAGCACAAAGGTGACGGTTAGGATATACCTAGGTGATTCCCTTGAGAGCGGACGGGCCAGTACTTGTGGGATGCACCCTACATCACCAAGCATTTGGTCCCATCTCTCCCCGCGTTATACTCAAAGGGCTTCCTTGAAGTTCTTTGAGCAATACCTCACACTCCTTACCTAAGGGTATGGAGCACCGGGATGAAAACGTGCGGTAGACCATGTAATCCAACCATAGAAATCCATGAATATAGAACCTTGGTTTAGGGTATCCCTTCATGTTGTATGCTATGTGCTATGTGTACTCCGTCCCCTTTTTTCTTCTTTTGTTTTAGAGTCGGCCCTAGTTTAGAGGTTTTGTTCTAGTCCATATAAGATTCATCGGGTTGAGAAAATGATTATTTATTAATTAGAATAATTAACCCAAAAGGCATCATGGTTAGCCCAAGTGGAAGGGCCAATTTATGTTTGAAGGATGATTACTTTAATTAATAAATAAAAATTGACTTGCCTTTGATGATATTATATGACCCTTTACAAAATTCTCCTAACAAAGATCCAAAAATTAATTAAAAAGTCCAACAAAGTTAATGGATAGCGTTTTAGATTGCATAATAGCCACTAAGTTCGAGAAAGTTAATTTGTCGATTTTATTAATAAATCCACCGCATTTATGGACGGCCCGTTGTTAGGCCCAACCATATTGGATTTGTTGATTAAACCCATAAATTAATTAAAACTCGCTTATTGTTGGCTTTATTCAGTCCTTTACAATATCTGATTTCCTTGAGAAAATAAATAAAGTTTGTTGTATGCTATGTGTAAATACGAGTCTGTATGTTGGGTCTTTATTAGAGTCGGACCTAATTTTGAGATATTGTTTTAGTCCGCATAATAATCGTTGGGTTGAGAAGAAATAAATTTATAAACTCGATTAATTAACCATTAAATGTTACGGTCGGCCCGGTAGTGAGGCCCATCCGTTTTAAAGGTTAATTATCCTTGTTTATCGATTCATTTTAACTCACCTTTGATGATTTTATTCGGCCCTTCTCAATATTCTCTTACTCATGGTCCAAAGAAAATTGATTAATAATCAAACAAAGTCAGTGTGTGTTGTTCTAGCCCGCGTAATAGTATCAAGGTTAGAGAAAATAAATTTATAAATTTGATTATTAAGTCTAACAAATCCTTGGTCGGCCCGTTGTTAAGCCCATCCATGGTGGAATTAATAATTGAGTTTATAGTTCTGTTTTAACTCGCCTTTTGACGGCTTTATTCGATCCTTTACAACATCCACTTTCCTTGAGTTAAATAAATAAATGTGTTGGGTTACAATAAAAAAAAAAAGAGTGTCAGTGTGTTAAGCATTATTTTAGTCCGTATAATAGCCAACATAGCTTGAGCTGTCTGAGTTGTTGGGCCAAGTTACAGATTCTCCTTAAAACGGTCGGCCTGTGGATTAGGCCCATCCGAATTGAGAAACACTGACTTGTATCTTTCGATTTATGTCGACTCGCTATATTTGACTTTATCCGGCCCTTTATAATGCTCCTGTTGTAAAAAGTGTTGTTGTTTGTCTTATGATTATATAGAGGTTATGACCCACAAACCTGTTGTTTCCTGAGTCAGTATATAAGTGTCTTACAATGGTCCTGGATGAGTCTTAGTTTCAGAGTCTACATGTAAATATTTTTCAGTCTTTAGAAAGTCTCGTACAAGGTCGTGTCATATGTGGGTTTTGTTTTGAAGTCTAAACCTGGGTCATGGGTGAGTCTCTGGTTTAGGTCATAAGTGAGTCTTTTCGTTGGTTAATGTGTGCTTGTCTCTTTTAGAAAGTCCAGTGTAAACCCATGTCATGGGCAAGTCTTTGTTTTAGAGTCAGGATATGAATGTCTTTTTCTTTAAATAGTATCATATGAGGTCTAAGATGAGTCTTCGCATTAGTGTCTGCATGTCAGTGTCTTGCATTCTTTAGAAAGTATCATATGAGGTCTAAGATGAGTCTTCGCATTAGTGTCTGCATGTCAGTGTCTTGCATTCTTTAGAAAGTATCATATAAGATCTAGGATGAGTCTTTGTGTTAGTGTCTGCATATAAGTGTCTTGCATTCTTTAGGAAGTTTCATACATGTTCGTAGGGCATGGGTGAGTCCTTTTCCAAAGTCAACATATGAATGTCTTGCATTATAGAAGTCTTATATAGGTCGTCTAAACCCATGTCATGGGTCAGTCGTTGAGTTGTTTCTCGAGTTAGCGTGTGATAGGCCGCAAGTGCACGGGTGAAATTGTAGCATAAATCAAGGTCGTTCCCACAGGGACTTTTCCTTTCAACGCACTGAACTAGCCTCCTAGTTGATCGCTAAGTCGATCCGGTTTTTGTTTTGAATCAACTAAATCTAACTCTAATCACAATCAAGGTCTAAACAAACGAATATTCACTAAACTATTCTGATTTAATCAAGGTAAAAAGGCGTTCAGGGGATGAAACCTAAGTCAAATAACGAATCAACGATGTGGATTTAACTTTCATTTCATTAATTTGCACAATCAAGATTCGATAATCGCATAGAATACTTCGCAATGAGATTTTGTCACTAGAGCGAATTGCCAAGACTAACCAAGCATCTACTTTCGTGGTTATTTTGATTTGGTCAAGGTTAAAGTTCTAATTATCTCAAGAACCCTAGTTAAAACTTCTATGTCTAGATAATTTTAACTAGTTTAATCTAGGTTTTCGGGTAATCAAATTTCTCCTTTCGGTACTTCATTCAACAACCTATTAACTTGCAATTGGTGATCAAGCAAAAGCAATAACAATTCAATTCAAAGACCAAATAGATTGAAACAAACTAAATTCATGATAATTCAATCCAACAAAGTCAATTCATCAAGCAACTTCAAGGGTTCATCCCCTAAACTAAAAGAACTACTCACAATTCATGTTTGAAACTACAAAGCAATTGAAATCTATTCTAGAAAGCATATGAAAGTCTATGAGAGAATGAGAAATAAACCCAAGTGAAGAACAAACTTGCTAGGAGTCAACAATGGAGGACTTTTGCTCCTCCACTTCAAAGTGTGTTCAAGTTGCTCTTCGATCTTCAATCTTCTCTCAATCTTCAATGATGGAATGGAATATGGATGATGAATGATATGATTAGGGCATGAAATGGATGATGGTGGATGATGATTCTCTTCTACTCGGCCAGAAATCCGCATAATATAGGCAAACATCACTTCAAAACCGCCGAAAATGAAAAGACAGGAGAGACACGGACCGTGCTAGGGTAGGCACGGACCGTGCCCCATGTGACACCGATCAGCTCCTGTGACACGGACCGTGTCACCATCGCTTGTATTTTCTCACTCTCTGGCCATAGACACGACCCGTGCTCTTCCTGGGGGCACCCGTGTCACTGCCTTTTCGGGCCTAGGAGTACTTTGGGCCATTGTTTGGGCCTTGGGCGATCGAACACCTCACTTCTTGGTCCTTTAAGCTCATAACTTGGATCTACACTTGCTTTTTGGGCTCGGTTTACATCGATTCTTCACAAATTCCCTACAAAACTCACCAAACTCCAAACCAAGTGTAATATGGGAAATTCGGGTATAAAATAACATAATCAAATCAAATATTCCCCAAATTCTCATCAAAACAACCAAGTTCTCATATATACAAGAAGTACTTATCAGCGTGTAAGTGTCTTTCATTCTTAGGAATTCTCGTATAAGGTCAAAGTCATGGGCAAGTCTGTGTCTAGAGTCATCATGCAAATATCTGTCTTTTTTTTAGAAGTCTAGTGCAAACTCATGTCATGGGTGAGTCATTAAGTCTTTTTCTTGAGTTACCATGTAAGTGTGTTGTCATTCTGAAAGTCTCATATAGGTTTATAGGTCATGAAAACCCATGTCATGGGTGAGTCTTTTCTCGAGTTGGCATATCATGTGAGTGTCTTTCTTTAGGAAGTCTATTGTAAACCCATGTCATAAGTTACGATTTCCGGGTCAGCATATAGACATTTGCACTTTAGGAGGTCTCATATAGAATTTAGGACATGTAGACCTATGTCATAAGTAAGTCTTTTCCTTAAGTCAGCATGTAGAGGTCTTGCATCCTAGGAAGTCTCATGTAGATCAGTTAGCACGTTCAAACCTATGTCCTGGGTGATTCTGTCTCAAGTCAACATTTTTCATTTTAGGAAGTTCATGTAGGTCATTTAGGCCATGCATGCATTGGGATGGTTTTTTCATCATTTGTCTAGTGACAGGGTCAAGGTCTAAGCTAACCATAAAAGGAATATTTGGGATGACGGGAAATTCTGCAACTGCCATATATCTCGAGGGAACAACATGGAGAATTGTTAGACGTTAGAGCACATGATCCATTCAGGGAAACTGCCCCCACCGAAAGCAACACAGTAGACCAGATATAACATGAATTCCCCATACGAGGACAAGGAGGGCACATCATCAAAGGAGCTCTAGAAGTAGCTGCAGTCTTGGTTGTCAACTATTTCATGCTCACAGTCTGTTAGAGTCAATTCTTCTTTCGTTTCTTGAATTCGGTAGCTCTTGTTGCTTTTTGATCAAATAGAATTTCGTGCTTATATTTTTTACTTGAGTTGAGAAGTTCTCTCATCTATCCATCATCCGTACAAACCAAGTCTGACAAATTTCATCTTCTCTTATCCTTCAATCTTTGTTGTGTACCTCGTTCCCATCTTTTATTTTATCGAATCCAGGGTTTAATTAAAGAAAAAAAGGAGAGAAAAAAAAGAGTGAAAAACTATAGAGTGACCGGTTTGAAACCTCATTGAAGCAAACCGGGCAAAAGGAGAGAATAAAAATTGATTGACAGAAGTCAGCCTGCACTTCCATCAAGCAAGCTGAGCAAAAGGAGAGAATGTCATCAGGAAAGACCAAGTCCAATAGTCTCTCGAAAAGTGAACTCTCCTCATTGGAAATCTCACAGCTTAACCATACGTGTCGAGGACAGGGGGGCTTTCGCATCACCCTCATTTCATCACCCATATTACCCTCATCTTTTCATCCAATCCCGACTTACCACCTACCACTCACATCTTTGACCTCTCCATCAAACCTCAACCCTTTTCAGACCCTTAACCCAATCCAAAAGGTGTGTTATTGATGGAAATCAATCCACTTCAAGTCCAAACCAAGAGATCCAATTCATTTACAAAGAAGTGGAACGGGCAATAGAAGAAGGGTACAATGTGGAAGTCCAAAGGCCTACTCATCTGGTGTGCAGCTTATTTCAAGAGGATGTCCAAACATCCTAAAGTTGGGCCAAGCATCACGCCAAGCCCAAGAACAACACGTCCAAGTCAAGAAAACTCAAGCTAATTTTATAATCTTGATTTTTGGATGTAATTTATTTAATTATAGCTTTTAATAGTTTTGATGTGTTTTTATTTTTAGAATAATGTAAGATGACAAGTGAATTATAAACTTGATCATCCTAGGATTAATATCACGTGTGGTATTAGATAGATTAGGCGTCACTTTTGTTTTCCTAGATAATGTTGGCTAATTGGATTAGGCCTTGACCAACCTGGTCATTCTCCTCATGACCAATCCATATCTACCTCAAAGCCAAAAGGTGTGTTGTGACTAATTTCATCAGAAAGGCGAACAGGAGTCAATCCCATGGAGAAGAAAGTCGAAAAAAAGCAAAAAAAAAGAAAAGTGAAAAAAAAAGGTGAAAAGAAAAAAGTGAAAGCAAAAAAAAAGAGCCAGAAGAATGGAGTTCAAAAAAAAGCAAAAAAAAAATAAATAAGAGAAGTTGAGAAGGAAATGAAGCAAGAAAAGGAAGAAAAAAGGGGTTAGAGGAGAATAAGAAGTGAGAACGGAAAATAAGAGTCATGCACACATCAGAAAATCTCGTCTCAAACCTTCACCTCATCATCCATACACCTCAGCCTTCTATAACCTTCACAAACCTTTCATCATATGAACCCTCAAACCTTCATCTTTTCGAACCGTTAAGCCTTCCTCGAGGCACTATCCATCAACATTGCGCTTAAAGAACTACGACTGACCTGATTCCACCTTGGATACGTAGGAAAACCTCTTTAAGGCCCGACCACTACAAGGAGCATCCTTTGTCCTCAAAATTAGACCTGACAATTTCTGACCCGACCCGATAACCCGACCCGAACCCGCCCGAAATTTATGGGTTTTGAACATGATTTTTTTTAATTAAACCCGAAGTATACCGAACCCGAAAATTAGCAGGTCAAACCCGACCCGCCCGTTTGACCCGAAAATTTAACTTTTTAAGTTAAACTTTATTAAAATTTGTGACTTTACATTCAAATTTTTAACTATTAAACTATAAGCGCAACTTATTTATTTGTTATTTCTCTTATTTATGTTAAAATAGTTACAATAATCTATCGTTGCTAGAAGACAATCATATTTTATTATGTATATTGTACAAAAAGTAATATTTAGAGACCATTTTTTAAAAAGAAAAAGCGAAAAAAGGTCGTAATCATAACCCGTTGGGTTGACCCGAAACCGAAATACACCGCCCATATTTTCCCGAACCCGAAATACACCCGACCCGTAGTTACCCGAACCCGATATACGACCGACCTGAAACCGCCCGCCCGACCGAATTGACAGGTCTACTCAAAATGTTGGTCTTTGAGAGAAAAGAAAAAAAAAAAGAGAGGCTAGCTTAGAATCCCAGGCTAGGCAAAAGGAGAGTGAGAGAATAAGAGGGGCTAGCCTGAAAACCCGTCAGGGCAGGTTAGGCAAAAGGAGAGGAAACCATGGATTCTGTCTTTCATCATCATCTTCCTTCTATCAAGACTTGGACATCATTCCATAACCATGTTCCAAACTTTTCCCAAGAGATGCGTTTATCCCACTTGACCATCTCTTCAAGACATGATTATTCTTTAGTGTCTCCCTATCCCATTCATCAATAAAGTTTCATCTACCATCCCTTTCAACCCTTTCTCGAGAGATGATGTCTATCCCATTTGACCATGTCTTCTCCCCATCAAGACACGATCATTCTTAAGTGTCCCCACATCCCATTCACCATCGTCCACCGTCTCTTTCCCCAAACATCTTCCAACCCTTTTCTTTTTTATAGCCTTTTCATCTCATCTCCCCCTTTGAGGACCTTTTCAGCTCAGCCTTTAATGCAAGTGTGAGGCTCTGTTCTTAATGCCCACTCTTAGCACACCTAAGTGTGGCTTACTTCTCAGCAAGAGTGAAAGCCGTCCACATCAGATCAGCGGCTAACTGGCAACTACATGATCATGAACAGACTTAGAAGCGGGCTACTCTAAACTGGGGGCTCGCGCTACCTTTGTGCCATCGTTCAAGACATTTATCGAAGATAGCTTCTAAGAGGGACACTTACTCCCTATCCTACAAGGTCCTGCATCTTCATAGACGTCCTAATAGTGGTCTCACAAAGAAAAAAAGAGAGAGAGGAAAAAAAAAAGAAGAAAAAAAAAAGAAAAAAAAGAGAGAGAGAAAAGAGGGGCTAGCTTGAAAACTCTTTGGGCAAGTTAGGAAAAAGGAGAGATTGAGACTCACTACCAAGGACTATGCCTCCTCCTATTCTATGGTCCCCATGCATCATCTCATCAATCCACATCGAAACTGGGGGCTTGTAAATCTCCAAGGTGCTCTCCAAAGCAGGACAGTGTCATCAAGAGTCTACGCCAAACCGGGGGGCTTGCCATACATCAGCATACATTTGCAAGCAATCAAGGTCATCTACATGATCATTCGAGAAGCACATTCTTCAGGCATGTTGCCTCCATCATCGTTCCTTGTTCCGTGGATCGAAACATTACTGATCCTGAATTTTCCTGAAATTCCTCACAGGTGGCCTTGACCCTTAGGAAGTCTTGGTCTTAGGAAAGCCTTGTCTTAGAAAATCATTGCCCAAGAAAATCTTTGTCGGGAGTTTGCCTGTATTGCATGTGTAGAATAGCATAAAAGCAGCATGCGTCTATCCTGTCCAAGCATAATAGGTTTTCATTACATCCATGTGTCATGATAGAGTCTCATAGAGTCAGTTTGTTTTGCATAGAGTCAGTTTGTCTTGCATAGAATAGGTCTGTCATACATAAAGTCAATAGTCATGCATTCCATAGGTTTGCATTATATCCATAAGTTGCATCAAAGTCACATAGAGTCAGTTTGTCTGGCATTGAGTCAGTCTTTTGAGCATTGAGTCAGTTTGTCATGCATTGAGTCACATCATGCATTGAGTCGATCATGTGCATTGAGTCGATCTGTCATGCATTGAGTCGATCTGTTGTCGCATTGAGTCGATCATGCATTAGTCGATCTGTATCGAGTCGGTTTATGCATATAATGTCGATAGTCGTGCATGAATACATGAGTGCATGAATGCTTGTGTCAAAAACAAAACAAAAAAAATTGCATTGTTTGTGCAAGAGTTTAGTAGACTAGTTGCATGCATACCCGCATATCTAAAAATGAAAAGAAAAAAAGAAGAAGGAAGTACCATATCATTGCTCCAGAACGCAACAAAGGGGGGCTGTTCAAGCCCAATCAGACCGATTGACATGGTTTCCAGTCGCTGAGAGCAAGATTAGAGCAATCTCTAATCCAACTCTTGCTGGACAAGTTAGCATCCAGTCAAGTGCATGCATACTCATCGAGAAAAGAAGGACAATCAAAGGCTCAGACTTGACTACTAATCATCAAGAACAAGATTAGAGAAATCTCTAATCACACTCTAGATGACTTCTATCCATCATCCAAAGCTCATCCTCATGAAGATCTACCATCAACCTTAGGAGAATCTGTTGGCCACCATCAACATCGGGACAATCCGATCCGCCTCGGGAAAATCCGTTGGGCACCATCAACATCGGGAAAATCCGATAGGCATCATTAACATCGCGAAAGACTGGTCATCGACAAAGGGAGATTATCCGCAATCAATCTGCCAGACAGGGAGCCATCACTGACACCAGGTTGCCGCTAAAAGGCGTCATCATCATCCATCATCCGGACGCCACATAAAAGAGTGCTGATAGCATCCACCTTCTGGTAGCCACATAAAAGAGCACCGACAGCACAATCCAAAGTTGTCGGCCCAAAGATTGTAGCCCAAGGGTTTCCGAGACTCATAATCCTCTCAGGTAAAAATCTGAACCAATAATCCATCTTACATTTCAGAAAAAACTAATACTCTGCTTTCTTGTGATTTTCAGTCACCGCTAAAAAGGGACCATACATCATCCGGTTGCCACACAAAAGAGCACCATCATCAGTGACAATCGTCCAACGGATGCCACTTAAAGGTCTCCGACGATGTCATCAGTGACAGTCGTCCAACGGATGCCACTTAAAGGTCTCCAACGATGTCATCAGCAACAGTCGTCCAACGGACGCCACTTAAAGGTCTCTGACGATGTTAGCAGCAGTCGTCCAACGGATGCCACTTAAAGGTCTCTGACGACATCATCAGTAGCGGTCATCCAACGGATGCCACCTAAAGGTTTCCGACGACATCATCATCATCAGTAACAATCGACCAACGGTTGCCACCTAAAGGCCTCCAATGACTTCATCAGCAGTAGTTGTCCAACGGTTGTCACCTAAAGGTTTTCGACGACATCATCATCATCAACATCTCCAGTCGTCCAACGGTTGCCATATAAAGGTCTCCGATGACATCACCAACATCTCCAGTTGTCCAACGGTTGCCACCTAAAGGTTTCCGATGACATCGTCATCGATCTCCAGTTGACTAACGGTTGCCACCTAAAGGCCTCCGACTACATGAAAGTGACCATCTTCATTCAGGACGCCGTTGAAAGGCATCATCTTCGCAGAAAACCACCGACAACCTCCATCTCCTGGTCAAAGATGCCAAGCAGTCAGCATCTCAGGCTACTTTGACCTTTGTCCTATTCGGACTCGATCAAAGTGGGGGCTCTCTGTAGACACCAAATTTTGTACCGGGACAAGTGTACAAATCAGGAGCAACAAGAAAAGAGGCTAGAAGGAAAGTCAAGCCACTAGGCCTCCATCAATCAAAAGCTATCGGGCCAACCGACTACAAAAACCTTCATTTTCCACCATTTCCACATACATATGCCCACCTTTTCGAATCTCATTTTTTCCATAAGTCCCGTTGGCCCTATTTCTTTTTATGAAAGTAAAGTAAACATCATAAGCTTTCCAACGCCTTTTGAATTGCCTCAATCGGAGTCCAAATGAAAGAGTTATGGTCGTTTGAAGTTACACTTAGCCAGTTTAAAACCCACGCGGTTTTACTAATCCCAGGCCCAAAAATCTGGCCCAGTAAGCAAATCCGACCCATAAGTCCGCCAAAACCCGCGCGGGTTTTAGATGTCAGAAGCGGCTCAGAACAAAAGCGGTCCAGAAGCGGATCCGGCCCAGTTGCTTCAAAACCCGCACGGGTTTTCTACTATCTGAAGCGCGTCGTTTTGCCTCGTCCACGTCAGCGATCCGTGTGTGGGTATTTTAAAACCCGCGCGGGTTTTATCTTCCAGAAGCTGGCGCCAATATCTTGATCATCCCCCTGATTTTAGCCCATGTGCATTGACTATTCTGCCTTTGACTTGGATAACCCGCACAGGTTTTGATCTTGCATGGATGGAGGGCATGATCCAAGGGATGTGTCCCTTCCATTTCCCTCCTAAATCACCACCTACTTCACCTATAAATACCCCCCTCCATTCCATTCATTTTCATCAACTAACACCATTATTCTACCTAAACTCTCATCAACCATCCTCTCTTATTCTCTCATTATTCTTCCCCTTATTCTACCAAAATCATCACTCACATACTATCCTACTACCATTCCCATACTCATCTTTCATCCACCAAGTCAAGGGAAGTCAAGGTGTTTCGATCGGCGCATTCGGGTTCCTAAATCAAAGAGGTTCGCTTTTACGTTTCTTTTTGTTATTATTATTTAATCATGTAATTTGTATTTTATTTTACGTTATATGTGCATATTTTGTAAACCAAAAACCCCTTGTTTTATAATGCATGTTAAGAATATAAATTTGCGAAATTAATTGAACTTCTCCCCGCTTCATTTCATTTTAATGTCGATTTTAGTAAAGTCTGTTTTCTAACAGGCTATGTTGTCAAAACCGGCCCGGTCATCGAACCGGTTGAGCCAGTAGGTCAATGGTTCAGTTGGTTGGACCGGTTTGACCGGATTGAGTCGGTTGACCCGGGTGACCGGTTGAACCGGTTAAAACCGGTATGAACCGGTCGCGAATTAAAAAAAATTTCAGATTAAAAACTATAAATAAACTCTTTTTTTTCCAATTATTCCAGGCAAAGAGCCAAATTTCAAAAAGATTACCCAAAGCCCAAAGCTGAAAAATAATTGTTACTTTCTTGGAAACAAGACACAAAAACAATTTCCCAAAAAAAAAATATAGCACCACTACGACACTACCTTGAGCACCCCCAGCCTGTGCAGCAACTTTATAGATAAACCCGTCACATCCCCTACCTTGAATCCAGCTGGGGTCTTTCTCATCCATAAAGGCTAAAACTTAAAGAAAAAGATGATAAGCCTTCCCAGCAATTTTATCTCACAACAAACTATGTCCTCCCCTACCTTGAACACCCCCAGCTCCATTTCTAATTTCTAAGCCCAAACCCCTTCCCCCGACACTGACCAAATCCAAACACCACGACCACCAGCGGATCGACTTCCCAAAGCCGGCGGCAGTGTCAGACAATGAGAGTTGGCCGTCGTCGCCGAGCAGTCGAGAACTCCCAGCCAGCAGCAGCGAATCGAAGAGGTCAAAAAGAAAAAGAAAGAAAGAAGACTCACCGTGGCCGGCGCCGGGATCTGCGACAGTGAGCGGTGAGAGGCGAGGGAGACGAAGCAACGCAGCGCAGCAGCAGGCGAGGGAGAGTGAAGTCGAAGAGCAACTCAATTTGGGGTTTCACTTTCAAGTTTCCAGATTTTGTTTCAAAAAGTGCAATTTTTTAAAAAAAACCCGGTCTGACCGTGGCTCAGCTGGGTCAATCGGTTTTTCCGGTTCAACCAAGTTTGGCGGTTTTTTTACGGTCAAACTAGTTAGGCGTGCTAAACTCAGAGCCGGACCGGCCCAGTGCCCGGTTCTCGGTCAGACCGGTTGAACCGGCCGGTCCGGTCCGGTCCGGTTTTTACTACATAGCTAACAGGCGAATTCGAGAATTCTTATAATTCTCGAATTCGTAACCTTACCCCCGGACTTAGAATCGGGTTTCGTAGACCGGAGTTATTTTTATTATTTTTATGGTTTGTCGATTTCCTTAAATCGGTTGGCGACTCTTTATCATTTTATTAATTCTTTTAATTATTTAAAATAAACGATAATTGCACAAAAATCATTATAAATATTTTTAGTACCACCTTTTATTAATCTAAGGCCACCCAAGAGAAAACGGGCCAGAAGATTAATAAAACCCGCACGAGTTTTATTAATTTTCACCCTATTTTCTCTGGGCCAAAACTACACAGGGCCGGCCCATGGTGCCATAAAACCCACGCGGGTTTTATGGTTCCATGACGATCCCTCTGCTGCTTCTTGGGCCCGGATGAAATAATAGGCTGGTACTAAATTTATTAGTAAATTATTTAGTGTAATTTCGGATATTTTAATTTTAATAATATAAAAGAATTTGTATATAAATAAAGTTTTCCTCACCCCGAAAATGAATTTTGAAAATAAAAATATCCTTATTTAAGGATTAAGCAACCTTAGTAGGTTCCCAATCACTTAAGTAGCGCATCCGAAACAATCTCCCTGAACGGGAATTTTCCGGGTCCTACAGATTGACGACTCCACTGGGACTTAAACTTAAAAAGAGGGTAAAACTTGAAAAAATCGAATTAATTTGAAATTGTAAAAGGGAGAAGTTAATTTATTTCGCGATTTTATAATTCTTTTTAGGCATCCTTTGCATACCGGGCCACTAATCGCGTCTTTTGACATGTTAGCACAAAGGTGACGGTTAGGATATACCTAGATGATTCCCTTGAGAGCGGACGGGCCACTACTTGTGGGATGCACCCTACATCGCCAAGCATTTGGTCCCCTCTCTCCCCGCGTTATACTCAAAGGGCTTCCTTGAAGTTCTTTGAGCAATACCTCACACTCCTTTCCTAAGGGTATGGAGCACTGGGATGAAAACGTACGGTAGGCCCTGTAATCCAACCATAGAAATCCATGAATATAGAACCTTGGTTTAGGGTATCCCTTCATGTTGTATGCTATGTGTTATGTGTACCCCGTCCCCTTTTTTCTTCTTTTGTTTTAGAGTCGACCCTAGTTTAGAGGTTTTGTTCTAGTCCATATAAGATTCATCGGGTTGAGAAAATGATTATTTATTAATTAGAATAATTAACCCAAAAGGCATCATGGTTAGCCCAAGTGGAAAGCCCCATTTATGTTTGAAGGATGATTATTTTAATTAATAAATAAAAATTGATTTGCCTTTGATGATATTATATGACCCTTTACAAAATTCTCCTAACAAAGGTCCAAAAATTAATTAAAAAGTCCAACAAAGTTAATGGATAGCGTTTTAGATTGCATAATAGCCACTAAGTTCGAGAAAGTTAATTTGTAGATTTAATTAATAAATCCACCGCATTTATGGTTGGCCCGATGTTAGGCCCAACCATATTGGATTTGTTGATTAAACCCATAAATTAACTAAAACTCGCTTATTGTTGGCTTTATTCAGTCTTTTACAATATCCAATTTCCTTGAGAAAATAAATAAAGTTTGTTGTAATCTATGTCTAAATACGAGTCTGTATGTTTGGTCTTTATTAGAGTCGGACCTAATTTTGAGATATTGTTTTAGTCCGCATAATAATCGTTGGGTTGAGAAGAAATAAATTTATAAACTCGATTAATTAACCATTAAATGTTACGGTCGGCCCGATAGTGAGGCCCATCCGTTTTTCTAGACATCTCCCCTAGGTATAGACAAGAAGGATCAAACAACGGGTTAGGACCTCTATAATTACCTAAGGAATAAAGGCATGCATGCTCGGGTGAGAGGGCGGAATGAAGTGAAGGAGAAAGGGCCACTTGAAGGGAAGATGACAAGTAGGTTTTATATAGTATTTTTAGGGCTCAAACCACATATATTTCATGCTTTTTATACCCGGAATTCCTTGTTTTTATATCTTTTTTTTGTGATTTTTTCACTTGGTTGCGAGATTGGAACATTTTGCATGAAATATGGGAAATACACTCAAAAGCATGGAGAGTTGATGGCAAAAGGGAGAAAATACAAAGGAAATCAAAAGGAAGGTGAAGAGAAGAAAGATTGGAGGAGAACCAACGACCCAAGCTCAAGGTCTGGCCCAATTTTGGGCGGAATAGGGAGACGCTGCTAGCGCCCCTCAAGCGCTGCCAGCGCCTCTGGAAGAGATCTCAAGTGGTGGCGAAGACTTCAAACGCTGCTAGCGTGCCAACGCCTAGACACGGAGAACAAATCTCACATGTCAAACGCTGCCAGCGCCTAGAGGGACGCTGCCAACGTTTTATGCCCTAAACGAGTCTTATAAAAAGACTCCTCTGCTTGCCGTTAGACATATCGCGGACACCGCAGGGAAATATACTCAGAGTTTTTAGAGAGCTTCTTAGATAGTTTCTTAGAGAGTTTTTCTTTGAGTTTAATTCATCAAAATTGTTAGTTTAGATTATTGTAAGTGATCGAAGGATACGAAAGAGATCGATTCGGGTGACACGAAGAGATCGATTCCACCACTTCGAACACCGGTTAATTCTATTTTTCCCCATGTTTTCCAGTTTACATTTAGTTTACTTGTTGTTTGTTTCTAGCATTATGAGTCGCTAAATCCCTTTGTTTGGGGGATAAACTCGATGTCTTTTGATTAATTTTGAATGCAGTCTCGGTGTTAAGTTATTCCTTTTACTCGTTTGATCTTCGTAATTCGTCTGTCATAGTAAAATTTGGCTAACCACCTTTTACTTGGTATTAGATTATTGATAATATGACGAAAGTTTGAATCTTGAATTGCAAAGTCGTAGATTGAATAGGCATAGAAAATAGTTAGAAATAATGACTCTTGCCTAGGGTCGTTTATAATCAGTTCTTATCTTTGATTAGATTAAATAATTATAAATAATATTTAGTTTGATCACTGTAGCTCACTTCGAATCGAAAGATTGTTGTGAAAGGGCCTAGAAAGATTATAGACTCCGAATTATCTTGTTACTTTACACCGGGGTTGTTGATAAATTGATTGATTGACTAGAGTGGACTCCCCTGAACGCTTTTAATTATCTGTTAACACACTAAATATTCCTGCTTTCTTAGTTAGTTTTCTCAATCGTTACCACAACCCTTGATCGACCTAGCATTCTATGTAGTGAACTAGTTCAGTGCGTAGTTGAACACAAATCCCTAAGAGAGAACGATATTTTTATTACTACACAGACCCGTACACTTGCGATACACAGACCTGATACGTTAGGACCTGTCAGTTTTAGTCTGTCAAGTTTTTGGCGCCGTTGCTGGGGATTTGTTTCCCCAACTGCCATTAAATGAACGCACTCTGGGTGACTAGGTTATTTGTTTTTCTTTATTTTTCTTTCTTATCACTTTTGATTCCGCTTGGTGTTCTAGTTTTTGTCTTTTTCAGGTTTATGCAAAAAGATTTCTCTTTCGAGTACGATCCCGAGATCGAACGCACATTTCGAGAGAGAAGGAAAAGAGCGAAACTGGAGAAGGAACAATAAGAAAATCAAGAAACGGACGAAGAGGAGCAAGAATCGGAAAAAGAAGAGGAGATGGGCAAACGACCGCGAATATTCGGGCAGTATCTGACTCCCAATGTCACTAACCCACAATCGGCTATCAACGTTCCCACCATCGAAGCGAATATTTTCGAGCTACGTCAATCACTAATCAACTTGGTGTCAAAAACACCATTCCATGGGCTGACAAGCGAAGATCCAAACCGACATCTGCGACTTTTTCATCAAGCTTGTGACACATACAAGGCCAACAACGTGTCAGAAAACGCCATCAAACTGCATCTCTTCCCGTTTTCGTTGGAAGGCAAGGCTTGGGAGTGACTCGATTCACTTCCACCAAATTCATAACAACATTCGATGAACTCGCCAACTCTTTCATGGCCAAATACTTTCCTCCAAACAAGCTCACCAGTTTGAGGAATCAGATCTCGACCTCTACATAAGAGCCAGATGAGCCGTTATATGATGCTTGGGAAAGATTTAAGGACACTATTCGACAATGTCCTCAACATGGATTCGAACCGTGGGTTCCAGTCCAATCGTTTTTCAATGGAGCAAATGAATCGACGAGAGGAAGCATCCTCTGAGCAGCCGGAGGCAATCTTATGGACAAGACTGTGCCTCAGATTACACATTTGATTGAACATCTAGCGAACAACTCATATCAATGGTCAAAACTCCGCCACAAAGCGGGAGGTAAGCTTAATGTTGATGCAATTTCTTTATTGTCATCTAAACTTGATTCTTTAACGCAAAAGATGGATCGATTGAGTTCACCTTCTAACCCTCCAGCATGCAATGTCTATCAGTCGACCGAACATGAAACTTTTACTTATCCCTCATGTGGAATTAGTAGTGAACAAGTCCAGCAAGCCAACTTTGTTGGCAACCAAAGACAAAATTATGACATGAATTCCAATATTTACCATCCTGGACTTAGAAATCACCCGAACTTTTCTTATAGGAACAATCACCCCACTGGCCACTGATCCTTTTCAAGGATAGGGATAGAAAAAGTATGTACCCCCACCTCAAAGCCCACCTCAAAAGTCTAACTTAGAAACTATGATGGAAAGCCTTATCGTCGGACAACAGAAACAAGAAGGGGTAATAAGGGATTTGATGCAAAAAGTAGAGGCCTTAGCAACGCATAATAAGATCTTGGAAAATCGAATTGCTAATTCAGCAACCCCCTCTACTAGCCTCCCACCTCAACCTGTCTCTAATTCGGGTGCTCAATGTAACGCTATAAATTGTGATGAAATGGACCCTAGGTATAAAACTTTAGAAGAACCAACTACAAATAAAGTAACCAGGACAAATTCTGAACCCGGCCAAGGTAGGGGAACCATAACTTCTTCAGTTATTCCTAAAAAGGAAGACCCAGGTAGTTTTAAGATCCCTGTTCAGTTGGATGGTAGACCCATCACATATGCCTTATGTGACACAGGGTCTGGAGTAAATGTCTTACCAAAATCTTACCTGAGGAAATATGACCATAAAGAGTTAAGGGTGACTAATATGACTCTTCGTTTAGTAGACAAAACCCTTAGGAAACCTCTAGGGATCTTACATGACGTTCCCCTCAAGGTAGGAGAGCACTTTGTTCTTGTTGATTTCATGGTTATAGACACAGGTGAAGTTCCCGCACGGGAGATTATTCTAGGGAGATCCTTCCTTTCAACCGTAAATTGCAAGATGGACATGAAGGGAGGAACGATGGTCATTGAGCTAGGAAAGTCGATGACGGAGTATGAGGTATGAGAAATCAACATTTTCATTTGAGGGCGACATATAGGTTTCAGACTTTGTTTCAAAATTCGTTACTACTGAAGTAAGCACTTGAAGTGGGATATATGTTGTTGTCTTCATTCCTTCATTATCTTATACCTCGATTCAACCGAGTGCACCCTAACAATAGAAAAATTCCACGCGATTTTTTTCTTTTGGCCAGAAAATAGCTAATGTATTTGCCTTGATTACCTTAGTGTTTATAGGTAGGAAGATTGAATTAATCATGCCAAACTTCTAAGATCCAACATCTCGATCAATGAGGTTACCTACTCATAGTAGGGTAAGGTTTTCCTTTTTAATGGTTATTATTGCCTTAAAGGATACAAGGATTGGAATCAACTTAGACTCCTAAGTAATCGGTGCAAAGTGCCGCCTACTAGCCATGTTGTGCCTTTTTTCTAGTGACCCATAATGCTTCAATTAAGCATCCCCAAGTGAAGGTCGATTCCGTGACTTCCTTAGCCTCCAACAAGCCTGTACTCATGAAGTAGCAAGCTTTCAGAATATGATATACCAACAACCCCAACATATGAATCAATCTCTACACTTACTTAGCAAGAAGAGTGAGATTAAACTCAGCATGATCTAGAAGGCCTATCCCAACTTACACTTTAGCACTACACATCTTATTCTTTTTAATGCAATGGATCCTCCGACGCTCTTTAAAACCTTACCAATAGCAATTTATCAAGGAGTGAGATCATTGGAAATGTTACTGGGAAGCTTAAAAACATTTATAGCATTGGTAGGTATCACTTGAATAACCACTTTTATGAGGACTTTTTCTGCCTACTCAAGATAAATTTTGACTTGCCCACCATTTCGCTTGAGCGTTAGCAAAAACCTTTCTTTTAGACCATCAAATTTAGGTTGGGATCCCCCATATGATTAAACTTTTTGCTTGTCTAAGACTATGAATATAACCTCCTTATTTTGCGGAACACCCTTAATAAGGATCACACTTGGCTTCTTGAAGTTGTCATATTGCCTATAGGCTCATTCATAGCCTCTTATTAGAATTTCCTTCATCATTTGGCCTTGCTCAACAGTAGCTTTACTAAACACCAAGCACTCAATAGCAAAGAACAAATGGAATATAGCCAGTGCACCTCAGCAGATCATATTTCCCATTATTGATCCTCTCTCCAACACCCTTTGAATTACACTAAACAAAACTCATGCAATAATAAAAAATAAATATGGGGAGATTGGATTGCCTTGATGTAACTATTTGTTGAGCTTCAAGAAAATGTTGGGCTATCCACAAATCACAAAATAAAGTGAGACAACACATTGTATCACTAAGTTATATGACTCCACCCAAAACCACAACTTCATGTTACTTCTTGTAAATGACCATTCCCCTCTATTATATGCCTTAGCCATGTCACACTTGATTATCATGCTCCCATTCACTTATTGATTGCATCTCATGGCATGAATATTTTGAAAGCCACCAAAATTGTATATGTGATCAACCATCTAAATATGGAGTAACTTGGCTAAAAGAGATGATGTGAGACAACAATGACTTTAAACACTTTATACTCGGCTTTTGTAACATCATAACCAAGGGTGGTCAAGCATATCATCATTGTGGAGTCTTATCTGGAGATCCATAGAGCTACCAAGGTTACATAACTATACCGAACCTCTTAATACCATGGTGTAGTGAAAGCTTCTCCTCGAAACAAAAGTAATACTAAGGCCGGGGAGTCAATCTAAAATATACATCTCCCTAGTTACTTACATCATAAGAGTTTTATACATTGAATACAAAATACATCCATACCATAATTATTAATTAACCACGTAGTCTTCAATATAAACTTAAATTAGGAATCCATTTTCTTAACTGGGCTCTGCAAAATCCTTAAAGTGTAAGTCTTTTAGGGTGTCTTCTTGTCTTATACTTCTAAAACTTGAAAATTATAGAGACCATGAGTAAAGGTACGCAAAAAATATGGGAATCCTGGTATCGTTCCGGTCTCAAAATTCCCCTCTCAATGGGACTAAAGCTAAAAATAAAGTCCCTGCGAACACTAGAATTAGGGGCCTAGGGTCGAGATTTGACCTCATCTTCCAGTCACAATCCCGAGTCCCGATCTGATGGAGTGACGGCGAGCCATCAACCAAATTGATTTAAATTTTTTCATAGAAAGGAAAATAGACTGAAGAAAATGTTTTTAAAAGGTAAAGAGAGAAAAAAAAAGAGAGAGCTCTCAAAAAAGAAAAAAGAAAAAAAGGAAAGAGAGAGCACAAAAAAAAAAAAAAAAGGGAAAAAAGGCCGCCTAGATTCACTAGGGACCGCGGTTCTTCAAGAAAGTTCGAAAGCAAGTGTTTTATTTGAAGCCTCTTCGGCCTTCGCTCTTCCTCTTCCTCTTCCTCTTCTTTTGTGGCAAAAGCTAAAGGAAACCCTAATCGTCTTCTTCATTCTCGGTGCGAGCTTTCGATCGGTTTCGAAGTGAGTAAAAATGTCGCACTTTGGGAGATCAGGTCCCCCAGACATCACCGATACCTACTCTCTCCTCGTCCTCAACATTACTTTTCGTACGTATTCTCCCCCGCTCTCTCTTATGCTCTCTAGTTCCTGCTATTTTCCTTTTTGTTTTTCAATAAACTTGTTGAGATTTTCCAATTGTATTAACAGGGACTACCCCGGACGATTTGTTTCCATTGTTTGATAAGTATGGGAAGGTCATGGACATTCATATCCCTAGAGACAGAAGGTGCTTATTCTGTAATTGTTTTTTTTTTTTTTTGTTTTGTTTTGATTAGAACAATTTTTGGGGACGGAATTGTTTTATTTTGGATTGGTTTTGATGAAGTTAATTTGTGGGTATTTTAGAACTGGTGAGTCTCGTGGGTTTGCATTTGTTCGGTACAAGTATTATGATGAGGCTCAGAAAGCTGTGGATAGACTTGATGGTAATCGGATCTCTTGTTTCTTTCAATATTGAACTTGTGTTTAATTTCGTTTTTTTTTGGTGGATATGTTGTTGAGATTTTGTTTTGTTTTGTTTTGTTTTGTTTTGTTTTGTGCAGGGAGGGTGGTGGACGGCCGAGAAATAGCTGTTCAATTTGCAAAATATGGTCCTAATGCTGAGAAAATGTAAGATTTGCATCTCAATTGATGTGCTAATGTTTTTGTTGGGGTGATTTCTTTTTCTTTCTGCTGCTGTTATTGTTTGGTGATTACAAAGTCACTAGAGTACTGAACCAATGCTTTTCCTTGTTTGAGCTATATGAGATTAGCTACTATGCTTTAGAAATTGCAAGTTTACAACTGCACCTGTAGCTGGTTTGTTTGTGAAAAGAACTTCAAACTTTATATAGCAGAAGCCATATTGTAATCAGATATTGGTAGATATATATGTAGCCATAATGATTAGTGAATCCATTCATAGGGGTGTTTCATGGAGTGATCTGCTTAGTCATTTATTGTACTGGCTACAAGGATTTCTCTTACATCCATACTATTGGGAAACTTACTTGGTTGGCGATGAATCGATGATTGGTGAACAGTGTTTTGTAAATGACAATAGAAGGAAAGGCAAGCAGGGTAAGGGGGTCACATATTTGTGTAGTGGTCGGCAGTCTTAGTGGTGATGAAGAAATTTTATTCTTGTGGGCATGTGCAATACTTTGCAAGCAAGGGGAAGGGAGCTGGAGACATACATTTGTAGAAAAAATTCGGGACAATCTGGGGAAAATTATTTGGGTGGGGTGGGGTGGGGTGGGCGGGTGTCAAGAGGTCTTAGTAGGAGAGATGTTTAATGGAATATGTGGAAATCACACTGAATGTGTAGGATAGTGAGGGGTAACTTTGTGTGGGGGTGCTCAACAGTGGTTGAAGGTCACCACCGCGTTGTTGACTAGCATTGAATGTAGCATATGTTGCAATGAAGTTGTCTGTGTTTTACCTGGTGAATGATGTGACTTTACAAATGGCTTTGCATTTGTAAAATTTTGTCTGTCTTTAAATATGGAATATAGGTTATTGTTCTCTCTCTTATTCGTTTTTTTGGGTGTGTCGCGCGCGCCGGGGGGGGGGGGTTAACTTTATCATCTATGTTGCATGGTCAGCTAGAGCTGCTTTCCCATACACATTAACCTGTTCACCTAGACATTTGGAGTTTTGGAATTTAAGTGTGTGGTTTGGTTGCAATGGACAAGCCTCAAGAGGAAAAGACACATGCCTTACTGAAACAAGGTGTACTTTTATGAAAATTATAAAAAATACTATCTGATTGACAAAACACAACAAAACTCTGGTCAAATACAGAAGTTTCGTATGGAATAACCCTGAAGACCACCAATTCACCCTCTAATTTACATATTTGGGCTTTCGAATAAAACTTAGTCTAAAAATAACAGCAATTTACATATGTGAGCCAATTACCATAGAGGTTGGTTTCAAACTCTTATATATGAGTAAGAGCGCGAAAAAACCCAAAAAGCCCCGGCTTCTGCTTACTGTCGAAGCATTTTTACGTGCTATCCTTTTCAGCATTTATGTATTTTCTTACAATTTACATTTGTTGACTTTCAGACATAAAGGGAGAATACTGGAACCTATTTCAAGGATCAAGAGTCCAAAGCGGAGGTCAGTTTCCTTGGAGTTTTACTGTAACATCTATCCTTATTCAGGTCAATGTATGGTTCTTGAATGTTTTCTCTGAAACAAATCATGGTTGGAATGAACAGTTTCTCCAGTGTTACTGTTGTATATATGTGTGGGGCGTGTGTGTCTTCTTCTGATTTGCTACGATGCAAGTGATGTATTAGATTATCTTTCTTTCTTAATCACAGCCTATGTTGCATGGATTCCGGTATAACGTTGGGTGTTGGCCTGATTTGCCATTTGCCATTTGTCACAGTTCTAAATTTAGGGCATGGGGACACACTTCTAAAGTTGACATATATATGAACTAGGAAACATAGACATCAATATGTGACACGGTATGCTGTGAACACCTAAGTTTTCAAAAAGTTTAGTATGTGATGTGTATAATGGATACATACTGATGAAAAATAATGTATTTTGTTGCGGAGTTGTTTATGGCTTGCTTGATGTTTTCAACCTTGGAGAGGGTTGTGCTTGGATGAAAGTACACCAAATTGTTCATAGTGTGTGCAATCTACAACTATCAATAGCATAGGCTTATTTTTCTTTATGTTGTCTGTATGTTTTGCATATGTTCTTATCGAAGAATTTGTAGGTTATGTGTTTGGAGAGTGTTCGATTTGTGTCGTCGTGTTGGACAATGATACGTTAATGTGGTAGGGTCTGCTAATTAGTGTATGAAGATTCGTTTTTGTATGTTTGATATGTGTTCTTATGTGTCTAAAGAGTGTCCGGTACTCTAGTGAGTGTCGGGCAGGCAGGGTGTCCGTCCTTTTAGTATATATGAGGATCTGTTTTATAAGTGAAAGTTGCAATTTCAAGTTGATCTTCCAAAGTGTTCCATTGATTTAAAGGTTGCCACTTGCCACTCATCTCACCCTCAAAACAATAGTGAAACATTACAAATGGACTATATGAAGGAAGAAGACCATGTGTTTCTACTATATAATCCCTACTACATTTGATTTCAGAAGTGTCTTCAAGGAAAGGCACCTTAACTAGGCCTCATGTATTTGTGTGACACGTAGAAATTCAGGCGGGTGGGTTGGTTTCGGGTCGGGTGAATATCGGGTTCGTGTAAATGCGGGTCAGGTGTATACCGAGTTTGGATAGATATGGTCGGGTATATTCCGATTTTTGGTCGGTATTACGGGTCATGACCGCCCTTTTTCTTAGTCACTAATAAGTAATAGCTAGGGGTGTGCAACGGGCCATGTCAGGGTCGACCCATTAGTCATGTAGGGTCGGGTCAAGGTTGACTTTTTGTAGTAACAGGGCGGGTTAGGGCTTTCTAGTAAAAATAAGGGTCGGCCCATTGGCTAGCCTGTTTGACTCTAAAATTAAAGTTTAGTGTATTTGTACCAAAAAAAAGTAATTATGCTAATCATTATTTAATATGATTATTAATAATATATTTAAGTAAGGTTAACATTTAAAGTAATAGGAAAAATTATTTATTTTGAGTTATTGATAGGCCGTTCTGGTCCAATTGGTTCATTGACCCTTTAACATTGTGAAATGGGCCAGCTTGTTAGTGACCCGACTCATCACTGACCTGACCCCTTGATGACCCTTATTTTAAAGGGTCCGACCCTCTGGACCCTATGCAGTCCCGACCCATTGCCCACCCCTACTAGTAACTAATAAAATTGATTGTAATTAGTTGAAGATGACTGCATAATGTACCATTTCATTCCAACTTCCAACACCACGATATATCAATGAGACCTATATATTGGTAATGTCGGTGAACCTACAAGATAGATCATCGCTTTTTAGAACTTGAATAATTTCATTGAACTATTTCCAACTATCCCACCAATACCTTATCCACCATATCTCCTTGAATCCCATTTCCATGAGTAGATATACTCATAACGGTCCTAATACAGCTTAGAGTTGTTGAACATAAGTCGATTATTCAATCATTTTCGCTACTTCTTGCCCCTTTTTATTGCTAAAAATATTTTACCTTGTTATCACTCTTTAACTCACTATTATAAAGAAGAATAAAGACAAATGAGTTTGTATGTCTCTAATATGATATATTTTGGGGGATAAACACTATAATAATCAGTGAAAAGGTACAAAAATGGAAGGGAAATTGGATTTAAATAATCTGAACTATGCCCAGGTCATAGTAGACTTAATAATCTGAACTTTAGATTTGGTTCTGAATAATCTGAACTCTGGGCCCCTTAGATTCTAGTAACATGCCAACCGAGTTAAGTTCAACTTAACTCGGTGGCGGGATGACGTGGCGGCGGTGGCATGGCATACCTAAAATGCCCAGGCACGTAGCACCGCCGCCATGTCATCCCGCCAGGTCTAGTAACACGTATCGGATGCTAACATTCTCGGACACTCTCAAAGACATGTCATACATAGAGCTAGCATAAGGTGATAGGCTTTTTGTTATTGGTGTTAATATAATCTACACACTAGAAAGATTTGCTATTGTTTCAATCAAAACACAACCCT
The DNA here is from genome assembly GCA_029582165.1 of Portulaca oleracea. NCBI lineage: Eukaryota > Viridiplantae > Streptophyta > Magnoliopsida > Caryophyllales > Portulacaceae > Portulaca > Portulaca oleracea. The sequence continues at coordinate 1,522,192 of CM055876.1, forward strand.
GTCTAAGGCTGAAAATATAAATTAAGCTATAAACACATCAAGAACTAAAGAAACATGTTTTTATATTATGTGGCCACTATACATGTCGCATTTTGACAAATTTTAAAAATCCTCGTGTCTGCACTCTATTGTCTTGTATCCATGTCGCGTGACGATGTTTATGCCGGGGATGGCAATGGGTAGGCTTTGGGGCGGGTCCAACTGGACCCGAATTTTTTTTTGGATCCAGGCCCGCCCCGAGAGCTGGTGGGTCCCAAAAACTTGGACCCGGACTCGCTAGGTCCACGGGTCCATAATGCGTCCTTATTGGGTCCAACACTCCCATGTATTTTTTTTACTAGATTTATCAATGTTTCTGGTTAATTGTATACGTGCGCAATATGTATAATAGTTACTATTCATGATAAAAACATCTAGTTCAATGTACGAGGCTATTAGCAAAATTCAACGTCAAAACATTACAAAAATCATCCACACATCAACTCTAAGAATGCAATTATACAACTTAAAATGCAAGCAAAAAAAAAAAAAAGAAAAAAAAAAGAAAACACAAACACAAAGTTTATGATTATTGCACTATACAACTCTAAGAATACAAATACACTAGGTTTTTCATAATATAACTAGTCTATATTCCCGTGCAATGCACGGGTTATTCTGTTGTATTTGTTGAGTTTTGCTTTAATTATGAGTATATTTTCTTTGTCTTTCTTTGATAATGCTCAATTTATTAGAATATTAGTCTTAGTATTCTCTAAATAGTCACTCTTATTTTTCCTTTAATCGTATTAAATATATTGTCATTAGTTTTTTTTTTGTTGTTATATGTTAGTGTAAATCATTTCTATGATTGTAAATTTTGAATCTTAAACTATATTTTACATGTAGTTTTAAGATAAATCTGAGTAAAGTAATTAATAAATTGAACTTCTAAATTTTCTCTTTATTTATAATTATATAAATGATTATCAAATTCAACCTTTTTAATTGTCTATTATCAAAAAAAAAAAATCATCCAATTACTGTAATAGCCACTTATTGATTTAACATTTTGATAATAAGTCCATTGGCTGGACTATTTAACTCCAATAGCATTCCAGCCAATAACAACCCTTCAATTCATGTAGTCATATTAAAACCTCGAGAAGATGAGGTCCTAAGTTTGATTCTTCCTCCCCTAATTGCCTACTATACCAAAAAAATCGTTCAACTATCTTTCACTTTCTTTTTTTCATCCCCCAATATTTTTTTCAATATTCTAAATAGTTGCCTCCTTTTATTTCTTTACCATATTATTATTTATTTATTTTCAAAATTTAGAATGGTAATTACTACTACTTTAGTCCATTTTTTATTTGTCAAATTACCTAATTTTTTTGACCCCATTTCAAGTGTATTTTGAAGAGTATTTTTCACAACTATTTTTATCCTGTTTCCTATTAATTATGATGTGGATAATCAGGAATAGAAGTCGTAGTAACACAATAGAGAACGTCGAGTGTGAAATGTTAAATTGATCGAAAGAGTAGAGATATAACTAAGATGTTTACACCAAAATATGAGAGAAGAGAAATAGGTGGGGGCCAAAAATGGTGTAGCTTCATTGCTTCACGTAATAATTATTGATTTAGTATTTTTATGATATTTATTTTTATTTTCTTAATTCTTTTATAAAAGTTGGAAAAGTAATTCAAACAAAATAAAGTTTGAAAAATAAAAAATTTGGTGAAATGGAATAAAGAAATGAAAGTATATATTGGCTATGTAGAGTATAACTTGTAACCTATTGCATTTCCCTATTATTTTGGCCGAATGAACCAAATTACTAATACACTTTTGCTACTTTATCACTCTTATTTATTTCTTCTTTCTTCTTGTTCGCAGTAACTGAGTGCGTGAATGTTTTTCTGTAACTGATCTATCATATTACTCCCTCCGTCCGAAATTAATTGACATTTTGACTAAATTTTGACCGTTAATTATTCACAAATTATAATGAGTTACAATATGAATATCTCCATTGTAATTTTTAGTAAAGTATCTTTTTAATGATGGTAATTTCATATCGTAACTCTTTGTGATTTGTGAGCAATTAACGATACAAAACTTTTTCAAAGTGTCAATTAATTTGGGACGGAGGGAGTATGACAATAGTAATTAACTAAGAAATTGAAAGGTCATTTAAACAAATTTTCTTTATGGATTAATTTTTTTGTGGTTGACACGTGGCAACTTGTCATTCATATGGGTTGTGTTTTAATATGCTTAATAGAATATATAATTTGACGGGTCCGTGGGTCGGGTGTGCCTAGACCCGGTCCTGCCAATTTTCAGTGGTCCTGGACCCGACCTGGACCCAATGGGTCCAATTTTTTGGACCTAGACCCGCCTAAATGGGGCGGGTCCGAGTGGGTCTGGGGCGAGTCCAGGACCCATTGCCATCCCAATGAAAACACTGTTTGAAGTAAGTTATTGGTTTGAAAGTTTAAAAGCTATTTCTAATGAAAATGTTTTCTATCTTTACATTCTGGGTGATTTTTCCAGTCCATTGATAGTTGCATCTGTAAAAGTGATAATGATTGCCCGAGTCTTTTAAGTTTGGTATAAATGTTAACTCCCTTTGAGTCATGCTCCTGGTGGCTTATTCTACTCCTTTCCTCAAGATTTGTTGCCCTGGGAATTGTGCAGTCAACTTATAAAAACTTACAAAAACTTTAATTTTTAAATTTCTCAATGTATTTGTAATGATTTACCAAGTGAAACTATTATCAATAGTTTCATGGCAAAAAATACTTTTATAAAAGTATGATTTTATAATTTTGTTTTCAAAAATATATTGTTAGAATATGATGGTTAAAGTGCTCCATTGGAGACCATGAAAAGTAAAAAAGATAAATATTAAGGGATGGGGCAGAAATTTAACTTAAGCCTGTCTGAATTTAGTTCAGGGAGTTGGATACTGTTGTGGGGTTAAGTGCGTGACCTATCCAACTTCTTTCAAAGTTCTTCATGTCTGGTATATAAAATGAAATGTGTAGGTGTATGTTTATGTCAGAATTTCCACCTTGGATTCTTAATTTGAAATGCATTTATGAGTATTGTGTAATGAAGGATGCTGCTACTTCACTTTCCATGGAGTTACCTTTCCTGTAATGTTTTGCTAGAGATTCTTATCTGTTCATTTGTTTATTTATTTTGATTTTTTACTTAATGAGCACGTTCTGCTTTCTCTGTGTAATGGTTTCCTTTGTTCTTTTTAGATATCGGGATGATTACTATAGAGATAGGGACTATTCCAGAAGAAGAAGTCGTAGTAGAAGCTTGGATAGGTATGATCGTGATAGGTATCGCAGTAGAGATAGAGACTATCGCCATCGAAGCAGGAGTCGCAGTTACAGTCCTGATTACGATCGGGGCCGTGGCAGAGACCGTTATGATGATGAAAGGAGTCGCAGGAGCAGATCGCCTGCAAGGTGTGTTATTGTTTTCTCCTTCTCTTGCGTTGTTAACTCCGTATGCTTTTACTACTGCTACCTGCTATAAGACTTGGTTTATGGCAGCGCCTCTCCTCCAAGGAGAAGTCACAGTTCACGTCGAAGTCCAAGTCCACGCAGAAGTCCGTCACCTCGCAGGAGTGCTTCCCCTCGTAGCCCGTCTCGTTCAAGGAGTGCGAGTCCTAATAGACGCAGCCCTGCTGAACGTTCTATTAGTCCTCGCCACCCGGCATCTCCTCAGCGTGATTCACCCCGCAGGGCTTCTGGTTCGCGGAGTCCATCTCCTCGCAAATCCTATGATGTGAGCTCTTGTGCTTGATGTCTGATTTCTGTAGTCTTAACTTTTAGAATCACGATTTGCTTGACTGGCTCATGTAAATTTGCAGGAGTAAGTTCAATGTAACACGAGGAGCGATCTTGAGCTAGGCAGGCACTGAATATTCTCGACTGTCACATGGCAATGTAGAAGTCTCTGTTTTTGTGCATCGTTAACCTTGGAGTAGTTAGTTGCGTAGAAGTGGACTCCTCTATGGATTATTAACATATTTGCATGCTGCACTGCTGGGAGATTGTTGAACTATTGCGACCTTGATGGTAGATGTTGAGTCATTCTGCTACCTGTTTGGGGATGTAACTCTGGTTTGTGTTCTTTTGCCATCTGTTTCATCGTTAGTTTGTACCCTGTTATGACTGGCAGTTATTGAAATTACTCATCTTTTGCTTTAGTCCATGCATTTGCATTTTGCTTTGGTTAATTTTGAATCATTGCGGATAACGCCTGATCTTTTTAGCCTAGATTGAGAAGAAAGGAAGCAGCTTTGAGAGGCAGAGTGATGATTTAATATGAGATAGATGCTGATGATGCTGTTTATAATTGGTTGCTGCATGTATCCATACTGGGTGTTATCTGCTGCTCAGCACAATCTTTGTACCAGTTGCAGAATTTAGATGTTTTATGAAACTTCCTGTTCCTGGTAGAAAGCTGGTTCTTCCTTAATGGTTTCCATTAAACTCTTCCCAACTGGTGAGCGTCACGAATTCACTGAGTGTTAGGATATTCTGGTTGATCATATTATATGCTGCACTTCTTTTTGGGCTAATGTAAGGGCTCTTTCTTGTGAGATTCGTAGCTAACTGGCCAATCTATAAGGGTGGCACCAGAGAAATTGATGTGCTCCTACACAGCCTGTTGATCTGTTATGCTTCTGCTGTGCTCCTGAGTCCTGAATGCTTATAATTGAAACCTGATAAGCTGGGGTTAGCAGAACATCCATAAGAGCTGGATGTGCGGTAACAACAGGCTTTCTGATATTCTGTTTTGTTTTGAAATTTGAATTTAGGACTTCGTCAATACCTTGTTAGCTTTTGACCGTTGTTTCCTGTGTATATAGTTCATGGCTCGTGGCTGTGCTGTGAAGCAGTAGCTGCTCTCTTACCGTAGTTTGATGTCCTCGCTTTGTGTCGTAGCTGATTGCTGATTGCCTGTTGGTAGCTGCTGCTGCTCAGTAGTAGATGTGCATGGTCCGTTGTTTCATCAAGATGAGCTGATTAGTATATTTGCTGTGAGATTATGCTGAAATTAAGGGGAATTCTGGGTATATTTGGTAACTGTTACCTGACTCTGAAATTTGTGTTTTGTCTAGTGGTTAGTGATTGTTGTAAGATTAGGATGTCAAGTGTTGGGGTTAATTACGAAATATTTGGAATGTTAGCTTGCAGAGTTCATGAGAACATTCTTGGCTTTACAAACGAGATTCCCAGAGTGAGGATGCCTAGCATGCTCAGTGTTCAAAGTTGGGGTCTCAGCCTCCAGAGGTCATGGGGCGTGCCACGTGTGTGTGTGCAATGTTCAACTTTGATTTGTTGAAATAGTAAGAGAACACTAACTTCCCTTGTCTTGTGTGTGAGATTGAGGACACTTACAGACCCTGGTCTTTGTTAGATATAACTCCTGTAGAGTGGGGGTGGCCTAGGGTAGGGTGGGTTGCCCTGCCTTGCCTTGAGTGGGATAGTTGGAACAGTTTAGGACATTAGCTAGCATGGTGCATGACACATCCTTATCATTCTGGCCTCTGTAAATTACTCCCATGGACGTTTCATCTGTGAGAGACATGGTTGGGATGAAGCATACATCTGATGTGTGTGTATGTGTGTGTGTGTGTGTTGTGTAAGGTTAATGTAAGGACCGTATGTGGGCTGATGGTTGGTTATAAAAATCGTGAGAGCTGGACTCACTGTTGAGATCATCTGAGGGTGAGTGATTAAGGCAAGAGAAAAAGAGGTTTGATTTGGATTAATTAGGCACTTTTAAAGGGAGTTTTAATTTGATTATGTACTATGACTTTACCATTGTTCTTCATTTATTCTTATGTATCACTGTATATTGGTATCCTTTATTGGAAGGTTTATGCTGTTGATGGATGGAATCAATTAGATTTTGATTGAACTGTCATTTGTTTAGGTAGAAGAATGAATGTAACAAACATTGTGCCACAATTTTGTGTAGTTTATATGGAGCCTTTGAGACCTTTACTAGTGTTCTGTATTTGTATTTGGTTAATTATTACTAACTTTCTACTCCTACTTAGTGCCATGTTTCATCGTAGATGAAAGATCCAAATAGAAAGTTTGTTATAGGCATTGGAGAGGCTGTGAATGTGAATAAACTTTGGTAAAATTGATAAGACACGGGTGAACTTGAATAAGGTTATTAGTTTTTAACGAGGTTATTTGTTTTTGACCTGTTGCTGGACAAGTTTCTTGAACTAAAACTAAAGTACCTAAAAATGAATAAACTTAAACCTGATTAGACTTGAATGTGGCCTAGCTTGAACCTACCTTACTTGAATGATTCAGGCCATGGGCTTTTCTGCGGTTCCACACAGTAGTTGCTTTATTTTTCCACACTTACTACAATTTTTCCATACCGTACCATTCTATTCTTTACCACAACAATCATAACTTTCTCTCTTTTCACTTTTCTCTCTTCTCACTTTTTACCTCCACTTTTTAGTTTTCACATTCTCTCTTCTCATTTATTTTACACAACTTTTTAGTTTTCACATTCTCTCTTCTCATTTATCACATTAATCATTTTTACACAACTTTTTAGTTTTCACATTCTTTCTTCTCATTTATCACATTAATCATTTTTACACAACTTTTACCATATTTTATCATATCGTGTTAAACTTTTCACAATATTACCGTATGAAAGTACAGGGCCTCAATTGTGAAATCGTGAAGCCTACTGGAGTAACAGTCAGTCAGTCACTCTATATTTAAGTAATTGTTGCATTCTTCATGTTCTCTGTCATTGGTCGAAATTTTTGGACTGCTGTCGAGACAAAATTTTACATGGATTTGAAAAAAAAAAAGGGTTCCACTGATTTGAAGGTGTCAAGGGCCTCAAGGCGAAGGAATTTGGGATGGGTTGGCTTCAACTTGCATCTTGTACTCTTAGCTTGCAGATTTGCCTTCATTTCGCCATCCTATTTAATTTTCTATGTTGGATTTTTATCTTCCCTTGGACGATCACTCTTTCCTGTTGTGGGTTTCATCTGATTCACTCAATTTGTCTGCTCTTTGGGACTACCCAAAACTAAAATTGTTGAGCTTTTATCTAATCGAGAAGTAATGGAAGAAATTCTAGGGTGCATTCAGAAAAGAAATGTAGGGCTACATTATTTGGTTGGGTTATTTTAAGGATTGGATGGATAGGTTGGGATATGTTGGGATAAGTTATGATATTTTTTTGGGGAATTGTGTTTTTAGAGTAGATGTTTTTTTTGGGGAATTGTGCTAGGTTTGGATAGGTTGAGAGAATTATATCCAACCTAACCAAAGAATATGTACCACAATTCTGTGCATGATATTTCAGTTCACGAAAGGATATGTTGCAACTCTTATGAATGATTAGGAAAAAAAAAGGGGAAGAGAGCGAACAGATTATAATTTCTGATATGGGATTTTCTAAAGTGTGCCCTAAGGGCATATTTTAGTATGCATTAAATAATCTACTAAACTTAATTTTTTTATGGGGAATAGTATATTTAATTAATGATACATGTTTTTTTGGTAGTTTGATAGGTCAATCTCTCCATATTCCAATTATAATTAATGTTAATGATATATACATTTGTGTTGGTGCATATTCTAATGCAACTATAATGTTAATAAATCATATTTTTTTCTGTATGAATATGAATTATCTTTTTATTTTTTTCTGATTTAAACGAAAAGGTATATTTGTTAATTTTTTTCTCTTGAATTAGCAAAATTATTATCTTCTAATCACAAGATTATTTTATATAATAACTATGGAAGCTTTTTTTAAAGATGGGAACGAAAAATTACAATAACATGAGTCCAACAGTAACATTCGTTAACTTATGCCTTTTATATAATTTAATAGGAAAAATGGATTCTAATAATCCTGACTTTTATGAGTTGGACAACAATAATTTCGACTATCAATTTGGATTTTAGTGGTAAAAAAATAAAATAAAATTGGATCGTAGTGTACCAAATCCACCTCTACATTCTTTTTAGTGTTTTCATTCCTACCTCATATTATTTTTGTTTTTTTCGTTCAAGCCCCTAGAAAGGTAATGAATTGTAGTTACTGAAACAATTTTTAAATTATTTTTTTGAGAGTTAGAGCAATTATTATGATTTTATAAAAGGAATAAAAGTGAAAAATCGTAAAAAATTGAAAAAGATTGGGAGAAACGTCGTAAATTCATTAAAAATCATGGTAAAGTGTTATACTAAGTTTTGAATCAAATGCAACACAAAATCTATGATATTTAGGGTCTCTCGATAATGCTTCACTATAGTCCAATTTTATTTTTTTGGGCCACTAGAATCCAAATTGATAGTAAAGATTATTATTGTCTAATTCGTAAAAGTCGGGATTATTAAAATCCAATTTTCCTAATTTTATATCTATCCAATAATCAATCGGTTAGTTTTATATCTATCCAATAACCAATCGGTTAGTTTTATTGAATATATTTGATTAAAATGCTAATTTAAAAGCTATTCGCTAAAAGCTAAAATGTACTACCTCCGTTCTTTTTTATCTGTCATTTACGGTTTTCAGTGCCAATTTTTAATTAATAATTTATAATATAAAACTTTTATAAAAAATATAATATTATACTTTTTGAATAGTATTTTTTATTACGAATCTAATGATACCAATTTTGTATGATAAATCATTATATAAATTAAGATATTAACAGTCAAAGTTTTAACATAATTTCCTAGGTGACAAATAAAAACAAACGGAGGGAGTAATCAGTATAAGTTACCTAAAACATTATTAATTACCCAAATAGCTAATTTTGCCAGACATGTGACCTTAAAGTTAGCATTCGCTCAAATTTTAGCACCATCATTTGCATGGGCGTGTGGATTTTGGAAAGGATTGTCTCTATCTAGAAAAGGCATGGTTCTTAGGGTATACATTTCAATTTTTTTGATTATTCAGGCTTAAGAAAGAGTTAAAATTGGTATCAAAGACGCAAATGACTACGAAATAACAACATGCTAGCAAATAGAAAACAAAAAAAACTATTTAATATAACAACGAAACAACAAAATAAGAAATAACCCCTGTTCTTTGGTTTGGTTAAAATTAGGTTTGGATAGATTGGATTCGATTGGTTTGAATAGGTGTGGATAAGTTATAATGTTTTTATTAGAAATTGTATTTTTAGAAAAGATACTTTTTTTGAGGAATTATGTAAGGTTTGAATAAGTTAGGATAAGTTGGGATTGGATTGAATTGATTAGTGTAACCTATCTAAAGAATAAGACCTATATTTCATTTTATTAAACACATTCTTGCCTAATAAGATCCTAGAAAATGAAATTAAGATACGTGTTCTGTACAGAAAAATATACACATAGTTTTTTGGTCTAGCACTTTAGTTGCCAATTTGGTCTTAACATGAGGGTTCTACTCCCTCCATTTGATATAATAATTGTCGCATTTGAAATTGTGCTGTCAAACTTAATAATTTTGATAATAAATTTTTCAATGTACACAATAATTTTATTATATAAAATTACTACAGTTAGATTCATGATGAAAAATACTATCTTAAAAGTATAATATATAGTTATTAATAAAATATTATATAAGAAATTAATATCAATTAAAGGATGACATTAGAATACTAGTAACAAATAATATTGAATAGATGAAGTATTTGTAAACACAAGTTTCGAGTCTATCATAAATGAAGATAAAAAATGGATCAATTTAATTTGTATTAATTTGTGAATGTATGTGGGTACAATCTCTGTATTAAATATAAATATGACGATCCTCTTATTCAATCCATTTGAAGCTTTGACGAGTCAAGGGCGCATGCATTTGATCTTGATCCCTGTAGTAGGTCTAGCTGAAAAACTCCTGTAGTAGATCTTGAGTTGAATGTCTTGAACGTAGATCCCCTTGGTGCTTGGTAGCTGAGGCTGCTCGTAGTGTAACCGTTTGAAGGTTGACTGTTGGTTGTAGTTCTTCATGTTCTTGGATGCGGAGACTTGAGTGTTTGGTCTCGACCAATCAACCAGGGTTTGAGTTGAGTTTTGTGTCTATGCCAAAATTAATTAATTATTCCTTATTTTTTTAATAAGCAAATAATTACTATTTTTTGCATTATAATTGATACATATCACGATGTTATTGACCAGAATGTATTTTCATTTTAAAGTCAATTATATGAACCACTGTAATTAATTTAACACGTGACAGATAATAACTAGTAAAATAAATTTAACTTATTTACTATGTGTAATTTTGGTGAGTGGTGACAAACTTTTTGCTCCTAGAGTATGTTTTGATGGAACATTTATTACGCAATTGGAGGGACGCAGTGAATGTCTGACCTATATATATCCATTATTGACCGGAGTCTGCAGCCTAACAATTCCAAGATGACATTAATTAATTCTTGATGTAGACATTCACTAAAACTATCGGATTGCTGCAAAATAATCTTGTCAGTTGTCAAAGTCCATAAATGGGTTAACACACTGAGCATGCATTTATTGACGTTCTAGCCTGAGTTGCCTTTCAAATTGTGTTAATATGACTATTCTTTCAATCGTTATTGCTTATGGTCTGTTCTTCTCCTCAATAATGAGGTGGTTGAAAATTTGCACCCAAGATTATTCAGAGGGTGAAAAGAAAGCAATTGCCAAACGAAAATCATATAAATATATATGAGTCTTAAGATATTAAGTCTTATCTACTAGAAGCTTTATTATTACACATAAATTGAAAATATAATATAATTGTTTCCTATAAATATGATACCACATCCAAATTAGATAAAATTAATCACATTTGTAATATTTCAAACTTATAAAAAAAAGTGTAAAATATGTTTAGTAAATGTGGTTAATTTGATTAGGGATGGTAATGTCGGAGCCTCAAAAAACATTCATAGAACTGCCCCTAGCATGTAGATAAAGTGAAAGCTAATATACATGATCAAAATTACGATAAAATTCACAATAGATCTCCAATAGTTTAGGATTACTTTCTATTTTCTCTCTCTAGAAAAGAATAGCTCTATGGTAACTCAATAAATACTAAGCAACTGAAATTATAGTTAAATAAATAACACCTATATATATATATATATATATATATATATATATATATATATATATAGATCCCTAGCAGGATCCAATGGACCATGAAACCCAACAATCTCCGCCTTGACCATGATCCAACTCATCGGTCCACATGACCTTAATTGTCGCCGCTAACACGTCCCTCCGCAGTGCGTGGTCCCGAAGGGTTCTCATATGCTATGAACACCCACTAAGTTTCAGCGATGCTCGAACTTAGCAATAGGTAGTGGCTTGGTTAGCATATCTGTAGGGTTTTCTGAAGTATGAACTTCACTACAATCTACCCTGCAATAATTGTATCTCTGATGAAATGATATCTGACGCTAATATGTTTGGTCTTTGAATGGTAAACATCATTCTTGGAAGATGGATAACACTCTGACTATCTGAATACACTGCAATCTTGCCAAGTGTCATGCTAAACTCCATAACCAAACCCTCAACCAAATGGCTTTATTCACTCCTTCAATAGCAGCAATATACTCAACCTCAATATTTGAAAGAGCCGCTATAGACTGAAGCGAAGCCTGTTAAGACACAACATCTCCACACATAGTGAACACATATCCTGAAATAGAGCGCTTCCTATTAAGATCTCCAATGTAGTCAGCATCAACACAGCCTAGAACATCAACTTTTGCAATACTACCTCTGTCACACAATGTCTTTTTTCCAAAGTATCCTTCACATAACAAAGAATCCACTTTACACCTTTCTAATGATCCTTCCCTGGAATTTGCATGTATCTACTCACCACACTAACTGCATGAGACAGGTGCAAGTCTAGTTCACACCATAATGTACATCAAACTACCAACAACACTAACATAGTGAACTTTAGACATTTTCCTGATCTCCAAATCAGATGTAGGGAAACACTCACCAGACAGTTTCAAATGAGCAACTAAGGGAGTAGAGACTGCCTTATAGTCTCGCATGTTGAACCTGTTAATCACCTTTTCCAAATACCTCCTCTAAGACAAGAACAACTTTCATGCCTTTCGATCTCCCTGTATCTCCATCCCTAAGATCTTCTTTACTGCACCAATGTCATTCCTCTCAAACTCCTGAATGAGTTAAGACTTCAACTGTCCTGATAAGTGACATCTCCTTTGATGCTATCAACATGTCATCAATATATAATAATAAGTAAAGGACCCATTTTCAAACTGCATGTAGTACATACAATAATTATATTTGCTCCTTGTGTACCCCTGTCCAATCATAAAGGTATCAAATCTTTCATACCACTACCTGGGTGCCTACTTAATCCATACGAGGACTTCTTCAATCTGCACACATGTCCCTCCTTTCCAGGAACAACCAATCCCTCTGGCTGTCTCATCTAGATCTCATCCTCTAACTCATTATGGAGGAATGTAGTCTTCACATCCAGTTACTCTAACTCCAAGTCAAATAAAACAACAAAGCAAGTAAGGTGCGAATTGACTTATACCTCAAAACAGGAGAAAGTACCTCATTATAGTCAAACCCCTCTCTTTGGTTGTAACCTCTAACCACCAATATGGTTTTCCACCTTGCACTTTCAACACTAGTGATAACTTATTTCATCTTGTACACCCACCTAACAGTAAAAGCTCGTTGCCTTTTTAGCAAACTCACACAGCTGCCATGTCTTGTTCTTTTGCCAACTCTCAATCTCTTCCTGCATAGCTGCAATCTAGCTTGGGGCACTAGGATAAGAGATGACCTCTTGAAAGGTAGAATGCTTAGCACCTTCAGAAGTCTCCTTTGCAGCATTCAATGCATAAGCCACCAACGTATCCTCTTCCTCAGTATATCGTGATGGTCTCCTAATCTCCCTCCTATGACGATTTCTGGCTATTCATTTTTCTTCCTCCACCCGAGGAACACGAGTTACAGTCTCATGCTCATTAACCTGAGTTGTCTCAAGAACACTGTTAGCAACCTGCTCTTGTCAGCAGGTGTCAGTAGCTCCACCTTAAGCTCCAACCTGTTTCACCTCTAACTCAACTCTCTCAGGAACATTCTTCTTTTTACCTACACCATAAGAAGAGACATTAGATTCCTTTCCAAATAACATTGTAGTTTCATTAAATGTTACATCTCTAGACTAGATGACCTTCTTTAAGTCTAGACACCACATTTTGTAACCCTTAGACTCAGACTAATAACCTAGAATCATGCATTTGACATTCCTAGGGGACACTTCCCCTCATTTATGTGGTCAAAAATATGACATCCGAAAACTCTTTAAACAAAATAGTTAATTGGATTACATGACTAAACTTCCTCTGGAATATGGAAATAAATTAAGGAGTGAGGTGATCTGTTGAGCAAGTAGTAGGAAATATCAACAGCTTTTGCCCAGAATGACTTGCATTTCCATAGCCCTACATTAGAAAGCATGCAGCTACATTTCTGTAACAGCGTTTTGTTGATCCTCTCAGCTACACCATGTTGTTGAGGTTTACCCACCAGTGTTTGATGCTTAGCGATCCCATGATCTTCACAGAAGTTAGTAAACTCAAAATCAATGAACTCCATTCAGTTGTCTATCTTGAGTTTCTTTATCTTCTTGCCTATCTGGTTCTCAACTAGAGCCTTAAACTTCTTAAAATATGAAAATGTCTCATTCTTATGCCGCTTAGAAGTAAACCCTAGTCTTCCTTGAGAAGTCATCAACGAATGTCAGCATGTAGCACTTGCCACCCAAAGATGACACTCTAGTTGGTCCCCACAAGTCTGAATGAATGTAGTTAAGCACCTTTGCAGTTGTACACTTAGCCTTGGAGAAGCTGTCCCTCTTTTAATTTGTTTCTCATAAACACAGTGGTCACAGAACTTCAGCTTGCCAACTGGTGCACTCTCAAAGCAACCCTTCTTGCTTAGGATCGCCATTCCTTTCTCTTCCATGTGGCCTAGTCTCATATGCCAAAACTTCGTGCTGTTGACCTCATCAAAATTAGACATTGCTGTTGTAGTTCCTGTCACTGTAGATCCCTACAAGATGTAAATACTTTCCTATATGATTCCGTTCATTAGTACTATAACACCTCTGCTCACCTTCAGGACACCGTTTTCACTAGTGTACCTGCAATTATTAGCCTCAAGAGTACCCAATGAAATCCGAGTCATGCCAGGACTATGATAAACTTTCTTCAAAGTTCTAACAATGCCATCGTGAATCCTGACCTTGACAGTACCAATTCCTGCAACCTTGCAGTCAGTGTCATTACCTATCATAACAACACCAGAATTAACAACCTCATAAGAATCAAACTAGTCCCTATGAGGACGCATGTGGTAGGTATACCCAAAGTCAAGAATCCACTCATCTCGCGCTCCTCTACTCGAGGTAGTAGTCAGGGCATCATCCATAGCAATGAACCCCTCTACATCTTAACTCAAACTCAACACAATTTGAGGTACCAGGTTTAGATTGGTTATGTTTACCACCTTATTTTTGATCTCCCTCCTTAGCCCAACAAACACTCTCAAGTGATCCTTCTTGCCACAATAATTCTAGTTCTTGTTCCTATAAGGATCCCCAAACTTTGGATGGTGTTTAGACTTCCTTGTATTACAGTTCCCCCTATAGTCATTGCCTATACCCCTGGCATTCAAGGCCTCACTAGCCTCCTCAGTACCATCATCATCAAAATTTCTTTAGACTACAAACTGGATTTAATTTCACTAAGATTTAGGACACCAAAGTTGCCATAGAGCATAATCTCCTTAAACTATATATATGATTGTGGTATGGACAAAATAAGGTATATAGCCTTATCCTCATCATCATACTCGAAATCCATAATCTAAATAAGTAATAATAAAATCAAACTCATTAAGATGTGCCTCCATAGGAGTACCTTCAAGCATTCGTAGCTTGTAGGGCTTCCCAATCAGGAGATACTTGTTGGCAAAGGTTTTCGTCATGCACAATTCTCTAGCTTTTCCCAGAGCTTCTTCGGTTTCTGTACCTCCACTGACCTCAGAACATGCTTTGCGAAGCATAACTGAATCCATGCCAGTGCCTGTTGTTCTAACTCGATCCAGTCTCTTGGCTTCAACTCACCTACGATCTCAAGTTGAAGTTTCTTGAAATCTTCATCGCTTATCGATGTACTAGGCTTCGTGTCAGGAAACTTAATCATCTTCCACAATCTATGTTGAATGAGAATCGCTCTCATCTGCACATTTCACATCGTGAAACTTATCTTCCCATCGAAATTTGGAATCTCACACTTCATAATTTAAGCCATCTCAAACCTGCACTCTGATACCACTTGAAAGGAGATTCAAAGAACTGCTTGCAGGATGCTAATAAAGCGGAAGCTAACAAAGATGACAAAAGTTACGACAAAACTCAGGGAATAACAAAATCAAAGACGACGAACACGAAAGATATAAGGGAAACCTAAGAACTTGGAGAAAAACCCACGAACGATGGCGACTAGAAAATAATCTACTATGAGACAGGAGGAGTGCAAGCAATCACAACAAATGATTCGATCCTTCAGGCAGAGATTACAATATGATCTTAAACACTCTCTCACACTCTCCAATAATTTAAGATTACAAAGGGAGATCTCTCTCTTTTCTCTCTTTAGAAAAGAATAACTCTATGAGGTCTCACTAAATACTAATCACCTGAAATTGGGATTAAATAAATAACACCTATATATATTAGATCCATAGAAGGATTCAATGGGTCATAAAACCCAATAGAGCCACTTACCATATGCTAGTGAACAAGATATTCTAACAGTATATTAGTATAAAAGTAAAATTTTTGTTCACTTGTGTTGCAAATGAATTTTAATCCCTTATAATTCCTATTTATTTAACCATATTTATTAAAAAAAGCTAGTGTCTAAAATCTAGTTTGCAAAAAGAAAGATAGTTAAAAAGTATATAGGATCTAGGTTCATATCATCGTCCATTGCAATATACTTGTTATCAATCTCTTATAAATAGGTTTGGGAAGTACGTTTCAAGGCATATATGTGAGGAGTTATACAGACAGAATAACACGTGTTTGTCTACACACATATTTATATACTTGTTAGCTATCTGACTGTTGTACTTTGTAGGATTTTGTAACTTTTATTACGAATCTTTCAGTCTGATTTTAAACTTTGAATAATAAAAAAAATAATCTTAAATTTCTAATAAATCTAGGTAACTCTGTTGCATCTCTTGAACGTTGAAGCTCATTGATTTGTATAAGAAGTTTACAATTGTAATAATGTGTTTTTGTTGGAAAGTTGCCAATGAAACAAGACCACCATAACCTCAACTTTTCATTATTCATGTCTTTTAAGACAAATAAAAGTTCGTTCTCAATTTAAATACTCAATATAGATTGTACTCAATATGAGGCTAAATATACAAGCATCCTAGGCAATACTCCAAGTCCAAATTTGTAAAAGTTCGTACAATT
Source organism: Portulaca oleracea (assembly GCA_029582165.1). Lineage (NCBI taxonomy): Eukaryota > Viridiplantae > Streptophyta > Magnoliopsida > Caryophyllales > Portulacaceae > Portulaca > Portulaca oleracea. The sequence goes on from CM055876.1 coordinate 1,538,767, forward strand.
ACATGATTATAAAGTTAACATTATGTTTTGTTAATAGAAAGCAGACAATAATATTTAATATGATGAAAACAGAGATTGTAAAAGTATCATTTTTGTTCTGGAAGTATTGAAAGCCATTGAATAACGAATCTACATATATTAATATAAAATCTTCTAAGCGAAATCAAAATGCAAAAGAAATAATTTGAAGGGTTTGATGTTTTCAAACCAAACTCAAAGTCGATACATAAGTTAATACCGTAGAAATGTCAATTGCTTTAAAATAAAGTTATAAACATAGGTTACTAACACTTAACAATAATTAAAACAATATTTGTTAGTTTTTTTTATCAAAAAAATAATCAGTAATTTTTCTTCTACCAAATTTACTATTTTAATATATAATCCCAATATAAAAAATAGACTAAAGTGAAATTTAAGAAATACAAAAGAGTAAAACTCCCATAAAAATCCTATATTATTGTCTATGATTTCTTTGTAGTTGTAAAAAGAAAATAAAATTTTCATTAACATTACTACATAACATTCAAACAGCAAAAATGTTAAATATACTATATATACAAGTGATTTAGGCATCATATGAAATTAAAATACGTGTAGTAGGGGTGGTAGCCAGCAGTTTGAATGTCAGAAGGCTTGAGTTGGCTTGCAGTGGGTTTTGGTCTTTTGTCCTTTGTTTGGATCTCAATTGAGATCCTTTATCCTTTGTGGTTGTATTATGGGCAAAGGCTTGGTCTTTTGGGCTCTGTTGCCCTACTTTATGATGTTTTACTTGTAATGAGCTGCAGTGCTCTGGCCATCTATTGACCTTGGATGAATAATAATTGAAAAAAATGAAATTAAAATGTGTGTACAACATAAAATATCAAAATTTATCTCAACGTATAAAATAAAAGATTCAAATCACTATGATTATTTATAACAAGTAAAATATTACTTCTTATTAGAGAAAATGTTGAATAAATCACAAATAAAATCACTATTGTTAGGATTCTCAGGGCGTAGTTAGATGACAAACAATAATAAAGGACGAAAAATAAATAAAGATTCGACACAAAGGAATTAACGTGGAAAAACCCAAACCGGGAAAAAACCACGAACGATGCACTATCAGAGGATTATAACGATGTTTCAGAGATTCCCAGACCTCCACAATCTCTCACAGCCTTCCTAGAGTTACAACCTGAGAACTCGACACTCACAGTTGAGCCTCACACAACTCCCTCAGGAACACAGAGATTACAGATTTACAGGTCAATCTCTTGTGGTATAAGATGAAACACTCTCAATTGCAATATAAATAAACCTAGCACCTAGGCTCTATTTATAGTACAAGGCTGACACAATTTTAGGATTAATAGAGTCCCTATAGAAAAGGAATTATAAAAAGGAAGTGGAACAAATCAACAACCTGATTCCCACTCAAACTCTTCTACCTTGGTCCTCAAGAGACAGAGACTAACCCAAAATTGGTCTCCACATGCAACCCAACAATCTCCCACTTGGAGACCAATTGTAAACGCAGCCTTCGTCGATTATCATCAATCACCACTTCAACACCTCCTCGAATCCTTTAGTGCATCCATCTCGATCTTGTTCAGCAAAGATCAACAGAGGTCCCAGTTGACCTCCCATCAACTCCTCTTTTAGCAACAACCTCCCACTTGAACTGATCACGCCCCTGCAACTTTGACATACACATCATCGTCAACAACTTAGGGGAATTTTGGATTGGGATTTTACCCCGTGTTGAACTTGTCGAATTCCCGTGCAGGTTAGATGCATTCCTTGGCTGACCATCCGTTCCCGTAGCCTCGACCAGAAACCTCCTCGTTTCTGGTACCCTTCTTTCATTAGAGAAGCTAACACGCCTTTGACAAGCATGAATCGACATGATAGAGTTATCAATGACAGAATATAGCTTCCCCTTTTTCCTGCCATTTGCAATTATCAGAGATCCTTTCGTTACCCTCCAATGACCATCTTCAAATCTCGTCATGAACCCCTCCTCATCCAGTTGACTCACAGATACAAGGTTCTTGGTCAGACCCGGGACATACCGAACATTCTTCAACCTCCAAGTTCCACCCTTAGAAGTTTTAATGTTCACATCACCTCTTCCTAACACCTTTAGGTTGTGACTGTTTGCAAGTCTAACCCTGCCAAACCTCCCATTCACAAAATTATTAAAGGCCTCCCTACTAGACGAAGAGTGAAACGAAGCACCCGAATCTATCACCCAACTCCCTTATGACTTGTCAACACTAACAGTTAGGGCATCACCAAAATCCTCAACAGAATATACAAAGTCCTGGTCATTATTGCTGCTCTTCTTAGGTTTGGGACAATCCCTACGAAAATGACCTCTATCACCACAGTTCCAACACAACACTTGCTCCATGTTTCGACCTCTAGAATTTGATCGACCCCGACCCGAACTCCCACTATTCTTCCTACCCCTGACAGTCAAAGCATCCCCCGAAGACTCAGACACATCAGAGTCTTTCCTGCGAATACTTTCATTCAGGACCAAGTCTCTAATTTCCTCAAACTTCAGTTTCTCATCCTTCTTAGTTGAAGAAGTTACAGAAGTCACGAAATTTTCCCAAGACTTAGGTAGGGTAGCCAATAGTATATTAGCATTCATCTCATCGTCGAATTTAAATCCCACAGAGGTTAATTTTGATAGTATCATATTCAACTCATTCATACTATCATGCATATCACCAGACCCATGCATCTTAAATTCAAACAAACGACGTAACACATATGCCTTGTTCACCGCCGAAGGTTTCTCATATGTGTTTTGCAACGCCTCGAGCAGGTCTTTTGCGGTTTTCTGATCTTTGACGTTGAAAGCCACGTTCCGAGCACATCCTCAACGCGCATCCTCCACCATGCGTAGTCTTTCCCATCGAATTCCGGAATCTTCACAATAGCGCCTGCCATTGCTTCTCAGTCTGCAGATCAACCACGCTCCAACCAAAGCTCTGATACCACTTGTTAGGATTCTCAGGGCGTAGTTAAATATTTACCAGACATATATATATATGGGAACTGATCATATGAGACCCTTTGCTGAGCATGTGAGCATGGTTAAATATTTACAAGACATCAAGTAGTATTTTTGTGGACATCAAGTATGAAAGGTAGACATCAAGTATTGTTTCTGTGGACATCAAGTACGCAAAGGGAAATAATGATTTTGCTTGACGGACATCAAATATTGGGGTTTTTTGCTTTTTGGACCAAGAACTTTGGGGGTATTTATTATCTGGTACCACACATTTGAAAGTTTATTTTTTGGACCCTATACTTTGTCTCCGGCAACAATATGGACATTGTTAGATGAGTCCGACCCAAAAACGCCCTTATTGACGTTTGAGTCTTTTTTCCTTCCGACTTTGCCCTTTAATTATTCATGAACTTCCAAGTTTGCCCTTCATTTATTCATTCTTATTTTTCCTTCACTTATTTATTGCTACCAAAATTCTCACATTTTAAATTTTTTAATTTAAAAATTCTTAAGAACTTCAAAATTTTAAAAATTATAAATTATAAATTAAAATAAGAAAACATTTAAATAGTTAAAAAAGTTTAAAAATAGAAAATATTAAATATAAACTTAAAAATTAAATTTTAAAATTTTAAAGTTTAAAAAATTTTAAAAATTAAAAATTAAAAATTAAAAATTTAAAAAATATGAAATTATAAAAAAATAGCAACTAAAAAATTAAAAATTAAAAAATCAAAAATTAAAAATTTGAAAATTTTCAAAAATTAAAATAAAAAAATCAAAAATCAAAAATCAAAAATCAAAAATCAAAAAATTTAAAAAAAAAAATTAAAAGATTAAAAAAATTAAAAAATTTATAATTTTACAATTTTAAAATTAATAATTTGGAAATTAAAAATTAAAATTAAAATCAAAATCAAAATGATAATTAAAAACTTTAAAAATTAAAAAAATTAAAAATTAAAAAATAAAAATTAAAAATTAAAAATTAAAAATTAAAAATTAAAAATTAAAAATTAAAAATTAAAAATTAAAAATTAACAAAAGTCAAAAACCTTTAAAAATTGATAGAAGGGCATATTGGGAAGTTTATGTATCATTTGGGTCTTAGCCGGAGTCAAACTTAACTTTGGGCCATATTTTTTGTGTACCCAAAGTATAGGGTCCAAAAAATAAATTTTCCAATGTGTGGTACTAGATAATAAATACCCCAAAGTTCGGGGTCCAAAAAGCAAAAAACCCTCAAATATTGATGTTCAACCTTCATACTTAATGTTCATGAAAACAATACTTAATGTCCACCTTTTATAATTAATGTACACGGAAATAATATTTGATGTCCGTCAGAAATTCAACAATTCTCACATGTTCACAAAACACCAATGTTCATATGATCAGTTCCTATATATATTAGGTATGTATATTTCAAACTAACAACTATTAGGTGCAATGTTAGAAATTCGATTCGTTATTGGTCAATCAAAACTAAATTGTAAAAAATTTGGCTCATTGTGATGATATTTATGAAGTTGAGATTATTATTATTATTATTATTATTATTATTATTATTATGATGATGATGATGATGATGATGATGATGATGTCATTGCCTATACTTTGGATTATTAGAATCCACCTTTTTACTAAAAATAGTGAAATGTGGTGATTTTTTTCAACTAATTAAGGAAATAATGTATGCTAACTAGAAAAAATATGGTTGCTTTTAAATACTGTTTTTATTTTTATAAAAATCTGACCATCTAATAACTAAGATGTATTGTTATTTGCTCAAAAAATAAGGCAGTCAAAGCCTTAACAAGAGATAGAAACTTTTTATTTGAGTAATCTAAAGCTGTATAAGTAATTACTAATTTGCTACATCAGTCTTAATATTTGTGACATTAATTATTATTTTTATTTTTTAATTGTCACATTTACATTTCAATAACTACTTCGATCAATTTACCATTAATAAATAAATTTTTAAAAGTTTTTATTTAAATTTTTTTCACTTTTTACCAATTCCAATATATTTAACTAGTAGTACTCCTGTCCATTTACTTTATTTTTATTTATACACATTTATTTTCTAATTTGTGCCTAATTTGATAGACGTATAGGAACAAAGGCAGTATTAATTATATTAATGAACTTGACATTATAAATAGGGTTTTTGGATGTTAATATACTGAACTTTTGGGGTATTGGACAATAATGCACCGAACTTTGACGGTAGACAATAATACATTGTACTTAGGGGGAGGGGTGTTGAATAATAATGCACTCAGAACGATTTCGGTAATGACTGACTTGGTGACAATCCCACGTAGCAGGTGGAGAAAATGAATTAGTCAAATAACATATAAATTTATGACATGTTGGCTAATCTAGACATAAGCAAATAGAATCAACTTTGAAAAGAGTAAAAAAACATAAAATCACATTTGTTTAAACGTGTAAATTTATGACATGTCGGCTAATCCAGACATAAGCAAATAGAATCAACTTTGAAAAGAGTAAAAAAAAAAAACATAAAATCACATTTGTTTAAACGTGTTTCCGCTGAGAGATTGTTGTTGTAGTTGTATAAAATCACCTTTGTTTGTGTAAATTAGCTGACATGTCATAAATTTATATATTATTTAGCTTATTCATCTTCTTGGCCTAACACGTAATATCGCCACCAAGTCAGCCACCGTCGAAACTGTTTCGGATGTATTATTGTCCAACACCCCTCAAAGTTCAGTGCATCACTGTCCAAGGTCAAAGTTCAGTGCATTACTATCCAATACCCCAAAAATTCAGTATATTAGTATTCAAAAATCCTTATAAATAATTGATTTAGCTTAGCTATTTCAGCACAATAATACAATTTCATTCCGTTATTATATTTGCCTAGTTGAAGCATGTAGACATCGCATTGTTGGACTTGTTCAAATTTAGCATCTTGTTAACTTAACGTAATACGCGGCCATTACCTGCATGTATTGACTTTCCCGACTTATTGCTTCCAAATCTGCAGGGCCACTTTGAAAGTTACGTCCTAATAGATTATTGATTAATACTCTTGGCTATGTGAAATTCATGGGTAAGTCTAACTTACCCAAATTTATCAGTTTTTATCTAAATTTACTAAAATTTAACAAAAATTACCAAACTTAAAAAAACTAAAAAAAAAATTAGTTTTGATATATTGGCATCAATTTGCCAAAAGTTAGCGGAATTTACTAAAAGTTACCAAAAAGTACTGAAAGTTACCAAAATTTAACTTTTACCGAACTGTTTTTTATCCATGAATTTGATAGGGCCTTAGTCTTACACTCTTACTCCCTCCATAATTTTCTAAAACTTTTAAAATTGATGGAGAAAATTAATATCATAAAAACTTAAGGGGTAATTAGTAAAAAAGTTAATTAAATATACTTAATCAAAATTAAAATTAATATATTTTAAAAATGAATATTAATGATAGAATAGAAAATTAATAAGTAATATGTTATTGAAATTGTAAAATAATACATAATGTGGAGCTAGTTAGTTAAAATGCCTGGTAAAAAAGAACGGAGATAGTATATGATACTCCCTCCGTTTTTTTATCTGTAATCTAAGTTTTCGTATTAAAATTTTTTACTGTTAATACTTTCTTTTATTACTAGACCGTTAATATCTCATTATGTAGGATGATTCATAGTACGGAATTCATGTCATTAGATTCGTAATAAAATATATTATTCAAGCAAAGTATAATATTATTATTTCTTTTATAAAATTCTTCTGTGAAAAATTATTGCTTAGATGGACCTCAAAAAGTATGAAGTCATGTCCTATGGGTTTCTCTCGTTCTCTTGGTTTCCCATATGGCTTTCGAAATGTTTTTTTTTTGCTTTTTGAAAGGTTTTTGTTATTATTATTATTATTATTATTATTATTATTATTATTATTATTAAATGTTAGGTGTCCTAATTATATTAAATTTGGTAAATCTAATTGGAGTTGTAGGCGACCAAGGTTATTCTTCATATATATTCCTGAACTGGTGAGGGTCTCAGTGTATGTCTTGTGGAGAGAGCTTCGGGTTGCTCCTGAAGGGCACATATGGAGTATTGGAGCAGGTGTTTCCTAAAGAGCACTAGGTGGAAAGGTTAAGGATTCCTTGAGGTGTCTCCTTTAGGGTGACAGTTTTAAGGAAGACTGATTCTTCTCATGTAATTGAGTCTATTAGGGTAGATCTATACCTTTCTTATTGATCTCTTGAAAGAGTACATATCTATTATCATAATCTGACCTTGATAGTGGAGTGTGTTCGTGTTTGTGTAATCTATAGATTTTTCTTCCACTTCTTGAGTTTCAATTCCCACATTAAATCTTGTCTTCTTTATTTATGTTATTCTTGCATTATTTTTTCTCAATATCTTAAGTATTTGATATGTTATTATTTCTGCATCATGTTTGCTCTAACATTGTTCCTTCCCAACAAAGTTTAATTAGTAATTCGCAAATCTCTATACATATTAAAAAGAACCTACCTAAGAAAAAATTAAGCCTAAATGATAAAATTTGGGACATTGGATTACTCATAACATACTTTCAAATCTAAGTAATTTATTATTGTCTTAATTATTGTTTTTTAGTGAACATCAAGTACGCAACAGGAACATCAAGAATTGATGGCCTCAAGCAAATTTTTTATGTTTCAATCTCCTCACATACTTGATGCCCTAGGAAACAATATTTGATTTACCCTAATATTTAACCGTACTTACATGTTGATCAAAATGTCATTCTCATATGATCGATTCCCTATAAATATAAATTAAAAGGTTATATTATAAATTATTGTTCCGTTTTCTTAATATAAAAGTCACATTTATTATCATTTCTCCTCCATAGTTTTTATAACATATTAAAAATTAAATAAATTTAAAACTTTTACTATCAATAAGTTAAGTTCTAATAGAATTTTTTTTATTATAATTATAATGTATTTTACTAAAATAAAAAATACTAAGAAAATATAATATAATCATCATTATTTCGTTTTTTGAATTAAGCACATTGATTGCTAAACAAAATACTGTATTTTGTTAGAAACTTTCAAAATAGATTATCATGGATTGGTTCATACTACGTGGAATTCAATGATGGATAAATGAATATTAAAACTTTAGCAAATTTTATTTTGAAAATACAGTTTTGAAAATGATTCTTAGTTTAAATAAAGAAGATTGGATTCTAATAATTCCTACTTTGAGCAAAACTTAAAAAATGTACATCAGCGGTCCCAAATCTCGACAAGTTGGATTCTTTGGGACCACCACCAATTGCATACTTGATATAAATCAGCCCACGCCAGACCCAACAAAAGAGATCCAATTCATCTACAAGGAGGTAGAGCGGGCCATGGAAGAGAGATCTAGTGTGGAGGCTCAAAGGCCCACCCATATGGTGTACTCCTTGTGGCAAGAGGACGTCCAAACGTCCTAAGGATGCTCCAAGTTCACCTCCAAGGCCAAAGTTCCAAGCCCAAAGTGAATTTCACAGTTTTGACCATTTCAATTTGAAGTTCACAGTTTTGGCCTTTTGGAGTAAAACTTCACATTTTTAGTATTTAGTTATTATTAGTAAGTTTTATATTGTATTTTTATTATTTCTAGTTGTGTGAGATGCCAAGTAATATATATAAACTTGGGCATCAAGTCATAGGAGTCTAGAATAGTCTAGAATAGTCTAGAGTGATCTAGAATGTTCTAGAAGGAGTGTGATAGGCGTGTGGTGTGTATCTTTGGCGCCAAGTTTGTTATTCCTAGATAAGGATGACTTATTTTGTAACTAATCCATCTTGGATTAGGAAAGCCAATTCCTAATAGGATTAATATTGTTGTAACCAACTCCCCTTAGGATAAGGAATCCTAATCCAAGGAGGATAAGGTTAGCTAGGCGTCTAGTAGTAGTAATCCTTGGCTTGCACGCCAAGTCTAATAGTCCTAGGAGGTTTAGGACTTATATAGTATAAATAGTTTAGGCTTGTAATCGTTTTAAACAATCAGTTTTAGCCATAAATACAAACAAGCTTTTAGCTTACCCCTTGAGTGTTTCTTGAAACCTTGTTTTGATCTCTTCTATTGTATCTTGATTTTGGCAAATCAAGTGGTGAGGAAGAGCTTGATCCCTAAACCTAAAAGGCGTTTCTGTAACTAGGTTGAAGGTCAAGTAGCCCTAGGGTTTCATCTTGTGGTATTTCTGTATCAAGTTTGATCCCTTGAACTATCCCGGTTACTTTTATCTTTCTATCTTTTAGTTAGATAAACCCTAAGGCTATCAAAATCACAAAATACTCTCTCATTCTCTTTCCTCCCCAACGTCCAATCCTCTCTCTCTCTCTCTTCCACAAAGGCCTCACGCCAAAATCATTCTGTCAACCTCTCACCACTCTCTCTCCAAATCTCTCTCATAATTTCTCCTCTTAAAGATCCCACCTTTTTCAAACTCTCTCTCACAAAAGACCTCACGTCACAAACAACCTCTCTCCAAGATCCTGTCTTTCACGTGAATTCCCTCTCCCAAATCCTCATCCTCACGTGAAGTACCCTAATCCTAGATTGGTTGCACGTCTCTCATTGATGTGTAATTGATCAAAATCTAATCTTTGATCCCATTATACATCAAAAGTGGTATCAGAGCTTAGGTTTGTCTTGTGTAACCTAAAACCCCATTCGTTCCAAACACACGTCCCCCCCCCCTCCCCCAAAAAAAAATCCTTCATGGCCAACGAATTGCTAGTTGTGAGAAGGATTCTTAATAGCTCTTCTGTTCCTGAAGATCAACAACAACGAGAGACCATCTTTTAGTCTCGTTGTACCATCAAAGGAAAAGTCTGTTCTTTAATTGTTGATGGAGGAAGCTGCACCAATGTGGCTTCAATGACTTTGGTAGACAAGCTCAATCTGGAAACGAGTCCACACCCAAAGCCATACACCATCAAATGGCTCAATCTTGGAGAAAATAACTATTTATAACTTATAAACAATATAAAAATAACTATTTGTTTATATTTTTTTGATAAGTATAAAACTATACATGAAATGTGCATTTTCTACTATAATGGAAAAACTAGGCTATCATTTGTTTTCTTTGGGATATGTAATAAGTATTATACTCTTATAATTGATAAATATATATAATTATTAGAGAAAATATTATTAATGGTTATAAAAATATAAAATATGAATAATTCAGGATGGTTATTCACAATCTTGAATCAAGATATTGTCCCTCATATAATACTTACCGTTAATAATTTATCCAATTGCATATTGGTACAGGAGTACATGAAATCAACATAATTTTTCGATGCCAATTATTATTGCATTCGAAAATGATAAACATCTTGACACAAGATGACTCTTAACCATCTTGCATTTCTTCTAAATCACTAATAAAATAAAATATAAGTGTATTTAAAGATGGAAACTAAGGTGGCATGCTTCATTATACTTCATTAATTATTAAGTGTGATTGTCATTTAGTGAATGACCATTCTGTTGTTCTTCATAGAATTTATTGGCTTTTCACTCATTCAAAGATGTTGAAACTTGATGACAAATCTCTACCAACCTTTTTTCATTAATTCAAAAGAGAGGACTCTATCCTTAGAAAAAAGTTGACTTGAAATTTTTTATATCTCCAAAAATTGTCGAGTAGCAGCCAAGAAAGTGAGCAATCTGCTCCTAGTTTCTGCAGCAGAGACAAAAACTAAACTTTCAACTCTTTTTACACCTTCAATTTTATCTACATCTTAACTGCCCAAAATCTTAATCTGGCTAATCACACAGAAAAATATGCCATCTAAAACTATGTTTCCCTTGTTTTTTGGTATGTTGTTGCTTTTCACAGTGCACTCCAACTTTGGTGGTGCAGTTGTTGAAGAAGCTGAGGCTCTGATCAAATGGAAAGAAAGCCTCCACAGCCAAAACCAGACATTTCTGTCTTCTTGGCAACTTTCTAGCCCTCAAAATGGGGCCATGATGAGCCCATGCCATTGGCTTGGAGTAGGTTGTGACAGCAATGGAAGTGTAACAAGGTTGAACTTAACCAATGTAGGATTAACAGGTAACCTACATGCCTTCAACTTCTCCTCCTTGCCTAATCTGTCCTTCCTTGATCTCCATGACAACAATCTCTATGGAACCCTCCCTTATTCCATCACAAACCTCACTAAACTCACCAGTCTTCATCTGGGTTACAACCATTTCACTGGTCAAATACCCCCAGAACTTGGCCAAATGACCACCCTCAAAAACTTGAACTTTATCAGCAACTTTCTTTCTGGGTCAATCCCACCTTCTCTTGGCAACTTAACCAACCTCTCCCTCCTCATCCTCGGGAACAACCGGCTCGTGGGCCCCATCCCTCCTGAGCTCGGAAAGCTGCGGTCTCTAACTGAGCTCAGGATCAATCTGAACAACCTCACCGGTGCAATACCGCCTTCTGTTGGGAGTTTGTTCAGTTTGAGGGTTCTTTCTGTTTATGGGAATCAACTGTCAGGAGAGTTGCCTAAAGAGTTCAATAATCTCACCAATTTGACCTTGTGTTACTTGTCAAACAACACAATCTCTGGGTCACTTCCTGATAAAATTTGCCAAGGTGGGATACTTCAGGACTTCTGTGCTAGTAACAATAGGTTCACAGGGAGTGTCCCAAAGGGGATCAAAAACTGCACGAGTTTGACTCGGTTAAGGCTCGATAGGAACTTCCTCACGGGCAATATAACAGAGGATTTTGGGGTATACCCGGTTGTTGATTACATTGATTTGAGCTACAATAGTTTCGTGGGGGAGATATCGCCCAAGTGGGCAAAGTGCAAGAATATGACCAGCTTGAAGATTTCTGACAATAACATCACTGGTAGCATTCCTCCTGAGTTGGGAGATGCAACCAAGTTGCATTTGCTGGATTTGTCATCGAACCGTCTTGTGGGTGGTATCCCGAAAGAGTTGAGCAATTTGAAGTCATTGTTCAATCTCACTTTGTGCAACAACAATCTCTCTGGGAAAATACCCAATGAGCTTGGGAATCTGCCTCAGTTATCCTATCTTGATCTTGGTGGAAACAGGCTAAGTGGTTCGATCCCTGAAGAAATAGGGAATTGTCCCAAGATGATCTACTTGAATTTGAGTAGGAACAGCTTGAGTGGGAGCATTCCAAGGCAGATTGGCAATCTTGTCAGCCTACAAGTGCTGTTGGACCTCAGTAGAAACTCGCTTTCCGGTGAGATCCCATTGGAACTGGGGAAATTGGACAACTTGATGGTCTTGGATCTGTCTCACAACAAACTCTCAGGCCAAATCCCACCAACATTCGATCAACTAGAAAGCCTAAGTTTCGTCGATGTGTCCTACAATGAATTAGAGGGTCCTATCCCGGATGACAACAGGGCATTCCAGAACGCCCCCCTCGAGTCATTCATAGGAAATAAGGCCTTGTGTGGGAACATTACTGGTCTTACAAGTTGTCCTAAGATTTCAGCATTTCCTACCAGGAAATCGAAATCTACAGTGGCACTTATTACAGCTCCCATCATAGGAGTTGCTTTGTTCCTAAGCATCCTCGTGGGAGTTGCCTTGTGCACAAAGAAAGGCAGCAAAGGGGAAGCGGATGAGAAAGGAGGGGACTCACAACGAGCCGACTTATTCTTAATATGGAGCTTTGATGGGAAGTTGGTTTATGAAGACATAAAAGAAGCAACTGAAGATTTTGATGCTAAGCATTGTATCGGGGCTGGATCGCATGGGAGTGTATACAAAGCAGTGCTTTCAACCGGGCAAACTGTCGCTGTTAAGAAGCTCAAATTGGTACAATATGCTGCTGGGGTTGAAGATCGGAAGAACTTCGAGGCAGAAATTGAAGCACTGACCAAGATTAGGCACAGAAACATTGTGAAGCTTCATGGGTTTTGCTCCCACACCCAACATTCATTGTTGGTTTATGAGTATCTGGAGAGGGGAAGCCTGGGGAAGGTGCTGGGGAATGAGAAGGAAGCAAAGGAGTTGGATTGGGGAAAGAGGGTGAATGTGATCAAAGGCATTGCTAATGCACTCTGTTACATGCACCATGATTGCTCTCCTCCTTTGATCCACAGAGACATTTCATCAAACAATGTGTTGCTGGACAGGAATTTCGAGGCTCGAGTTTCCGATTTTGGCACTGCTAAGCTTCTCAGTTTGGAATCTTCCAACTGGACTCAACTTGCTGGAACATATGGCTACATTGCTCCAGGTAATTTTCACCATTTCATCCCTAATTATGTTTGTTCGTTCACATATATATAATGCCTCTTGAAACCAAAGAGGTGGTAGCCTAGCTGGTTACCGGTGATGCATGCATCTTCCAAGCAAAAAGCGTGAAAATTGCAAACTTGATCCGTCATATTTGTCATAGACAGTTTGATACTTATTTTTGTCTTATAGAGTTTCCTGGTGGTTACGCTTGATTGAGTGGAGTAGACAGGTTTCCAAAAAAACTCTCTCGAATATATATTAAAGTACGACATTCTATATTATAACAGATGAAAATTGATTAAGAATGTGCTAAATTCTAATCTAAAAGGGCATAGAAAACCTAGAGTTAGTCCTCTAAAGAAGCAAGCTCCAAAGTCATATATATAACCAAGTAATAACTGTGAAGAGTATAACATCCCTTGTTGCTCATTGCTAGACATTCAACCATCCATTTAGGTTACTTAAGCCATTTGAGATGGTTCTTGCATATAATACTTAAGCCATTTGAGAAAGAAGTCCATGTTTAGTCGTCAGCTTATTAAACTTTTGATTGAGATAATTCTTGTACGTGCTATAATTAACAGACCAAACATGTACATATGATCCTCTAGACTACGATGTTGGATTTGATTATTAACCATATTGTGAAATAATGGACTTGAGCCCAATTTAACCCCAAAAGCTAGCTTAGGAGGTTGAGGCACCCAAGCCATTATAAACACCACAATATGGGTGTCAAAGGCCGATGTGGGACAACTCAACACATATGATATGATGTTGGATTTCTATCTTAAAAGTAGTGACACTAGAACTACTGATTTTTCAGAGCAAGCGTACACGATGAAAGTGACAAGAAAGTGCGATGTGTACAGCTTCGGAGTGTTGGCATTGGAGATTCTAATGGGAAGGCATCCAGGGAACCTAATCTCTCCCTCTTCAACTTCATCGGCAGACTCCATAACATCCTCTTCTTCATCAACAACATCGTCACCGTATGGTTGTGTGCTCGAAAATCCGATAATCTCAGACACCATGTTGGACGGTCGCCTCCCAAGTCTTACCGCAGTTGATGATGAAAAGGTGGCTAAGGAGATAGAAACCATAATGAAGCTGGGTTTTGAATGCATCAAGTCTGATCCCAATATGAGGCCAACCATGCAGTACGTTTGCCACCAATTGTCACCCACACCAAAACTAACACTTTCCCACTCATTCGAAAAGCTTGGTAGTATGAGTTCAACGTCTTCTAGTAGTGATCATGATTATGTATAGCTTATCAATAATGTACAGTCTAATGGCTGTCCTCCTCAGTCCTTGCTCTTTAAGAAAATTTAAAAAACAGCTTATAGCAAGGTCGCAACCCACTTCTTTCTTCTTTTTTTCTTTTTTTTTTTTTAAAAAATATAGCTAGCTGGCTATGTTCTTCTATCTATAAAAAAATAAAAAAAAAAACTTTATGGTTATGTTAAGGCAGAGTTGCACCAAGTCTTCAATGTGTAGCGCATGTGAAGTCGGTATCCAAAATATGGAGTATTGTAGGTTCTGTACGTTGTAGGTGGAGGTTAATCCAACTTTGTTACTATCAATAAAAACTCTATAATTTTGTAACTTGGTTCTTTGCCGCTATAAACTTCGTATAATTTAATTTTACAAAAAATTACTCCGAGTTACCGCAATATTTGGGGAAACTATTTTTCGGTACCCAATTTTTCAAAACTAATTTTGAGGTACCCTTACTTTTTGGGTTAGTAATTATTTGGTGTTTTTCCAGTCATTAATTTTATTAAGTGACTGAAATACCCTCATTCTTCATCTTCAAGGGTATTTCTTCAAGAAGGGAAGAACAAGGGCATTTTGGTCACTTAACAAAATTAATGGTCGAAAAAGCACCAAATAATTACTAACCCAAAAAGTAATGGTACCTCAAAATTAGTTTTGAAAAGTTGGGGTACCAGAAAAATATTTCACCAAAAGTTAGGGTACCTCGGAGTAATTTTTTGTTAATTTTACCCAATCTTATTTAATTTTACTTTATCTACTTTTTCTATGTAAACTTTCCTACTTAAAAAAAATCTTATTTAATTTTACACAATAAAAAAAAAATCTTATTTAACTTTGCTACTTAAAAAAAATTTATACAAACCTACTCACCTACCTAAATACATTAACTACTCCTATCTACTATTACCCAGTTTTACTTCTTCTGCTTAAACAAAATCCCATTACCTACTTCTAACTAAACTTACCCAAAATACTTAATCTTATTTTATCAAATTTCTACAATCCACAAAAGTAACAGTAAGCCATTGTTGACACAAGTTCAAATTTTGGATAACAATGACAATGCGTTCAACAAATATTTGCATAACCTTCCTTAGAACAAGATACCATCTAAGTGTCTTTCTTTTTATGAACTTAATACTTATTGTGATTTTTGACATCAATTTTTTATGATAGGTACTACTAATTATTAATTTTATGAACTTTGACTACCTAACCAAATAAACTTCATCTGTTAGACATATTTTAAAAACTTTTTTATTTTAAAAAATTAAGGATATAAATATAATTTTATACAATTTACATGTGGTATTATAGTTGTAAAAGCCAATCATATCATTTTTTATTATATATATATATATTGATTGAATTTATTATTAAATTTATTTTATTTTTTCTCTTTTAAAAAGTGAATTTATGTAAAATTATTCTAAAAGAAGCATAAATGGAAACCACATGCTCTGGTTGATGAAAAACCAAGGTCTGAATTTTCTCAACAAAAAAGAGGAACAATCTGAAAAATCAATGTGAAGAGAATATAATAAGCATAAAGCACATAAAATTTTTCCCTTACAAATTGTTTAGAGTATGAAATCATAACAATACCTTCAACAATCCTTAAAAAGTAATGAGCACAATTTGACTAAAGAATAAATGTCAAAGAAGGTAAAAGATGCAAATTGTTTAGAGTATGAAATCATAATAATAAAGGACGGCCTAGGAGAGCATTTGACAGAGAGTACTGGAGGGACAATGGAGCCCCAATTTGTAATAAACGGTGGGACTTGGACTGTTGAGTTGTCATGTCCAGTAAGATTTTATTTTTTTTTATTTTCATATGAGGTTCCCGAATTATTAGGCTAAATCTTCTAAATAATCCTTCAACTTTGAAGAAGAAGAATTAGAGATTCTGGGCAAAGAGTAGAGGGAAAGAAGAAAAAGAAGAAGAAGAAGAAACTTTGAAGATCACATTGCAAAAAATGGCTACATCAGCATGTATCCATTCCAGGTGTCTAACCAATATTGAATATGGGAGACCTTAAATTACTTATAAAGGTATCAATGGTTACATTTAATGATAACCAAAGACTACTGTAATGTCCATCCATGGATATAGATGCTATGTTTCAAACTTGTCGTTGACAGTTTCATAACTATATAAAATGTATTCTTTCATGTTGCAGTTTAAATGGATCCAGCCATCCTTGAACTATTGCAATATTACCTGTTTGCATGTGCTTCTAGTATGACCATAAATAGTCAGTTTTAACCGGTCTGCGTACCGGGTTGGGTGAAATACGGCCTGCGTGCCGTCGTTGAATTATTTTAAATTTAAATTTCAGTTCAGTTTATTTTAATTCATGTAAGGCCTCTTTGGAGAGGTCCATTTTGTAAATTTGTTGTACTTGGAGACATCAAGTCGAGTGGGAGCCGAACCGCAATGAAGGTGTTGATCTGAATGGGAGTCGTATCCAAGGAAGTTGCAAAAATTCAAGAAGGAATTCTTGAAGACTATCAAAGCTTAGTTAAAATTAATTTGATTAGTTCTAGGTCGCCATACTAGGGTTTTATTTTATGATTTAGTTTGTTATATCATGATGTTTTATTATGCTTTTTATGCTTTTCGAAAGAGTTCACCTAGAATTGCATGCTTAGGATAATAAAACCTACTCTCAAAATTGACTTATTGCTCAACCTATCGAAACACCACTTAGATGGAAAAATAAAGATAGCCAAAGTGAATTATTTGTCCGTCATTAATAAGTAGGGTGGGAGTTAGGTCAATTCAAATTTGTTATCAAAATAGTTTTGGGCTAAGAGCAGAGGAAGAGAAATATTTTATTCGATATAAATTTCTTGCCAAGAGTCATTTTGAATGAATGAACATAAGATGATCCACCAAAGGTGATATGGGCTTGAGTTTTGTTGGGCCAAAGTACACTTGAGCCCATGAGTCTTGTGTGTTTTGGTTAATTAAAACACTAAGTGAGAGTTGATAAAGTGTTTTGATTCGAAATTAAAATAATTTAATTTCTTTTGATGCATAATAACTAAAATGAACCAATTTATCTCGTAGAATCAATTATGTCTTTTCACTCGAACATCCACCACTAATAAAATATTGTTTTCTCTTTGAGAAAGAGAAGAACAATTGCAGCAATTCCTTAATTGGCATTGCCATCACAAGATTGTCTTGGAGGCGAATAAAAGGAACATGTCTTTGATATAACATTGAGCTAGGCATCAATATTAGGAGGTCAATCAAGCCAAATGGATAAACGTAATGTCATAGTATTCATGCGACTTTAACTTCACAATGTTTGAAGATTAGGGGAAGAATTTCAATATTACCAACTCAAAACCAAGTTCAACAAACCAATAACTCATTGGTGAAACTTTTAATTTTTTTTTGCCGTTATCAAAGCAAGTGCTCTATCAATTTGATGACAAAGATGCAAACATTGATAAAAGAGTCACAAGGATCATATTTGTGCCTAGTTCTTAGAAGTTTCTCTTCTTACAGCTAACATATCAAATATGATTTCCCCCCCTCTTTTTCTCAAAACAAGGATCCTTCTCCTCCATCTTCATTTACTACCACCTCCCCTCAAGTAGAAAATCAGTGTAATTTTATGTGAGACATTGTTGATTATGAAATTAATATGTACTGTTAGAATTGCAGGCGTGCAGTTTTGGTAGCTTATTGGGCAGAGTTGAGAAAAAGCGATTCATTTGGTGGATGCCTGCCAAAGTCCTTCACTCCTTGGTTATGGGGAAGTAGAGGGATGTTATAGATCAAACAGGAGAGCTCATCCCAAAAGACTAGTCTGACAGGAGAGAGAGCCCATTTGATCTATAAACCCCACACCGATATCCCATTCTACCGATGTGGGACAAGTCCCATACCTTGCAATGGTATAAGACCCGTAACAAGGGAAAGGACGGCTAACCAGGAGATGATTTTACAGTATAAAATCATAATTGGACCTTCAACCACATACGAGGTTTAGTTTTTGATTGAGATAATTCAGTGTACGAGAGAATATAATATTGACTAGAAACGAAAAAAATAAATGTCTTTGATTAAAGGCCCAGAGGGCAAAAATGTTAATCATATCCCAGGCATGCCCAAAACACAAGAATGGTAATTGAGGGAAGCTATTTTTGATGATAGTAAAGAAGTGCAAACAATGCAGTAAAAAAAGAAAAAACAAAATCTGAAATGAAAAGTGGAATAGAGGTTAATGATAAATGAAAAATTGGTGTAGGCATGTGATTATGGTTGAGTGATGGATATGGGATGGTGGATGTAGGTGACTGAACTAGCAAACACCGTTGGTCTTCCTCCTCTCCATGACAAACTTCTTCCAGTGATTGCAGACCTCCATCTGCATCTGTAGGGCAGTCTTCTTAGCAGGGGCAGCGTCTCCCCCAGAGAGCTTGGCATTGGCTCTGGCTGGGAGGGAGTCCAGCTCATGCAGCACCTTCAGTATGTCTGCCACCAGCCTCTCTGCCAGCGTCCTTGAGAAGTCCTCTCTAATCACCACACGTAGCACTGTCACATGTTGCGCGTCTGGTGGCATTGTGTATGCCGGGATGATCCACCCGAACCTCCTCAGTGTCTCTGCTATCTCAAACTCGTTGTGCATGCTGTTGTCCTTCAACGAGAATGCCACCAGTGGGACTCCAATGTCTTTTGAGATTATGTTGAATCGTTCTGTCTTTTCCAGTCCTTCCTTCAAGATCTTCGCGTTCTCTTGGCAGTTTTCCATGATGTTCTTGTACCCCTAAGTAACAATAAACAACTGTTTTTAAGCAAAACATCCGTTTTGGTGACTAATTAGTGTTGAGGAATGCATAGTTTATATATGTACCTCAAATCCCAAGCGAATTAGCTGATAGTACTGAGCAATAATTTGGCTAGACCCTGCATCAACACGTACAATTTCATTGATTGTGTATGTCTTAGTATCTTTTTTAATAGTTGGAAAAATGAAAACAATTAAACGAATAAAGCAAAGAAATACCTTTAGAGAAGTTAAGAGTGAAAGTAGGTTGATCAGCACCAAGGTAGTTGATGTGGAAGATGAGCTCCTCAGGAAGGTCTTCCTTGCTCCTCCAAATGACCCACCCAACACCAGCATACACAAGTCCATACTTATGCCCACTCACATTGATACTCTTCACCAGTGGGAGCCGGAAGTCCCACTCCAGTTCTGGGTACAGGAATGGTGCGATGAACCCTCCACTCGCAGCATCCACATGAATCGGAGTGTCCCATCTACATATACATACACAACCAAAAAACAAACATGAACAAATTTGAACAACAATGGAGATTTTGTTAGTTATGTTGAGTTGTGATGTGATGTGATGTGATGTGAGCTAAATTGGGTACCCAGTTTCTTTGTTCTTCTCCTCAAGGAGCTCATTCAAGCGCTTAACATCCTCAAACTCTCCGTTGAGAGTAGAACCAAGGATAGCAGCAACACAGATGGTATTCTCATCAACCATTTCCACAGCCTTTTCAGGGTCCATCACATAGTATCCATCCCTCAGCTTTACTTCTTTCAGCTCCACCTCAAAGTATCTTGCGAACTTCTCCCAGCAAACCTATCATCATCATCATGCAATGTAGTCAAAACGATGCTTAATTCATTCGGTGCACAGCTAAACATTAGATCGAGTCCTACAAGCTAATTTGAGTCTAGCACTCTAGCCAAGTCGTATAGTGGCATGCTCATACTTTTGCGAACATTCAAATTAACAAATTTAATTAGATGGAGCATGTGAGATGTTTCTAGTTCAAGGGAGAAAATATCAAGGCCAAAAATTTCAAGTTTGAGTTATTTGTGGTCTGAAAAAATCAGACATTCCATACCAATTTTTTGCCGTATTTTTCAAGACAGATAATTTGGATACGCCTAATTAGATCAAAATTGGGCTCAGACGCTAGCAATGAGAAAAAGCATTATGTCTAGATTTTCGATCAATATCAAAATCTAAGCCAAAAAGATATTATCAAATATACTTTTAGGGATCACGTTGAAGCCAATATTTGTGTTAGACATTTTTTTTCCACAGCCTCAAAAGATAGACATCAGGTGAGAGTCAAAAAGGCTAAACACAAAATGAAGAAAGTGACAATAGACATGTCAATCTTGCTTTTGCCCTACACTACCAATCTTTCAATATTTAACTACCCTATGAAGGTAGGATGTTTGTTATCTTTCAAGCTTTGAAAGTATAATACACCTTTCTGTTTTCAATTACTCCTTCCATCGACATTAATTGTGTGATAGAGCCTGACAAGCAGACCAATGAAAGTGGAATAACCGTAGGTAATGGGCAAGTTGGACAAATTTAGCCCCCTTCCCTTACTCTTTTAGATGAGAGAAAAAGCAATTGATGATAAAGAGAGAATGGTCAATCAGACTGAAAAGAATCAATTAATAATTAAAGGTAAAATTGACATTCAATTATAAATATACTATGTAACTTGTAGGGCCATAGACAATATTAAATAAAAAATAACTAGTCAAAACCACATACATAGAGCAATCAATCAAACATATTATTGGGCACTTGTGGAGAAAGCATAGTTATATGTGGCATTAACAAAGGGTAAGATGCTAACGAGATCTTTCACTTATTCTCGTATTGAAAGCTGATATTCCAACTACATTTATTCCAAATTTTATTCATCCCTCCCCTAATACTACAACTATATCCCCTTATAGGTCATCTATAACAAAACAAATCTAAACGAAGAAGCAAGTTAGTATATATTATCTTTGAAATAATAGTGGCAATATATATTACATTCACTTGGAGTTTGTGCTACAAATTCCATATTACATGAAGTGAACAATTATATTATTGGGAGTGAATAATTTAGTACATACAAATGAACAATTATATTATTTAAACACGTGCTTCAAGAGTATGTAATAATTACAATATACTCCCTCCATCCCTTAATGACTGTCAATTTTTTTTAACTACCTTGTCCCTTTTTATTTGTCAATTTTACATTTTCAATAATTAAAACATTCATATTACCCTTAATTAATGAATAAGATTTTTATTTTACCTTTTAAAATTCTCTTTCATTCTTCTCTTTTAATGAAAGGTAGACTTGTCCATATATAACTTTTTCACTCTATTTCCAACACATCTAGGTTTTGTAAAAGTAGTTAAGTTGACACTTAAAAAGGGACGTTGGGAGTAGTACTAGAAATATGAGGTTTTAATAGGGTTATTGGGCAGAGTAGTTTGGGAAGGAAGAAAAGCAGAGAAATAGAGAGAAATAAAGGTACCTGGACATTGGCACCGGTGACAATGTTAGGTTTGTCGCAAGGCAAACCTTGAGCCTTCCTTCTGTTTTGCCACTTGCGCTTGAAAGCCAAACCAGCAAGCATGATGGCTTCGGATGAGCCCACAGTTCCAACTCCCACTGCCACCTCTGACTCACCCAGTGGTGCATTAAACAAATTCGCTATCATGTTCACGCACCTATTCTGCATTTCTCACCAATCACACCACACTCAATCTTAATTATCACCCAATATTTTACTCCATAAACAATATATCAGAATCAAATTATTAGCACAAATCTCCAACACTAAACTTTGTTTAAAGCTTCTTTATTTATTCAAGCCGCCTTCTCTTTATGCTAACAAACATTATCAAAAAATTACTTAGGGGTACCCTAACTTTTGGTGAAATGTTTTTCCGGTACTCCAACTTTTAAAAACTAATTTTGGGGTACCCTAATTTTTAGAATTAGAAATAATTAGGTGAATTTCCGGCCAATGATTTGAATTCACCGGTGAGTGTCAATCGGAGTTTCACCAGAAATTCACCTAATAATTTCTAATCCTAAAAGTAAGGGTACCCCAAAATTAATTTTAAAAAGTTAGGGTACCAAAAAATTGTTTCTTCAAAAGTTAAGTACCTCTAAGTAATTTTTTTAAACATTATCGATTATCTCCGAGGGTTATGCCAAAAGTTACGCCTAATGCTGTCCCATTTGTATTCTTAATTGCTATATATATATATACACACACTTCATTTCATTGCTCATCAATGGCCATAATATTTTTTCATAGAAAATGGTGAAATACTTTGGATCCCCAACCCCCAAAAATAGAAAAGAGAGAAGATGATACTGATCATTTTGCATGTTAATCTTTTGTTATTTCTTAGTTGTGGATGAGCCTTCTTTTCCATATTCTCATTTTTTTTTATTGTTCCAAAAAAAGTATTATTCCAACACAATTGTTCTCCAGCCTTAGTTATCAAAAAAGAAAGGAACCTTATTTAGTTAAGAAAAGATAGAGAGATAAAAAAAAAATTTTGGCCAATTTGCTCACAAAGTTTAATAAAATACTTGCTCATATTTACTTTATCACTATTTTCGCATAGAAAAGAGACGACAAAGTATGAACAAATGCTATATTAGTACTTTATACAAGGAGAAATAAAATTGAGAATAAATTTGTGTAATTCTTCTTTAAAATAAAATAAAACTAGATTTTGTGTAATGAATTATTCAAACATGACTATTCTTCTGTCGGCATCCGTGCTTTTTATTCCTTCAAACATGCTACACTTTCTTATACTTCCCCCCCCCCCCCCTCCTCTTAGGTAGTCAACGAAGGAAATTTCACGCAGGGCTTTGATTTCAATATACTCTTGAATTAATATTGTTTCAACATACTCTTGAATTAATTGTTAATTGTTATGCATGCTTACTTCAAAGTCTCAATTGATTTTCATGTATGTCTCTTTCAAAGTTCCAATCGACTAATTAATTCTTGTATGACTATCCTTCAAAGTGCATTTTTTAGCTTCGCTATTGGTTCAAAGTTTCCCGACAGATAAGGAAGAAATTAGATATATCATGCTAAGCTATATCAAATCTTCTATTATATATAAGATTTACTTATAGCAGCATATTTTGTGGCATCAAAGCAATGTAGCACATATTAAAAGTTAGAAAAATTGCGTCTTATACAACTATTTTATGTAACTTTCTTATCTAAAGAAAGGGAAAAAAAACAAGATTGATTTCTTTAATTTAAGGTTTTGTTTAATATGATATTACAATAGTTATTTATCAAACATTCTTTGCTTTCATATAATCTTAGAAAACAACTTGAAATATTTTATTCCTCCATCAATAATGGAAATAAAACTATTAAATTAGAAAAAAAGTAAAGTCAAAAAGCATAATGAAGAATATAACCAACAGATCACCTAGCTTGTTCAAAGATCTTAAACGGTGATAGAGAACTAATTGTAGGGCAAAGCTTGTAACGAGAACAATTATCCTACAAATATTAAAACATATGTTTTGTTCGACACCAACCACGTTGATCACTGTTTAGATTAATCTCAAATGATGTATTACGCTTGGTGCAAGATAATTATCCTCTCTATTATTAAAATCATTATTATCATTATGTACTAATATGAAATAAAATTATGATAATTGAGCTCTATAACTATAATAGGATTAATAACACATATGAGTTGTAAAAAGTTGTACTTTATTCATTATTTTTTATATTAAAAAAATACCTAAAAAATGTCTAATTTATAAAGTTGATTTGATTAGAATATCATTATATCTATTAAGATAACTAATATATCTAGAGTTTCTTATAATTGATAATTAAGACTTACAAATACTATCAAAAATTTAATATAAAAAATATAAATATAAATACTAATTTAATAAAGAATATGATACTTAAAAATATATTAAAATAAGACTCAGATTATCATCCATAATATTTCCGAGTCGTTGGACAGTTGGTAAATTCAAGTTGGTATTATTTTTACATTGTTGTCCTCAATCAGTGATCACTAATTGGCCCCTAGCCATTAGCATTGCTTGTCTTGTAAATTCAAGCAAAAGTGGCAAACAAAAACATAAATTAACAAAATAAAAATAAAAATACACGTTTCATTTACCCATCTCCGTCAAATTTAAATTAATTATGTTTCAGAATTTCGTGAATTAAGGCTGGACCGTTTCAAGTAATTCCAGTGATAAACTAAATTTATTTTTTTGACAAAGAGTGATCAACTAATTAATCAGATTATCAAAAGTCAATTTATTTTTTTAATATGTGTTTGTTTTCTCTTTGACGTCATACAATACAAAAGATGAAACTCAACATCAAATAAACAATTTAATTATGAGTATTCCAATTATTTTTCTAAATAAAATGTCGAGTACAATTATAAAATTCCAATTAGTATTGGTATTTTCGAATACATCATATTCTAAAATGAAAATTCTACCATAGTTGAAATTATTTTCAACTATGGTAGTTGAAAATTGCATAACTATTAATTTATAAAAAATAAATTACATATATTAAAAGATTTATATTTCACTAAATAGGATTAACTGTTTGAAATAACTTACTTTCATCAATATATTTTAATATTAATTTTTTATAGTAGAATTAATGATACTTACACTTTCAACTATGATAGTTGAAAAAAATTCAAATTTGATAGAAAATCCTTCAAATATTAAATTTTGTAAAAAGTTATATTTCAACAAAAATGATTACTTATTGTAATAAGTTCTTTAATCAATATATAACAATTTCGACTTTCTTAAAAGTATATTTTAGGGTTATTTTACATTTCAACTACCATAGTTGAAAATAATTTCAACTATGGTAGAATCTATCATTCTAAAATTCTTTTGATTTTCAGTGTAGGTGATTTCCGAATACAGCAATGCAGTGATTACTGATTAGACGGTCCAACGCAGGTGAACACATGTAAACAGTTATTTTTTCAGTTTTCAGCGCCAAATGAAGTTTAATCACGCAATAGTTTTCTACACAAGAAAGTGACGAAATATAATATAATATTTAAAAAGATAAATTATGAAAAGAAAAAAGAGGAACATGCCTGGAGCTCAGTGGTGACAGGATATTCATCCATGTCAACATAGTTCTTGTTAATGGAGTCCATCATTAGCTTATCACACTCTGGCTCCATCCATGTGGTAACGAATGACGCCAAATTAAGCCTGGGATTTCCATCCAACATCAGCTCATCGTTTATGATCTGATACGCTGCCTCCTTCGGTATCGATTTATCCGGCATCTTAAACCTATTCACATTTTCACTCATTCAATTCAACAATACATTCTAATCGCACATCTAAAACAACATTCAAAACTACTTCAAATCAATTCGATGAATGATAGTAAAACAAATGGAATGAATTGAAGGTATATACCTGGGAAGAGAAACGCGAACATATCTGGAGGCGAAAGTGGAGTGAACAGATGCCTCTGTTTCAGGAGCTGCGGTTGAGAGAGACATTGAAAGATGATGATATGATTATTCTTTGCGTTCAATGGAGAGAAAGAGAGAAAGGAGAGAAATAGAGAGAGGGGTATCAGACAGAGAGAGATGAGATGAGGTAAAAATGGAGAGAAAGTTTGTTAGTGTAAGCGAAGAAGAAAGTGGGGAAAGAGACTGGTATATAAAGACCTGTTCCAAGGGAAAAAATTAAGAGCCAGGTAAGGCTATGATATTAGCACGTATGTAATCATGATTAACTTAAGCAAACTCCCCAAAATAAGCGAAGCTTCCATTATTCTAGCATTAAAAAAGGGATTTCATAAAAAAAAAAAAAAAATAGGAAAACAATGTGTGAAGGTTGTACCTAGGGGGAATGTGAACAGGGGGAAAATAGTTCCACTATTATAGTCTCATGCCTCATGTTAACTTCCTTTCATATTATCTTTAGATATATTATCTTTATTTAAAAAAACTATCCATATAATTAAACATCACTATTTTTTCAAGATTTTTTTTTTTTTGCATAGTAAGATTTGGGTAGTGAGAGAAGGTAAGTAGAAGTAGTTTTTATTGAATAAAAAAAATAAAAATTTTACATAATTATTAAAGTTAAAATAATTAAATTTGATATTGAGAAATGAAAATTAATTTAATTCGATATTGAGAAATGAAAAGTGACAATTATTTTGAAATACAAAAAATTATGTTAAGTGTCAATTAATATGCAACGAGGGAGTAGATTAGTAGAATCTACAAGTAAATACTTTGTCCTCGGCCCCTTTTTAAGTGTCAGATAATTAATATTACCTCTGTCCCTCATTAATTATCCCAAAAACTACTTTCACAAAACCAAAAAATATAGGGAATGGAGCAAAAGATTTATATATTGCCAAAAATGTCCTTGAAAATACCATTGGAAAGATGTAAAAAATGCATTTATCAGGGATAAAATGGGTATTATAGTTATTGGAAATGTAAAAATTAGGTAATTAGACAAATAAAAAGGGGACAGAGAAATTAGTTAATTGGACAAATAAAAAGAGACGGAGGTAGTAGTATGTAGTTTTTAATGTCGTTTTATTGATAATTTTTATGTATGATTTTATCAAAAAATCATTATTATATTTTTATAATAGTCTCTTTTGTTACGAATGTGATAATAATAGTAATTCGTGTAATAAACCATTGTATGTATATGTTTAGAAAGTAAAGTAACGTTTAAATATGTATAAAATTATTTTGATTAAATTTAGAGTAAAAAGTATTTTTATAATAGTGTATAAGCTTGTGTATACAATGATGACAATTTTCATTTTGGCCTCGCTAATATAAGGTTTAGAGATGAAAATGTAGATCGTTTAAACTATGTAAAGAAACCAATGAAAAAGATGATTCTAATAATAATGTAAGATAAAAAAAAATATTATTTTAAATTTATAAATAAAGTAACACGTTTTAGATCGTTGAAGAGTTAAAATAATGTATTTGGTGAAATGGTTGAGGTATGAGTATTTGTTTAATTTAGGTTTGCAAATAATTGTATGTTTTTATTAGAATTAGAATTGAGTCATTCACGTTGGTTGTATTTCTGATTTTTTATTTTATTTTCTTTTTCCTTTTTCCTTTTTCCTTTTCAAGAATCTAATAATAAATAATGTGGGCAATTTTGGGGTGGTAGACTGATAGCTAACTTTATAACAGTTGACAGTTTCTGGAATTGGTTTCTTGCGATTCCTGTTCAGGTTATGAACGATGCTTTTCTATTTAGGCCCTGCTTTTTCATGCAGTGTGTTACGGCATGGTAGGGTGAAATACTGAAATTGTGACGAGTATGATGGAATTGTGGTGAGTTATTGTATTGGTAATTGTAAAAAGATAATTGAAAAAAGTGAGTTGAAATATTGTATTGGTAATTGTGAAAAAGTATTGATTAAAAATTTATATTATACATATATAATAAATTTGAAAAAGTAATTTGTTATAGACTATGGTGAATTGTGGTGGAATGCTATGTTGTGGTGGGTTATGGCAAAGTGTAGTGGGTTGTGGCACCGCAGATTGCCAGCCGTATAAAAGAACAAGGCCTTACTAGCTACTGTGTTCGTCCAAAAGGACGGGATAATTACTCAAATAGTTTATTTAAATTTTGTTAAAATGAAAAACTATAATTTTATGATTGAATTTCGTTGCATATTTAATAATAGCATGTATAATATGTTATATATATGCATGGAGAAATAAATATTTTAATATTTTTAGAATTAATTACATATAAAATATGGTGACAAATAAGATTAATTTTATATTTTTGGTATTATGTATATTGGATAATTTGTAGTAAGAGTTAATCAATATTGACTATACATATCATGATATGTCTCAATTTAAATGTCAAACTAACAAATTTGAGAAATTTAATACATCTTGAAATTAAGGTGAAAATTTTTGCAACTTGCCAATATTATTCATGTATTTGAGGGCAACATAATAAATTTTTGTCCAAACACAAAGCAACAAGACAAGTTGATGATTTTATTTATTTATTTATATTTTTCTTTTACAACGGTAAGAAGGAAGATTAGGAAACCCTTCTCTCAAGGGTCATACCAATCCTATCTTCATACAAAATATTATCTAACGCTCTGCTCTCATTCTGGTTCCAACAAGCCACATCATTTATATTTAATCCATGTTTGGCAGCCCAGTCAGATGCACGATTGGCTTCTCTGAACACATGCTTGATTCTGGATGAGGAGAGTCTTCCAAGAAGAAAGCGAATGTCTTCAGTAATCTTTCTGATGGTCCAAGGGATCTCACAAAAGCCATTGACAGCGTCAATAACAATTTTATTGTCTCCCTCAATAATAATGTTGTGAAAACCCAATGAAATAGCTTCAAGAAGGCCATTACGAAGAGCGCTGGCTTCCGCTACGATGACAGACGCGTTGCCCAAGTTGAAGGATTTACAGGAAATTGGAAACCCAGCCCAATTCCAGATGATGAAGCCACCAACTGCATTGTTTGAGGATTTTGCACCATCAAAGTTGAGCTTGATGAGACCGGCCGGAGGGGGGACCAAGTAATTCAGCTATAGAAGGGATTGCGGATGTGACACTACGTGGGGCGCAAAAAGGAATTCGAGATATCGTCGAGATCCTTTCTGTGGGTCCACTCGATCCAATTACTTTTAGCTTTTATGAAGATGGATTTAGGGCGCCACAGATGATGCTTAAAAGTTAATTCGTTTCTTGCCTTCCACAAACTCCAAAGGAGTGTGACCAAGCAAGGAATATTTTTAGAGCCGAATTGATCTTTGTAATTTGAGATAAAGTTTAAAATAGAGGAATTGTCTGAATTAGGGCAGCTTAGGACCCACCCAGAATTTGTGGCGATTGCCCAAGTCTTCAGACCGCTTGGACAATCACAAAAGATGTGGTCTTGATCTTCGGGAGCTAGTTTACAGGCGGGGCACACAATATCTAAAACAATACCTCGTTTTGCAAGAGCACATTTCGTAGGAAGGGCTTTGTGACAGACAAGCCACATGAAGGTTTTGAGCTTGGGCTGGATATCAAGGTTCCAAATCCAAGCAAAGCTCCAGGAGGAGGATTCAGGGTCAACATCGTGTGC
This sequence comes from Portulaca oleracea, assembly GCA_029582165.1. Classification (NCBI taxonomy): domain Eukaryota; kingdom Viridiplantae; phylum Streptophyta; class Magnoliopsida; order Caryophyllales; family Portulacaceae; genus Portulaca; species Portulaca oleracea. The sequence continues at coordinate 1,568,314 of CM055876.1, forward strand.
TAGCCAAGTAGCAGATTTAGTGGTAAATTTGCCAGAACTAGAGAGCCCCCAACAACATTCATCTTTAATAGGAGAATGAGGGATTGGGATAGCTTTGATAAGGCTAAGAGATAAGGAGTGGACAATTGTGCTTAATTTGTCAAAATCCCAAGATCGGTTTGGTTTGATAAAATCTGAGACCTTTAAATTTAGGTTAACAAAATCTAGATCAGTAATCCCATTAATTGAGAGAAGATTGGAATGGGAACACCAATTATCTTTCCAAAAATTAATTGATTCACCATTACCAACAATCCAACGAAGACCTTTACTAAAGAGGTCCCTGTTCTTTAGAATAGTTTTCCAGACCCAAGAGTCATTGTTTTGGCCTTTCGATAAAAAATATTGGAAGAAATGGGGTATTAGCCCTCATAAGGTTCGCCCAAATGCCAGTACCATATAAGTATTTCCAAATCAATTTGCAGATAAAGGTTGAATTCGTAGCTTCAGCTTTGCGGAGGCCGAGCCCACCAAGTTTTTTGGGCCGGCAAACCTTGTCCCATGAAACCAAAGGGATGCCCTTTCCAGTTTTCGGGTCTTTCCAAAGAAAATTGCGGCTGGTAGCATCAATCTTACTGGAGATAGAAGATGGTATTTTAAAGCATTGCATTATATGGGTGGGAAGCGATTCAAGATTAGATTGGATGAGAGCAACTCGACCAGCTTTAGAAACATACCTGGTTTTCCAACTTTGAAGCTTATTTTGAGATCGGGTAAGAAGATCATTAAAAGTAGAGCTTGAGAGCCTACCCTTGAAAAGAGGGCAGCCAAGATATTTTTCAAAGCCGTCCCTACGGGGGATATTGAAAAAAGCGGCAACTCGCAGTTTATCGATAGTACTAGTATTTTGAGAAAAAATTAAAGTGGACTTGACTTGCAGAGAGGCAGCCAAATCTGTCAAGTATGTATTTAAGGTTTTGGATCGAGGCAGCATTTGTTCGGCAGAGAACAAGGCTATCGTCAGCAAATAAAAGACAAGGAATGGGTGGACAGTTAGGAGCAATATGAAGGCCGATACCCGATTTTGGAAGAACAAAGTGTATTCTTAAATTGTACGTGAGAATTTCCATGCATATAGCAAAGAGATAGGGGGATAGAGGGTCTCCTTGCCTCATGCCCCGGGAAGGCTTAAAGAAATCACAACTTTCCCCATAATGTTGATAGAGTAGGTCACCGTGGTGAGGCATTCACGAATCCAAGAGATCCATTTGGAATGAAAACCTAATTCGGCTAGAGCTTGGAAGAGGAAGTCCAACTCAACTCTATCGAAAGCTTTTTCCAGATCCAGTTTTAGAGCAACCCAACTTTTTTTTCCCTTTAACGTCTTAAATTTATGAATGATTTCATGAGCAATGAGAATATTGTCATGGATTGAACGGTTTGGCATGAAGGCCGTCTGGACAGGGTCGATAATTTTTTCCAAAATTGGTCGGAGTCTATTAGCAAGAATTTTTGATATAATTTTGTAGAAGCTGTTACAAAGACTAATGGGGCGAAAATTCCCTAGGTTAGAAGGCTGATCAACTTTAGGAATAAGCGTGATGAAGGTATGGTTGAATTGCTTAAGTAGCTTAGCATCATGGAAGAATGATTTCACCGCCAGGATGACATCATTTTTAATGTCAGGCGAGTGGCTTTGCAAAAAGCAATTCCAAATCCATCAGGACCTAGGGCTTTGTATTTATTTTGATGGAAAACAGCTTGTTCAATTTCCTCATCAGTTACCTCCTTGATAAGAAAGGAGTTATCAGCATCAGAGAGACGAGGGGAGAGGTCAAGACCGAGATTTCTCCCAGGGTCGGAGTCAGACTTAAAAAGTTTGGTGAAGTTATCAATAAAAATACCCTTAATCTCATGAATATTATCAGTCCAGCTACCAACATCATTTTTTATGCTACAAATTTTGGAGCGCGATTTACGACCCTTCACAGAAAGATGGAAAAGTCTTGAATTTCGATCACCATTGATCAACCAGTCTTTACGACTGAGGTTGCCCCAAAATTTGTTATTAGAAAGATGGATTTTTTCCTGTTGTTTAAGGAGGCGATTAAGTCAATTATTGAGCCTCAGATTATTTATGTCATTAGCTAATTTTTGCTCGACAGATTGCAGAAGTTCAGTATTCCGTTGGAGTTTGTTCCGATAATTGCCAAGGAAGGCTTTGGACCAACGCTTCAAATCGGATTTGGTTAGGGAAAGTTTTTGTTTTAGTTGGAACATTGGAGTGCCATGAAACTTCGTTTTCCAACACTTTTTTACAATATGATGAACCTCATAGTAAGAAGACCACGCAGGTTGGTACTTGAAGCTAGAGCCTTTTGAGCGAGGAACATGGGGATCTGTATCAAGAAGAATATAAGAGTGGTCCGAGATTGTGAAAGACCCAGAACATAAACTATAATTTTGGAATAGGGATTCCCATGGGGGGGGAGATGACTAAGCGGTCAAGTTTTTCGTAAAATAGATGACCTTTACAGAACTTTTTCCAAGTAAATTGTCTGCCACAAGCAGTGACATCAGTACAAAGAGTTTGAGCAAGGAAGTTGTTGAGCCTAATAAACCGTTTGGGAGAGGGAGCAATACCACCTTTCTTATCAACAGGTGTAAGGAGTTCATTAAAATCTCCCATGAGGCACCAAGGAATGTTAACAGAGGAAGCAAGATCAAGAAGGGAACTCCAAAAAACGTCTTTATCTCTTTCTTGCGCAGGCCCATAACAGGCCGTAAAAAGGAAACGACAATTTTTTGATTTGTCAATAATCTCATTATGAATAAACCTTTGATTAGTAAAAACAGGTGTAAAATCTATTGAGTCTAAATTCCACAAACACCAAATGCCCCCAGAGCCATTGATGTTAGGAATATATAAATAGGAATTATATCCAAGCTTTGGTAAAATTTTAAGAAAAAATAAGGGAGATTAAGAAAAAATAAAAGAAGGGAGAAAACAGATAGAATGTGTAGGATTATAGGTGGCACAATCGTGCAGTGGGATGCCATACGATCGTGAGGGTGCTCAAATCCCAACTTTGCCTGGAATTCAAAAACTTCATGATCGTACGATAAGATGGCGCGATCGTGCGGGATACTCTAGTCGGACGGCACGATCGTGCGAGAGGGGGTGCACAATCTTGTCCCTGGGTTCTTCCTGGTTCGGCTTCACGAATGACATGATCATGGGGACGTCCGACACGATTGTGTAGAACCCTCAGGATAGGGTGGCACGATTGCGTGGTCATCCGGCACGATCATGCACCTGGGTTTGCTCAAAAGACCCCAGGCAACAAATTATGCACGATTGTACGCCCCGGTGGCACGATCATGCAACCTGCTGAAACTCTTTTTCTCCTTCTTTGACAACTTCTCTTCATACCCAAGCTTGAACCCAACACCCTTACACCGATATGGATAAAAAAAACTGATGTCGCCCCTATTTATTATCTCCGGGATGGGCACCAGCTACTCAAGGACCTCCTTGCCCAGCCAAAGGAGGACCGAGCTTGATGGTGGCACACCGAACTGATGGAGGACCATCCACGTCTACCCCACCAAGTCCAACTAAGGAGGTCCAATTCGTTTACAAGGAAGTAGAGAAGGCCCAAGAAAAGGGATCTATTATGGAGGCCCAAAGGTCAACTCATGTGGTGTGCTCTATCTTCCAAGAGGAAGTCCAAACAAGCTAAAGGAGGCCCATTAGACAAGTAATATTAGTGATATTTGTATTTTCCTTATTATTAGGAAAGTTAGTTATATATTTTTTTCATTTGGTAATTAAGTTTGTTATAAGGCAAAATGCCAAGTAGTAGTAGTGTGTGTGTGTGTGTGTGTGTGTGTGTGTGTGTGTGTGTGTGTGTGTGTGTGTGTGTGTGTGTGTGTGTGTGTGTGACGACAATAGGGAGTAGGAAAGTCGTCTATTTTGTTGTAGTTAGGCATCAATTAGGAGATAGAATCCTAGTCTTGGATGGCTAATTTTGTAACTAATCCAATTAGGATTAGGAAAGCCAAATCCTATAAGGATATGGCTGCTTAGGCGCCAAGCTATTTAGTCCTAGTAGTATTAGGACTTAGTCTAGTATAAATAGGGAGGTGTGTCATTCGTCCAAGACACACAATTTTCGAACTATGAAATACAATTCGAGTTTTTACTCATCCTTGAGAGTTTTCTCTTTGTTTTCTACTATTGTATCATGAATTGGCTATTCAAGTGATGAGGTAGAGCTTGTCTCTTTTACTTAGAAGGTGTTTCTGTAACTAAGTAAAGGAACAAGAAGCCCTAGGGATTAGACTTGTGGTGTTTTTATATCAAGTTCAATTCCCTTGAACTATCCAACTATCCATCTAAACCCTAGGTTAACGTCACCCCTACCATAGTTCTAGAGATTGGTTGCACGTCTCCTTGATGTGTGATTGATCAAAACCCTAGCTTTTCTTTAATTATACATCAAAATTGGTATCAGAGCTTAGGTTTTTCTTCTGAGTGTAACAAAAAAAACGGCCAAACACATCCCCCAAACACATTCCCAAACACGTTTCATCCCCATCCCATCATCATCCCCAGTGGTAGCAACAACAACACTTCTAATGAGCAACTACTGAAGGACAAGGAAGAATTGGAAGGAAAGGTAGCATTCCTTTCAAAGCAACTTAATGCATCTGCAACAATATGAGCTCAAAGATTCAGGAGAAGAGGCGAGTGAAGCAGAAGCATTGAGCCACCCTAGGAGGCCTCGTCAAACACCACGACGTGAGCCTAAAGAAGAGAAACTTGACTTCAAAGTTGATATTCCTGAATTTAAAGGTAATCTTGATCCTGAAGTTTTTCTTGATTGGATTCAAACTGTGGAGAGAGTCTTTGATCTAAAAGATGTTCCTAATGCAAAGAAGGCCAAATATATTGTTGTTAAACTGCGAAAACATGCTAGTATTTAGTGGACTAACTTACAGAAGAAGAGACGGCATGTTGGGAAAGAAAAGATTCAAACTTGGGAGAAGATGAAGAAGAAACTTCACTCTAAGTTTCTTCCTGTGAGCTACTTCAAAGACAACTACTTTAAGCTTCAACAACTCATCCAAGGAGCTAAAAGCATCGATGAGTACACAAAGGAGTTCGACCATCTGCTATGGAGGTGTGATTTGAAGATGAACCTCAAACTCTTGTGAGGTACCTAGCTGGATTGAATGGAAGTATAAGGTATGTTGTGGAGCTTCAACCCTATACTACGCTTAATGAATTGAGTACTTTGGCTAACAAAGTTGAGCAGCAATGAAAGAGAAGGGGGAAGGAGATGGCGAGTAGAAACCCTACACAAAAAACCCCATACTCATCCCAACCCTACACTCCACAAAATAACCCTATTCCATCCAAAACGCCACCCACAAAAACGCCACAAAATCAGCCCCAAACCGTCCTAAAACCTATTCAAGCCACCCCCATGGATACGAGGAGATGTTTTAGGTGCCAAGGGCTTGGCCATATAGCCTCTGAATGCCCTAACAAGAGAGTGGACGGTCACCCTTATGGAGTTCCAAAACGCTCTCTTTGAGCCTGAACCAGATGATGTCGAAGAAGAGGTGCACGCTGATCATGGAATCTCTATGGAGGAGGTCGTGGAGGAACCAGATGAAGGAGAGATGCTGGTTGTGAGGAGAGTTCTTAGTAGCTCTCTCGTTCCTGAAGATCAACAACAATCAGAAGCCATCTTCCATTCTCGTTGCACTATCAAGGGGAAAGTTTGTTCTTTGATTATTGATGGTGGAAGTTGTACTAACACAGCTTCTCTTACTATGGTGAACAAGCTTCAGCTTTAAGCCCTCACCCCACGCCATACACCATCCAACGGCTCAAGCAGGGTAAAGGCTTACAAGTGAATCAACGATGTTTGGTAAGCTTTTCTATTGGCAAGTCTTATCAAGATTCACTATGGTGTGACGTAATTCCTATGGATGCTTGTCATATTTTGCTTGGGAGACCATGGTTATTTAACAGGAGTGTGATGCATGATTGAAGAGCTAACACCTACACTCTTGTGATCCAAAACAAGAAGATAACCCTAGCTCCACTAAAATCATCCAAACCGTCCCTACCCAAGGAGAGTGATCCCAATCTCGTCACCTTTATGACCACTGAACATCACGAGTTTAGTGAGCATAAGGAGACCATTCTCTTAGACCTAAACACAAAGCCTAGCCACAAAAACCCCACAAACGTCCACCCTCTCATCACCCCTCTTTTGGAACAATACTCTCATATGTTCCTAGAAGAGATGCCCCCATGCTTGCCCCCCAAGCGAGATATTCAGGATAAGATTGATCTCGTCCCTGGATCGGTCTTACCCAACAAATCTGCATACCGTATGAACCCTAGTGATACTCAAGAGGTTCAAAGGCAAGTTGATGAGCTCCTAGCAAAGGGTATGATCAGAGAAAGTCTCAGTCCATGCGTCGTTCCTGTATTATTGGTCCCTAAGAAGGATGGAAATCAATGCATGTGTATTGATTGTAGAGCTATTAACAAGATTACTATCAAGTACATGTTTCCTATCCCTAGACTTGAAGATTTATTGGATGAGCTCTATGGTGCCCAAGTCTTTTCAAAGATTGATCTACGAAGTGGGTATTATCAAATTCAAATTCAAGAAGGGGACGAATGGAAAACAGCTTTCAAAGCCAAGGGAGGTCTCTATGAATGGTTAGTCATGCCTTTTGGTCTAACTAATGCTCCCTCTACTTTTATGAGATTGATGAATCAGGTTTTGAAGCCCCTTATTAGCAAGTGTGTTGTTGTCTACTTTGATGACATACTTGTGTATAGCAAGACCGAAGAAGATCACGCCTATCACCTCACGTTGGTCTTGGATATCTTGGCTCAAGAGAAGTTATATGGAAACCTAGCCAAGTGTCACTTCTTCACCAACAAATTAGTCTTTCTTAGCTATGTACTCTTGGCTGATGGGATACAAGTTGATGAAGAGAAGGTCAAAGCTATCAAGGAGTGGCCTACTCCTTCCAGTATTCATGATATTCAAAGCTTCCACGACTTAGCCTCTTTCTATAGGAGGGTTGTGAAGAATTTCAGTGCTATTCTAGCTCCCACGACTGAGCTATTGAAGTCCAAGGAGTTCACATGGACTCCAACAGCCCAACAAGCATTCGAAATCTCAAAGAGAGGCTATGCACTGCACCTGTATTAGCCCTACCTAGCTTTGATAAGAAGTTTGAAGTTGAGTGTGATGCTTCTGGAGTTGGTATTGGAGTTGTTCTATCTCAAGAGGGCCGACCCTTAGCCTATTATAGTGAGAAGCTCAGTGACGCAAGGAAGAAGTATAGCACCTACGATAAAGAATTCTATGCTATTATTCGTGCCCTAGAACATTGGAGGCACTACCTTATTGGCCAGAATTTATCTTACATAGTGATCATGAAGCATTGATGATGGAGACCATCATGAAGAACAGCAAGCAGCAGCAGCTTCATCAGCAAAGGAGGCATCCATAAGCGCTTCACCAGCACTTTCAGTAGCAGCACAAGGAGGAGACCATGTTGAATTACCAAACTTAGCAGCTAAGGAATTCCAGCAGAAACAACGGGCTTCCCAATCCCAGCAAGGACAGCAGGTCATTCAGCATGTCACTCAGCAGTTCAGCTACCCAACAGGAGGTTCACAACTTCACCAGCATCCACCAACCCACCAACAGCATCCATCCAAGCTTGTTACACATTTGTGAGGCAAGTCTTGGCACCTCTGACCATCGGCCAAAGAAAGATTGGTCATTCGGACCAAATCCAGTTCCTCCCAAGAAGAAAGCGGCGATCTTTCTCAATGTCATATCTGTTGATTGAGGAAGATTCAGCCAAGGTTCCCTAGGAGTTTTTTGTTCTTTGTCATGCCATTTTCAAGTCCAAACCAAGTCCCAGCATGTTCGAGCATGGCAACAACAAGTTTCAAGTGCCAAAACAAACAATCCCAGCAGGGTTGTTTGTTATCAGTTTTTCCAGAACCCCAGTTCTATAGCTAAGTCTTGTGCCTTCTGTCCATAGGGGTTATTGTGGTCCTTTCCAGCCTAATTCTATCCTGTTGAGATTACTTCCAGGTTAGCAATTGCGCGGGAATTACCTCAGTAACATTATTTTTACCCCCTTAGGCAGGAAAGCCTCTCATTGGTCCATTTTGCCACTCTTTTAGCATTTGGTCCAATCAGAGCTTAGCTAGCATTTTCCCTTTTATTTTTCCTTCAAATTGTACTCGAGATTATTAGGATGTAATCAGTTGTACTTGTTTTAAAGCTTTGTAGATTAGATTAAATCAGGGAGATTAAGCAGATTAGCTTATGTTAAGTAACTGCTAATCAAACTGTAGGTAGTCTTTATATTCTGATGTTTCCAGCAATGAAAGAACATCATTGTTTATTCAATAGTATTCTCGAGTGTCTTAGAACCTCTGAAAGTTTGTGAGTGTCTTATAACTCTCAATCTTGGTTAAATCGACTCATCCTTTGGATATTGGCGAGAATCCGATGAAGTGCCTACCGTGCTTGATCATCCATGCTTTGGTGTGTCTGTAGGAGTATGAATGTGAGAGTCCTTTTCGCTTGATTGCAGTTGTGGTGTGTCTGTATCAACTGTAAGCAAGCCTATCCTTTATTTTCCTCATTGGGTTGTCTTCTATTCCAGCCAAATGTTTCCAATTAGCTATTGTTATTACAGTCATTCTGGTGTGTATGTGAGTTGTATGATGCATTCTAGTTCAATACTCTGATCTTTGTGAGCTAGCATACATCAATTGAAGTATATCCAAGGGCAACACAAATTAAACCCACGCCATGCTAAGTGGATTGAATTCATGCAAGCCTATCACTTTGTTATCCAACACAAGGCTGGTCACTTGAACAAGGGAGCCAACGCTCTATCTAGGAGATATCTATTGCTCCATGTCCTTGATTCAAGAGTATTAGGGCTTGAGCATATCAAAGAGTTATATTCTGAAGATGAAGATTTCAAGGAGATCTATGAAGCATGTAAGAAGCACCCCTACGATCTCTATCATATGAAGAAAGGCTTCTTATTTCATGGGAATCAGTTGTGTATTCCCAAGAGCAGTCTTAGAGAGCTTCTTATCTTAGAAGTTCATGGAGGAAGTCTCGCAGGGCACTTTGGTATTTAGGAGACTTATCTTATGATGAAAGAACATTACTATTGCCCTCACATGATTAGGGACGTCGAGCATATGGTGAAGAGATGTTCTATTTGCAATCTGTCCAAGAGTCACGTGCTATCCCCAAGGGTTATACACACCATTGCCTATACCAAAAGGTCCTTGGGAAGATGTTAGTCTCGATTTCATCGTGGGACTACCTAGAACTCAACGTGGAAATGACTCAATCATGGTGGTAGTTGATCGCTTTTCAAAGATGGCTCACTTTGTTCCTTGCCACACCACCTATGATGCTATTAGGGTTGCTAAATTATACTTCCAAGAGGTTGTTAAGCTTCATGGAATACCAAGGACTATGATCTTGGATAGGGATGCAAAGTTCCTTAGTCACTTTTAGGTTACTCTATGGAAGAAGATGGGGACCAAGCTCAAGTTTAGCACGGCATGTCACCCCCAAACTGATGGGCAGACCGAGGTCATCAACCGGACCCTTGGTTCATTACTAAGGTCCTTGGTGAATAAAGATAAGGGGTGGGATACTTTGCTCCCACATGCTGAATTTTCCTTCAATCATGCTCCTAGCAAGGCAACCGGTCGTTCACCCTTCGAAGTAGTGTATGGAAGAAACCCTATCACTCCTATGGACCTCACGCCTATTACTACTACTATGAGGTTCAGTCATGAAGCAAGCAAGAGGGTCCAAGAGATCCAAAAACTACATGAGGAAGTGGGGCAAGAATAGCTAAGTATACTCAGCAAATTTCAAACTTAGCTAAAAAGAAGAGGAAGAAAGTCATATTCCAACCAGGACATCTAGTATGGGTTCACTTGAAGAAGGAGAGGTTTCCCTCCAAGAGGAAAGGAAAGTTGGTTCCTAGGGAAGATGGTCCATTTAAAGTCTTGGAGAGGATTGGGGATAATGCCTACAAGCTAGCATTGAATGATGATTATGGTGGAAGTGCAACGCTCAATGTAGCTGATCCTAAACCCTACTATGATGAAGAAGAAGAAGACCTTCCAAGTATGAGGACAAACTCATCTCAACAAGGGGGGAATGATGGAGGACCATCCACGTCTACCCCACCAAGTTCAACTAAGGAGGTCCAATTCATTTACAAGGAAGTAGAGAAGGCCCAAGAAGAGGGATCTATTATGGACGCCCAAAGGCCAAGTCATGTGGTGTGCTTTATCTTCCAAGAGGACGTCCAAACAAGCTAAAGGAGGCCCATTAAGCGTGCAAGGAACGTCCATGACAAGTAATATTAGTGATATTTGTATTTTCCTTATTATTAGAAAAGTTAGAAATAGATATTTTCATTTGGTAGTTAAGTTTGTTATAAGGCAAAATGCCAAGTAGTAGTGTGTTTGTGTGTGTGAAGACAATAGGGAGTAGGAAAATCGTCTATTTTGTTGTAGTTAGGCGTCAATTAGGAGATAGAATCCTAGTCTTGGATGGCAAATTTTGTAACTAATACAATTATGATGTATAATGGGATCAAAGATTACATCTTGATCAATTACACATCAAGGGAGACGTGCAACCAATCTCAATATGGGATGCTTCACGTGAAATAGGGCAAAGGTAGGGGATGTTCACGTGAGAAAGAGAGAGATTTGTGGAACTTTGGGAGATTTGTGGGAGAGTATGGATTAGGGTTTGAGAAAGTATGGATCTTTGTGAGTTAGATGAGAGGAAGGGACCATTTGTACGAGAGGACTTTGGGATTGACGTGAGGTATTTTGTGGAGGGAGAGAGTATGGATGAGAGATTAGAGAGAGAAGGATGTTGATGAGGGTTTGAGGGAGAGGGAGACGTTTGTGAAAGGTTTGGGAGAGGGGAGAGGGGAGAGTTGACGTGAGCTTTGAGAGAGTAAAGAGCTTTTGAGAGATTGTGACTAGCCTTAGGGTTTATCTAGCTAGAAGATAGGTAGATAAAAGTAACCGGATAGTTCAAGGGATCTATCCTGATACAGAAACACCACAAGAAGAAACCCTAGGGCTACTTGACCTTCAACCTAGTTACAGAAACACCTTCTAGGTTTAGGGTTCAAGCTCTTCCTCACCACTTGGTTGCCAAACCAAGATACAATAGAAGAGATCAACGAGGTTCTCACGAAACACTCAAGGGGTAAGCTAAAAGCTTGATTGTATTCATAATTCAAGGTTGGATGCCTTTGTCTGATTATAAGCCTAGCTATTTATACTAAGCAAGTCCTACACATGTTAGGACTCCATGCTTGACGTGCAAGCCACACTACTACTACTCCTAGACACCTACTACTTTATCTCCTCCTTGGATTAGGACTCCTTATCCTAAGGGGAGTTAGTTACATCAATATTAATCCTATTAGGAATTGGCTTTCCTAATCCAAGATGGATTAGTTACAAAATAAGTCATCCTTATCTGGGACTTAACAAGACTTGGCGCCAAAGCTATCCCACATACACGCCACAAACGTGACTCACACACCTTCTAGATCATTCAAGAACATTCTAGATTATTCTAGACTAATCTAGACTCCTAAGACTTGGTATCCAAGTTTATATATATTACTTGGCACCTCACACAACTAGAAATGTAAAGAAAACCCTAAAAATGTAAAAAAGTACATCAAAAGGCCAAAGCCGTGAAATCCAAACTGAAATGGTCAAAACTGTGAACTTCATCTTGAAATGGTCAGAAATGTGAAATTTATCTTGAAATGGTCAGAAATGTAAAATTCACTTTGGGCTTGGAACTTAGGCCTTTGACATGACTTGGAATTCTCTTTAGGATGTTTGGACGTCCTCTTGCCATAAGAAGCACACAATATGGATGGGCCTTTGGGCCTCTACACTCATTCTTTCCTCTATGGCCTGTTTTACCCTTTTGTAGTTGAGGTGGATCTCCTTTGTTGGGCCTGGCGTGATGTCTTCTTCTCCTAAGGCCTTCTCCACTTCCTTGTAATCAAATTGGGCCTTCTTCTTTGGATTTGGCGTGAAGAACAATGATGGATTTCCATCATTCTCCATGAATCTTGGGTCTCCAAAGGCGAGCCCAAGGCTTTGTGGACCTCCATTTCCTTCCATGAACCTAGGGTCCCCAAAAGTGAGACCTAGGCTAGGCAGATTTATTTCAGGCGTGGGCTGAAATACATCATTCCCCCCTTGTTGGAAAAAGTTTGTCCTCAAACTTGACTGGAGGAATGAGACCTTCTTATTGTTGAGCAGGGCTGGCCTCCATTATCTTCCATGAATCTAGGATCCCCAAAAGTGGAACTGAGGCTAGGTGACTTTCCCTCAGTTAAGGGACGGCCCTCTTGAAATAGTACAACTCCAATTCCAACTCCAGAAGCATCACACTCGGCCTCAAACTTCTTATCAAAGCTTGGTAGGGCTAGGACAGGTGCGGTGTAGAGTTTATCCTTGATGATGTCGAGCGTTTGTTGGGCCGCCAGAGTCTATGAGAACTCCTTGGATTTCAATAGCTCAGTCACAGGAGATAGAATAGTACTGAAATTCTTCACAAACCTCCTACAGATAGATGCCAAGCCGGGGAAGCTTCGATCATCATGAGTACTAGTTGTAGTAGGCCACACTTTGATAGCTTTGACCTTTTCTTCATCAACCTTGATCACTTCAATTGAAAGAGCACAGCCAAGAGAGACTATGATGTTGATGAAGAGGTAACACTTGGACAGATTTCAATGCATGATTACGTGAGCTAAGGTCTCCACAATAGATTGGAGATGAAAGATATGACCTTTCTCACTTTTGCTATACTCAAATATGCTACCAAGGTAGACAACAACGCACTTGCTAATAAGGGGCTTCAAAACCTGATTCATCAATCTCATTAAAGTATAAAGAACAATAGTTAGTCCAGTAGCCATGACTAACCATTCATAGAGATCTCCTTTAGTTTTGATAGCAGTCTCCCCTTCTTGAATTCAAACCGGATCAAGGTACCCACTTCTTGGACCAGTCTTTGAAACGATTTGGGTACCATCTAGCTCGTCCATTAGATCTTCAATTCTAGGAAATCTGTACTTGATAGGACTCTTGTTGATGCACAGACGTTGGTTCCCAACTTTCTTTGTGACCATAAGGGTAGGGATGGCACATGGACTGAGGCTCTCCCTAATCATTCCCTTTGTTTGAAGATCATTGATTTGCTTCTGAACCTCTTGAGTGTCACTAGGGTTCATGTGATATGTAGACTCATTATGTACAACTGATCTAGGAACAGGATCAATCTCATGATGAATATCATGCTGGGGGGCAATCCTGGTGGTATCTCTTCTTGGAACACATGAGAGGGTGGTTCCAACTGAGGGGTGACGTTTGTGGGATTTTTGTGGCTAAGGTTTTCGTGGGTGGGATTTTCGTGAAGCTGCTCTTCGTGGCTAGGTTTTGTGTTTAGGTCTGAGGGAATGATCTCCTTATGCTCACTAAACTTACGACGTTCACTGGTCATAGTGGTGAGATTTGGATCACTCTCCTTGGGTTGGGATGGTTTGGATGCTTTTAATGGGACTAGGGTTATCTTCTTGTTTTAGAACAAGTAGGTGTATGTATTGGCTCTTCCATTGTACATCACACCCTTGTCAAATAACCACGGTCTTCCAAGCAGAATTTGACAAACATCCATAGGCAAAATGTCACACTATAGAGAATCTTTATAGAATTTGCCAATGGAAAAGTTTACCAAACACCGTTGAGTCACTTGTAAATCTTTGCCCTGATTGAGCCACTGGATGGTGTATGGCTTTGGATGAGGACTCGTTTCTAGTTGGAGCTTGTTCTCCATGGTAGTTGAAGCCACGTTGGTGCAGCTTCCTCCATCAACGATCAAAGAACAGACCTTTCCCTTGACTGTGCAACGAGACTGAAAGATGGCTTCTCGTTGTTGTTGATCTTCAGGAACAATCGAGCTGCTAAGGACTCTCCTCATAATGAACATCTCGTGAGCCATGGAGGATGATTTGGGGCGTTTGTGGGGTTAGGGTTGCACAAGCCAAACCTAAGCTCTGATACCAAAATTATGATGTATAATGGGATCAATGATTAGATCTTGATCAATTACACATCAAGGGAGACATGCAACCAATCTCAATATGGGATGCTTCACGTGAACTAGGGCAAAGGTAAGGGATGTTCACGTGAGAAAGAGGGAGATTTGTGGAACATTGGGAGATTTGTGGGAGAGTATGGATTAGCGTTTAAGTATGGATCGTTGTGAGTTGGATGAGAGGGAGGGACGATTTGTATGAGAGGGCTTTGGGATTGACGTGAGGTCTTTTGTGGAGGAGGGAGACAGTATGGATGAGAGATTAGAGAGAGAGGGACGTTGATGAGGGTTTGAGGGAGAGGAAGACGTTTGTGAAAGGTTTGGGAGAGGGGAGAGTTGACGTGAGCTTTGAGAGAGTAGAGAGCTTTTGAGAGATTGTGACTAGCCTTAGGGTTTATCTAGCTAGAAGATAGATAGATAGATAAAAGTAACCGGATAGTTCCAGGGATCTATCTTGATACAGAAACACCACAAGAAGAAACCCTAGGGCTACTTGACCTTCAACCTAGTTACAAAAACACCTTCTAGGTTTAGGGTTCAAGCTCTTCCTCACCACTTGGTTGCCAAACCAAGATACAATAGAAGAGATCAACGAGGTTCTCACGAAACACTCAAGGGATAAGCTAAATGCTTGATTGTATTCATAATTCAAGGTTGGATGCCTTTGTCTGATTACAAGCGTAGCTATTTATATTAACTAAGTCCTACACATGTTAGGACTCTATGCTTGACGTGCAAGCCACACTACTACTACTCCTAGACACCTATTACTCTATCTCCTCCTTGAATTAGGACTCCTTATCCTAAGGGGAGTTAGTTACAAAATAAGTTATCCTATTAGGAATTAGCTTTCCTAATCCAAGATGGATTAGTTACAAAATAAGTTATCCTTATCTAGGACTTAACAAGACTTGGCGCCAAAGCTATCACACACACACGCCACACATGTGACTCACACACCTTCTAGATCATTCAAGAACATTCTAGATCATTCTAGACTAATCTAGACTCCTAAGACTTGGTGTCCAAGTTTATATATATTACTTGGTACCTCACACAACTAGAAATGTAAAGAAAACCCTAAAAATGTAAAGAAATACATCAAAAGGCCAAAACCGTGAAATCCAAACTGAAATGTTCAAAACAGTGAACTTCATCTTGAAATGGTCAGAAATGTGAAATTCATCTGGAAATAGAAATGTGAAATTCACTTTGGGCTTGGAACTTGGGCCTTTAACGTGACTTGGACTTCTCTTTACGACGTTTGGACGTCCTCTTGCCATAAGGAGCACACAATATGGATTGACCTTTGGGCCTCTACACTCATTCTTTCCTCTATGGCCCGTTTTACCCTTTTGTAGTTGAGGTGGATCTCCTTTGTTGGGCCTGGCGTGATGTCTTCTTCTCCTAAGGCCTTCTCCACTTCCTTGTAATCAAATTGGGCCTTCTTCTTTGGATTTGGCGTGAAGAACAATGATGGATTTCCATCATTCTCCATGAATCTTGGGTCTCCAAAGGCGAGCCCAAGGCTTTGTGGACCTCCATTTCCTTCCATGAACCTAGGGTCCCTAAAAGTGAGACCTAAGCTAGGCAGATTTACTTCAGGCGTGGGCTGAAATACATCAAATTAGGATTAGGAAAGCCAAATCCTAGAAGGATTCATACAATTGTAACTAATCCAATTAGGATTTGGAAAGCCAAATTCTATAAGGATATGGCTGCTTAGGCGCCAAGCTATTTAGTCCTAGTAGGATTAGGACTAAGTCTAGTATAAATAGGGAGGTGTGTCATTCGTCCAAGACACACAATTTTCGAGCTATGAAATACAATTTGAGTTTTACTCATCCTTGAGAGTTTTCTCTTTCTTTTCTACTATTGTATCTTGAATTGGCTATTCAAGTGGTGAGGTAGAGCTTGTCTTTTTACTTAGAAGGTGTTTCTGTAACTAAGTAAAGTAACAAGAAGCCCTAAGGATTAGACTTGTGGTGTTTTTGTATCAAGTTCAATTCCCTTAAACTATCAAACTATCCATCTAAACCCTAGGATAACGTCACCCCTACCATAGTTCTAGAGATTGGTTGCACGTCTCCTTGATGTGTGATTGATTAAAACCCTAGCTTTGCTTCAATTATACATCAGAAACCCTTGGAGAATTGCACCTCTAAGTCTCTAACCGTTGAAACGTTCCTTGCTTGGCTGAGCACAGTGGAGAAAGGACTAGAGACCTCTCCAAGTGTTGTTTTGACGATTTGAGAAGAATGGTTCATGTTTTATGTTTTTGTTTTATCTATCGTTTTGAGTTGAGATGCATTGTGTTTGAGAATGGCATGTTGTACCTCGGTAGACATTAATTATCAAAGTGAAAAACTAAGCAAATATAGGGTGATAATCCTAAGATGTAGTATCTTGTAGGATTATGTGCTAAGAGATGAGGACATGGTTTCCTAATAGTTAAATACTTTGAATCGGGTGATAATCCTAATACCAGGATGCAGGATAAGATGTGTGCACGTGGCCTTTGGTAGACCGAGGGATTCGGTGCCCGGTTTTAGATGTTAAAGACCTATGGATGGTCGCCCGCTAAAATATTGATTGAATGTGCATTTACGAATGGAAAAGTTGGTGATTAGAAAGATTTGTCACCTTGGGTTGGGAATCACTTGAACTTGAAAACCGTTTGACCTTTCTCTCCTCCCTCTAATTGTTTGAAATGGATTTCGATTTTTTATGTTTATGAGTAGACATATTGAGTTTCATCTCTTTTTTTTTTATAAATCATTTGCTTTCAAGTACTGACTATCCTAAAGGGTCTAAGGCCTAGTGATGCCGAAATAGTTATTTTTATTTTCTTTAAAGTATGAATAAGATTTGAGTTATAAGGATTGCCTAAGATATTTGAGTTGGATTATTAGATTGTTTTTAGTTGAGTTGTACCTTTTGTCTTGTATTTCTTCGGAGATACCGCAGTAATGCCCGTTAGTGCGTCCTTCCATTGCAAAAGTGTATTTATCGTTATTTATTTGGGATTTTGAATTTTCAGGGCGTTACACTATCTCTGTCATGTTATCAAAAAGGATAGTTAGATATCCAAGAAGGTTGTATTTTCCAGGAAACTAGCCAATGAATATTTTCGGTAAAAGAGGGAGATGTGAGTTAGAGAGAGGGGGAAGAAATTTGTGGAGAGAGAGAGAGAGAGAGAGAGAGAGAGAGAGAGAGAGTGAGTTATGGGTAGCACAGTAACAAATGAGCAGAACAGGGAGACAGGAGTTAGAGTGAGTGGGAACGACCGTATGAGTTTTTAGAGAGAGAGAGTTGGACAAGATTGATGTCTAAATGACCATTAAAAAGCATAACAAGGAACTAGGGCAAGTAACATAATGTATTTAAATATGTATTTTCTTTGGCCCATAAGAAAAGCATATATTTCTTTGTTGAACAAAAGTCAAATGGAAATGCATCCCTCAAGTGTTTATATACATTTTTTTTTTCGCCAATGAGCTTTAGCTTAAATGGCATGAGGGTGGGAGGTTTATCCTCCCCACTAAGGGTTCGATCCCTGGTGACTGTAATTTCCTTGGTGGGAATTGTTGGTGCCCTTGGAAGGCTCCTTGTGGGCCTCATAATGGTGTTCCCCCTTCCCCTTTGGGCTGGTAGGCCTACTGGGTTCTCCCTTACATAAGGGACTTAGTAGTGGTCCGACTTATCAATGTAAAAAAAATACAATTGTTTATTTCATAACACTCCCCCTTGAATGTCCATTATCCAAAAGAGTATGTCTCATTAAAACCTTACTATGAAAAACCCAATTGGGAGAAAAACCCAGTGAATGAAAAAAAGTACACACTTCTTTATACGCAAATATATGTTGCCTCATTAAAAACCTTTTTAAGGAAAACCCAGTGGGACAAAACCTCAGATAAGGGAAAAAGAGTACAACGCGTATTACTCCCCCTGATGAGAACATTAATTAAGATCTTTGAGTTGATGTAATTCAACTTCATGACTGACTTGATACATGAATCAACTTAATTCTCACTTAAACAAATTTGCTTAACGTGCACATAACTAGTATGTGATCAAGTGTCATATGATTTAGGTAAATATTCATAGCTAACCAAACCAACTTTGAGCTAATGAGGATAATGAATATCTAAATCGCTAGTACCTTCGAGGTACCGAAATAGGTTAGATCATGTATAATTAGCAAGATACATCAGTGCTTCAATATCATTTTGTTGGGGAGATCCAAGGGGTGAGTCCACTTTAACCAAGGCCCATGGTACACAAGTTAAGTGAGGTTCCATCTTAAAACCAATTGGTGTTAAGAGGAGTAGCCCACTTGACGTATATACCATGTCCTTTCTCTTTATTTTTTCGATGTGGGACATTTACTCATGGGTGAAACCCAACAATCTCCCCCTTCACACATGACTCTCTCCCCCTTGATCGGAAGCCTCTTTTTGCCCAAGGTTTCAAGTCACCATCAGGATCCCATCATAGTCGCACCTTACTCTACAGAGTCGCACCCTACTCCACCTGAGTCTCATGCCACCACTCTGTCTCAAGAGTCCCAGCCGCACCCTACTCCACAGAGCCGCACCCTACTCCACCCGAGTCTCATGCCACCACTCTGAGCATTCAGGATACCCAGTCGTGCACGCGCTATGGTCCCTGCTCCTGCCCACGGTGATCTTCCTGCACCTTGCACGCGCCCAGCCGAACGAACCATCGGCTCTGATACCACGTGTTGGGGAGATCCAAGGGGTGAGTCCACTTTAACCAAGGCCCATGGTACACAAGTTAAGTGAGGTTCCATCTTAAAACCAATTGGTGTTAAGAGGAGTAGCCCACTTGACTTATATACCATGTCCTTTCTCTTTATTTTTTCGATGTGGGGCATTTACTCATGGGTGAATCCCAACACATTTAAACACGGCACTTCAGGATCCAAATATAGTACTTCAGGACTCAAATACGGTACTTCAGGACCATTAAATTTCTCATCTTTTCGGGATCGAAAGGGGGTTGTTTTCATATCAAATGACCGTACCACTACCGGGGTACTTAAAGGGAGTGATTTGCTCATGCAACATTATCTTAGCACTTTGCTACATAAATTAATTTATGCATGTAAGATCATTCTCAAATGTGCAACTTGTAAACCAAGACAATAACAGATTTTACCAAAATCTTTCATTCCAAATACACTTGTAAAGCAATCCACAACTTTTGAGGCTCTTCGGGAGTCCAAACCATCAATAACATTTACAAACAATTAGGATCCAGATCATTTAATCGTTTCCTTTGATTATACAATATGCGTCCATATTGCTTTAATCACATAAATGTCTATCAACTAAATAACAAATATTCTCGAGAATTTTAATATGTGCTTCCGACACTTTCAACCCTTCAGGAGTTCTATATAAACATCATTATCAAATTTTCATAAGCTACAGCGATATTTATAAGACGCATACTTAGTTTTTCATGTACTGCCAAATTTAAGGTATCGTGATGTAGTGACATGGACTACATAGGAGTATATTCCTTCATAGTTGATACCAAGTCTTTGCGAAAGCACTTGTGCAACAAGTCGCTTCTTGTGTCTTATATTTCATAATCTCCCTTTCTCATTCTTTTTCGCACAAAGACTTAATTGTATCCCACAATTTTTACACCAGTTTGGTGTATGGACAACAGGTCCTGATATTTTCGATTTTACAAGCGAATCTAATTCTTAAATGCATCTTTCCGCTTGACCAATCTCATCTTTGTCTGTGTTCATTAACAGACTTAAACTCATGATCCTCATGATTACTCACAGTAGTGAGCGCTATATTTTATAATCAAATGTTATATCGACGTCGACTTCATTTCGGTTCAACCTTATCCAATTCATGACATAATTAATTGAGATCTCATCATATTCGTGAATTTCAGGTGCCTGAGCTTGTGGTGCAACTTCCACATTTGTCATGATTGAGGACTCTTCTGGAGTCAAAATTTCCTCATTTCGGTTATCATTTATTATTCGCTCCTTTTCCTTTTTCGAGGACTATTGTCTTTGGAACCGACTGGTCTACCACGCTTCATATGTGGTCGAGACTCATTAACAATTCAATTTGTCCTACTGGGACATCAATTCTTACAGGAGCATTAGTAGTTGGGACATAGGATCTAACAACTCTTTGTGGGTAAGTAGAATATCTAGCAGTAGATTCGCTCAAGTTTGCAGACGAATTATATTTGAACTTCCAGTTCGCATTACATTGTATGAGGATCATATAATAATTCGTTCTAACCTATTTCCTTGTCCAACAACTTGATTTCTCCCCTAATATTGGGAAAATTGTGTCATCATAATCGACAAACTGTACCATAAGTATATCTCCAATGAATGGTTCTATTATATTTAAGTATGGATATACCCAACATATACTCCCGATTCCTTCGGGGTCTCATCTTAGTGCATTATCATGGAGCTTACATCACACATGCTCAAATTCACAGGTGGGAGATTTTTGGCTCATGGCCAGAAACCATTGTAGGGGAGAAATAAACATTCATGATAACCTCTTGGCCTTATTTGGATCAATGTTGGTGCATGTAACATGACATGTCCCTGAACAGTTGTAGTAAGCTCCGCTCTCAAAAGTAATAGGTTTGCCATTTATTATATACTCGTCATCTCATATATTAATGATTCTACAGGATCATTTTACATGTAAACATTTTACATAGGATGCTTAACATCTATGTCCATTGGCATATAAAAACTATCAAAAGTCCTCACCATCACTATCAAGATGAATCTTCTTGATTGATAATTTGAAATGTGCTCGTAAATTAATTGAGCAAACAATCTTGCAAGCGCCAAGTTGCAAGTTGATAGTAAACATACAAGTGATTGTCTTATTGATGTATCAAGTAAAGCCATACTATATTCAAATTGTTTACATATGGGTCTATAGGACCAACACAAACATCACTTGTACAGAACCCAGGAATCTAAGGGATTCGATCCATATCTTTGCCAATAATGGTGTTATAATTAATTTTCTTTGATAGCGAGCAACTAATTAGAACTCATTTAATTAAGGATCTTCTGGCCCTTTAAAATGTATCCATATGAGTTCTTCTTGAGAGGATTGATCCAAGATGCTCCTACTATGATAAAGTCTGCATTAATATATAGTAAACCTATAGTTTACTATAGTATGTGCTTCAATTGGGTTTGTTGTGTAGAATAACCCAGAAAATAAGGATGATATCTTTTTCAACACACATATTGCTCAAAGCAATTTTCATAATATATGAATACTAGTTGTCTCAACATGCAGGTGTTCAATCCCACGAATACCTTTGAAACTTAATTAATAAGTTCCTTTGAGACTAACTTGGTGGAGAGAAGTACGTCCACAATATGAAAGTTAGATACACCAAGTAATATTATATGCACTCTTCTGGAGCCTTTAATTAATCAAAGTAGACTGTCATATATATATATAATGCTAATATTTGCTTCCCTCATCAACGGACAAGAAATGATTTATTATCACTAAAAATATGTGCTGTTCTGATGTCTGCAGGACACATATATATCACCTCATTTATTCATGGTTCCTATCAATTAAGTATCTATGAAATTCAGTTTAAGATAAATATAACATCAATGCACATAAAGCATATAGTGGAAGTGCTATAACCACTTATTCATAAAAAGAAACTTCACTTCAGAAGCACATACATGACTCTTGAAAGTTAAATATTTCATAGTGAATATGCATTAATCATGGATATTGATATCATTGGTTACTTTTAAAACATGTCTATGAGCATAATGAATAATCACATGAATATCATTAAATTCTCACAAAGATATATTCAATCCATATGTCCATATAGTATCACAATCAAATATCCAATACACACTATAATTTGTATTATGCTTAGGAAACAAAGTTCATGCATATTTGGTCAATCAATTACAATGCACTTTGTGATTAGGTATTACAAAACAAGCAGTCATGTTCATGATACTGGAAAATACTTAATAATTCAATATGATCAACTAATTTCGATAAATCATTGATATCATATAGTCTTAGACAGATGAGAGC
This sequence comes from Portulaca oleracea, assembly GCA_029582165.1. NCBI lineage: Eukaryota > Viridiplantae > Streptophyta > Magnoliopsida > Caryophyllales > Portulacaceae > Portulaca > Portulaca oleracea. The sequence continues at coordinate 1,590,677 of CM055876.1, forward strand.
ATATTACTCGCAATTTTGTGTGCGGAACATTTTTCAATAAGGTGCATATATCAAATCATACGAATATCCATGAAATAATAGCATCACATGAGGACTCATACTAATCCATAATTATGTACATATCAACAAGATAATATTTCATTTAACTCAATAATCAATGTTATATTTGATCACCATGCATATAATCGATTTTCTAGCAAGGATGTCAAATTCATAATGCCTCGACCTAGTTTCCCCCAAATAGATCTTCACGATCAAAACAAGTTCACAGTTAGTAGTTAAGTTACCAAAGTTAGGAAAATTTAATAGTCCTGGACAGAGTTCAATGCCAATCAACAAAGCGGCTGAAGAATAATTAAAACACAACAATTGCTAAAGTCTTTGAACAATGCCAAGAGGGAGATCTAAGAAGTAACGACTTGAAATAACGTGCACAACATAAATAATATTATCACTTACTATCAAAAGTTTATAAAATAATATCTTGTGCTTTTTGATTAAGCTTGATAAAGTTCAACAAGATATTATGACGTACAACAAGTACATGTCGTTTCCATTTCCTCGTTAATAATACATTTCTCACTTTTGTATCATTCATGCTTTTCAATTCCGTGTTCCTACTCCTTGTAGGGATATCGACTTTTAAAAGATTAGCATGACTACAATCACGACTATGTCGACTATCACAGCTACTGGTGTGACCTTTGTTTTGCTCATGATTCTTGAGATTATATCCTGCCACATTCACTTCAGGGAATGAGACGAAACCATTTGAGGTTCTAATGATCCCATAGGTCATTATTAATAAAATTATGTACATTTTTCATCTAAACATTAAGCTCCACACTTGTAACAAAAATGCTCAATTTAATCGACAATATAAAACTTAATAACCTCAAGTGTACTATCATCGCCTTTCAACAATTCTTATGCCAATTAATAACTCTATACTCTAATTGGCAGGAAAGAGAACTTCTGGTTCACTGACGAGATTATATAGAGCTTCAATGATTGGAGTGAACTTCTGGTTCACTACTAATATGTGTAATCAACGGAAATAAAATTTAATATTAGTGGTAGGATATACTTCTGGTTCACCAATGAGATAAGAATTTTTTTTTCAATAACAGAGTGAACTTCTAGTCACTAATAAAACAAGATAAAATTCTTAACATTAGAGTGAACTTCAGGTTCACTAATGAAAATAAGACAAAATTGATATAACTTCTCGTTAACTAATAAAATTAAATAACAGTATCAATATTAGAGCGAACTTCTAGTTCACTCATAAGATAAAATTTTCGACATATGAGTGAACTTCTGGTTCACTTAATGAAGTAAGGTAAAATTCTTACTACTGGAGTGAACTTCTGGTTCACCAATGAAATTATACAATCTTTAACTATAACCATAATATCAAATAACAAAAGACTTTAACCATATAAAGGCGATGGAGTGAACTTCTGGTTCACTAATAAAATAAAATAAACTTTGTATTATTGGGACGAACTTCTGGTTCGTTAATGAAAACACATAAAATCTTATATCTAAAGACTATAAATTAGTACACAACAATCTGACAACAAAGTTGTTCATAAAATATAAATTATACAAATTTAATATTAATAGAAGGGTGAACTTCTGGTTTCAAGAAGATTATACAAATTTCAATATTATAGTGAAATTTTGGCCACTAATGAAAGATAAATGTTTCATTATCAGGGTGAACTTCTGGTTCACTACTAATATTTACACTCCTTCAAATGAGAATGTGTAACGTCTTGACCCCTCCCGGGCCGCGGACATTACCGATAACTGCTTCAAGGATCGCTGACTGGCCCCACAAATCACCACGAATCTTTCTAGCGTGCTTCGTCCTCGCTCACACGCTGCCTGAGAAAACTTCCCAGGAGGTCACCCATCCTAGTACTACTCTCAGCCAAGCACGCTTAACTGAGGAGTTCCCAACGAATGAGCTACCATAAAAGAAGGTGTACCTTGGTGATATAAGTAGTCATTTCAATCCTCTTAAGCCACAATTTAACCACATATTCGGGGTATTACAAAATGACAATCTTAATATTAGTGATGGGGTGAACTTCTAGTTCACCAATCAGAAAAAGAATATCGAAGTGAATCCAATATGAATTGAATAAGTGATAGGGAACGAAGAGACAAAAAGCATACGTGTAATTAATTACCTTATTTCTAATTGCTGCTTGGCATCGCCATTGTTGTAGAAGGATTTAAATTTTGATCTCATAAATTACTTCTAATTCTACATTCTTGATCCTTGCCTCTTCATCAAAATTCAAAAACCCTAAACCCTTATAGGAAAAAAAAAATAGTAGAGTCTGGTGCTGATACGTGTTATAAAACAATAAATAGATGAACGCGATATAGAGAGAATAATAGAGAAGAATAATAGAGACAAGAGACAAGAAAGATTGAGAGAGGAGAATCGGATTATTTATTCATAACCCACAAGGGGTATTTATATTAGTTATATAGCAAGAGTCCTATGCAGTATAGACTTCATATGGAATAGAATCCTCCTATATTATATCATCCTAACAATAAAGATACCCAATAGATATCTTATTAATATATGGACATTCGCAAATATATTATTTCGTAACAAATTGTTATTTTTTTGTTTTATCTACTTAAAATATTTATAAAAATTGCGATATTTATTTATTCATTGATTTTTACTTTTATCTTTTTGCTTTTTAATTTGTGGCTAAACTAGAATAAATAAATATTTTCTACTGATTGTGTTTATATACACCGATTCTTTTTCTTGTAGAGTATCAAAGAAAATTCAAAAAACAAAATTTGCTTATGACCAAGTCAGGTCGGTTTCACCGATTTAACCGGTGATCCGAGTCAACCGATCTAACCCTATCAAACCAGTCTAACTAGTTGACCAATTGATCCACTAGGTCAACTAGTTCAGTGACTCGATTCGGATATGACAACATAGCATGCATGGCGTCTTAGGAGAGCTTGGGGAAATTCTTGACTTCCATACAGAGTATAAACAGGTGAGGGGATAACGAGTCCCCTTGATGAATACCTCTCGTTAGTTTAAGAAGCCATATATTGCATGATTTATAAACAGCGGGTAGGAGATTGTTGTCACACATTCTTTAATCTATTTTTATCCATGTAGAATGGAAGCCAAATGCCTCCAAGGTTCCAAAAAGAAAGACCCATTCAATTCTAGTCTTCTTTCAAGTCCAATTCAAACACTGCCCAACGTTGTTTACATTTCATACTCTGCAATTTATTGATGTGTGAATGGTATAACGAATGCCGTTCTTTACATTTCATATTCTGAAATTTATTGATGTGTGACTGGTGCAAGGGAATACCGTTCTTTCACCGCACCATTGATGAATGCATTGACTTGCATCAAATTCCACACATTAAACATCAAGGATCCTCTTCAACTTTGTACGGAGAGGATTAGATTCCTCCTTCAATTTTAGACATCGACATGACGGCATCCAAACACTGGCCGTAAAGTTGTGTGGATGAAGAAACCTGAGAATTTTCTTTACTGACTTCACGTCTAACACTGTAAAAAGGAATCCACATTACTTAATGGATGACTACTTCAACAGTGAGGTTAAACATATTCTGCACGCTAATCATGTACACTTTCTTCTAGTACTCGTACAAGAATGATCTTCCGTAATCCTAATGAATATTCTCGGTAAAGAGGTTTAGCTTTCATCCTGGAAACTAGATTTTCATTTACATTTTATCACAAAATCACGCCAAAGCTGATCAGCTTCCATTTGGTGCTGCTCCGGACTCCGCTTGAACTTCATCATAAGTGGCAGTATCCTCATTGTATTTGTACCTGCCAACAAGTTCAATGTCATGCTGTGAAATAATAAGGGCGCATTTGGTACAATCCCAAGGAAAAATATTCCTTACACCCCCCCCCCCCCCCACAAAACCCCAAAAAAAAAAAGAAAAAAGAAAAAAAAGAAAGAATGGGACTCGCATAAAATCTTCCTACCCATTAAACTCAACCAAAGATGGAAAATTTTGGTCAACTTGGGAAAGTTCACCAATTTTTCCAGCGAAATTCGGCAACCAAACACTCTTTTGCTCTAATTATAGAACATTCCTCAAGGAATCCTAGTCTTGGCATCATCCCACCTCTGAACTCTCTTTGTTTGGTAAGAAGGAAAGCATAAAGACTGATGAATGTAGTATTTGAACTAGGGCATGACAACAATTCTATTAGAAGCATTAAAGACTCCAACCACGTTCTGTATTATCCTTCTTCAAAACTACAAGATTCCCTATCACTTGACCCAGACGAGCTGCTGACATATGAGCATACACAAGGCACGTCACACATGTACAAGAAGTTTTACCATCAAAAACTCAAGCAAGAAGTATACCATAAGAACAAGCCAAGAAAAATGCAAATTCAACAAGTGGAGCAACTACCATTGGCCAGATGTTGCAGAGCAGAATAATCCTGTTTGAGGGTCATAATAATAGCCTATACTGCTGCTGTAATAGTAACTGCAGAAAATGAACATGATACAATCAGATGAACATCAATTAATTGAGCTATATATGGATGATAACAAAATCCAAATGAAAACAGAAGGCATCACGTTCAGTAACATTGTACCCACGAAGATACAGCCAAGACATAAAAATCATTGAATGACCAAGCAAATGATCTATCGTGCATTTAAGGCAGCAAATTATGATGTTAAGATATCTAGCTAAAGCATTACTAGTTAAGAAATGCATTGACAAAATTCCTGAGGTGACAAAAGACATGATTTCGCATAAACTTGTAAATGGACAGTCGCCAACAGATTTCCAGCAGTACAAAAATAACATGAGGTCACTTGTTTTGGTCATCGGTTAATCTGATTCCTCTGTTCTTCCCTTTAGAAGTAATCAATTTCGGTTGCCTCTCCCCCATTATATCAGCCTCCCTTCAAACAGAGCATCACAAACAGTATGGATGGAGGCAAGAATGTAAGCCCCTCCCCGTACCACTATCAACCCCATGTTCCTATGACCTACCTACTTTTCAGTGACTCCAGATTTTCCTCATCTTTCATCTGGGATCACATGTCCAGCAGACAATAAAGGGCAGCCATTGGAGATAACAGCCCATTTCTATGGCAGCTACTGGAAGGTAAGACTCAAAACACCAGAAACCCTTGTAACAAATTTACGATATCCCAGCCATCCCCACCTCCTTCATACTAGATTTTCATGTACATCACTATACACAATTCAAAAAAAAAACAACAATGCTACAACAAACTCAAGATTGCCCAGAACAGTAGATAATGACAAAGAAGAAACAGAAGGCAAAGCACAGCAAATGACTTGTATGATCCAAAGAACATACCCTGATGCTTCATCATATACATAGTCACTCTGCCCTGCCCAAGAACCTGATAAGAAAGCAACACGTAAAACATGAAAAGTTAACATTACTAGAACTAAATTTAACCAAGCAGGTAATGAAACAAAATGGAGGGCAACATACTTCCTGAATCTAGGCCTTCCTTTTCTATTGCTGGCTGGCTAACTGTTGCACTGGGCGCAGATGTTTGATCATTCTCAGATTTACCAGCTGTATCATCTTCATCAGCAAACATGTCAAAGGCATCATTGTCATTTGCTGGTGGATTATTTCTTGCTCGAGCTAGAGCCTCGTACCCTTCTGAAATAAGCAATCAAAGAAGCATGACATCACTACGCTGTACACTTTAGAACCATTCTTTTTCTTTTTTTGATAGGAGAAATAAACGTTAGAACCATTCATAACATTACATGTTTGATACAAAAATACAATCACAGAAGTCCCACATGTGGTGTCAAGCTAAACATAATCATACAACCCCTCATTCCATCTATTGTTTAAATTTCTAAATTATTTTCACATTCAAATTCCCATCTAGATAGCATTCTTTTTAAATGGAAGTTTCAGCTTAGCATTAATAAATTCATAAAGACAACCTATGTCAGCATAAAAGCACCTGAGTTTTGGCAATTAGTATACAGCCAAAAAACGAGGCCTCTCCGGAAAGGGGGTGATCAATAAGGGATACGAACATATGCATGCATCCTTACCACAAAGGGGCTCCAAAAGATGAAAACACAATTGAAGAAAACATTCACTACAACAACAAAGATGTTTACACAACTAGGAATAGTCTAGGATGCTTGCAATTATCACCACTAAGCATTAGTATGAAGACGGCATTCAGGCAGAAAGAATCGCATCAGGTCAAATTTGAAGGACCCTTTAACCAGTGAAGGAATACAAAGAACACTTGTCAAAGAACATGGTTGTTTTGCTAGCTGAAAGTTTATGTAATAGACCTGCTTCGCGCTCAAAAACTTCCTGTGCTTCATGATAGACATCTGTAAGCAAAAAAAAAATATCCAATGACATTCATGCCTAACATCAAACGATCACGAAGGCAGAATAAAATAAAGGGAAATTGGATTCTAATAATACGAACTTTTGGCCATATAAGAGTTAATAATACGAAACTTTCGATTTGGTGATTAATAATATGAACTTTGACCCCCTGTTTCCCCGAATAACACGCCACCGAGTTAAGATTAACTTAACTCGGTGGCGATTCTAGCTGGCGGCGGAGGTATGTTGTCTTTGTATTTTGACCTTGCCATGTCATCCGTTGACTTAAAAAATGCCAACTCACCCCTTTTATTTTTTTTTCCCTTTTATTTTTTTAACCTACCATCACCATTTCCACCCCAAACTGCTCCCCCAAACTCAATCACCATTTCTTCAGAAAGTGGTTGCCATGGCAGCTTCTACTTCAGCTTCAGCTTCTCCTTCTTCAGCTCTCTTCTCAAGTGTCACCTCCAGAAGGAGACCTTCCAACAACCTCACTTCGACTTCTCTCCACCCTCAACTTTCTCTCTCCCCATCCCCCATTCTCTCTCTTCATCGCACTCTCAGAATCTCCGCTTCAGTGTCTTCGCCGCCATCAGAGGTCCAAGCTCGACCTCGCCCCGACGATCTCATCTCCTCAATTCTCTCCAAGGTTAGTCTGATGATTCTTGATTCTTTCTGATGTCTGCAACTGTGTCCGGATTGTTGCTGGAAAGTTTGAATTTCGCTCGTTTTCGTGGCGTCGGATTTGGCTAATTGCGTTCTGGATTTGTACTGATTTGTTTGCTGTAAAGTGTGAATTCCGCTCGTTTTCGTGGTGTCCGAATTGGCTAATTGCGTTCTGGATTTTTACTGATTTGTTTGCTGTAAAGTGTGAGTTTCGATCGTTTTCGTGATGTCCGAATTGGCTAATTGCGTTCTGGAATTTCATGAGGTAGTTTTTTGGATTTTGCTGAGATATTGCTCGACTCATCAGAAAGTGGTTGCCATGAGGAAGAAATGGTGATTGAGTTTGGGGGAGCAGTTTGGGGTGGAAATGGTGATGGATGGTAGTTGATTTCTGGGCTGGGAAGGTTTGTGGTGGTCGAGGGGTTTGAGATGGGTTAAAGGAGGTAAGAGTGGATGAGGTTTCCGGCGAGTAGGTGGCTGGAAAGAATGGTGGGGTGGCTGGATCTAAGTTTGGGTAGGATGCAATTGGGTTTGCAAAAACAACAAGGGAGAGGGGTTAAAAGACATAGGAGGGAGAGGTGGCTATCGGAGATCGAGGCAGTGACGGCGGCGAGTTCTAGCAAGCAGGTCGGGGGGGCAGTCGGCAGCCAGCAGCGAGGCTGAGAGCTTATGGGCTTGAGAAGAAGAAGAGTGGTGGGTTAAAAAAACAATAGGGAAAAAAAAAAAGGACCATGATAACCATCTTGACTCGAGATGGTTCTTAACCATCTTGAATTATTTATATTTCACATTTTTGTAACTTTTATTAATATTTTCTTTAATAATTATATATATTTATCAATTATAATAATATAATACTTATTAGTTAGGTGAAAAAATATAATTATAGCCTAATTTTATCAATCATAGTAGAAAATCCACATTTTATACATAGTTTTATATTTATGAAATAAATATAAATAAATAATTATTTTTAAATTGTTTATAAGTTGTAGTAACCCTAAAAATAATGAAACATACCTTTAGAATGATTTAAATACACTTACATTTCACTTTATTAGTGATTTAGAAGAAATGCAAGATGGTTAAGAACCATCTTGTGTCAAGATGTTTATCATTTTCGAAAAAATAAAAGGGGTGAGTTGGCATTTTTTTAAGTCAACGAATGACATGGCAAGGTCAAAATACAAAGACAACATACCTCAGCCGCCAGCTAGGGTCGTCACCGAGTTAAGTTAATCTTAACTCGGTGGCGTGTTATTGGGGGCAACAGGGGGTCAAAGTTCATATTATTAATCACCAAATCGAAAGTTCGTATTATTAAGTCTTATATGGCCAAAAGTTCGTATTATTAGAATCCAATTTCCCTAAAATAAAATAAAAAAGAAACAAATAATATTGGTGTGAAGCGCTCAACTGTAATCGCCATTGTCCATCAGCTTCATGGCATCTTCAGTGAGTTGGTCAAAAACACGCTTCGTTTCCGCTGACATCTTTGCCCTCTTGTCATTTGAGTTACCTTTCAATCTTTTCAGGGCTTGGATAACCTACCAACAAAGAGGTCAAAATCTTCTACAGTTGTTTGCAAGGGCAACACAAAGTTACGACGACAACAACACAAACAACGGTAAAAATAGAATCAATATGTATCAAAAGTAATCATGCTAAACTGAGCATACTCATTTGACAACCATGACACACTGACAGCAGTACAACAGGTACATGTGCAATAGGTTTGATAAAATATGCTCACACAAAAAGCCAGTAATGAGCTCAATTGATAGTGGGCTGGAATTTGCAATTTGCTAATGGCCTATATGCCCTACACATAACGATCTAAAGAGCTGATTAGCTTAAACCTCGTTCAATAGAGTTTTTAGCCATAAAGTTTAGGGGGTTTACCATCTATTACCTAGGAAAGTGTATCAAAGTGTAACAAGCCAGATTGAAACTTGTTTTGGGCATAAATAGGCGAAAATTCAAGCTAGGGAGCTGAACACTGCAGATGAAGATATAATATGACTACCGTTTCACCAGGCTCCAAGACATTTGCGATGCGTCGCTTCATTTTTCCAATATCATCAGATGACAGGTCTTGCTCTTCATTATCATTCTTTGTAACTGTAGACATTCTTTCAGCAAGTTTTGGGTCAACTTCAACACTATCAAGCCATGCATCCTGCAAAGTTGGAAGTATGAATTCATAAAACCTGCACAATGCAAAATTTGAGTGATACAACATTAGCAAAAACGTGGCATGTAAATACCACACCTTTTCTTCCTTTTCAGCGACATATTCCACAAAATTCCCCGCTTCATCAAAGTAACCTTCTTCCCTTTCTCTTTCCAGATTAAAAGGTTCCATTTCAATTCCATCTTCAACAAAAGGTTCATTCACCTGCCAAAATTAAGTGTCCAGCATAAGCACCACTGCATCTTTCAAGACAACTATATCCTAAAGCAAGAATATGGTGACAATAACACTAACACCCATGTAGGTCCCCCTTCAACGGGTCTAGCCATCTAAGGTGACCTTATGTATGCATTCTTACCCAGGACTTATTCTGACTAGTGGAGAGACTCCAATTATGCAATAGATCCCCGAAGAAGAACAAAATGGCTCAAATTTTTTCGTTAACTGAATATATATATATATATATATATATATATATATAATAATCTCTACTATCAATTTGGATTCTGGTGGTCCAAAAAAAAAAAAAATTGGATTGTACTGGTAGCAAATCCACCTCCACATTCTTTTTATTTTTTTCATTCCTACCCTATATTGCTTTTGTTTTTCTCGTTCCTGCCCCTAGAAAGTTAATGAATTGTAGTTTCTAAAACATTTTTTAAATTATTTTTTTGAGACTCCGAGTCATTATTATGATTTTTTACAAAGAATAAAAGCGAAAAAAATCGTAAAAAATAGTAAAAAAAAATTGAAAAAAATCGGAGAAACGCCGTAAATTCATTAAAAATCATGGTAGTGTTATACTAAGTTTTGAATCAAATGCAACACAAAATCTATGATATTTAGGATATACTCTTGATGATGTCCCACTACAATCCAATTTATTTTTTTTTTTTGGACCACCAGAATCCAAATTGATAGTAGGGATTATTATTGTCCAATTCGTAAAAGTCGGGATTATCATAATCCAATTTCCCTATATATATATATATATATATATATATATATATATATATACATATATATATATATACGATTTTAATTTCTTTTAATGAAAAAAGGGAACACATTTGGAGAGAGAGAACAAGTACCACTTAGAAATACGGTTATAATTTCTTTTAATGAAAAAAGGGACATATTTGGAGAGAGAGAACAAGTACCACTTAGAAAACAGCATGCACGAGGGATAGGAGTATTCCATAAAGGTGTAACAGATAACACGCAAACAGAAAACTAGAACCCTTTGATGAAATGAAACCCACAAATCTCACAATAACACCGCCTAGCTATGCCTTGCCTTAGCAAGATTTTTCCATAGAACTCACAATAATACATTGATAGACCAAAACAAAAATAATAAATCAAACCAAAACCAAACCAAAGATTTAGAGATACTACAAGACTTTTATTGTGGATTATATTCTCCTATGTGTGTTTGGTATGCACTGTGAGAATTCATAACAGAACTGGAAATTCATTTTTAGGAACAAGAGTTCATGTTTGAATTCCCACCCTATTATTTATGTGGGAGTTTAAAGTAAGAATAATTTATAATTTATAAACTCAATGCTTATTATGTGGGATTGGAACATGGAATACGTAAATATTGACATTTAAGAAGAATTCATGAATTTGCAATTAGAATTCCGACCTCTCCCAGTGGGAAATAAATTAATGAAAATAAACATCATTCTCAATCTCTCACATATTTCAATTCCCATATACCAAACATGGATTGGAAACATATTACCTCACCCCCGATTCTCATTCCAACTGTTGAAATACCACAAACCAAACACCCCACTAATGCCCAAAACGGCATCCCATATTTCTCGATGCAAGTCTATACATCAATCCTATAGCTAATCCAGTAAGCTTCTATATTTACTTGATCAAGGTTCAAATAATCACTCCTTTCAGAAGACTACACATTTTCTGAACTATAGGCCTAAATGTACAGCAACTATTCGCTGATTCATCATTAGCTTTGCACATGAAGCATCTATTGACCAATATTTTTATTCTTTTTTGAATTTCACAGTTTTGACCATTTCAAGATGAAGTTCACAGTTTTGGCTTTTCAGTTTAAACTTCACATTTCTAGCATTTTCTTATTATTAGCAAGTTATTTGATGTATTTTTATTATTTTTAGTTGTGTGAGATGCCAAGTAATATATATAAATTTGGACATCAAGTTATAGGAGTCTAGAATACTCTAGAATGATCTAGAACATCCTAGATCACGTGTGATAGGCATGTGGTTGTTAGCTTTGGCGCCAAGTATTGTAATCCTAGATAGGGATGGCTTATTTTGTAACTAATTCATCTTGAATTAGGAAAGCCAAGTCCTAGAAGGATTAATATTGTTGTAACTAACTCCCCTTAGGATCGGGAATCCAAATCCAAGGAGGAGATAGTTAGTTAGGCGTCTCCTAGTAGGAAACCTTGGCTTGCACGCCAAGTTAGATAGTCCTAGGAGGTTTAGGACTTAGTCTATTATAAATAGCTTAGGCTTGTAATCGTTTGAAGGCATCCAACCTTGAATTATGAATACAATCAAGCTTTTAGCTTACCCCTTGAGTGTTTCTTGAAACCTCGTTTGATCTCTTCTATTGTATCTTGATTTGGCAAATCAAGTGGTGAGGAAGAGCTTGTTCCTAAACCTAGAAGGTGTTTCTGTAACTAGGTGGAAGAACAAGTAGCCCTAGGGTTTCAACTTGTGGTGTTTCTGTATCAAGCTTGATCCCTTGAACTATCCCTTTTATCTTTCTATCCTTTAGTTAGATATTCAGCAAACCCTAAGGCTATCAAATCTCACAAGATCTCTCTCAATCTCCCTCTCCCTCACGTCATACTCTCTCCCTCTCCCAAAAGACTTCACATCAAACAACCTTCCCAAATCTCTCTCTCAAACGTCTCCCATACTCTCTCTCTCTTTCTCTCTCTCAAACCTCTCAAAGATTCCACCTTTCTCAAACCCTAATCCATACTCTCTCACAAATTTCCCAAACTCCACAAAATCTCCCTCTCTTTCACGTGAATCTCCCCTACCCTACCCCTTTTCACGTGAACTGCCCTATTCTTAGATTGGTTGCACGTCTTCCCTTTGATGTATAATTGATCAATCCTATTCTTGGATCCCATTATACATCACACTGCAACTTAACACACTGGCTAGAAGCTAAATGGTATAGACTTGCCCCGCTAGGAATATAGAATACTACAACTTTTTATCCACCTCAAACTAAACAAGGATATACCTAAGATTCACCGATTGCCTCAGACCAAATAAGGATACACCTAGGATGCACCAATTGTTCACAATAATAATTGCACAAGACCACGGGTTTTCTACAAAGGGTAAGTAGCCTGCCCATAAGGCCCCTATGTCAAGGGTAACCACTAGTAAGCTTTAGAGGTTAGAGGCAAGGGGTATGCAGTACCAAACTGCCAGTGTGATCCATCAACCCCACAAACCTGTTCAAGTAGTTACATGAAACATACTCGAGAACACCTCCATGACTAGAAAAATAGAATATGGGAATAGAACCTCCTTATCTAAGTCTTTTTAAGCAAATAAATTTTCAATCATCAACCGGAAGAGCGAAAGAAGTTGAGCAGAAGCAATGTTTAATCCACATCATCTCCCTCTAGAGCCCATTTTGCTGGGTACATAAATGAGGAAATTCTAATTCACATGGTGATAGGCATTCTCAACTTCCAACTAACACACAAGCCCTCAATCCTTCGAGTTCCATTTTTAATCCTAGAATCAATGTGCTTAGCAATATGTTCAACATCCATTATCGTACGCCATGCATCAAAGGCTTTCACGTGTCAAAAGAATTCAGGTTTTCAGAAATGAGGACCCTATGATACCTTTCAATCTTGAGGCCAACACTTTGGATAACTTATAGATACACGTGAGTACGTGACCACTCTAATCAGCACACCACACTAATTGGCTCTTAGTCGTTGATGTTGTCATCATCATTGAAAACTAAACCAATAAAGATTGCATTACGCGTAGAAACAATTTTTCCACTTTTCAAAGAGCCAAACCAAAAACAATACTCCCAAATCCCACCTATGCAGGGTACGGAGGGGTCTAATGTAGCAGTCTTACCCCTAAATTTTGCATTTTAGAGAAATTGGTTCAAATTGACCCAAGATTTAAAAATCACTCATGACCTATAGATACCAAAAGTGGAAAACCCCAGAGAACATTCTCATGATATTGCCTGGTGAGAAGGGTGTGTGTGTGTGTGGGGGACACTGCCGAGGAAGGCAAAAGTCCTTCTACCATGGCCCCCCCCCCCCCCCACACACACAAATGCCATAGATCTTGCCTTGAATTCCACCTAAAGCCTTAAACTAGGAGTGTTGAAAAGGAATGGCAGATCCAACCCATCAACTTTCTGTCTCCAAGTTTGAGGCTCCTTGAAAAGGGTTCCATATAGGGATGGCAATGGGGCAGGGAATCCCCGAACCCGCCGGGGCCCCGCCCCGCTCTAGGGAAAAATCCCCGCCCCCATTGGAGATGGGGACAGGGACGGGGACGATTTTCTGAAATCCGCTTGGGGACGTGGCGGGGATGGGAACAAAATTTTCCCCATCCCCGTCCCCATTTTTCCCGCCGGGGAGAATTCCCCGTCCCCATCCCTAAATCCCCATCCCCGAAAATGTTAAAATTACCAAATAACCTTTATATCTATTGAATATATATATATTAATGGGAAGGACAAAATAGTAATTTTCAAATTTATTCTCAGAAACCCTAACCTAAATTGGCAGCCGCTTCCCTCCTACTCCATTTTCCATTCGTTGAATCTCTCACTGCCTCACTCGGTCGCTCAGACGCTCACTGCTTGCCTCACTCGCTCCTCCTTTTCTGAAATCTGAATCGTTGAATCTCTGCTCCGCTCCCTCCTAAACTCTTCGGCCTTCGCTCAATCGTTGCTCCCTCCTCTTAGTGCGTGTGTTCGTTCTCTCAAATCTCAGTGTGTTCGTTCGTTCACTGAATCTCTGCTCGCTCGGTCAGTTCCTTTTGTTTTTTTTTCTATTACATTCTCAGATCTCCCTCTCATTCTCTCAACTCTCAGTTTCTCACTCTCATTCTCACAATATAATTACAATATAATTTCTTATGTAAGTGATGCTGAGATTATGTTATTTTCTGAGAAACTGTGCTCTTAGGCCATTGTGGGTGTCATCTGTTCGCCTGATTTCTGGATTCAATTGGAATTTGTATTATGGATAGTGGTCTATACTAGGCTGCTAAATTGTGTGTGTGTTTTGTTAGTGAAAGATTTGCAAGCATTGGATTGCTCTTATGCGTCAATTTATAAACTGTGCTCTTATGCTTCAATTATTCGTGCTGTTTGTAAATTGTAAAACTAAAGGTCTAACGAATGATGCTATGGTGTTAGTTCATATGTTCATGTTCAGTTATTTGTGATGTATTATTGTTTGATTTTGATGTATTATTGCTTGAGCAAATTAAATACGTTGTATTTTGAACAGGTTAAAACCGGGTCCGATTAAAAAACGGATCCGATTAAAATTTAGTTAGATTTTTGACAGGTTTAAAAAACCCCCGTTGGATCCCCGTTGGGGATGGGGAATCCGCGGGGATGGGGACGGGGACGGGGATGAGTTTTGGGAACGGGGATGGGGACGGGGGTATACTCCCCTATCCCCGATCCGCTCCGTTGCCATCCCTAGTTCCATAGAACCCAAGAATCGACGCCATCACATTTTATAGGCTTTCTGAACAGACCCCATCCATGATAATTGAAGACATAAAATTGAATTTTATTCATATGCTAAACACCTTGTGAAAGAATCTAGTGTTACGGTCCCCCATTCGTTGCCATGAGGCTCTTGATTTCTCACTGCAAGGATATACCTCCTTGCCATCTTACATACACCCCAACACCCAACCAAGACAAAACTCTGATGTGATGGTTTGTTTGGTTTAGATTCATTCGAGCGACTAATTTTACATGGTCATAGCACACATATGATGGAACAAAAAAGTTTCTTTCCAGTATCCCTATATCAATGAAGTGAACTTCAGTGACTCCACTAAAGTTTAATACAGGCCCTCCTCTATTGCAAGTTAAGTGAAGATCTCTTTACAAGGCCTCGTTTACAAAAACATACATATCATTCAACGATAGAGTAATCAACCATGGTCAATTTCAATCGAGAACTACTCTCTAGTACATTTATGATTTGCTATTTTTATAAGTTTCATTCCTTTAGAATGGCATTCTTCAAATCAATCAGTGAAACATCTAATGCTACCTGCAAATTTCAATTAGACAACACTAGGCTAACATTCAATCACTCAAAAAGCAACTAGCATGAACACTGAAATAAAAGGATTAAAACCTGATAGCGGACTTCGACTTTTGATATATGAGCCAAATCAACATCAGCATCCTCAGCAAAGGCACCAGTCTGGGTCCGACGCCTGGCCCGCTCCTTGGCAGCAAGTCTAGGGTCGGAAAAATCTTGAGGGAGAGACTCCTCGTCATCCTCCTTGAAGGTCTGAGGCTCAGCACCCGGTTTCGGCTTCTTCCCTTTCGGAAATCTCACTTTCTTTTGCCTGAAACCAAAAACCAGGATTAGCAAATCAGCAGCTGGAACTAAACCCTAGAGTATTGAAGGTACGTAGCAGCGAACAAGGGCGTTGTGAATTGATTAATTATGGCGTAACAGTGGGATCGATAGAAAGAGGAGGACGAGGAGAGCTTACTTGGATTTGTGGGAGTCAGAGTCGGAGTCGGAGACGGAGTCATGGAGGAAAGGACGCTTGCGAGAGGAAGAAGAAGGTCCTTCCATGGCGATTCTCCTGGGTGGATACTGACTGGAGAGTGGTTCGGTGGTTGTTGCTGGGAACAGATTTCAGTCGAGACTCAGTTGAGAACCCCAGGGAGAGGGAGATAATTGTCCGAAACAAGTTGAAGGCGCCAGCCTAGGATTGTCAACGGAGTGACTGAAGTACCCTTGAAAAATTTGCAATAAAAAATGTTCAAAAAGTTATTCGGGGGTACCCCAATAATTGGGGAGACTATTTTTCGGTACCCCAACTTTTCAAAACTTATTTTAAGGTACCCTTAATTTTTGGGTTAGTAATTATATGGTGCTTTTCGGCCATCAATTTTATTAAGTGACCAAAATACCCTTATTTTCCTTCTTTAAGGGTATTTCTTAAAAAATGGAAGAACAATGGTATTTCGGTCACTTAACTAAATTGATGACTGGAAAAAAATAAATAATTACAAACCCAAAAGCTAAGGGTACCCCAAAATGAGTTTTAAAAAGTTAGGGTGCTTGAAAAACATTTCACCAAAAGTTAGAGTACCTCCAAGTAATTTTTTGAAAAATGTCTTTATACTTGTCTAAAATGTCAAAAGTATCCTTGAAAAATTTTCAATGAAAAAATGTCATTGTGTAACGCCCCGGTCCCATGAGGTCACCCATCATGAGACTACTCCCATCCAAGCACGCTTAACTAAAGAGTTCCAACGGATGAGCTATCATAAAAGAAGGTGCACCTTGGTGATATAAGTAGTCATTTCAATCCCTTTAAGCCACACTTAATCAAATACCCGGGGTATTACAATCACTCCCACTTTAGCGCACAACGTCCTCGTTATGCCACAATCCACTCAAGAATCTTTGCCGCACTAGGTGATTACCCATGGATCTCCCGTCCACTAGCGCAACTCACGGTCGCGGGTCGGCTCTGATACCATCTGTAACACCCCAGCCCCTCCCGGGTCGCGGACATTACCGATAACTGCTTCAAGGATCGCTGACTGACCCCACAAATCACCACGAGTCTTTTCAGCGTGCTTCGTCCTCGCTCACACGCTGCCTAGGAAAACTTTCCAGAAGGTCACCCATCTTGAGACTACTCCCAACCAAGCACGCTTAACTGAAGAGTTCCCAACGGATGAGCTACCATAAAAGAAGGTGCACCTTGGTGATATAAGTAGTCATTTCAATCCCTTTAAGCCACACTTAACCGAATACCCGGGGTATTACACCTTGTAACTGGCTAATCGATATTAAAATGTGTTTCGGTGACTGGTAACCAGTTATCTACCTATAATAGTTGGAGAATCCATTTGATTCTCCCCTCTTTAATTGTAGGAGCTTTGTCCATTTACTTTTTTATGAAAAAAATTATTAACATTCCTCTCAACTTCTACTTCACGCACTTAAAGAGCCCCAACTATATTGCTTCAATAATAATGAATCAAAATAGTTCATGTGTATCAAAGAAAAGTCCAACACAAATTTCCTCCGGATTTTCTCTCCAGGGTTTCCTAGGGTTTCAGTCAATAGGAGTTTCAGCCTAGGCATCTAGGGTTTTTTCGACGGCATGGCCGCGGTCTGGGTCTTACCGGTGTTTAGGGTAGGTTGTAGTCGTCGACATGGACGGGAAGGCTGTAACGCCCCCGATTCATAACCATCGTATTAAGACTAAACTTCTAATAACCTAAGGATTAGCACAGCGAAATTAATAATCCGAAGGCATTACCGCCGTCCATGATCATGGACAAGGCTAACAAGACACTGTTTTCAACCTAACATTCTCAAAGTTGATATGCATATTAATATACCACAACATATATGCCATACTAGCTTAGGATCAACATATCACCCTTCCAAGTCAATATATTACACCCAACACCCAAAATCATATATTTTCAAGACTCTTATACATCAAATTATCAAACATATACAACAAAGGTGAAAGATAACTTCCTTAAAACAAAGGAACCTTCTGCTCTTCAATTTGGGTCGACTTCTTACTAATTCTTGGCTTATCCGCACTAGGGGCATCACCTTAAACAAACACAGAAAACTTCACAAATGAGTTGGCTAAACTCAGTATACATACCCCCCACTGTGTAAACTTTCACAGTTCATTTTAGTTTGCGCATTTTTAAATTCCTTTGAAAATGGAAAATGCAGTCACATCATAAAAACCTTGAATAGCCAAAGAAAAAGAAAATAAACATAATCATCATACACATCGTCATCATCATCATCATAGACCTCAATATGGACCTCATTATAGACCTCGTCATAAACCTCGTTATAGATCTCATCATCATCATAGACCTCAATATGGACCACCAGCCGACGGCGGCTGTTTCATTGCCGGAAAAATGGCGCCGACGACACTGCTGTGGCGGCAGAGGGTGTAGCATGCGCCAGGGAGAGGGAGCAAAGGGATAGAGAAGGAGGATGAGAACTATTACGTTGTTTCAGTGTTTGCATTGTGAAGGAAGGAATGAATTAGTATTATTACTACTTAATAACTAAGGAGTTGGGCTGCCTTCAAAGAGAACCTGAGGCCCAATTATAAATTAGCTCCTCAATTTGTCTCCTCTCCTTATAATTATTTCTCCTTTAACCCGACATTATTAATTTGAGATCCCAAATAAAACTTTTACATGACTAAACTATGAGAAACTCCAATGATAAAATTTCATAAGTACTCACGTTTCCAATAATAATAAACTCGAATAACCCGAATGAGAATTCGTCAGACAAGTAATTGAAATATAATGGTTGCTAGGAAGAAACGAGAATACTAAAATAGAGGAGGTATCTACCAAAATTACTATACTTGGAGAATCGGTGGTCGTTACACTGTTCAAGTCCTGCAAAACACACAATTAGACGAAATTAAAAGCGCGAATCAAATTAATTACGTTCGATTAGCAACATTAATCATCATAGATTAGGGCGGGTTATTACAAAGGCGAATGGAGGGAGTCCGTCAGGGAAGGAGAGGACAGTTTTCCGATGGGCCGACGAAGTTTCAGACGAGGAAGAATCACAACTGGCTCTCTGTCTGGTGGGGAGATTGTGGACAACGAAAAAGTTCAATTCTTTAGCCTTCATGAGTACTATGGAGAAGGTGTGGAAGCCGGTTCACGGACTTGAAGCGAAAAAGATTGATACTAATGTATTTCTCTTCCAATTCTTTCACTGGCGAGATAAAGAAAGAGTGCTAGAAGGGCAGCCATGGACTTTTGACAAATTCGTCGTCTGCATGAAAGGCATTGAAGGAAACGAAATACCGTTGGAAGTGGCGGAGGGGCTGGCAACAACCCCGTTCTAGGTCCGTATCTAAACCGCCCTTCAAAGGCAGGAATGAGAAGAACATAAAGGGTATTGCAAACCATCTAGGGGTTTTCATGAGTCTGGATGATTCGGAATTTAAAGGATGGGAAAAATCTATAAGGGTGAGGATCCTCATGGACTTATGTGAAGCATTCCCCTCCGAGGTCCCCATAGAATTCAGAGGGAAACTGCTCAATGTACTGCTAAAGTACGAAATACTCCCAACTATTTGTTACCATTGTGGAAAGCTAGGGCATCAGGAGAGGGATTGTGGCGAAAAGGAGGGAGAAACCGTAGTTGGGGATCACAAATACGGGGAATGGATGAAGGCATCGCCAATCTATGCAAAAAAGGGGCTAGTGTCAAAGGAACAAGAACAAAGGAAGGTGTGCAGAGGAAACTTGTATTCCAAGCAAAGCGACCTGAAGCAAAAACGAGGGAGGCAGAAGTAGAGGATGTCGTGGAATCGCTGAGCAAAATCCATGTCTAGGACAATGATAATCACAATGAGCATGGGGAGGAAAGTCTTCAGGGGGTTGAGGAAAGCCTAACGGGTGACATCCACCCGAAGGAGACGACCAATACAAGTATTGGGGAAGTGCAAAAAAGGAGCCCTACTGAACCAAGAAGCGAGGAAAGGGATGGATGAGTAGGTGGGGAGCGATGGAGGCACAAAGTGGAAACATTTGTCAAGGCCGGTACCTATGATCAAAGGGGACAGGAACGGGGCGGTGAAGCTGAAGCGGAAGGAAAAAGAGTGCAATGAGGAAGATGTTGAAGAAAAGAAAAAGAAGAGCAAGGAAGAGAACTATGCAAATACCACCCACACACAAATGTCGGTAGCGGAGGCTGAACACCAGTCCCGCGAAGAAAAATGAAAACACTACGTTGGAACTGTCCCGGCCTCGGGAACCCGCGGGCAGTCAGAGGCATCAAACGCCTAATCCATCAGGAGATTCCCGATCTTGTCTTCTTATGCGAGACAAGACTGAACGAGAGAGAAATATTGCCTCTAAAAACTGCATGGGGCATGCAAAATGGAATCTATGTAAGCTGCTCGAGTGAAGGAAGGAGTAGAAGTGGAGGTCTTACTCTTCTCTGGACCGATAATCTCTACTTACAACTGATGGGCATGTCGCCGAATTTCATTGATGTTAAATGTGCGAAGAACAATGGGGAAGAAATGTGGAGATTCACGGGTCTTTATGGCTGTGCAAAGGAGGAGGAAAAACACATCACATGGAGTACTCTCATGGAGCTGGGGCTTGACAATGGAACCTTACCGTGGCTTTGTGGAGGTGATTTCAATGGGCACTTCAGCAGCCATGAGAAAAAGAGTGGAAATGGGGTCAATAAGAGGGAGGTGGAAGGCTTTAGACAAGCGGTGCAGGAATGCGGTCTTCATGATTTGGGTTTTGTGGGGCACCCTTTCACCTGGAATAACGGGCGAGAGGACGACGACAACATCCAAAAAAGGTTAGACAGATTCCTTGGCAACAATGGTTGGAGAGACCTATTTACGTGGAATTACGTACGACATCTGGCAAAATGTAGATCAGACCACTTACCGATCACTTTGCAGAGCTTGGTGCATGAACCGAGAACGAGTTGGAGGAGTAATAGAAAGAGAATGTGCCGTTTTGAAAAGGTTTGGACCATGGAGGAAGGAAGTGCAGAAGTAATAAAGGAAGCATGGCGGAATGGCGCATGGAGAGAGATTAGCGAGAGACTACAGGAATGTTGTAGATCAGCAAAGGGTAAGCTAAATATAAACTTGAGAAACCAAAAACAAAAGATGGAGGAGCTGGTCAAGGAGATTGAGGAGACCCAGAAACTCGAGCACAATGCTGACAATGCTAGGAAAATCAGGGGGTTGGTACAGGAGCTCGAATTGGAAGAAGAGAGGGAGGAAGTGTACTGGGCCCAAACAAGTTGTAACACCCCCAGGTTACTAACCACAAAATTAAGCTAACAAACCACTTAACCTAATGATTAGCACGGATAATCACCTGAGAGCAAGGTTGTCAGGATCGGGATTCTAGTTAGGATCGATAGGGGTCCTTAGAATCGGGATCGTAGGATCCGATCGAGGATCGTAAGATTCTACAAATAAAGTAAAATTGTTATAAGTGACTTGAAGTTTCTATAGAAAAAACATTGTTTTTCAAAATATGTACAAAAAGCCATGATTTTCACCGATCCTAATACGATCCTAAACGATCCTAACCGAGTCTGGTACGATCCTAACCAATTCTAGGGAGATTATGACCATTCTAACAAAAATAGGCTATAGTTAGGATCGAGCCGATCCTAACGATCTTGACCGATCCTACCGATTCTGACCGATCCTGGTCCGATCCTAGTACGATCCTAACAAGGTAGCGATCCAGAAACGAGTTGGATCGTTTGGTCATTTTTGGATCGTACGATCCTACGATCCGGATCGCGATTTTAATAACCATGCCTGAGAGTATTACCGCCGCCCATTAAAATGGACAAGACTAAGACTAACACCCAACACATAATAAAACTTCAACAACCTTAGTTACACACCACAAAACAACAAAAGACCCTTTAATCATACAACCTTCCAAAATATAAAACTTTGACATACATGACATTCATAACCACCACACAAACCACCAAGACTCAAAAGAGGTGCCCTTCATTTTAATACACTTCCCCAACATTTGGCCTTACAAGTCTTCCCAAAGAAACTCCAAATTCACCTTATGTTCTTTCACGTAGCTTTCGGGTTCCACCCTTCTGAGATCTTGCCCTTGCCCTTTCCTTGAGATCCTAAAGATGACAAAACTTAAAAGTGAGTTTAACTCAGTACGTACTACCGAACTAGGGAAATGAAATAATAGGTAAAGCTCATAGTTTATAAATTTTAAGCACGGCTCAACTAAGTAAACAATTAAAAGTAAAACCATAAAACGAAGACATAAGAAAGGCACACTTACAGGATAGCCAAACTTGAACCAATTATGAAATTCATGTAACAACACCTTAAATTGATTACTCTTAACAATCCACAAAGTAATAATATAATATATTATATGCTAAGGGAGCAAATAACCTCATAGAAAGGGATACATGATCGTAGTTTGCAATTGAAAGACACAACTTGGGTGGCCGAATTGAAAGATTCAAAACTTAACTTCGAAATCATTTTCTTGGCCTTATAAAGAGAGTAAGTAAAGGATTACAATCCTTGATTAAAAACTTCATGACTAAAATAAAAGAGTCAATAATAGAGGAAGTCAAGACATGAGGAATCTCAACATATATGCCCCTACTTGCGATCATCGGCTAGGCCTCCGTATGCGCATACCCGGACCGATCGAGAGATCCGGATGGTGGATGACTATCCTACTGGCCAGACTTCCATGGTGTGCATCTAATGCACTAAGTATAACTCCTTGGGTGCACTAAAGCACATACATAGTTTACATGAGGTGCACAAATCACGTGAACATGGTGTGTACTATGACACTAGTTCCTTGGTGTGCTTCTAAGCACATTAAACCATGGGCGGGGCTTCAATAACTTTAAGAAGTTTTGGAAGTTTTACCCATAAAGTTAACTTTTCATAACAAACTTAACGAAAACATTACAAGAACCTTTCTTGAATGGTACTTGAATTTTCTTAAAAGCTTCTTAGAGGATAACTCCTTGACTTTTCGTACTAAGACTTAAACTCGGTGTTTACAACATGAATTGGTATAATCACAAATTATAAAGTCATTACTTGGTTATAAAAACATAGAATTCCACTCTTAATACATAAGGAAGTCTTCCCATAAAGGGGGTATTGTTAGTGTATAAATCTTACATGTATATAAATTTATAACCTTGGTATAAAAGCCTACATGAGACCCATTTTAGCACATGTTCAAAATATAGTGAGAATAATTAATTAAGTACAGGAATTTCATAAAACCAAGTAGTACACGTACCTGAAACTTGAGAAAACACGACAACACGAGCAGGGACTTGAACAGCGGCGGGCAACGACCACTTGGAGGGACTTAGAAAAGAGAAGAAATTTAGAATTAGACCCCTATCTAGGTAGGAGAAGGGATGGATAACTTGAATAAATCAACCGGCTTGAATTATGAATTTAATTCCCCATCTTGCAATGAAAGGACCATAACTAACTCTATAAACATCGTATCATCGCATAAGAGGACTTTCTAGAAAGCTTAAAACACGCCCTACAGCTTTATAGTTAACCTCAAGGGTCAAAAATATGATTAAAAAGGTCAAAACACTCAACCACCTAATCTGCCCAGAATTTGCACATGTCGACTAATGTTTTTCGGAAAGCGATATCTTGAGTTATACTAATCGGTTTTGGGCCTATAAGCTATCTATGGAAAGCTCATGACTCGCGCTCAAACTTTCATATACATCACCAATTGATTTAAGCATGGGAAGAGGTCGAATTTTAGCCTAGAATAAGGGAAGTCACACTTGTGTTATTTATGGAAAACTCAGAATTTTTGTCCTTCAATAAAAAGCTTATAACTTGCCCGTCCGACATCCTATGGACGCATACCATACCATTCTGAAAATCTTGGAGTCTCTCCTAAAACTTTCATGTTCAGACCTTAGGCCATAGTGTAACACTCCAACACCCTTAACCACAAGATTATCATTAAACATGCCATAAACCTGTGATTAGCGTAGCAGAAATGACAAGTATTGAGGCATTACCGCCGTCCCCACTCGGGACAAGGCACACAAACCACCAAACTATACATGAATCACCAAAACATGAGAATTGGAATTTATACAACCATCAAAGATATAACTATATATATATAACCAACCTTTTCCATAAATAAAATGGCCTTCGAAACCATAAAGACCACCGGAGTCGGCCAACAACGACGTTCATGACTACCTTGGTCGGGCAAACTCCTACTTTTGCTTATCCTTGCCTTTAACTTGAGAGCTCGGACCGCCTAAAACAAAACATTAAAACAACGCAAAAAAATGAGTGGGGAAACACTCAGTACGTAAACCTCCAACACGTCAAACCGTTCGAAAACGGTTTTAGTGCCGGCATTCAAATTCAATTTAAAAACGGGGAAAGGGATAAACAAGGATAAAATAACTTGATTCATCAACGTAAAAGGTAAAGTACATGAAAGGTAAGATAGGTACTAAAACATAAGTATTTGGTCCCTTACGATCGATGCAATGCATCTCACACACGCGCATGCCCAAACCGATCGAAGTTTGGATTGGGTGACTGCCGAGCAGTCGACACTAGCCAGGTCTGAACACTCTGATCAGGAGTATCATACATAAAAAGAAAGCTAGCACCTATAAGTAACTAGCACAAAGAAAACATAAAATGGGACCTTTTAAAACCGTAACATAAACATTAAAGCACAACTTAAAATAACCATGAAAACATTAAATGATAATAAGGAGCGAAAAGTTGGACAATTCGCGTACCTAGGGTAGTAGAAAGATCTAGCGACGTGCCTCGAGCTTGGGACGGTTTGGGCGACTTGAAAACTATAATAAGAGCATAAAAAAATTGAGAACTTTAATAAAGTTCTTGAAATTTACAAGCTGAGATTAAAGTAATTAAAACTTGATAACTTAAAAGGGATGAGAAAATAGAAATTTCAGTTTTTGGATAAATCGATGATTTGATGATAACTTGAGCTAGGAAACTTGGATTTTTGCAAACGAGTACTTTTCGGAAAGGGAAAATCACGCCCTACAACTTTGTCAACTAGCCCGAAGACTAACAATGAAAGGAAGGGCTCGGAAAAAGGCCCGGACAGAAGCAGAGCACTTGGAATTAATCATGCGGCTTTGAAATTTAAAGCGAAACTTATGGTGAAACTTGAATAGGATCAAAGAGGCTTATGATGTAAAAAGTATCCTTAATAACCAGCTTAGAAGAGCATAGAATTGGAGTCCTTGAAGGCTTAAGAAGAGAAGATGTTCGGTCATCGAAGACATGAAAGAAACGCGTTTACTGGCGGAAATTAGATAAGGACATGATTATGAATTTTGAACGCTTACTTAACCGATGACCGGTGATTTGAAAACATAGAAGGAATGGTCCTTGGACTATTTAGACATCGAGGAAACCCATAAACTTATTAGGAAGTTAAGGTACCACTTAGCCATCAACACCACTTAAACGAACTCAAAACCTCATCACTTTACCCCATGGTTTGCTAGTATCTCCATAAACCTTTAGGAGGTAATCCCAAACACTAAAATAGCTTAAATCAACTCTGAAAACCTACTTAATCCATCTTAACAATGACACAAAGGTCTACATCTCATTAAACCCTCCTAGGAGATCAAATTGCAACCTTAAAGTTAGAATTAACTATTAAAATTCTGGGCAGCGACCTTGCTGACGGCCCTCCTTCTCAGCCTCATATCTCACTCACCCAATATCGTATGGATGCAAACTTTATGTTTCCGGAAAGCTTGAAGAACGACCTAAAACTTTTATGTTTATCACTAAAGCCAATAAAGTCTCCAAATGGACGAAAACTTAGCAAGAAGTTACTGACTCAGAAAACGTATATAATTGCATCCTTTCACGGTTTTGCTCGTATCTCGGGCTATACATATCGGATTCTCGAAATTCCAAAGCCTAGAGTTAGATAATCACTTGGGCTATCATTTCCAGTAAAAATCCGGGCAAGAGTCACATTTTTCATCCTCTGTAAAAATCAGATACTTAGACAGAAACTTTAATGCCCTTAATCCCATTTCTAATGTTTGTTTAAGCTTCTAAATCATACCAATTCACAACCAAACTTCAAATTAGCTAACGTTCATCATATTTCCATAAATGAACATTCAAAACTTACTCAAATAACATCATAAATCTCACATGCAACCATGGATTAAATCATGCTACTTGAAACAATGCTTGTACTAGCACTCCTTCCCCAAATTCTCACCAATTCATATCATTTAAGCACAAAATCACATAATTAACATAACCAATACTTATAATCAGTCCCAAAATTCAATATTCCTTCAACAAACTCACATGTACAAAGATAGAATCATCATCCACCATAAATCTATCAAGAACTCTTCAAGAACACCCAAAATTTACATGCATTCAACCCAAAACTTAAACCCTAATTAACCTAACTTAACCACAACATAAATTCATGCTTAGAAATCATAAAGGACATGAAAAACATCAAGAAAACACAAATTAGAAATGAAATTTCAGATTAGAACATAAAGATTAGAGTTAGGGTTTGAGAATTGTACCACTTGGAGAAGAAATTGAAGGAGAAAAACAAGAGGGGATGGGAAGAGCACACCACTCACTGGTGGTCGCCATCGTGACGTGGCCGCCGGAAATTGGCCGAGCAGGGCGTGGCTGGTGGAGAAGAGGAGGAAGAGAGGAGAAGAGTGAATCTATTGTGTTTCATCCAAATAAAATGACATACACCCATACTAACTCACCCCCTCATATATAAAACACTCCCACTTAATTACTTAACCCCCTAATTAGTAATTTAGGCTACCCAAAAGTGTAATTAGCTTGCTAGGTAAAATAATTGGTATCGACTAAAATAAAATTAGGGAACATAAACTTGGTAAAATAATTTAGTATATGATTAAATAAGATTACTTGGAAATAAATTGGGTAAAATTAACTAGTATTAAACCACATAAAATAAATTGGTAGGATAACACTAATAAAATAAATTGGGCGATAAAATATGTTTAGGAAGGTTGGGTAACATAAATCGTAATTGAAACGGAAATTAAAATTAATATAACCTTCTTCGGTTACAAACGTAAAATTGAGAACGATAAAATAAATTATATAACTTATCGTAAAAGTATTCATAAACTCGTAATAATATTTATAACTTTAAATTCGAGATAACATAAAATCAACCCGTTTAACCATCGCTTTGCTCGAGACCTGTCGCGCATAAAAATAAATAATAATAATAACAGTAATAACCATATTAACGTAAAAGACAGAAAATTTTGAACAGCGTAACTTCGTTAATCACTGGGATTAAGGCCTTAATTAATACGGGTTAAGGGAGGGTCGTTACACCCTCCCCCCTAAAAAGAAGTTTCGTCCCCGAAACTTGCTGCTGGACTAATCTTCCTTTCTTCCTCGGTTTCCCACCTGGCTTCCGAGGCGTCTTTGTTAGCCCATAGTACTTTGACTAAGGGAATTTCCTTAGAACGAAGTCGATCTCCCTCCTCGGGGTAAATTGTAACTTCCTCGGGAAAACATCTGGGAATTCGACATCTTTGGAATCTCTTCTATCTTGGGTGGATTCTTAGGATCTTTACTAATCGAACACAGGTAGCCCTTGCACCCTTGATCTAGTATCTTCCGAGCCTTTACGTAGGTTAGGATAGGACACTGATTTATTCCTAGGTCCCCAATAAAACAAATCTCTATTCCCGAGGTATTCTTAAAAACGACTGTTTCTTTCCCGTACCTAATCTGAGCGTGAGTTAGGTCTAACCAATCCATACCCAAATTTGAGATGTCCCACCTAAGGTCTACCTTCTCGTACGGGTAGTTAACCAGAGACAAAATAATTGATAGGGATAATAAGTATAATGATTCCATGAATAAAGTAATCCATAAGAGACATTGACATGAGCTTGAGATGAAGAAAAGATCTTGGGCAAGTTCTTGATTCTTGAATCAGGACAACCAATATCGGGGATACATGAATGATTGGCAATAGCTGCTTGGGTGAACAAAACATAAGTTGTTGATATTGATCGAATAGTAACTTGTATTTAAGCTAAAACTTGGATATAAACTGTAGATCCTTATTGAAAATGATGACTATTTCGGAAAAGAGGAAAGATGACCAAATAGAAAACATGGTAGAATAGATGTAGTCCATCACCACTGGATGAATGAGTGGATAACTGTTAAAAGAAAGGTACTTGCCCCAAGAGGAAATTGAGAAAAGAGAGCGGTGCCAACAGGGTGTGGACATAGCATTAATGAACCGAAATGATTGGTCGATAACAATTATAGACTCTCCTAGGAGTTCTTGAAAATAAGCAATGATTAGAATTGACAAAGTCGAATGCAATCTTACGAGGATAAAGATGAAAGCCAAAAAGGTGTGTATAATATGATTGTGATATAAGACTTGATTCAAATGATGAACTCGAAGTATGCTAGCCATACAGAGGAGGGTTGAACCTCACCAACTCGTTGGATGTCCCAATGAAGTCCAAATATGCAGTAAATTTATTCCTCAAATCGGAATTTCCCCTTTTTCCTCGTTCTTAGTCATAAATCTCCAGTCCCATACTAACTTCCTAATTGCATCATTATTCTATTGTTTCCCCTTTTTATTCCTCCCCTAACGTCCTTCCTTATACAGGATTAAAGGTGGCTATCATTATCTCCACGACCAACGTTAAAATCCTTATGTTCGCGCTAATGCCCCTATCGTGGGTACTGCATTCATAAAACCCTTGTTTATCTCATTAACTACTGTTATTAGACCCTTCAAACCATTTTAACAATTCAGATAAGTATAAAGCACTTCTTCCCCTTATCACTTCAGGTGAATCTCTATATAATTACATCCAGATCTGAGTTACATAAACTGGTATGTTCTCTTGATATCTCGGAATACCGCATCCCAAGCTTGGTCAAGGCAACGCGGCCAACTATCCATTGACGTATTCTTCCGGTCATCTGGGGTTTAATAGCTGTTCTTAACTCTCAAAAGCGTTATCACGTGATGGTCCAAGGTTCGGGGAATCATTTACATATGTAAATATCTACTGCTGATACTAAAACGGACCAAAAGATTCATATACTTGTTGGCCCCAAATTCCTGTTTTAAAGACCACTACGCGTGCTACCTTTGCACTTACACGTTACTAGAGTCCTACCCAATTTCCTTCATTCCAAGAATAACTTGGCAGCACTTAAAGCATGGAACGACTATTAGTATAATCCTTTGTTTTCCATCACACCCGGATACCAATTATTCCCATGTCGACTATGCATAACAAAGTACTTATTGCCTCCTTAGCTACATAGAACCTGTCTGTACTTTTTATCTCAATTGTTCTAGGCGGAGGTGTAGTCTTCATTGATTGAGTCATAGCTTCCTCTAGATATTGGGCTCCATAAACATTGCGAATGGGTTGGGAAAAGGGTCACCACTGGGTTCCCTCTATATTACATATATATAACATGAACGCGAGGTTTTAATAAACTTAGCAAATAAGAGCTCGTTAAAATTAATAAAAGAAAATCAAGGCAAGATCCGAGACTTATCCAACTTGAACCTCATTTGATACTAAAGGAACTCTTATTCCTTCTTAAGATCCCGGTGACTTCACTTACTGTACTTGGAGCGTACTAGTCACTCATATCATTTAAACGCTTCTAAACATTTCACAACACACCATGGTAAGGCACTTAACACTTCCTTTGCGGTCTACATCAATCCCACTTGGAATTGGATTTGTTTGCTTTTCTTTGAATGACTAAAATTCTCCTTTCGAGACTAATTCAACATGCCTCGCATTCTCAAAAGCGCTTAACACGCTTCACTTGCATCAAACTATTAGATTACTTGCAATTTGTACTTAAACTTCCTTAGATTTTTATACTAAAGCTCTCTAAATTCTGGAGAAATTTCGACAGCACTTCCCCTATAAATTGAGTTATCCCAAACTTTTACATAACTTGTATTCCTGCAAGAAAACAACTTACACTTCATAAACACATCTAGAGCTTCAAGCTCAACATTCATCCCGATACATTTCACATATTCCCAATCTCAATCCATAAAGGTGCATATATCACACATAACATCCATATTGCTCAAATCCGTATCACAAATTCCTATGAAACTCTAAATCCTCAAGTTCTTCTTACAACTCCGCTCTGATACCACAACTGTAACACCCCAACACCCTTAACCACAAGATTATCATTAAACATGCCATAAACCTGTGATTAGCGTAGCGGAAATGACAAGTATTGAGGCATTACCGCCGTCCCCACTCGGGACAAGGCACACAAACCACCAAACTATACATGAATCACCAAAACATGAGAATTGGAATTTATACAACCATCAAAGATATAACTATATATATAACCACCCTTTTCCATAAATAAAATGGCCTTCGAAACCATAAAGACCACCGGAGTCGGCCAACAACGACGTTCATGACTACCTTGGTCGGGCAAACTCCTACTTTTGCTTATCCTTGCCTTTAACTTGAGAGCTCGGACCGCCTAAAACAAAACATTAAAACAACGCAAAAAAATGAGTGGGGAAACACTCAGTACGTAAATCTCCAACACGTCAAACCGTTCGAAAACGGTTTTAGTGCCGACATTCAAATTCAATTTAAAAACGGGGAAAGGGATAAACAAGGATAAAATAACTTGATTCATCAACGTAAAAGGTAAAGTACATGAAAGGTAAGATAGGTACTAAAACATAAGTATTTGGTCCCTTACGATCGATGCAATGCATCTCACACACGCGCATGCCCAAACCGATCGAAGTTTGGATTGGGTGACTGCCGAGTAGTCGACACTGGCCAGGTCTAAACACTCTGATCAGGAGTATCATACATAAAAAGAGAGCTAGCACCTATAAGTAACTAGCACAAAGAGAACATAAAATGAGACCTTTTAAAACCGTAACATAAACATTAAAGCACAACTTAAAATAACCATGAAAACATTAAATGATAATAAGGAGCGAAAAGTTGGACAATTCGCGTACCTTGGGTAGTAGAAAGATCTAGCGACGTGCCTCGAGCTTGGGACGGTTTGGGCGACTTGGAAACTATAATAAGAGCATAAGAAAATTGAGAACTTTAATAAAGTTCTTGAAATTTACAAGTTGGGATTAAAGTAATTAAAACTTGATAACTTAAAAGGGATGAGAAAATAGAAATTTCAGTTTTTTGATAAATCGAT
Organism: Portulaca oleracea; assembly: GCA_029582165.1. NCBI lineage: Eukaryota > Viridiplantae > Streptophyta > Magnoliopsida > Caryophyllales > Portulacaceae > Portulaca > Portulaca oleracea. The sequence goes on from CM055876.1 coordinate 1,622,100, forward strand.
GATTTGATGATAACTTGAGCTAGGAAACTTGGATTTTTGCAAACGAGTACTTTTCGGAAAGGGAAAATCACGCCCTACAACTTTGTCAACTAGCCCGAAGGCTAACAATGAAAGGAAGGGCTCGGAAAATGGCCCGGACAGAAGCAGAGCACTTGGAATTAATCATGCGGCTTGGAAATTTAAAGCGAAACTTATGGTGAAACTTGAATAGGATCAAAGAGGCTTATGATGTAAAAAGTATCCTTAATAACCAGCTTAGAAGAGCATAGAATTGGAGTCCTTGAAGGCTTAAGAAGAGAAGATGTTCGGTCATCGAAGACATGAAAGAAACGTTGCCAAGCGACGGAAATTAGATAAGGACATGATTATGAATTTTGGAACGTTTACGAACCGATGACCGGTGATTTGAAAACATAGAAGGAATGGTCCTTGGACTATTTAGACATCGAGGAAACCCATAAACTTATTAGGAAGTTAAGGTACCACTTAGCCATCAACACCACTTAAACGAACTCAAAATAAAATTAGGAAACATAAACTTGGTAAAATAATTTAGTATATGATTAAATAAGATTACTTGGAAATAAATTGGGTAAAATTAACTAGTATTAAACCACATAAAATAAATTGGTAGGATAACACTAATAAAATAAATTGGGCGATAAAATATGTTTAGGAAGGTTGGGTAACATAAATCGTAATTGAAACGGAAATTAAAATTAATATAACCTTCTTCGGTTACAAACGTAAAATTGAGAACGATAAAATAAATTATATAACTTATCGTAAAAGTATTCATAAACTCGTAATAATATTTATAACTTTAAATTCGAGATAACATAAATCAACCCGTTTAACCATCGCTTTGCTCGAGACCTGTCGCGCATAAAAATAAATAATAATAATAACAGTAATAACCATATTAACGTAAAAGAAAGAAAATTTTGAACAGCGTAATTTCGTTAATCACTGGGATTAAGGCCTTAATTAATACGGGTTTAGGGCGGGTCGTTACACATAGTAACCTCTAACTAGTCGAAAAACACCAAACTTTGTTCTATCGTCATAAAAATTTCAGACTTGCGCGGGTTTACAATTTTGGCCATAAGTTCTAAAATATACCTCGAAATGACGAGCCGTAAAAACCGGGTGTTAGCTAACACTCTTATCTATCTAATTAAGTCTTAATACTACCCAAAATCATTTTCCTTATTATCTGGAAAAACCAACACCAACCATAATGTATTCTTTTCATGAAATCCAACACATGCATACTTAAATCCTTGTATTCTAGCCTAAATCCTTCTTGAAACATAACATGGTCTTCACACACCAAAAAATCCAGCCTTGATAAGTCTAGAGAATCATCAATTACAACCATTTTAAGTCCATGCAATTTCACAACAAAAACTATTTTCATCAACTAACACCATACTCTACATGCACCCCTTTAAAACACTCATTTTTCTCATTTTATGAACAATTTGTGGACATGCACTTGAATCAAACCATTTTTCTAGGCTTTCACAGAAAATTACCTAACTAAAGTCACATGCATGCTCACTCTTTGCAAGAAATTACAACAAGGAATTATCAAGACTCAACCAATTCCCTTCCTTTGAACTAGAATTCTTCTCCTTCCTTTGAATAACTACTAGAACCTCACAATAATCTCTGGAAACAACATAAAATCCATCTCAAACTCATATTCAAACCAAGATTCATATATAAAAGAAGAAAGGGGACAAGAGAGAGAGAATTACTCTTTAACAAGGATGAAGAAGAGATGGTGGTGAGTGTGGGAGGTTGCAAGGTGGCGGCGGTCGGCCAGCGAAATTTGGGCAAGCAGAGGGAGGGGGACGGCTGGTGAGGGGAGAGGAAGAGACACAGAGAGAGTTTGAGAGCTGAGATGTTTTTGTTTGAATGAAACTAATACCCTCTTCCCTAACTATTATAAACATTCTGAATAAATAAAACAACCCAACTCCCCCCCTTTCCTCCTTTCAAACGGCCAAATGGCCCAACACTAGACCCCAATTTTCCTTTTTATGATTTAATTCCCTCCTTTGTACCCCCAACTCACAATTCCTCAAATTACTAATTTTTCTTTTTTAAAACCGTACGATAAATACCATCTCATAATTTCTCATCCTTATTCCCCAAATCGATAAAGGGAGGAGAACCCAAAAAAAAAACTAAAATACAGGTTCCGGTAAAAGAATTCGAACAACCTAGAATATCTTGCAAATTGTCGGGAAGAAAAATTCTGAGAAATTGAACTGAGCTGGGTTTAAGCTGATCGTTGCGCTGTTCAAGTCCTGCAAAAACGTACATTGGTTAATAAAATAAAGGAGCATGCGCTTTACTTATTTCGTGAGTTAATTTTTAATCTTGATTAACCACGCTAATTAACACGTATTAAGAAGGGATTGTTCTTGGGTTGTTACATCTTACTCCCCTTAAAAGAAGTTTCGTCCCCGAAACTTAAGGATACTACCCTCATATTTTCGGTGTCTTACCTTAAAACAACTGGGGATACTTGTTTCGCATGTTCTCCTCGGTTTCTAGGTAGCCTCCGATGTGGAGTGATTGGTCCACAACACTTTTACCAGCAGGATTTCTTTGGGGCGGAACGTTTGATTCTTCGGTCCTAAATTTGAACTAGCACCTCTTCATAAGATAGACTCTCCGTGAGAGCTAATGGTTCGGGCTCGATAACGTGATTTGGGTCAGGTTCATATTTACGTAGCTGTGACACATGAAACATATCGTGGACATGTTCCAAGTTCGTGGGTAACTTTAGCCTATGAGCCACTGGGTTAATCTTGTTAGTGATTTCATAAGGCCCGATATACCTAGGCTCAGCTTTCCTTTGACGTTGAATCTTCGCACGCCCTTAGTGGGTGAGACCTTGAGAAATACCTTATCTCCTGTCTGGAACTCTAAGGGTTTCCTCTGCTTGTCATCATAGCTTTTCTGTCGGCTTTGGGTCGTTTTGATGAGCTGCTGGATCACTCGTACCTTATCCGTCATATCTTGTATTCGCTCGGGTCCCACCATCAGAGTTTCATCCACCTCACTCCAACACAAGGGAGATCAGCATTTTCGCTCGTACAGAGCTTCGAACGGCGCCGTTGGTATTGTGGCTTGATAACTATTGTTATAGGAGAATTCTACTAAAGGTAAGAATTCCTACCAACTTCCTTGAAAATCCAAAACACAAATTCGCAGCATATCCTCTACCATCTGGTTTACTCGCTCCGTTTGGCCATCCGTCTCTGAGTGATAAGAACTACTAAGTTTCAACTTAGTGTCGAACGCCTCTTGCAAGGTTGTCCAAGACCAGGATTGAAACCTGATATCCCGATCAGAGATGATATCCCTTAGAATGCCATGTAGCCTTACCACTTCTTTTACACATAATTCGCTAGTTGATCAACTTTCCAGCTTTTATTTATTGGGATGAGATAGGCAAACTTGGTTAGTCGGTCCACGATCACTCATATCGCATTCTTCTTAGTGATCGTCAAAAGCAATCCCATGACAAAATCCATAAAGATTGAGTCCCATTTCCATGTAGGGATCTCCAATGGCCTTAGTTCCCCTGTAGGTCGTTGATGCTCTTCCTTCACCTTTTGACATGTGAGACACTTGTTCACAAAATTGGCGATGTGTCTCTTCACGTTAGGCTACCAATTTTTATTTTTATTTTTTTTTTGCCTCGGTATATCTTAGTACCTCCTGGGTGAACTTAGTATGGGGTGTTGTGCCCTTCGTGCATAATCCTCTTTTGTAGATCTCGGCTCGCAGGCACACATAGACGATTTTGGAATCTTAGGGTTCCATCCTCGTGAACCAAAAACCCTGGCATTTTTCCTTGTTCTATTCCTGCACGGATATACCTTAAATGATCAGCATTCATCTGTTCTTCCTTGATTTCCACCAAAATGGAGGATTGTACCTAAAGTTCCGTCAACTGTGCTCTTACATAGTCTAGAGGGACTACTTCAATCCGTGTTTTCTGAATCCCCTGACTGAGCTTTGATTTGGCCATCTTCAGTGCATTTGTGTCGTGCTGATCTTTCCTACTCAGCGCATCAGCTACTGAATTCGCCTTTCCTGGATGATACTGAATGTCTAAGTCATAATCTTTGATGATCTGAGAGGACTTAGGTAAAAACACCGTATAAGTAATGCCTCCAAACCTTCAAGGTAAAACTACTGTCGTTAATCCTAGATCATGTGTAGGGTAATTCAGCTCATATGGCTTCAACTGCCGGGGGCATAAGCTATGACCTTGTCATCCTGCATCAAGATACAACCTAATTCTTTTTTGGACGCATCACTATATATGACATATTCTATCCCTTCCACTGGCAAGGCCAAGATTGGGGCCGATGTGAGTCTCATTTTGAGTTCTTGAAATGCTTTCTCATACTTTTCTGATCATTCAATCTTGGTCGTCTTTCTCAATAGACTGGTCAACGATATATCACGGCTAGGAAATCTTAGAAAAGTCTTGTATGAAACGCCCGTAATAGCCTGCCATACCTAAAAAGCTCCTCACTTCGGTAATGGTTGGGGATCTAGCCCAGTTCATGACCGCTTCAACCTTTTATGGGTCAACTTGGATCCCTTCCTTGATCACTATATGCCAAAAAAATGGCTTATTTCAGCCAAAACTCGCACTTCTTTAACTTAGCACATAACTGATTTCTTTTTCTCACGTTTGTAGTGTTATTCCCAAATGTGATTCGTGCTCTTCTCGAGTCTTTGAGTAAAATCAAAATATCGTCCGTAAAGACTACTACAAACTTGTCCAAAAATGGTCTAAAACTCGAGTCATAAAATCCACAAATACTGTCGGTGCATTGGTAAGCCCCAAAAGACATTACCATAGACTTGTAGTGCCCACAACGGGTCCTAAAAACTGTCTTAGGTACATATCCCGGCCATATCCTCAACTGGTGACATCCAGACCTTATATAAATCTTGGAAAACACGCCCGCCCCCTTGCAACTGGTCAAATAACTCATCAATATGGGCAGCGGATACTTGTTCTTGATAGCAACCTTGTTTTACTCCAGGTAATCGATACACAGCCTCAGGCATCCGTTCTTTTTTTTCTTAACAGACAAAACTGGCGCCCCCCCAGGGGGACATACTTGGCCTCATGATCCTTAACTGAATCAACTCATCCACTGGGTCTCGAGCTCTTACAACTCGACGGGTGCTATACGATAAGGCGTCTTCGATATGTACTAGCTCTATTCCAAAATCGATTTCCCTCCTCGGGGTAAGCTAGTTGGCTCTCCGGAAGAGACATCTGGAAAATCCCTTACTACGGGGACATCCTAGATTTTTAGCCCTTCCGGCTTACTTCTCATTACATAGCATAAGTATCCTTCAACTCCTTGGCGTATAAACTTTCTTGCCATCATCAAAGACACTGTCCTGAAGTTGAGCTTCTCAGATTCACCTCGAAATGAATTTTTCCTCCTAACTGACTTCTCAACACCATCGTCCCTTCATCACGTTTTATTTTGGCTCCATGCTTGGGTAACCAATCCATACCTAAGAGAATATCAAATTCAGTTATGTCCATTATTGTAAGGTCCACTGGAAAACTTTCCTTTGATACCCTAAGAAGGACATTCAAGAGCGTCCTTTCACATGGTATAACTTGGCCCTTTGGTAGCCTTATTTGACATGCTACTGCCTTTTCATGATTCTGTAGGCCTAGCTCAGTACTAACATGTGCAGAGATAAACTAAACGTATGCGATGCACTAAAATCAAATAAAGCATAAACAGGAATTGCATTTATTAAAAGAGCTCCATTTCCTCTTTGGCCTAGCTTGGCCTTCCTTGTTTTGATGCACAATTTTTAATTCCCTCTTCACCCTCTCCATCTTAGCAGCGCGCTCGTATAACTCCTGCATCGTATTGAAGGGTTGACCCGCCAGATGACTTCGTACGTATAGCCCAAGCCGCCCTTGAACCTAGTAATCTTCATCCAGTCACACGTACTCCGGCGTGAAATGGGCCAGCTCGTTGAACTTGGCAGCGTACGTACTGGATATCTGACAACTCATGATTGGGCATCCTCGATTCCATGAACTCCTTCTCCTTTGTCACTGTAAGGAGAGAGGGTAAAACTTGGCTCGGAGATCGACTAGGAAATCCTCCCATGATAGTGTCGTTCCTCGGTATTTGCCCTTTATGGTGCCCGATGTAACAACCCAAGGACAATCCCTTCTTAATACGTGTTAATTAGCGTGGTTAATCAAGATTAAAAATTAACTCACGAAATAAGTAAAGCGCGTGCTCCTTTATTTTATTAACCAGTGTACGTTTTTGCAGGACTTGAACAGCCCAACGATCAGCTTAAACCCGACTCAGTTCAATTTCTCAGAATTTTTCTTCCCGACAATTTGCAAGATATTCTAGGTTGTTCGAATTCTTTTACCGGAACTTGTATTTTAGTTTTTTTTTTGGGTTCTCCTCCCTTTATCGATTTGGGGAATAAGTATGAGAAATTATGAGATGGTATTTATCGTACGGTTTAAAAAAAATTAGAAATTTGAGGAATTGTGAGTTGGGGGTACAAAGGAGGGAATTAAATCATAAAAAGGAAAATTGGGGTCTAGTGTTGGGCCATTTGGCCGTTTGAAAGGAGGAAAGGGGGGGAGTTGGGTTGTTTTATTTATTCAGAATGTTTATAATAGTTAGGGAAGAGGGTATTAGTTTCATTCAAATAAAAACATCTCAGCTCTCAAACTCTCTCTGTGTCTCTTCCTCTCCCCTCACCTGTCGCCCCCTCCCTCTGCTTGCCCAGCTGCCGCCGACCGGCCGACCACCGTCACCGGCGCTGGTATTCGTCGCCGCCACAACCTCCCACACTCACCACCATCTCTTCTTCATCCTTGTTAAAGAGTAATTCTCTCTCTCTTGTCCCCTTTCTTCTTTTATATATGAATCTTGGTTTGAATATGAGTTTGAGATGGATTTTATGTTGTTTCCAGAGATTATTGTGAGGTTCTAGTAGTTATTCAAAGGACGGAGAAGAATTCTAGTTCAAAGGAAGGGAATTGGGTGAGTCTTGATAATTCCTTGCTGTAATTTCTTGCAAAGAGTGAGCATGCTTGTGATTTTAGTTGGGTAATTTTTTGTGAAAGCCTAGAAAAATGGTTTGATTCAAGTGCATGTCCACAAATTGTTCATAAAATGAGAAAAAGGAGTGTTTTAAAGGGCTGCGTATAGAGTTTGGTGTTAGTTGATGAAAATAGCTTTTGTTGTGAAATTGCATGGACTTAAAATGGTTGTAATTGATGATTCTCTGGACTTATCAAGGCTGGATTTTGGGTGTGTGAAGCCCATGTTATGTTTCAAGAAGGATTTAGGCTAGAATACAAGGATTTAAATATGCATGTGTTGGATTTCAGGAAAACAATACATTCTGGTTGGTGTTGGTTTTTTCAGAAAATAAGGAAAATTATTTTGGGTAATATTAAGGCTTAATTAGATAGATAAGAGTGTTAGCTAACACCCGAATTTTACTGCTCGTCATTTCGAGGTATATTTTAGAACTTATGGCCAAAATTGTAAACCCGCGCAAGTTTGAAATTTTTATGACGATAGAACAAAGATGGGTGTTTTTTGACTAGTTAGAGGTTACTATAGCCTAAGGTCTGAACATGAAAATATTAGGAGAGACTCCAAGCTTTCTAGAATGGTATGGTATGCATCCATAGGATGTCGAACGGGCAAGTTATAAGCTTTTTATTGAAGGACAAAAATTCTGAGTTTTTCATAAATAACACAAGTGTGACTGCCCTTATTCTAGGCTAAAATTCGACATCTTCCCAAGCTTAAATCAATTGGTGATGTAAATAAAAGTTTGAGCACGAGTCATGAACTTTCCGTAGATAGCTTATAGGCCCAAAACCGATTAGTATAACTCAAGATATCGCTTTCCGAAAAACACTAGTCGACATGTGCAAATTCTGGGCAGATTAGGTGGTTGAGTGTTTTGACCCTTTTAATCATATTTTTGGCCCTTGAGGTTAACTTTAAAGCTGTAGGGCGTGTTTTAAGCTTTTCGGAAAGTCCTCTTATGCGATGATACGATGTTTATAGAGTTAGTTATGGTCCTTTCATTGCAAGATGGGGAATTAAATTCATAATTCAAGCCGATTGATTTATTCAAGTTATCCATCCCTTCTCCTACCTAGATAGGGGTCTAATTCTAAATTTCTTCTCTTTTCTAAGTCCCTCCAAGTGGTCGTTGCCCGCCGCTGTTCAAGTCCCTGCTCGTGTTGTCGTGTTTTCTCCAGTTTCAGGTACGTGTACTACTTGGTTTTATGAAATTCCTGTACTTAATTAATTATTCTCACTATATTTTGAACATGTGCTAAAATGGGTCTCATGTAGACTTTTATACCAAGGTTATAAATTTATATACATGTAAGATTTATACACTAACAATACCCCCTTTATGGGAAGACTTCCTTATGTATTAAGAGTTGAATAACCAAGTAATGACTTTATAATTTGTGATTATACCAATTCATGTTGTAAACACCGAGTTTAAGTCTTAGTACGAAAAGTCAAGGAGTTATCCTCTAAGAAGCTTTTAAGAAAATTCAAGTACCATTCAAGAAAGGTTCTTGTAATGTTTTCGTTAAGTTCGTTATGAAAAGTTAACTTTATGGGTAAAACTTCCAAAACTTCTTAAAGTTATTGAAGCCCCGCCCATGGTTTAATGTGCTTAGAAGCACACCAAGGAACTAGTGTCACAGTACACACCATGTTCACGTGCTTTGTGCACCTCATGTAAACTATATATGTGCCTTAGTGCACCCAAGGAGTTATACTTAGTGCCTTAGATGCACACCATGGAAGTCTCGCCAGTAGGATAGTCATCCACCATCCGGATCTGTCGATCGGTCCGGGTATGCGCATACGGAGGCCTAGCCGATGATTGCAAGTAGGGGCATATATGTTGAGATTCCTCATGTCTTGACTTCCTCTATTATTGCAAACTACGATCATGTATTTCTTTCTATGAGGTTATTTGCTCCCTTAGCATATAATATATTATCTTATTACTTTGTGGATTGTTAAGAGTGATCAATTTAAGGTGTTGTTACATGAATTTCATAATTGGTTCAAGTTTGGCTATCCTGTAAGTGTGCCTTTCTTATGTCTTAGTTTTATGGTTTTACTTTTAATTGTTTACTTAGTGGAGCCGCGCTTAAAATTTATAAACTATGAGCTTTACCTATTATTTCATTTCCCTAGTTTAGTAGTACGTACTGAGTTAAACTCACTTTTAAGTTTTGTCACCTTTAGGATCTGAAGGAAAGGGCAAGGGCAAGATCTCAGAAAGCTACGTGAAAGAACATCAGGTGAATTTGGAGTTTCTTTGGGAAGACTTGTAAGCCCAAATGTTGGGGAAGTGTGTTAAAATGAAGGGCACCTCTTTTGAGTCTTGGTGGTTTGTGTGGTGGTTATGAATGTCATGTATGTTAAAGTTTTATATTTTAGAAGGTTGTATGTTTAAAGGGTCTTTTGTTGTTTTGTGGTGTGTAACTAAGGTTGTTTGTAACGCCCCGACTTTTAGGGTATTACTTAGCAATATTTTAATCCAATTAATCTTGATTTAGCGGAATCGTATTTAAAAAGCCGAGAGCGTCACGCTGCTTTCCCACGAGGAAAAACAAGGCTTTTGTTAGGAAAATAACTGAAAATAGAAGTATATTTCATAAGGGAAGATTTTAGACAATAAAAAGATTGTTCAACTACTATGAAAATATTAAAACGGGCGGTCAAATTAAAGAGGTGAGCCAACTATTAATACGAAACTTAAAAATAATAATCTATGTGGCGGCTTGATATGCTATGTGAGGTATCCTTGCCACGAATCTGCCCAAAATGTCCCACTAATACCTAAAAACAAAACATTTGAAAAACATGGAGAAAAATGAGACGGAGCTCAATATATTCGACACTGTAATATAAAAACATTTTAAAAAGAAATAGTTTTATTGGGGCCCAGTGTAAATTCATTTTGAAATGAGGGAGAGGAGAATATGCTCAAACAGTTATAGGTTATTATCTGAATGTGGAACCTTACCATCTTTTTCAATAAAATAAACAGTAAAGACGACAATAACAACAATTAAAGTAACAACGACAATGACAATGAACAATTAAACAATAACAATCAATAATTAATAAATAATAACAATAAATAATTAATAAACAATAACAATTAACAATGAGCAACAATTAATCAATGAACAATGATTTGATCTGAGATTCAGTACTCTGTAGTATACTGTAATCCCGACAATGCGCGCACTCGGGCCGATCAACCCACATGAACCGGTATACCAGCAATGACCCGGGGACAATGACTTGATATGAGATTGCAGTACTCTACTGCAATCCCGACAATGCGCGCACGCGGGCCGATCAACCCACATGAACCGGTATACCAGCGTCAATGGTCAATGGACAATAAAGTTTAACAATGAAAAACATAAAATAAACAATCACACTAAAATTAATTAGTAGAATAGATAAACAAATTAATGGATCGGTCCACATATATTAGTCATAAAACAATATTTAAAAATAATGAAAACAATAATTATTTCACTTTGATTAGAGTTGCTTATGTTTTTACATTTAAACAGTTTCGAAGGTTACAGTCATCGAAATATACCTGAGTTGGTGGATAAAATAAATAAATCCTCCCTTTTCAACTTTGATAAATCTGATTTGTATAAATATATAGTAATAATTAATATGAAGAATTATAAATAAGATAGCAACAAATAAAAGTTGAAATGTAAAGAATTACCAAAGAAAAGGAAATATGGGCTGTAGAAAGATGTTGGGCCCAAGTTAACACAAACTATAGGAAAAGGGGAGATTAATCCCCTTATTCTTTCTCTGCCCAGCTATGCAGAACACAAAGGAGAAGAGAAAAGGGAAACTTGTGGGGGAATTGGGCAGAGGTGGTGCACGACGTCCGGGTAGATGGCCCCGAGATTGTTTCCGGCGACGAGGGGTGATGGATACGGCAACCACCACGGCGAAGGCGACGGTCGCAGAGGGTCGGAGTCGCGAATCAGAGAAGCACTGGAGCTCTTTGGGAAATGGGTCGGGGTGGTTTAGGGTGTTTTCCAGCGGTTTTACGGGTGTTTTACGGTGATGTTTTTGACTGAAAAAAATGGTGAGTATGAATTTATATTGATTGAATTTGGATTATGGATGTAAGTTTGGATTTGATTTTAGGTTGGCTATTGATTTGAAATTGAGATGGATGAGAGATGTGGTTGGTTTTAGGTGGTGGCTGCCGGTGGAGTTGGGTGGCAGAGGTGGTTTAGATGGTGGTGGTAGATGAATGTCGTGGTGATGGGGGTGTTGGTGTTGGTGGTCGGATGGTTCACTGAGAAGATGAAGATGATGGTGATGAACGAGAAAGAAGAAGATGGGAATTATGGTGATGGTGTTTGATGTTGATTGGATTATTATTTATAGTAAATTTTATAGGTGGTATAGCTTGGATGAGTCACCAATCTAGGTTTTGCTGTCAAATGGAGAGAAGAGGAGCAATTTAAATTTGCCATGAAAGTTGAAAAAAGAAGCCATTGTTGAAGCTTGAAGAGGAAGATGAGAAATATGATAGGATGAGATGGATGGTGGTGGAGTTCACTTTCTCAAAAATCAAGTAAAAATATTTACTAATTGTATTTTATAAATCCATTACTAAAATGTGTGAAATGAGGAATATAAAATAATAATACTACTTTGATTATATCAAAAGTAAATAAAAGTAATATTTTCATAAATATTATTTTACATAAAATATGAAAAATGTGCATAATTGATTAATTTATAGAAACTACAATTAAAAATTAATTTATAGAATATGAAGAATGTGTAAAATATAAAACACTATTATTATTTTGTAAATTAAGAAGTAAAACATGAAGAATGTGTGAGATAGATTAATTGATAAAATTTAAAAATTATAAGAGCTCCTATTTAACTATTGAAAATACTCATACTTGAGTAAATATAATTAATTGAAAAAAAAAATTAAGGAAATTTAGCTAATAAAAATAGATAATCAATCGTAATTGAGATTAAGATTTTAATTAGCATAATAAATCTAGTTTAAAAATTCGGGGTGTTACATTGTTGAAGTTTTGTTGTGTGTTGAGTGTTAGTCTTAGCCTTGTCCATTTTCATGGGCGGCGGTAATACTCTCAGGTGATTATCTGCTGCTAATCATTAGGTTAAGTGATTTGTTAGCTTAATCTTGTGGTTAGTAACGTGGGGGTGTTACAGAAGTCGGCAAGCATGGCTGCGAGAAGGAGATAAAAACACAAAATTCTTCCATGAAAAAGCTTCGTAAAGGCGTCGGAGGAATAGGATTGAGCGCATTATGGATGAACAGGGGAGATGGGTAAAGTCGGATAAAGGGGTGGAAGAAGAGATGCGGCGTTATTTTGAGCATATATTTAGCTCACAAGAGATGACGAACACTGACCCGGTTACGTGCCTAGTGGAACCCAAAGTCATGGCTGAGATGAATACCAGGTTGCAGCAACCCTACTCTAGCGAGGAAGTCCAGGCGGCGCTTCATCAAATGCACCCTTTAAAGGCCACGGGGCCAGACGGTATGCCTGCACTATTCTTTCAAAAATATTGGCATGTTATTAGTCCCGATGTTCTATCTTGTGTGTTAGGTGTCCTGAACGGGGAGCAATCCCACAGAGCATAAACCAAACCTTCATCGCCCTTATCCCAAAAGTGAAGACCCCGGCTAGCCCAAAAGACTTTAGACCCATTAGCATATGCAACGTAGTCTATAAACTGATCTCCAAAACAATTGCAAACCGCCTTAGACCCATCTTGAATGATGTCATCCATGAATCTCAAAGCGCTTTTGTAAAAGGGAGACATATTACAGATAATGTCTTGGTCGCTTTCGAACACTTACATTTTTTAAGAAAAAGACCAAACCACATCAAAAAAGGTCATATGGCTTTGAAGTTGGATTATGAGCAAAGCGTATGACAGGGTGGAGTGGATCTTTATAGAGCGTATGATGATTGCACTTGGTTTCAATACTGACTTTGTGTGTCTTGTCATGAGATGTATTTCGACAGTGTCTTACCAGGTGCTTATTAACGGGGTACCAACAGACGGCTTCTCACCTCAACGAGGACTACGTCAAGGAGATCCTCTATCGCCATACTTATTTCTTATATGTGCAGAGGGTTTCTCAGCACTAATTAGGGACAGGGAACGGAGAAAGCTACTCCATGGGATCAAAATTGCAAGAACGGCCCCGATAGTCTCTCACCTCTTCTTCGCCGATGACAGTCTACTCTTTGTTAGAGCCACAATGGAGGAAGCCATGGAGGTGCTTGAGTTGTTATAGGTGTATGAACAAGCTTCAGGACAAATGATTAATGTGGAAAAATCGGAGATTTCCTATGGCCGAAATGTGAACGAACAACAGAAGAATGTTCTCCAATCGAGTTTGGGTTTTAAGGCTGTGGAATCCCATGACCAATGTCTCGGCATGCCCACATACATTGGGAGATCCAAAAAACAAGTCTTCCAAGTTGTGCAGGAGCAGGTGGAAAAGAAGCTAAAGGAATCGAAGGAGAGTATGTTGTCGAAGGCGGGAAAGGAAGTATTGATCAAAGCGATAGTCCAAGCAATCCCTTCATACGCGATTTAATGTTTTGAGCTCCCAACAGAGGTATGTAATCAACTGGATAGGTTATGCAGGGAGTTCTGGTGGGGGAGGAAATAGGAGAGCAGAAGTATCCATTGGGTCTCGTGGAATACGTTGTGCAAACCAAAGAATAGAGGTGGTCTGGGATTCCGGAATTACAGGGCTTTCAACAAAGCTGTTGGCGAAACAAGCGTGGCGACTCGTCCAAGAGCCAACGTCACTTGCGGCAAGAGTGATCAAAGCAAGGTATTTCGTGCATGGAGACTTCTGGACGGAAAATTTAGGGTATCAACCGAGTTACACATGGCGACCATCCTTGGAGCTCGAGATTTACTATATGAGGGAGCTATGTGGAGGATCGGCAATAGAAAGACGGTTAGGATTTGGCAAGACCAATGGACAATCAACAAGTTGGAGGGAGAAGCGGCCACGGTGGGACATCTACTGGGTTCGGAAGCGAGGGTTGAGGAGCTGCTAGATAGAGAAAACGGAACTTGGGGGCAGGGTTTAGTGCAGCTTTGTTTCGACTCCGAGACGACAAGGGAGATACTATCCATGTCGATCAACAGCACAGAGAATGATGATAAGCTCATTTGGAGATACACAAAGACCGGAGACTTCACTGTGAGACCAGCTTATCAATCAGCTCTCGAGAAGATCTCAGACCATGAACGAGACTTCAAGCGTGGATGGAAACAATAGCAAACTGATTTGGGGGGCAAATACACTTCTGAAAGCAAAACATTGTGCGTGGCCAATGTGGATGGACTTCCTCCAGACAAAAGTTAACCTTGCCGAACGAAGAGCAAAAATTGATTTTGTATGTAGCGCATGTGGCGGGGAGTATGAATCAAACGACCATCTATTTTTGGATTGTCCATGGGCGAGAGTTTTTTGGAAGGTTGGATGTGTAGGTTCGAGGTGGAAAAAAGAGAGCTGAGGGATGCTGGAAAATGGTTTGAAGCGAGATAGTCCAGAGCGCCCGGACACAAGTCATGGAGTTTGCATGGGGAATTGAGGCTATGGAGGCCGGAGCGGTTTGGATGGGTATGCAAATGGCGGCTGATATGAACCTGAAACGGGTGGTAGTGGAGACAGATTGTCAAGCGATTTATAATGCACTGTAGTTGCAAAAGAAGGCAGGATTCCAATCGGAGCTGATAATCAAGGATTGTCGGAGCTTGATCCAAAAATTTGATTTATGCACTTTCAGTTTTTGTAAGCGAGAATGTAATGGTGTGGCCCATTCTCTTGCTAGACTAGCAATTTCAAAATGTAGCACCAAAACTTGGAGGGGGTCTTATCCCCACGAGGTGGCTGACATGGTCACCTCGGATCTTTCATTTTTGATCCAATAAAATGTCGCATAGAGGAGTTTCTCAAAAATAATAATGAATCAAAATGACACTTTCAATATGATTATATTTAAATTTCCACCATATAAAATTGATAAGTATACATTTGAGAAGTATAATTACATTATAAACGTTAATTATGTGGATATACATGTATAAAAGTCTATTTTCATCTTAGGATAGTAAATTGTATGGAAAATTTACATTTACACTCCTTCATTTTTATGACATTTATAAATTCAACTATAATATTTTTTTATATTAATAATTACCTCCCATAATTTCTTGAACCAATTTAGTTTGGCAATATTTTCGGTGAATTTAGTAACATTTCTGATGAATTTAATTAGTAACTTTTCCGGCGATGATGTGATTTGTGATGAAATTTGTTAGCTAAAATTGTCATCAATATTATCACAAATCACACATTCACCGAAAAAGTTACTAAATTTATCGTAAAAATTGCTAAATTATATTGGTTCGATAGGTCGGGGGAGGCAAATAATAACTCAAAAAGGTCAGGATTAAAATCTCAAATGTCGTACACATGAAAAGGGTTATGTCCAAATTTTCCTAATTGTAGATTTGGGGAGTAAAATTATGTTACAAGCATATTACATTATAATTTTACTTAAACACATTTTTAATAAAAAAAAGATATTATAATGGGTAACTTTACAAATACCCCCAAAAATAAGGTTATGTCCTACATATTGTAATTATAATTATGTAGGTATTTGCTTAATTGTTATTGTTTATGTGAATTTTTTAATATAAATTAAAGGTTCAATAATTATGTATGTATTATATAGTAATGTATTTATAAAAAAAATTAATATGCTCCCTCCTTTATGATATAAAGCTAGATTTTGAAACAACATTGTGTAATCAATGTAAAAAATGATACACTTATAGTGGTTGTCAACCATGACAATCACCGTAAGTAAAATAAATCTTATTCTTACATGTGTCAAGTTTTATCTTGACCGTTGGCTTTCTTATTTAATATAAATTGTGAAATATATTTGTTTAATTTTAGTTTATTTTTAAAAATTCAAAATAAATTTTTTTTTAAATATGCTTATTTACTATGCAAAAATTTAGATTTAAGATATTCAAATTTTAAAAAATTTCAGATTTTTTTAATTAAGAAAATATATTTTATAATGTTGTACTAAATATAAAAAAATGAATAGAGAAGATAAAAGTTGACACATGTATGGATAAATATTGTTTTCATTGTGGTGATTGTCATGGTTGACAACCACTATAAATTTTTCATCTTGGTCAATATAAAATTTTGACTATGCAGTTTCAATCACTCCCTATGTTTCACATTAATTGTCATTTTATTAATAGTCACGATCTATGTCACTCTTTCATTAATAACTTCTTATATAATACTCCCTCCTTCCCAATTTAAGTGTCACTTGGGACATAATTTAAAAGACCAAAAAAACTTCCCAATTACATTAATTTAGTGCATTGAAAATATGGAAATGTTGAATAAAATGGTGAATAAAAAAGGAAAAATGTGAATAAAAAAGAAAAATGAATGAAAAAGATGTAATTAATAAGGTTAATTTGATAAATTAGTAATTAATGTGTTATTGGAAATATAAAGTGACAGATATTATGGGAAAAAAGAAAATTAAAGTGACAGATAATATGGGAAGGAGGGAGTATGTTATTAACTATTCAAATATTATACTTTTATAATAGTATTTTTCGTTTCAAATCTAATGATAGTAATTTTATATAGTAAGTCATTGTACATATTTATAAATTTATGAACAAAATTCTTTAGATTTGACTGTCAAGTTTTCAAAGACAACAATTAATATGAAATGGAAGGAGTACCATTATTACATTTGTAATGGAACATACTTTTGTAAAAGTCTAATCTATTAAATGCGATATATATATATCTTGAAGGTTAACAATTATTTACCAATACTTTCAAATTGTTGTACAATTTGTCAAATATAGTATATTTTATGTTGTATGAAAATTATCACATCATAAGATACTCTAATATTTTGACCATATAAGAAACGAGTGTTCTTTTTTTTTAATAAATACAAAATGAGCATTCTAACCTCAATTTTTAATCAGTTATAGTGACATAGATGCAAGCGTTAGAGGGAGAAGAGGGAGAGATTAGAATGAACTTAGTGTCAATTCTCCTATATCAACTCGGAATGTCAAAAAGGTAGTGAAATGAGTTAATATTGATATTGAAAAGTGAAAGTGAAGGCCAGGTCAAATGAGGGCTTCTATCGTGCTGCGTGGTTTAACGTCATCCGAATGCCAATTTTGGGTAATAAATAATCGAAGAATTGTCCACCACTCATTTTGCCCCTCATTTACATTATCTCTTTTTATCTTAACAATTATTTTTTATTCGTGCATATCTTAAATATTATTGAACTTATGTTTTTATTGCAGTTTTGTTTTATTTGATCAAATAATTGTTTCTCTTTAGTTAAATCTTTTGAATTTTATCTTGATGATGATCATTATATTCATACCAAGCAATGCTCGGGCATTTTTTAATTGAAGGCGTGAGTTATTTATATATGAACGCTCGGATATTTATTTTTTAATTTGGAACAACGCCAAGGTATTTGCTAGTATGAAAAAATTCATCTTCTCCCCCCTGATTTTCTCCATTATCATCTTCTTTCCTTTAATCAACTTCTTCAACCACCACCCACCACCACCATAGAAGCAAACAAATTGCTTAGTAAAATATAAGTAAGTGGTCGAATTAATCAAGTGGATTGAACTTATATTTCACTAATTTGATATATTTTACGGTCGATAATTGCATCAAGTATTTCATAACGAGCTTTTGGCAATGAAACAAATTGCTTAGTAAAACCAATCACCTACTTTCATGGTTATTTCGATTTTAGCCAAGTTAAACATTAACTTATCTAATGACCCCTAGTTACAAAACCTGCTATGTCTAGTTCATTTTATAACTAGTTTAACCTAAGGGTTCTGATTATCAAACTTCTCCGTTCGGTACTTCATTCAACAATTGAATTTCATATTCTTGATAGTCAATCAAAATAATGACAAACAAGTTCATTGGTTAAATAAAATGTATTCAAACTAGATTAATACTTGTTCAATCCAACAAAATTAATTCATAAAGCAACTAAAAGGGTTCATCCTCAAACTAAGGAAAATCTACTCACAATTCATGTTTAAACTAGAAAGCATATAAAATTCTAAACTAAAAAGCATATTAAACTGAGATAGTTACATTTACCCTACCTGACATATGCGGTAATAATTTTTGCACACCCGACATTTGGAAAATTTTCACCCTACCTGACATTTAGTGAAAGTGATTTTTAGTGTTAGAATCCGGTAACTTGTCATCGGAAATGGAAAAATACAATAATACCCCTATATCACTATGTGAAATTACGATGTTACCTTTAATTTGAGAAGGAAAAGACTATGTTGGAGAGTAGAAAACAGATATGGTGGTTTGGGGGGGTTATGTTTTCATTTTCTGTAAGGGGGGCGGGGAGAGGAACCAGTGGAGTGGTTGAGTTTTAAAATGTCATAACAATTAATACTAAGGGTACAAAAGTCATTTCACGTTTAATTGAAAGTCAAAGGAAATAATAACAAGGGTATAAAGGTCACGTCATATTTATTTTTTTACAGTTCACTGGAAAAGTCAATAAAAAATCAATTATAACATACCTGAGAGGCTTTAAATTTATGACCATCTAAATGTCAGGTAGGGTGAAAATTATTTCTCAAATGTCGGGTGTGCAAAAATTATTACCACATAAGTCAGGTAGGGTAAATGTAATTAACTCATATTAAACTCATAAAGGATGAGAAATAAACCAAAGTGAAGATCAAATCTTTCTTGAGAATTAACTATGGAAGACTTTTGCTCTTCCACTTCAAATAATGTGCTTGAATTGTTCTTCAAATATGCAATCTTCTCTCACACTTCTCACTAAAATGATAATGGATGAATGTGGATGATAATGGGGATGAATGAAGATGATTATGGCTTGTGAATGCAGTGTAGAATGATCCATGAAACAATCGTATACAATCAATATATATCAATAATGGGTGTGAAATGACAAAGTATCAACACATACCGTTTTGGATCAACACGATTTATGTTGATTGTGTAACTTGAATCTGCACTCTCTAGGAGCCTTCATGGTCCATAGGACTCAAAATTGCATCCGTGGCAGGTCTTAAGCGGGCCTTTTCAGCATATGGGCCTTGACCTTGGGCTTGGGAGGATTCAACATCTCCTTTTCTTCATCTTTATAGCCCACTTGGATATTTAAACTTGATTTTAGCACGATTTTCTTCCATTTCTTCTCAAGTTTCTTACTATAATCTACCAAACTCCAACCAAACATAAAATGAGAAATTTGGGTATAAAATAATATAAACACATCAAATGCAGTGGCGAAGCCAGGATTCAAACTAAGGGGTATCAAGATGAAACTTAATAGAGAATATAAATGATGTAGGAATGAATTCTAAAAATAGAACAAACTCAAGCAACATCAAGTTTCACGTTCAACACTAGTTACGAAAACATAAACACATACTAATAAATTTTGTGTACTTTGTTGAGGTAATGAAGGTTTTTGTGTCCTAGAACTTGAACTATGTTATGTCTTTCACTCTCTTACTGAAATATTGCTTCATTTGAAACTGGCAAACCATTAAAAAAGGAATTAACTTTATAATTTCAAAACTTCTGCTAAACCCTAAACAATTAAAAAACGAATTAACTTTAGAAATTCGAAACTTTCACTTAAGCATATTCCTATTCGATTAGTAGAAATCAACAATTAACAATAACACAATCACCACCTCGCAACAATATTTTAATTTGAAACCAATCAATCAAACAAATAATCTAGATAATTTCAATTAAGAATATTTGAACAAAATAAAATCAACAACCCTAATCACTTTATTTATAAACTAGCCTTCAACCCGTGCTATGCACGAAATATAATAAAATAGTTATTTTAATTTAAAATAAATAAGTGATTGATCTAAATACAAATTAAAAAGAATAAAATATGTAGTATTAATCATATTGTCAAGTGAAAAATACAATGATAAAACGATCAAATGTAAAACAGCATGGGGATTATAATTTGACATAATTGCATTTAAGATTTAAGAGCTATGGTTTTTAATGTAAAATAGTTATATATTCACAAAAAATACAAATATATTTATTTTTCTCAATTTAAACCAAACCTACATAAAAATATTAATATTTTTCTTGGTCCCTCCCCCTCCTAAATAGATAGACAACACCTATTATAAAATGGAAATAATAACACTTTAAAGAAACCGTTCTAATTTGCACTCCATCGTCACTTTTCTCTACTTGTATGTATCCTTTTTCTTTGCTCGTCAGTCTCACTCCTACACTAACTTTTCAAATTACTTCAATGCACAGGTGTAAAAAAACAGTTACTTTAATTTTAAATAATATATCAATTGATATATATACAAAAAAGAATAACCAAACATTAATCACATTGTCAAATAAAAAAATCATAAATCAATCAAAATTAAATAATAAATCTATTCTAGTCATTGACACAATCACATTTATTTTCTTAGAGCTATGAATATAAAATAGCTGCACATTTTATAAGAATTAAGATAACACTGTTAGCCATGTTAAAATATTTTGATCAAATCATATCTTTTATATATAGATTTAAAACACTTATTAGAATACATTATTAATCCGTGCGATACATGGTATATAATAAGGTAGACAACTGACTAAAAAAAATATTAAATATATATAAGTATAAAGAAAAGTAACATTGTAAGGGATTACAGTAACAATTTCTAAGAATGAATGAATGAATTGACGCCTATATTTATATGTTTGGCTGAATTTGAACACAAGCTAACATTAAATCAGTATTTTCGTATTAATTTGTTTAGTTTTGCTAGATTTCAATGAAGGAAAAATAAGGGGAAGCAGATCAAGTAAATCCCTCCAAGGCTATACTAAAAATACTCATATTAGACAAAAATTCACAAACTTGGTTACAATTCACAAATTGATGATGGAGCTGAAGAACAGGTCAAGTTGTAGTTCAAATGAACATAACTACCCTAAGAGGACATAATTTCATTACATAACAACAATATGTCGAGATCAACACAACATAAATTTATACTATAAAATTAAACACAATGGATCATTCCTGCAATTCATCCCCCTCCCTATCCCCTCAAAAAAAAAATTTCACATTTCTCCCTGCTTCCAAAGACGACTATTGATATGGAACAAAGTAAGTATATAAACTTGTAGAGAGAGCTAAGTAAGATGATCGGAGATGTCCAGCTTGTGCTTGGAGATGAAAATATATCCTATTTTCAAACTCCCTACTTTTTTACCAATGCCTTCTCCATTAGCAAATGTTTCAATTAACCAAACTTGCACAACAGATGAACATTATTATGTAGAAGATTCACTTGCTATTTGATGATTAAACAGTATTGCTTAACAAATCTCACCCATTGCTATCACACCAAAACAAACACTAAGATACAGAGTGTCAGCATATCTTTTCTCAAATTATTGAATCGATTTGTGCCCATAAAACATAAACTAACATTTTGGCACTACTATTACTTATCAAATCATCATACAAAAATGGAAAGAAAATGCTACTCATCTAAACACTATTAATTACGTACACAGGAGATGAAATGAGAATTTAATTAAGGAAAGAGCAACCACCTGCCCTAATGATGGAGCCTTGCTCAAAGACAATCTAGATGGAAAAACTAACCCCATTATAGATAATTTACATATTCTTCAAGAAGAAGCAACCAAATGAAGGTGATCATGGGTTTTCTGGGTTCACAAGGGCACAAGTATGAGAAGCCGACGTCGTCGATGCAAGTAAAGAAACTTCCCATAGAGAAGCAGTCCTCTTCACACACCAACACACCATCTTTGCCGTCTAAACTCCCCATTACTCCACCCTCCTACAACAACCTTACTTGGCATGAACATACTGTAGTAAGCATGAGAAGCCGACGTGAATAGGGAGGAAGTATATTGATTCAGTGGTGCATTAGATACCCTATAATTGGTCAAATCGATGGAAATAATACTTTGCTGAATAATACCCTATAATTGATTCAGTGGTGCATTAGATATCCTTCAAGTCCTGAATAATTCCAGATTATTGATTTAGCCCCTCTACCAATCACTCAAGAATTGAGCATCTTAATCACCCCTTATCAAAGGCTACATTAAAATCAATAAATCATATACCATTTATTTCAAATCCATGCTATACCCATTATGGGTCATATAATGAAATGAAAGTTATTAATAAGAAAAAATGGAGAAATTACCTTTTATGCGTGTTGATAGCATAAAAATCTAGCCAAATCTGCCAGACATTAAAACCGCCAAACAATCACTATCAATCTCCTGATCTCCAGTCAATTACCATGCTGCTACCGCATCCATGTAGTAGTGAAAACCCTAAAGAAAACAAATTGGCATTTTTAATTCACAAAATCAATGTAAAATTGAATCAGGAAGCAGAAACTTAAAATTAGCCTTCGTCAATCATCAACGTTTATGACACACACTCATTGGAGCCCTTAAAACAGCAAGTTCACAGCGCCAACTTGCAAATTCTCCTAAATTATTTTCAATTTTACATTCTAAGTGCTAAATCCATTTTGCGTCATTCAACCAAATTATAAGTGGTAAACTGGCTACCCTTTAATTCATGGAATTCACATTCAGGAGTCGGATAGAATTGAAAAAGAGTTGAGATTTTTTATGGAAAAGAAAACGCGGTAGCAGAGCATGTAAAAACTATTGTAAATTAAGAAATCCATGAAACAGAGGAAGATTCGATTACCGGACGCTCACCGCCATAGGCTACCTATGGCGACCACCAAGCGTCGCTCCGTTTCGACAATTTCACAAATTCAAATTGGCATCAAGAGGTTGAGTTAAAAAGTTGTGGAGTGGGGGTGAAAGACGTGGGTAGGTGAGGACAGGGGGATTGATGCGGGATTCCAGTAATCTGACGGTTATGAGTAAAAAAGTTGGAAAAATTAAATTATAATTATAATTATCTGTAATTCTATTGGTGGAAACCACCGAAAGTTACTCTCCATCCAGCATTTGGGATGACCCACATACTTTTCCATTAGATTATATAGATTATGATTTCATAACTAAGTTACCAAATTTACGAATTATTCAATACAAATTTAACCAAGGTTAATAAATTTCTTTTGGAAAGCAAAAGTTGATAAATTAGTCATAATATCTTACAAAATAACATACATTAATTCAAGCATTGCCTTATTTTATAAGATTTTGTTAACTGTATGGTAGACTACTAATTCGGAGTTACTGGTTGGTGGCAGTAGTGGGCCGCTGACAAGGATGGCTTAAGGTGTGGGTGTAGGGCGGTACTGCAAGCAATCGGTAGTAGGGCTTCGAAGGATCTTAGGGTAAACTTCAAGAACTGAAAGACATGCAATATAAAACACAGAAAAAAGAATTAGGTTGGATTGTTAACATAGGGCTTCAAACCTATGACCTCTAGAGACTTGCAGCACACCCAAATTGATTGCCCCTTAAACCATTTAGCTACTTCAAAGTTTGATGTATATTTGTGTCACAATTCGTTATATATTTATTTTTAACTATCAAAAAAGCTCAAAAACAATTTTTTCTTTTCAGAAAAAAAAGTTGGAGATCAATTGGCCCCCCTTGACCCAAGGTGGCTTCGCCACTGATCAAATGTCACCCAAATTTTCATTAAAATATCAAAGTTTACATATACTCGAATAACACTTATCACTGAGTCTCTTTTCGTTTCTCTTAATATTGCAACAATGAATCGTTAAATATAATTCATCATACGCGACGTAAAGACAGAGTTTTATGAAAGATAATTATTATGGTATATAATTATTAAACTAACGAATCCAAATTCATTCTACCACATCAATTATATCCTAATAGAACTCCAAATGTAGTTGTAAACTAATATTTAGATGAAGTTACCTTAACCCATATTTCCAATGCTCTGACTTCAAGATTTTCTTCAACATTTGGCAATATATTTCTGAATCTGTACCCAAGACACAATTCCTACAGAACGTTCACTCAGTCGCTCACACTTTAATTATACCATATCAAAGTTAACCTCAAATTGTGTGTTTACAAAAGAATCTAGACAATTAGCAATAAGATTCTATCCTCACAACTGCACTGCTAATCTTCATAGTTGAACAAATATCTTCATAGGGTGGCTTCTGAAGGGTTTTCATGACTAGAATCATTAGTCTTCCAATCTAAATCTCAGCTCAGGTTTCATACCTTAAGTTCATCACCTGATTAGGATTTTCAATCTTCTAATCTAAGTTTCATCTCAACTCATACTTCAGATCTTAATAACTTATGAGATCAAGTGGTTGCTCTTCTTCATTTAACATCAGGAACTTCTTAGGGCTGTTCCACATATTCAACCATTCCACAACATTAATTTCTCTCCCCTTAACAACGAGGATGATCATTGTATGTTGACTCATATATTGATCATACATACGAAACACTGATCATCTTCTTCTTTGTAGTAACATCTGTTTGCTTACAAGATAGTGCATGCATGCAAACTATTCAGTGCAACAAATTATTGCAAATAACATAACTTGACATATTCACGCGTCCACCCATGGCTTTCATGATTGCGTAACATTGACAGTCTTCTTCAAAAACAGAATTCATGAACATTCCTTTTGAGTTGTTCCAACACACTACAACAAAAAATGGCTCTAATGTCATTTATTTTGCCCTATAATGCCATTTATAAATACCGCTAAAGCCTATAGCGACATTTAAACAAATGTCGCTAGAGGCGATGTCGTCATAGGTTTGTGCGGCATTTGCAATAAATGTCGTTATAGGGCCAAATAAATGCCACTATAGGGCATATGTTATAAAAAGATATAATAACATTGATTTTCCACATTGGCCTGAATTTTCAATGTATAACCAATGTGTATTCTATCTGACGAATTATGAACCTGCTTATAAATTGATAAAACAATATATTCAAAGCAACAATTCTTCCAAAATGAAACTTGATTTCTCATTGAAGAGTATTAGTCATGAATTGTAATGTAAGCAAACAAGACATAGAAGACCACTTGGAAGTTTCAAGTTTAGCCTACAAAATAAACAAGAATATTGTATTCCTAGCTTGACATCCTCTAGTCTATACAAAAGTGAGAAATAGTCAAGCGAATATGATTGAAGCGATTTTACTCAACAAAAAACCTCTCTTTGTCATCACCTGCACAAGTTAACAAAAAAGCTTACATCAAGATCAATTTTACTAAGTATAACAAAAAAAAAAACATATTATGCCAATTCTTATAGAAGTATGTATATGAATAAAATAAGTTAACCCCGCTAATATATAAAAAAAATCAAGAGAATTGAAATAGAAGTGAGAGGTTTCATACCTCAGTATTATCGGCTGCAAAATGAAGGCGCGTGCGACATTCATGAACTATGTATATGAATTTCAAGTAACCTATATAAGGAAAAAAAGGTAAAATTATGAATACTTTTAAGAGTTATAATCACACTTTATAGTTTTAAATATAAGAAACTTTAAAATAAACATCTAGCCTTTTTGTGACCGAATAAAGGATGTTTATTTGTTACGGATTAGCACAATTGGAACAAAGACGACTATAAATGTATAGTGAAGCATCTTTGAGCCAGCATTTATTCATTGAGCAAAACTACCACTCCCTAATACAATTCTGGTTGAAGCAGGCTATAGGAGTCATTTTGTGGTAGCATAACATTTCTAATTTTCTAAAAGTTTAAAGAAAAGAAAGAAAATTCGTTAATTTCATGAGGAATGTTAATGCAAAACACACTTAGTGTTAGTTAAGCCAACGGAGTCGGTAGAGAAGCAAGATTCAAATTTATTCAGGCTGCGTGCTATGATCAATTATCACAAAAAAATGAAGTGAAACAGGATCCACATGTTTGATCACTTGGCACTGCAAGCATATTTATTTAGGGAAACTATTTGAAGGGCATAACTAAATTCCAATTTATAGCGGGTTTCCATATTTTGAAATAGGTGGGAAGGAGCTAATATAGCCAATCCACACATCAAGCGCTCTATGGCTATTATATTTTTAAGAAAGGTTTGAAGTAGCATAATCTATAATATAATAACTCATTAGTAGCACAAAATTGTTTCTATGTCGGCTCTTCCCAGTTACCACTACCCCCTTCCATTTCAGGATCTTTGACTTTCAATATATTCCGCAATAGCATAATGGCAAAGATAAAGGTGCACTCCTTAATACGGAAATCATAGGTTAATCCAACTAAACAACTCAACAAGTTAACATACAACTCTTGTGAAAAAGGAAAAAAAAAAAAACAATAGAAGTCAATAAATGCTTACTCTTTTACAGCTGCTCTTGAGTCATTTTCTGCAATTTCAAGGAGCAATTGAACAAGAAATGAGAATTCAAAATTTCATCCATCTTCATATAGGAAAGGATAGGATAAGTTTGAGTTAAATTAGTTGTTGGGTGGAAATATTTTATTAATAGAATTTGAATATTTTGGGGAAAATAAATGAAAAATTATAAGTGTTGGAAAAAGTGAGTTGTTTTGAGATTAAAATAATATTATTTGAATCCCTTTTTTATTTAAAAAATTATTTTTGATTTGGATGTTTTTTAGGGAGTTGGGTTATGTTAAATTGGGTAAGGATAAGTTAAGTTAAATTAATTTAGGTTATTTCGGTTTAACCCAACTAAAGAACATGGCCTAAATAGAAGTGTTTAGATATAATTTCATTTTCTTAGAAACAATGAGATAATTGCGGCTATAACCCGAAAACCTGACTCAACCCATTCAAAAAAGTTTATTTACCTGAATCCCAATACATCCGACCCATATTCATTTAAAATCGGAATACACTTTATCCATATTTAATCCACCCAGCTAAATTAACATATCTAAATTCAATACTAAATTTCATACTTACAATTATATGGGTGAGTGGTAATTTAGAACTTAGGGAGCATATTATTTTATTTAAATTTTATTATTTTATTTTTCAAAAATACTTATATAATAACAAGTATATTAGACACACCTAAGTTGGCTGTGTAGATCCACTATTGATTATATCGGTGAGTGGTAATTCAAAACTTAGGGAGCATACTAATTTTTACCCTTATTACTACCTCCGTCCCATTATATTTATCCATTTACTTAATTCGGGAGGACCAATGTATATTGGGAAGTGAGGTAAAAGTTTGTAATTTATCTAAATTACCCCCATTTTAATTGAAAATAATAGTTAGAGCTGGAAAAAGCTGACCCGACACGATTACCGACTTGAACCTAACACGATATTAAACGGGTTTAGGTAGAAATTTTCAACCCGTTTAATTAAATGGGTTGACACGATAAACCCGTTTAATTAAATGGGTTAGGTTCAGGTCAAGATTTTCGACCCGAAAAAATACCTATTTAACCCGTTTAATTAGGCATGTCACATGGATCAAGTCATTTTCTCCATAATTATTACCCACTTATATCGTTTATCAATAAATTTAGGTGAAAGTTACAGTTAATACTCTCTGAAATATACGTAAAACTTGTAATTTTAACTTATATTTATCTTTGACTATGAATTAAAAGACATATCCTTATATATAATTCGAATTATATTACCACGGAAATTATTGGGTATGATATGTCATTATTTCGATCCCACAATTGAATTGTTTTGTATAAGTGAGTTAATGGCTAAATGGGTAAATTTGTAATTTTATTCTAACACGCGAAGGGGACCTCCTTCGTTGAGAGGACGTTTATTTAAATGGGTAAACAGGACAAAATAAGGTCAACCCGTTTAAATTTTAAACGGTAAACGGTTTCAATTTCCAACCCATTTAATAAATGGGTTAGGTTCATGTCGAAAGATTTTAAACCCGTTTAAGACTGACATGAACACGAACCCGACTCGACTTGACCTATTAGCCAGCTCTAATAATAGTTGTTGAAATTGCAAAAAGTGATAAATGAATTAATTAATTAAAGGTAGAAAAGAAATTATAATCGTTGGGATTATAAATAAGACAAAAACGACAAATAATTTGGGACTGAGATAATATTTTATATTGTTTAGGCACAAAAATCTGGGGGCGAATATGGGCCTACCCATTTACAGCGGCGCCATTGAGGGACCAACAAGTGGACTTAGGAATAAAACTACACACACTTGTACTCATTTCTCGAATTAATCCTAACAAAGGTGGGCCCCCAATGAGCGGGGCCCAATTATTTCCAACAATGAATAAACCCCCAAGCGCACGTCAGCCTCGTGCTTCCTACTCACCCACGTGTTACCACTACGGGGTGAGAGGGACACGTGGCCCAATCCCTGCGCGTTTACTGATCGTATCTCATCACCTTCTCCCCGCCACCAGTTCTGATCTCCTAACTCCCCTTCCTCGACCTTCTTTTGATCTCCCTTGCCACGTGGCAAATTTTTCACCGTTATTTTTCCCGATTTCCCTTTTTTTACGGCCGTGAAAATTTTTAATTTCCCTCGGGTGTTCTTTTTCTTTTTCTTTTTCTTTTTTGCTTGTTGGAGTTTGGGGAAGAAGGAGGAAAAGGGGAAAACGATTCGAGATATCTCGCTAGCCAACTCTCTCTCGCTCTACAATAAGGCCTGCTCTCTGGAAACTCCTGAGTAGATTAATTTGCCGGGTTTTTTTATCTGAATTAGGGTTTCTTCGTGAAGTTGGTTGAGTCTGCGCTTCCAATTTTCGAGGTAAGTGTTCTCAAATGGTTAATTGGTTCTAGTCACTAGTCAGTCAATGGAATTTGATGATTTGAGGTAATGAATTATGTTCTGCTTGTTTTAGGGATTTTGGTTTGTGTTATGTGGATCCTGAGTAGATTAGATAAAGATAAGGTCTACGGGGTGAATACTATAGCTGGTAATTGAGGTTAGAT
Organism: Portulaca oleracea; assembly: GCA_029582165.1. Classification (NCBI taxonomy): domain Eukaryota; kingdom Viridiplantae; phylum Streptophyta; class Magnoliopsida; order Caryophyllales; family Portulacaceae; genus Portulaca; species Portulaca oleracea. The sequence continues at coordinate 1,651,329 of CM055876.1, forward strand.
TCAGGTAAATCTGAGTAGTAACGGTTGATTGGGTATATCTTCTTCTGATTGATTTGATGGAAAATTTTGAATATGGTAGAACTGATGGCAATTTGTAGTTTTCGGGTTTGGTGAGGTTGAATGTGATGATCTTAACTGCTTCTTTTTGGTGATTGGGAGTGTTAAATGAGGAAAATATCTTTTTTTCTTTAAAGATTGTTGCTTCTTCAAATTAAGGAATCTCCCCCCCTCCCCTGTTCGTGACTTAACATGGAATCCATTATAACTATGTAAACTGTGGAGTAAGAAAATGAAGGGATGAGCCTTTCATTTGTTAATTCTGAAGAAAGAGGGTTGGGGATATTTTTACCCCTTTGCTTAAGAGTCCTTCTTTGACTTGTTATAGTTTCCTGCCTAAGTGGGATTCAGGGTATGGATTTATGATGCTCAACTTATAATTCTTTGCTGAAACCTTCTTTTTGTTTGGATCTGCAGGAAAAGGACTGTTCTTGTAACATGTCAGTTGGGACAGTATATGCTCTGAAACTGAGGGTGGTTTAGTTGTGTCTGTGGGATGTCAGATTTGTGCATGTATGAGGTATTTAACCACTCTGCTTTCCTTCAGTTTATGCTGTTATACTTGTTTGATGAGTGAAGAATGGTGCCTTTTCTTTTTGGTATAACACGAGTCTGTTTCTTGTGAGTAATAGCCAAGATAGAGTTGGGATGTTACACTTTTTTAGATCATGGGCTTTTTCTGGATGAAAATGTTGTGTTCTGTTCATATTCTCATCAGTTTCCCAAAGCCAAATGTCAAATTTGTGACTTTACTGTCTTTTTAAAAGCTACCATCTTGGCGACATGGTTGCATGTGTAGCTTTTAACGTCTCTGATAGAGAGTGTAGATTGAATTCTACGGTTGGGTATTAGTTAATATGTGATGATGCCCTTCCATGAAAACTCTTTCGCATTTAGACCAAAACATGCTAGTTTATCAGTTTGGAGCTGGCCACTAGCCCTTGTGCTCAGTGATCACTAATGATTGATTTCCTTCCTTCGTTTGTCTGTGAGTTGTGACTACCTCTGTGATTGAACATAAATTATGTAATTGTGTTGATGACCATTCCAATAATTAGGATTGGCTAGAATTATGAATGTGGAGCAACATAACTTCCTTTTGGGTGCCATGAAAGAGATCTTATTTGAATTTTGTTCAGCAGTTTTGAGAAGTGGGCCTTGTTTTGGTCTTGGGAAAAACAAGGGTTTTTTCTTTCTGCTAGATCCCTTTTCGCCACCATCTGTCCCATGTTTAGTGTGTGTTTGAAGTTGAGTGGGCGTATGGGGCAGATGGGGATTGAGTGATGTAACCTACAGATACTATGACAATCAACAAGACCTGTGAGATTTCTTCATAAGTCCCTTCAGTTGGCCTGTGTGATTGAACACTTAGGCATGACTTCAAGAAGTAACATCTTTAAGTATTGTCCAAGTTTAACTGTTGTGTCCTCCCAATCTTAGTAACTTGCCTTGCCTAGTGCTGGTGTTGTTGAATGACTTTATACTACTCTCATTTATTTCAGGATCTCAAGACAGAGGATTAAATGGTGGAGGACATGATTTGTATGGCCTCTACTATCTTGATCATGGTTTAAATATTGGTGTTGCTACTTTGATATTGTTCTCAGTAGCAAATCTGCAATATTAATTGTTTTTGTTTGCTAATTATAAAGTTGTTAATAATTACTTGTGTATTATATTAAGTATGTTATTTGTGTTTTTTGAGCATTGCAACTACTTTGTTATTCTCTTGACCAAATGTTGGCTTAAGCTTCACACAGGCAGATCATTTCTATAGAATTTCTTTGTTAAGGGCATCTCTGCTAATTTTTCTAATAAAACAACTGTTTTTTTTTAAAAAAAAATTTATATCCTTTAATTATTGCACTTCCCTGTGATTTTGTAGTGCCCTGGTTCAGCACAAGCCCATGATTTTTCCTGGTAATCTTTTGCTAGCCTTCTGTCCCAGGGGATGGCATGGTGCTTTTAATTCTCTATTAAGTTGGGGAAGCGTGAGCTTCACGGGTCCCTTCTCTGTTGAGATCAAATATGACTAGCTAACTTATCATTTTTTGGCCACATCATATCAAGAATGTCTGGTTTTATTTTCACTGGGTGGGTTGGGGGGGGGGGGGTATAAATATTTAAAGCACCAATTTCTGTTTTGAGTACATATTTGTCAATTATGCTTGATGAACTGCAATTTGAGGGTTGCACATGCAAATCAGGATCCATTTGCAGAGAAAATTCTTTGCTTGACTATAATAGTTGTTTGTCTTTCCCTTACAAATGTCATTGTGTACCTTTTTCCTGGAGGTCAAGGTTTAAGTCCTTAAAAAATTGGGTTAATGTGATTGACCAACAAACTGGCAAAGTTTGCATTTTGAATGATAATGCTATTTTTTTTTACTAAAATGGAAGATCATTTATGTCTGCTAGCAGTCACCTCTTTAAGCTGCCTTCAGAAAATTATGTAGGCTCCTGGAGACTTTATGCTTTGTGTTCATGGGTTTATTGTTTTCTTTATTATCAATTGTTACAATTCATTCGTTAGGTTGTCCATGGCTCATCAGGTGCTAAGAATAATAACCTACTGAAAGTTACTCTTAAGCTTCTTTTCAAGTCACTATTGTTAATTTTTTGTGCCAGATGCTAAACTAAGTAGCTGTAAACTTTTGCACCATAACCAGGAAATTCAACTCTTTTCCTAGACAAGACTTCATTCAACACTACAATTTTCCACAAGGTACCTTAAATTAGGATTTCTTGTTAAGACTTCTCATGAAGGCCTGTTGCCATCCTTTTCATGTTTGTTTAGGATTACATCAGCAAAATAAACAGAAGGTGTAGTGTTCATTCAACAGTAGAGATTTGAAAATTTCTCAATGGGTCATATCAATGACACTCTTTGGACCTCATTAATTTTATCCCCATCTCCCAAGGTCATAGGACTGTAGGGAAGCAGTCAAATAGGTGACACCCTTCCATCTCTCATGGCAAATGAATGCAAAAGATGAGATTCAGCAGCAGTAATAAGCCTGAAGACATTACTGCTTCTCCCTCAGGTGGTACAGTATGCAACCTAAGGTAGAGGAAAGCTGTACCACCGTACACTTGTTTCTCATCTTGCTTCTCTTCTTCCTCTACTTCTCTCCATCGTTCAACACCGACCCCATCTTCATTGATGGGTGAACCAGCCTGTTGTTGATCCAGTCAGCCATTGCGTCCATCCTTCAACTTACCATTGCTGAATTTTCCGTCGTTTGCCCCATGCTCCTCTCTTAATTTTCTCAGGCTTCTTCTCTCGTCTATCTCCAATTCTACCTGGTGCCATTCAGCTTGCTGGATTTCTCAGTTCCCCTCTCTAGTTTTGATGTCATTTAAACTAACCCAGTGTTCGTAACAAACTTGAGCATTGTTCATGATATCAGAAAGTAAGGAAGGTAATATAAACCTAAATTTGGTGGTCATAAAAAACTTAATGTTTATAATAAAATTGCCTGTATTCCTAAAAAAAACTATCCTAATTGTTCGTAAAAGTGAGGCCGATTACGAGAATCTTGCACATGTGGAGTATAATATAATGTGCGGCTTCTCCCTGTACGTAGCTTTGTGATCAAGTTGACAGTCCTTTCGAAGACTGGTCTTTGGGGACCATGATCTGATGTAGAATGATATCTTCCTCTTGTATGAACATAATCAGCCATGCTCCCTGGGCTTTAAGAAGGCGGGCGATTCACAATTCAGTACTGTCATTTCGTAGAGAATGTTATTGTATTTATTGTTATCTTAACATTCTAAGGGATTTTGAATTGTTCCTCTGGTTACATCAGTGGATTGTAGGGGTGTAGTGCAGTTATATTAGGATGGTTTGAGCATCATTTTCTCAGTATCAAAAGGGATTAGAAAATATATAAGAGGATGTATGGATGAACCAAGTATATTGGTACAATTTTATGAATGAATGAAAGAAGATCATGCTTCCACGATTCAATATTTTTTTTTTGTTTATTTTTGAGTTTCTTTTTATTATTTTATCTCTCCCCTAACTTAAATGTGTTGTCCTAACGAACAAATGAACTTTACTAGGATGGTACTCTGTTCCTTGAACATTTACTCGAGGGAAATCAATACTTGTGAAAAGTTGCATATGTTCACTAAAGATTGTTGAAAATAGTTTCCACCATTGGTTCCATTATCTGATATGTCTGTTTGTTGTCTACCAGGAGTCATGATATGAAACCTTAGTTTAAGGATCAAGGCGTTGTGACAAAACAATATAAATATCTTGTGGGGGACTACATTGATGGACTGCTCTTGCCTTCCAAGTGGGTAGAGAATAATGAGCGTAACCCCGCCGCTCTTCTTTACATAAATTAGTTATTACTTAAATACTTTAGTCACCTAATGCCGTACACCGTGTTTGGATATGTCATCCTCATTCCAGATGGCAATTTTTCTGCAATTAGATCCTTGTTTCAGATTCACAATTCTTCCAGAATCAAAGATTTCAAACTGTAGAAATTAACGAACTTATCGATCCCAACTTACCTAGAGAACCAACAAATCTAAAACGCCTGTCTTTTTGACACAACAACCAACCATTGCCTCCAAAAAAGTTGCTGGGAGGTGAGTGCTATTTTTGTTTGATGACTGCAAGGCCCTAAGTTTTCATTTTTATACTGAAAAGTACCCAAGTTTCCATTTTAGCTGGGCCTCTTAATCCAACCATTTTGACTGATTTCCGGCCTAAAATGTGAAAAGACGAAATTGACCTTGTTTTTTTTCCATTTAATTTACCCTTTTATATCCATTTTCTCTTTTCATCTCTCGTCTCTTTCTCTTGCCTTCATTGTTGGTTGGTTCCTTCTTCACTTCTCCCTCCCCAGTCCCCACCACCAACACCCAGAGCCTCCTCCCTAGATGGTTCCCATGGCAGCTGCAGTTTACACCTGTACATTCCTAGCCTCCAGGCCCAAGTCTCAATTATCCCTCTTGTACCTCTCATATTCTCTTCCTTCTTGTTCAATCTCAAAGACTCTAATTTATCTTCCTCAAAAGCTCACCTTCCTTTGAAAATCTCTACAGCTTCTACGAAAATTTCTCAATCGAAAGCCTCAACAACCCCTTCCAAGTCTTTGCCTTTCAAGGTTGGTCATGGGTTCGACCTCCATAGGTTGGAGTTGGGATACCTCTTGATTATTTGGGGGTGTCAACATTCTTCATGATAGAGTTTGCAAAGCTCACTCCAATTGTGATTATGTCTGTTCCTTTTTGTGATTTCTGATTTTATGCATTTGTTTATTGTAGTTTTGATCTAGGCATTGAGCAATTTTGGTCCTTCCCTATCCTTCATTGTGATTTTCAGATTTTTATGAGCGTATTTGTTGGAACTTTTGGTTGGGTGTTGAGCAATTTTGGTCATTTGCTATCCTTCTTTGAGAATTTTGATGGAATCCGAGATAATAATTTGTTCTCTTGGAAAATTCTACTATTTGCATTAGCAAAAAATGAAATTCGTGATCAAGCTTTGGATACTTGATCAATGAGTCTTACAGTGTTTTTAGCGAAACGCATCCAAGGATGTGGTTGCTTGGACTATGATGTTAGAAGGCCTCACCCCTGGACAGTACTAACAGGAAAAGTCTCCAGATTTGGAGATTGGGAGATGAGAGAGGTGCTGATAAAAGTGTCAAGGACATGGCCAAATTTGAGGAAAATGGCGTAAGCTTGGTCGGTGAAGGAAGGAGAGGAGAGAGAAAGAACTTTGTGGAGGTTTTGAGCTATGAGGGATCCAATGGAAGAGAGAGAGAGAGAGAGAGAGAGAGAGCCAAGAGGTAGAGAGAGAAAAGGGATGTGAAAAGGTAAATTAAATAGAGAAACCAGGGAAATTTTGTCTTCTCAAAGTTTAGGTTGGAAATAAGCCTAATTGCCGAATCGTCACCCCTTAGCTAGTAAAACGAAAACTTAGGTGCTATTCAGTATGAAACAAAAACTTAGGGCCTTCAATGCAATTTTATGCCATTGCCCCTTTTGGAATTTGTAGAAGGAATGGTGTTCAAAGTGTGGCCGATGATCACCCAAACAGCCACATCAATAATGTTTTGGAGTTTGGCAATCCATATTTGCATCCCACAACAAGCGCGATACGGAGCGCAGTTTGCCATATTTTAGTGATTTTTTCATTTTGTGATGAAAACCTAAATCGTGATCAAAATCTCATCTGAGTCAATGGAAGGGAGTGGGAGGAGATGAAGGCTGTTTACCTTTTCCTATCTGTACAGAAGTGGCACTATGGTGTAAGGGAGGCAATAGATCAACCACAGATCATACTGTGGTAAACAAAACGAAGAACTTAGGTCTAGACGAATTGACCTTTATCTATCTTTGTCTTGTTCTTTCTAGCTTAGCATCCCAAATGAACCTATCCCCATGATCCGGGATACTAACAAGGTTATGTATTGCGATCTCGTATTTGTTCCTCAGTCCTCGACTTTGGTAACTATGATCTGGTAAGGGCCAAATGTACTGCTCTAGGTAAGCATGTTTAGCTGGCTAATTGTTAGAACTTACATTTTTGTGGCGTTATATCAGGGAACCACTTGCCTTGAATGCCAACAATTTCCAGTGAGGTCCAAATATGTCTTATAATTTCACAAATTGACAATCGTAATGATATTATGTTGAAAACTTGGAGGGCTCACATGCTTGTATGCTCATCTCGCATTCCTAGAAAGAACCTACATTTGGAATGCTCTCACTACAATCCTTCATGAATTCACACTTGTTATTTTCCCTCTTCATGACGCAAGGATTAGTGTGAAGTGGATTAATTGTTTGATAGGATGTTCATCTTTTGAAACTATAGTTCAAGATGAGCGACACTACAACAGAAGGATTTGAATGGCTTGAGAATGAGTTTAGTTGAGTTGTTAGTTGCCCCATTCACTTTGGCCTGTGCCCAGGGTTCGATCTTTGCTGCGGAACTGGAGCTGTTCTTGATGAATGCTTATTTGTTACCCGTTTACTTGATCTGCAGCTTCTGAGCTCTCTTTGGTGTAATCAAGCACAGCCCACCTTTTTCTTTCAACTTCCAAAAATTACTGAAAGCAGAAAAAAATAACTTCTGTTACAGTTTAATTGTCAATTGAATCACATGCCACAATGTTACCTGATTGCCTCTCTCATGGAATGGCCCTAGCCTAAGGTGAGGTGGATAAAGTGTATGTGTCTCTTTTGAAATTGCTAGGTTGTTTTGAATTATTCTTTGTTTTTGTTTTAAACTATGTATACTATTACCTCATAACAGTAAGATATGCATGTCAATTTTAGGAGCTATCTTTTTGTTTGTCTATTGTGTAGTGCGAGTCTGAAAATTGTCAATAGTTGCTCTTTAGTGGCATTTATATTAACTATTATTTTATTTATGTCTCTACTTAGGTGGTGTTCCTTGGTATGGTTCTTTTCTATCATACTCGGGACATTACTATAATGTTTCAAACTGCTGTGTACACTCAACTTTATATGCTTATTAAGCTTCTGCTCTCTCTTTCGTCAGCTTCAATTGTGTTGTGATGAATACCTAAGAACTATTGCTCTTTCAACATGTTCTTGTGTATCGTCCATTTTAGATAATGCTGAAATCTAGATCTGTAGTTTCCTATTGGAGATTGTGAGGCTTATAATTTTCTGTCATTACAGCTAGAAGATAGCATTTGGGAGGAATTTGGTGACAACGACAACCTTATAAAGGATGAATGTGCAGGCAGTAGTAAGAGACTGCGATACGATTTAAGTTGTGCTGACAGCAATGCTAGCAGAAATAGTGCTTCAAATAACATTACTCAGAGGAAGGAGGAAACAGGCTCTAGTGTCGTGAAGGAAGAAAAGGAAATAATGTTGGACAAAAGTCCACGATCTCACTCATCTGGTGGGGCTTCTGCTTCCCAGAATGGGAACTCAAAAAGAAGGACTCCGTGCTCCACATCCGACGAAGATAGGATCTCCAACCAGTGCACAAAAAGCAGTAATATGGATTCTTTCGGTGGTGAACTAGGTGCTGCTGAGCCCATACTTGATGATCGAGCTGCTGCTGTGGACAATAACTTATTTTGTTATCAGCTGAACAATGCCAATAACAATGAAAATGATCTTGGGTTTTTCAGTAATAATCTCCAGAACAAGGAGAGCAACGATATGTTATATTACGGGTGGCCTGAAATAGAAAATTTTGAGGATGTTGACAGGATGTTTAGGTACTTTACTTTTCCTGCATTTTCTTGTCTCTTTTCATGGGCGAACGTTGATTAACTTGTAGAGTTTCTTTTATTGTGGTACAGAAGCTGTGACTCAACTTTCGGTCTTGAAATTGACAAAGATGATGAGTTCGGCTGGTTTTCAGCTGCACATGCAATTGAAGAATCTGAAGATGCGCTCAAATCAAGCTTTAACTTTCCTGGGTGTGATTCTGGAGCCACAAATAGTGGAGGAGGAAACCTACAAAGTTATGGTCTAAATGGCGCTGGCCTCAATGCAACTGATAAGAAGCCCGTCCCGGCTAGCATAAAGAAGGGCTTTCAGAAGTCTCCTAATGGCTCCCCAGCTGTCATAAACTATTCTTATGATAATGGTTCTGGAGCTCTTACTCACATTGATGACAATGGTTCACAGGTTAGGTTCCAAACAACCGCTTGTTGAATGTTCTGCGATACAAATGGTGTTTGTGGGTCTCCTAGTTATCTTTATGTCTTTAAGATTTTCTTGTAGGTATGAATTGGAGCTTTCTTATGGACCAATGGAAATTCAGTGTCTGTTTAAATGAGCTTTGTTAGTTATGATATATTGGTTGAGAATCAGACTTTAGTGCATATATTTTTTTAAATATTCACGTGTATATTTTTTTTATATTCATATATATATATATATATATATGTATGTATGTATGTATGTATATAGAAACAAGAAAGTAGCAGGTAATTTGATTGTTCAAGGAATGTGAATTTTGTTGTGAATGATTTGTTCACCTTGGCATTTCTTAGCTTCTTGGGAAGTTGCCTCGCTGGGGAGGGCATAGGTCCTTGTTCGTCTTGTTTCTAGCCGTCACGCTTATTTCTTTATGACCTTTGGGGAGCATGATTTTTTCTTTATCATTTCCGCATCAGATTACTGATGATGAAAATTTCTACTAATCAGTTAAAGTGACTATTACCTGACTTTCAGAACAACATTCATTGATTGGAATCATTTTTCATTTATTTGACAAATGTAGAAGGTTATCTTAGTTTCCAATTGGAAAAATTTGTCTGGCAAACCTATAAAGTGCAGTTATACTGTTGTACATTGAATTTGATACATTTCATATAACATAGTAGTCTTCGTACTAGTATGTGTTTGCATAACTATGTGTTTTGAGAAGATCAATGGCCGTCCTTTACATATTACAGTGTTGGTAAAATTTTAAGCTCAAGAAAGCTGGATGCTGTTTATCATGCTCCATGGTGTTGGCTTTTTGACTTTTGTAGATTTGTTGGGTGAATGCCCTTGTGGCTTTTATATTGTTGAATATGGCTTGGTTCTTACATCTGGTCTGCATTGTGCAGCAGATTCAGTCGAATGTCTGCCAAGCAAAAGAGCAAAAACTATCCGATGAAAGAAGAGTAGAACATCCCACAGAACATGGTGACTCTTTCATTCGTTTGGACAACTTAAAACCAGTGGAAGAATCAAACCATTCATTAAACTTCCAGCATAAACTAAGGAGTGAAACTCATAAAGAGCAGGAAATTAGACATCAGACTTGCTCGCAAGCACCAATTTTGCTTCCAAATGCCAATCATAGTCAATCTCCTAATTTAGCTAGTCCGAGGGCATCAACAATTAAGTCTGAAGAAAGCAGTCTCCCTTCTATATCTCCGAGGGAGTCCTCTAATGGATCAACTCAGATGCAATCTATGGAGAGCTTTCGCGATGTACATTTTCAGAATCCTGCTGTTTCACGGAGCAAGAAGAAAGACAGATCAGATCCAAGCAGATTATCTGGTCAGGTTGAAAAGAGCCAGCTAATGGTGGAAAGAGCTGATTCTGATTCAGGCTCTGCCCAAAAGCAAGTTCCAAGTTTTGAAAATGAAGCTGAAGGCCAAAGTGAAGTGAATGGAAGTGATATTGGCGTTCCAGGAGAACTAGATTCACCCAATGTACAGGAAAGTTCTTGTGTGAGTTCCATTTTGGATGAAGTCTCCGTTGAAGCAAGCAGTTTTCGACAATTGCAACGTGTAATGGAACAGGTACAGTGAGTACTTACCTTATGCGCATGAAGTGGACATCTCCTGGATACATTTTTGTCATGTGATATCAATGCTATTTTTGTCCCAAGTGCAGCTGGACTCCCAGGGTAGTGATGATTCACACCCTTCTAATTTTCAGGAATTGTCACCCATATTATCATATTATTATTCGTTTAAATTCATGTAAGATCTTTGAGAGTTTACTCCAACTCCCGTTGTTTAGACTTTAGAATACGGGATTGGGGCAACGCACAAGTTTTCGCAATATTTGTGTGGTTGTTCGTCGTTATGCCAAACAGTGATCATGCTGAAATGCTGTATTTTCTGTGTAGAACATCACGTTAATGAAAAATTACAATTGACCAAAAGGACTCAAAATTAGGTCGAATTCATAACTTGGCTATGTGGTTATTTTTCAGTATTTCTTTGTGTAATTCTACTTGTATCCTGGAACTGACTAGAGTGAATATGGTTCTCAGCTGGATATAAGGACGAAATTGTGCATACGGGACAGTCTATATCGGTTGGCTAGGAGTGCTGAACAGAGGCATAAGTGTGTCAACCAGAGTATTGCCGGTAAAGATGATAAAGATGCAAGTGGAGCAGTGATATCTGGTGGAACAAACAAGTGAGTCACTTTTGATCCTGAAATGCATTCTGCCTGTGCTGTTTATTGAAAAGACATAAAAAAGAACACAAGGGAAGAGGAAAGTAGAGACATATTGTTGTATGTGTGTGTGTGTGTGTGTGTGTCTTTTGTTTCCCCCCTCAGATGAATAGGATTGCGTATAAGTGCAGTTGAGCTGTCCTAGAACTTAAGGACTGCTCTTTTCCTTCTTTGTTAGACTTTAGAGGTTTAAACTGGTAGGCTGGTCATCAGGATGATTTACATAAACGTGGTTATGATGGCCGGTGTTCTGATTGCTGATCATAATGACTAGAAGGTGGTTTCTGCAATAAAATAGCCAAAAAAGTTGAAACTAACCCAAAATAGAAAAAAGAAAGAATAAAAGAAGAATAGACCGACTTTGTTTTCCCTAGTCACCATAATAATGTTTACATGGTATGAGTTGTGTAATACTTTGTATTGTTCTTAAAGTATACTTTTGCTTTTGCAGGTCGACTGGATATATGGATATGGAAACTGATACAAATCCCATCGATAGGTCGATAGCACACTTGTTGTTCCATAGGCCGTCAGACCCTTCAGCAACTGCTGTGCTTGATGCTGTGTCTGCAAAGTCATACACCATGGTATATTTCTATGCTTGTTGCATTGCTTCTCTTCTTGCTTTTTTGCAATTGATACTCACAGTTTCACTACAAGCATGATACATGCCAAACATGACTCTTACTGGACCTGCTCAAAAGTGAAACAATGAAATAATATTCAGAATTACTGTCATAATTGCATTTTTTACTCTTTCGAACATAATCGGTGGCCTTTTTTCTGAAAAAATGTACAAAGCAGGTCTTGAGTACTTTGAAAGATTTCGGACATGAACTCTGCCAAATTTGTTTTCTGTATTTGAGCTGTTCTTGATGGCTCATAGTTTTATCGAGTACTCAAAATTTGTTTTCCTTGTTCCCCCACCTGGTTCTTACATGTTATCTTGTTATTGATCACAATCTGTGTTTGCAAGAAATGAAAATAGTTCACTACCATGCATTATACTACACTTCTTCCTTGGGCGCCAACCTTGACAAAAATACAAAAGTGCAATTTATGCACTTTCTAGGAAGGGATATATAAGTGAAGCTTATCACCTTACAATTAAACACAAAATATATAGGATACTAGTTAAGAGTATTCCTCTTATTCCACTACTGGAGTAAGCTCTTATGTTTAGTGTTTAAACAGTTTGCTTCATGCTCTGCCTTAACGCTTCGCAACTCAGCTTTTCAACTACTAGATCCTTGGCTATCCCTATAACCTAGTTGAGAATTTGAGATGGACTCTCATGGCTTGGGGCATCTTCGGCCTGAACTTGTCGGCTCCACAGTTTTTTATTTTATTTTATTTATTTATTTATTTATTTTTTTTTGGGGGGGGGGGGGGGGGGGTAAAATGTGATTTGTGGTAAGTTCCTCCAGTCCACCATGATTCTAAATCTTTAGGGGTTTGGGCTCACCATGACCTCACGTTGATGAAACACAGAGTTAATTGGTAAGCCACTGGCTACTCTACTTGTGTCGCTGAAGCCATATCTTGTAACATGGTAACCTATTGTAATTTATAGCATTCCTGTTTGCTGCTGCATGTGGGGGCGTTGTATGTTATATACTTGAGCATACCATTGAATGGTGCAAAAAGTTGACTCTCCTTTCTAGAAGCAAATTCACCAGAGACGCACATAGTGGTTAGAGTACAACCCTTACCCGGTGAAATAATGGAATAATGAGAATGAACATATATAGGCGAATGCTGCCTTTGTTGACCTTCACAACTATCTTCTATTTCCAATATGTAGCAACAAAAGCAAACGCAACCTGAAGCTTAGTCAGACATCACAACACAATCCAAGTCTAATTACTTGGCTAAGTTGAGGGCTGAAAATCTGAAACCCTTGAGACCTGTGGATTGTGATGTGCAACCAACCCGGCTGGGTAGACATTGTGTGAAATTTAGGATGGATGCTGTTACAGTGCTAATGTAACCATGGAAGCCCACAGTAATAGCAGGCCCCACAACCGTAATCCTTGACAAAGATCCCCTCCCAGGCTTTAGCCACCTTTGCCCATGAGCTCACTAAAAGAGCATTTCCAACCACCCCCCCCCCCCCCCTTTCTTTTCTCTCCCTTTCCATTGAGCATTTCTAACTCACTGTATTCTTTAGGTGGGTTACTACTTACTACCCACTTTCCCCAACCTAACCCAAATTTACCCATTGTTCCCATATTTTCAACACTTAACTTTTCTACTTTTTCCTAAACTACCCATCCTTACTTTACCAAACCTTATATTACCCCTCTAAAGAACAGACCTTGAGTTTTTTAAGAGTCTCCCCTTTTACCCTTGGCCTCTATCAGTGAGCTTCTCGACAATTATGGTGGCAAAACCCCGGTTCTTATATAGGATTCTGTTCGGATCTGCAATCCCTTGTAACTGAGAGCCTTGGGGCTGGATACAATACCCTGACTCTAGTCCCCCATCTTTGAGTGACAGACATAAGTTCAGGAGCACATTTCCCAAACTCATCGACTCGATTCACCTTTGGTATGGCTCTTATGGAAAAATCCTTGACCTTCAGGCAAAGTTAAAGGTGAGTCATAAATGCATACAGTAAAAACTCAAAATGCTTCTGGTCTTTCTTTTCTCTCTTCCTGCTCCAAGTAAAAGAGGGAGAAAAGTAAATTTAACTTTTGGAGGCTCATAGGAAAACCTGCTGAATGAAGTCTACCTGTTATTCTTACCGTGTTGTGTGAACAAACTGATGATTTATTTGGAGCGTGGAATTTATTCTAGATATGCATCTGGAATCATGCAAATGCTATTATAAATATTATTTATATTTGGTTGCATAAACAGGTCCAGGCTGCTAAGAATGATCCTGCCATGGCTGAGAAGCTGATTTGTCAGGACAATACTTCGGCCAATGATGAAGCCACCAAGGAGTGAATGTGAAAGTTGAGGTGGGAAAACAAGTGCAAAATGCAGTTTTAAAAAGTCCCGAAAAAGACTGCAGGTTTCATTCCTTCTGTTGATGCAAGTCACTTCAGTCAGTAAGTGTGTTGTACAGCCCCTGTAGTTATCCTTGGTCAGTCACACTGTCATCTGTAACTCTACACTGCATAAAAATCATGTGTTAATCCTGATAACCAACCTGTTTGTATTCAAGATTTTAAAGTAGCTTTCTTGTCCCCTGTCAATTATCAACTATCGTCTTTTTTTTTGGTTACTGCTGCTGTATCTAGCATTCTTGATTTAGCTTATCCTGTCATGTCTCTGCTGGCATTTATACTTAATTGCTCGAATAATGTTTTGAAGTTCCCATTAAATATGCGACGATTGCTTTGTGCCGTCTGAGAAATTGTTTGTAAGACTATCATAACATTCATGGACATACAGAGAAGGGAATATTTCAAATTGTTGTTCTTCCCCTTTTTTCGGTTTTGTTTGGGGTGGGGGTTGGCCAGAGGGTCGAGCATTGATGCATATAGATTACAAAAATCATGCGAGTTTGTGTGTTTGATAGGCATTTGGTGGTCTGACCTGCCTAGGGGCTAGTGGTGGACAAAGAAGACTCTATTTGGAGAAGCAAATCAGATGATTGAAGAATGCAGTTCAACGCTACAACATTGCTTTCACCTGAATCATTTTGCACATTGTCTCATTGGATCTACTATTCTTATTATTTGACGTTCTAATGTTATTATTTTTTCACATCTCCTCTTATAAAATTGAAGTCACTTTCCCCCCTATATTTTTGGAGCCAACAAAAATGATGAGGTTGTTTATTTATTTGGATGAGCGTAACCAAAATGCTGGTATTGTACGTGTGAGTTCACCTTAGGAATTCAGTGATTTGATGGAGCTGAGTCAAGTGAAAAGCATTCTGATTGCAGCCAATTTCTGGTAGGACTTAGGAGGCTGCATTAAATCTGTTTTTGGGGTAAACTAACTTTTCAGGCACAACGAACACTCTATTTTATTTATTTATTTATTTATTTGAGAAAATTGAAGGGGAAGGAGGGAAATAGGTAAGAAACTGCAACCTCTGTTCATCCTCTTTCTATTTCCTTTTAAAACGAGGATGAGTAGCGCTGGTAAAAATTTGGGTTCAGATAAATTTGGATCGGTCAATGTCAAAATTCGAATGAGAAATTTATGTTTAGATATGGTTTTAGTTCGGGTCAGATCGGATTAGACAATGTGATCGGAGCTAAATTCAGGTCAAAATCGACTTTCGGACAATAGAAAAAAGAAAAATATTTTATGTACGAATATTCGGTCAATTCGGCTATCAAAATTTGGGAGAAAAATCTATGTTCGGAGTCTCTGGACTTGGCATTTTTCGGGTCGGATAATTGGGGCTTTTCTGGTCGGATAAAATTTTGCCAATTCTAAGGATGAGAAAAGTTGAACAATATTATCTTCTTTTTCATGATAACAATTTTTTGGTATTATTATTTTTGGTAATGATTCTTAGATACCTTAATTTATTACTGTACAAGATTTTTTAATTGGAGTTAAAGCTAAGAGTCTATGAGAGCTTGACTTGTCCCAATTTACCGAGAGAAACCCAAATCTGACACTGATCTTAACGATTTCAACCCGAATTTGACTTGATTTGATTGATTAGCTTAAAATCACGATATTTTTCGGTTTAAATTAAATTTAACCTTTATTTACACGTAACACAAAGTTGACTCATTTAACTCATCTCCCAACTATAGTTAGAGTGTTGTTGAAATTTGAAATTTTTATCGAAAAATTGCTTGTTTGCCATGATCAAGGTTGAATTTGTTTGTTTACTTTCAAATTGAGCTATAAGTTTTGTTAGATCATATTTAAACATGTCTGTATGCAATCAATTTGATTGTCCATAGCCTAAATTTTGGGATTACAATTATTAGTGTTAACCCTAAAAATTCGAATGAGATATTGGAAATTTGACCTTCTTCATTATTTGTTGAAATTAAGTTTGAGTTTTTCTTGTTCTTTTATGTCCAGTCATGTCTGTGTGTTTTCAATTTGGAGTTTCATGGTTTAAATTTTCTTAGAATTCATGTTAAACAGTCATAATTATTAATCACATTTGCATTAAAAAGTCATTTATAGAAGGAATTTGTGTCGTCGTAACTTTGCGTGAGACGATTTTACTATAGAATCCGTAAGGATCCTATAGGACCTATACTTCCCATCCTTCTCCGTCCTATCACATTGAAACAGAGCTAGCTTTAGGTATTTTCCTTTCCCTGTGTTACGGCCTACTGTTTTCCTTGATTTTTTGCACCATGAACATGCCCCCAACCTATTGTTTTCCTGGATTTTTTTCACCATGAACATGCTCCATTGGAGTTGCCGATGAATTTGAAATCGAAATCTAATTTTATATCTCTAATCTCATCTAAGGCAAAGTTTGGAGAATTCCATGTAAGGGTGTCGCATCGGCTAGCATTGGGAGATGCTTTATAATTTGTACAAATTTTGACGGGGTGAGAAATTTTAGATACCTGTCGTTAAAACGTTTCTTTTCTACAAGAATAAATTTGAATTATTTAAGTTGGGTTCATATTTCAGAGGTAGATTAGTTGGACTTAGTGATCTAGAGAGTGGGAAGCTAATGCTTGGTTTATGACCATACTTATCTCCATACAAGGAGACTTGCAAGCCATGTAAATTAATCTCAACATGAAAGGGCACCATGATGCAAAATAACTACTAGCTTATTGGCCTACCGTTAAAGCCGTGAATTGGGTTTCCATTGGTCGAATAGATTTTCCATTTTTAGGAGTAGAAATAAGACTTGTGGTCATGATTAATCCAATTCCTAAACGTTGAGTACAGAAAATAAAATTGGACTTGTAGCCAATAGATCTAGTTCCTAAATTTTAGGTATTAGCAATAAAATTATGCTTTTGATTCTTATTTCAAGGGACCCATCCTTTTCATGAGGCTCCTTTTTTTCTTTTCTTTTTTTTGAATTTGAGTCCATTAAATTGTTGAAACAACCTAATTTTTTACATCTATGCAAATTTTGAGTCCATTATCGTTTCTTCAAAAAGATGTCTTTTGTCGAGTAAGGGTAATGGCAACCTATCCTGTGGTATGAGAGCTGACACGGACCCAACTTCGTTGTCTTGCCAAGCACCCCAACTATGAAGGGCCCACCTATGATGAGGACTTCACAGAATAGGTAGGGAAGATGTTAGTAGACAAAAAAAGTTTCACATTGGAAGAAGGAAATGAGGATCTTGGGTTTATAATCGTAAATGTTACAGCCTATAAAGACGTCTTTTTGGGGAGAGAATAATGAAGTTTTAACATTATATCGAACGCTTAGGATGAGGTAGACAGTGAGGTAGGAAGAGAATGACACTGACAAAGAATGAGTATTAGAATGAGTATTGGCACCATAATCCAATTCTTATGCTCAATTGCCAAGAGGCAGTGGCCTTTATAGTGTGGGTGGCACATCCGAAGGTGGAAATCATACTTTGAATTCCTTCTTAGGGGAGATGAACACAATGGGGCTCATAAGAAAGAAAGGTATATTGAATGGAGTACTTGATATTTGCCCTTTCTGTGGAGATATAGGAGAAGAGGTAGACCATATGTTATTGAAGTTCCAATTTTTATGGCAAGTTTGGGAGATTATAATGCAAAATATAGACTACAGATTGAGCCAAGCACAAAACATCACACTCATGCTTGAATCGTGGATGAATGTGCAATTCAAGAACAAGATGATGAGAAGATTGGGTGACAACACGCTTTGCAATAATTTAGCCATTTTGGCTACACAGGAACAAGGTGATATTCGATAGGGAGTTGAGAAACGGTGATTTGGTTACAAAGGCTATAAAGTAGAGGACAACAAATAGGGTTAGCATTAAAAATATGAGCTACCGTATAACATAAACTCACTTGCTCAGTGCAACATGATATTTGTTTGTTTGAACAAGACAACAACCAAAAGACAAAATTAATGATGGTGACAACACAAGGGATAAGGGACAAGAAAAGTCAGAGGGTGTAGGAAATAAGGGGCTATGGAAGGAGTTACTATGGTGAAGGAATCCAAGGGAAGGTAGGTTACAAGATACAATATTGACCTATGGAATTGTAGGTTTATGAAAGGGATGAGATTTATTTGTGTAAAGGCAAGCACTATGGTTTAACAATTAAATTAGCTTGAATTACAATGTTCTGGACTGGCGTGGAATTATTGTAACCATTATGGATGTGTTGTACCTATAGGGTTACTAGGGTACTACAGTAATAAATTTGGGTTATTGACCATGAATGATGGCCCAAAATGCAAATTGACCATGGAGGTCATGAGGACTATGTGGTCCTAATTTATGTGAGAGAAGGGGACTCAACATTGTTGACGTAGCATGTGAAGTGAATAGTGAATATTTTTTTTTTTATAGTTTCAATTGCTCTACCCCTCTCTCTTTGATTCTCTCATATAATATCTACAAAGCGGACCATGGTTTACCTTTGAAGATATTCATATATATCTACTAAGGCGAACCATGGTTCGCCTTATAAGACATCCGAAAAAGACGCCCTCTGCTCACACTTTCTCTCTCTTCGAACCCCCACCTCCCACCCTCATACTCTCTCTCTCTCTCTCTCACTTCCCAAACCACTACCAACACCACCATCCCAAAACCATTTGCCGAAGGAATCTCAAATGCAGATATATGTGCAACAGCTACGCCTCTGACATTGACCCAACTCATTGTTAAATTTGGGTATGTGGTTGCTGAGGGAGACACAAAATCCTATCAAGTCAAGAAAAATCGTGGGTTGAAAAGTGTTAAAGAGATGAGATGAGGGCATACATAGCAACAATAAGAGTAACACACACCATTAATGAGCTTGAATACAATAACAACATTAGCATTTAAAGTTAACTGCAACATGGAACCTATTGCATTCCCTGGCTGCAATAGTAAGAGTAACACATTGGCATTTGAGATTCCTTCGGAAAATAGTGTTGGGATGGTGGAGGTTTGGGAAGTGAGAGATAGGGAGTATGACTGTATGAGGGTCGAAGGTGGGGGTTCGAAGAGAAAGAAAGTGTAAGCATGTGACGTTTTTTCCGGATGTCTTATAAGGTGAACCATGGTTTGCTTTTGTAGATATCCATGGATATCTTCAAAGGTAAACCATAGTTCGCTTAGTAGATATCCTATCCGTGGATCAAAGAGAGAGAGAGAGGGTAGAGCAATTGAAACAAAAAAAATTCACTGCCCACTTGGCATGCCACATCAACAATGTTGGGTCCCTTCTCTCATATAAATTAGGACCTTATGCTCCTCATGTCCTTCATGGTCAATTTGCATTTTGGGTTATCCTTCATGGTCAATAACCAAATTTTTGGACTACCGCCCGTTATTATCGAATAAAAAAAGAGGTAGTGGCCTAGTTGGTAACCATTCTCTTCTCACTTTCCCACCAAAGTTCAATTCTTTGTTGAAGCAAAAAAATTTCCTTTGATGGAAATTGCGGGGTTTATGGATTATGTTTATCATGTACAGTTTGGTACCTACCCTTTACCTCTACCTATAAAATTACTAGTGATCGCCTTGAGATGGTCCAGTGTGTAGGCTAAATCTACCCGATTCCCAAAAAAAAAAAAAAAACAAGAAGAAGAAAAACAAATCTTAGGCTCTACTCTTAACTCTTCATTCTTCAAAATGTAGATTGCAGTTTGAGCCTTTACACTCGAGGGGATAGCTATGGTTTAGTTATTAAGACTATCGAAAGACATTTCCAATGCTTATGATTTTAACTATTGGCTTTGGAATAATATGTAGATTAGCATGTATAATTATACCTCATTTGAGAATATATATATATATATATATATATATATATATATATATATATATGGAGATTATAGAAAGACATTTCCAATGCTTATGATTTTAAATATTTTTGAATAATATGTAGATTAGCATGGATAATTATACCTGATTTGAGAATTAATGTGTATGTGGCCATAAGATGCCCTAAATATGACCTAACAAACCAACTTAATCTAAAATTAAATGATCCATAGCAAGTATATTTGGACATAGCCCAAATCTAAAACTTTAAAGCCAGTGACATGAACAAAAGTTAATTGAACACCAAGAACAAACTAATAGTTGACTAGAAAGTGTAGAAATGCCAAACTTTTTTTTTAGTCAAACTGAGGAGGGGGTGGTCTGTTTCATAGCGAGAATATCCATGCGTACATAACAACAATCACTGAGTCCAGACATTTTGTCACCCGAACCTTTTCACCCCCTCAATGACAAGTCTTACAAGATTATGAGCAACGAAATTCCCATCTCTCGTAACATATGAAAAAAAAAACCAAAAGTTCATAACTAAATGTTTTTATTATTGGATATCTACATTTGTTTTAGTGGATACCATATTTGTTTCATATTTTTTACAATCTTGGGTATCTACATTTGTTTTAGTGGATACCATATTTGTTATAGGAAATTAAGTTGGGTAGAGTTGATGTCTTGATAACTTTTTTAAATATTTTTATGTTAGACTTCGCTCGTAGTCTCGTACATAACTAAATGTTTTTATTATGTTGAAAGCAAGTGTATATAAACAGAATAGTTATTATTATGCATCTGTACAAGTATAAAATTACCCTGAAAAATTGATAAATCTAATAAAAATAATACATAAGAGTACTGAGCCCATTAAGGACCTGTTATGTACCTATGGACCCATGGACCCGATGATCTAGGTATTGATCCGAGTTTTTGGGTCCCACCGGGTTCTAGTTCGAGTCTGGGCTAAAAATAATTATTGCCGGGTCTGCAACTGGGTCTGGGTCCAGCTGGACCCACCCCAAACTCAACTTATTGCCATCCCTAGGTAAACCTCACCCCACCCTCTCCCCAAGTAAGGGTAACCCCTCATTACCCCACCTCCCAAGCATTAAAAATCAAGCAGGCTATTTAATAGAGAAAGATTAGGTATCTAGAATCCGGATGTTGACCATGGGGTAGCTTCAGGATAGCTCACCATTTCTTTGGGCCTAAACGATAATCACCCAGGGGTTTGACAGTCCTTATACAAATTAAGCAATGAAGATAATTGTTTTTTAAGTACATAACAAATCCTTACTTTCTCATAAAAGGTTATCTAATCAGTAATCATAAGTTCATAGCTGATAAGGCTAAATTACATCTACAAGCCCCCTTCCAAGTCATCCTTACCAGTTCTATTCCTACATATTCACTCTGCTGCCCAACATATACATCCTGAGTAATTATAAAAATACAGAACCCCATCACCTTCATATAAGAATAAACCCGGGGCTTTTTCCATGATCATGAAGCTACTTCAGAAGAAAGGGCGAGCGGGAAAGAGTTTTTTTTTTTTTTTTTTTTGGAAGCTGTACTTGTCCATGGGGGGAATGTCTGAAGGGCGACTAATGTACATTGAAGAACAAAAAGTACAGATCCATTAGGAATCTTCAGACACCCCATCACCATTGGCTGATGCACCGTTGCCTTCGTGAATTGGGGATTTACTCTTGGGTTTCAGTGGTTTGCTTGGAGGTTTGATCTTCTTTAAGGGTTTCTTGACCTTGTTGTCAGCCTGTGATTCCAGGACCTTCTCTGAGGGTTTTCGCCGTCTTTTTAGACGCCCTCCATTCGTATCCTCTGCAGCAGAGTTATCCATTCCTGCCACAGACATCACAATAATGAACGACTTTTAATACTGCTATCCCAACAGCCTAAATACAGGACAGTTTTAACGGGTATTTAGCTACGAGAAAATCCCACAAAAGTTTGAAGTAGTTGCTTTCAGAGAAAGCATCAACTCATCTAACATGGGAGCGGAGGCTGCATAATATTGATTATCGTCACAGGGGATTGTAAGAGTCAAACAAACTACATGCATAGGATTCTTATCTTTAGCTTCCATGCACAAAGTATATGCTAGTCCAAATTCAAGGGTTAACGGTAAATCACTCCAAATTCTTCATTTTAAATCAATACTTGTTAAATCAAAACAGAGGATTGGACAATATATTCCTTTTTGCCAAAATGTACCCTAACGTCGCCAAGCAAGCCCCCCTTTTTTCTCTTTTTGATAGGATAGGCGCAAACTGTTAATTCTTCCAACTAGGAATAAGAATTTAATAACTTCACTCAAATTATTATCTCATAGGAAGTGCAGATTCTATTCAGTAGAATTGTAGAATGCTAGCCATGTTTAGATGCCCTCAGTCAAAGATAAGCTCCTCACTCTCCAGTACCCAAGGCCTTGTAATTCAAGTTAAACAGTGATGAAAGGTACCGTACTGTTCACTGACATGAATCTCCAGACATCTTATACGGTTATACCAATTCCCCAAGAAGGATTCATGACCGATATATCTGATGCAATCGCCAACATTAAAGAAGAAAAGCATGGTGTAGAGTGTACCTTCTACTGGGCTTGACTCACGGTTCATAGTGTGCCCGTTTTGCCCTGCTGCTGAGGGAGGGGAGGCAGAATGATTACTGTCCACTTTCACTGAATTTCCAATGCCATTGTCTTGCATCTCAGAGGCATCCGGACATGGGATTGCTGGTAAGAAGCAAAGCTCCTCCTGGGACATATCTGAGTCACTGAAGGTTGCCTCGTTCTCCACAGTAATAATATCAATTTCTTCATCTTGGTTGACATCTAATTCTTTAACCTGCACAACAAAACACACATCAATCAGCAACAAAATTCGGCAATACTTGATTAGCTACTAAAGGGGCATGCTTACCTTTTCATTCCCAGGGTTTATGTCAAATTCATCTTCTCGTTCCACGTACTCTTCATTTTCTTCAAGCTCTTTGAAGTCAGGGGCAAATGCACTCCAGTTCTCAGTGTAATCTTTAGCCCATATATAAACCAAGCCGGTCAAGGATACAGAGACAACAATGGGGTTAACCGGATGCCAAGCCAGATCAATCAAGGCTTCTTTCGGGCCTTCAAGAATTTTGACAAGATGCCCTGCCCTATCCCAAATGTATATCTTGTGCTCTCCTTTGCTAGCAGAACCACCAACGACCCACTCACCATCTCCACTAAAACAAGGGGCCTTCCAATGGATTTTAGTAACAGAGTCCTGAAACTCACGGAATAGCACCAAACTTTTAGATCCAACTGCCTTCAGCTTCTCAACCCCACACAGATCATTCAATGTCAGATCCATCTCATCAAGCGCTTTTAGGCCATCTTTCACTGGGAGCTTATTCTCATAAACCCTTATGACACGATCGCTTGAATTTGTGAGAAGGTATAGACCGTTCTTACTAAATACAATGTTCTTAATCACTGCACCTCCAGAGACTGCAACAACTCCGCGCACTCGGGCACTTTGATGGTCAATTATCAGTATCTCTCCTTTGGAATTCCCTAGATAAACCAGATCTCCGTGCTTGTTAAAGCATGCAGGAGTTTGAGGAGCAGAATCATCTGAAACTTTGTTCTTCAAAGGAACAGAAAGCCCCTCTCCTCCAGCCGATACTGAGGCAGGCAACACAGTGGCTGTTCCAGCATTCAAATCCACAATCAAAGGGGCTGAATAGACGGGACATGCCAGGCATATGGAAGGGGAAGAAGATCCAGGATGTAGACGGGCATGCAAAGGGGTTTTCTCCAATGTTGTTTTGGCTATCTTCTCTCCACTCATGACATCCCAAAGGATTAAGGTCCTATCAGCAGATGAAACTAGTATGCGATGACCATATTTTGACCAACAAACACTAGTTATGGCTGTGCTACAATCTTTATCACGGAGCTCCTTAGCGATTCCCCTGGTTCCAAAGTCCCATATGACACAGCTTCCATCGGAGCATCCAGCTGGAATAGGGAAGGCGAATGCCATGAAAAAAACAATACAGTAAAAGTAAACAATCCTCTATTTAGAAAGCTCAGTTGCTCAGAAAATATGCTTTGAAAAGTATTTCCAGCATGGTCCATCTGGGTGATCAGAAGATATATTGAGGACTGACTTAAATCAACAAACACACCAACATGAATAAGATCTAGAAATTATACTATTCTGAAAGACATACGCTCTCCATATCTCGTTTTCATAAAATTTCAGAGGAATAATCACTACACCCCCTCCCCTCCCCTCCCCAACAAAAAAATTCCGTGTTTTATTTATTTATTGGTTAGCGCGGGGGGGTTAATCTTATGAGGGATGGGGTTGGGGAGGTAATCTTTCTAATGTAAGCTCATGGCTACCAGCTAACCCGCCATTTTTGAAAGGCTGTAATGTAATTGATACCTTAAGTTTTCTTGCGGTTCTACTGAACCAATGACATTGCTTTGCATTACACAATACCAAACATAACATAAGAGATTCTTCATGAAGAGGCCACATTTTTTATAAGAATAAGTCAAACTAATAGTTATTTTTTGATAGGAAAAGGATATATATATATATATATATATATATATATATATATATATATTAATAATAAAAATAAAGAATTGATGCTCAACTAGCACCATACAAAGTTATGTACAACCGACAAACAAACTGTCCACAAAATCTACCACATCAAAATTGGAAGAGCTAGACTTCCCATTAACCTAAAAGAAGAGATACTTGACAAAATAGTCTTGCAATCTCCGAAGAGGGATTTGAACCCCCTCAAAAGCCCTTATGTTCCTGTCCTTCCAAATAACCCAAAAAATCACATGAGGAATAACTAAGGCCTTCTTCTTCTTGGGTTACCTACCTTCATACTACAACTCATCAATGCCAACAGCTGATATCTTCATCACTTGAGATGCTGCCACACCACCATGCCAATACACTACCACAACCAGTACTATCAATGTCGTCTTGAATTTCTGAATGCCAGCAATCCTCTGCTACCTTTGCTGGTGTTACCAAATAGTAAAACCAGGAAGCAGCAAATGAGATATATTCCAGAAAGGCAAGAAGGGAGTGAATTTGGGTTGGATTCCATTTCAACATTGAGGTTTAGGATCTTATTTTTGGCTACCAATTTCATACGGATGGACTTTCAAAACAAATTCTATCCATATATATTCTAGCAAGCAGCTTTTCCCTTTCCCTTCAAAGCACAGAGGTTGGCAAGCCCAAGAACATCAATGACAAGATATCTAACCAAGGCCAGATGACAAGATGGGAACTTCCAGACACAATAAACCTTGCACTTAAAAATAAGGGGAGAGATGTGAGTCCCAAATTGACACTTAAATCATACCATGAGGAACAGCATCCAAATCGAATAAATCATGAGAAGCGGCTACGGTGATGACCTAGTAGGAGGAGATGGACGGATGGACGGAAATGGAGGAAGGCAAGGGACTGGTGTAAGGGGGTGCAAAAGAAACGATGGAAAAGGGGTGCGCGATTTTCTATGAGGGGAGCATTGGGAATAACAAGTTCAAATGCTTCTTAGTACTCATTAACCTAGATATTGTCAACAATACAGAAATAATTATTATCTATCAATACCACCGAGAATACCTTAATGAGAAATGAGAAAGATCATAAAAGTCTCAAATATTGCCTCCCCGTCCTTTACAGCTGACAAAGCCTTTAGATAGAATGTCAAAGTAATCAAATCTATGTTAAACAAGGCAAACATTTATGCCCTTGCTTACAAAATTCCTTTTCAACTCTATTGCAAAAACTCAAAAGTTCAAGGCATGGAAATCGAACTCGATAGAAAAATCGCAGCAATGTTAAGATTGGAGCCTGTATTTTCCATCATTTCCTTCCTTTCTTTATCAACTAGATAGAAAACTCAAACCTGTGATAGCACTCTATATAAATCCAGCAAGGCAAAAGTCATCAATAAACCTCGTCGCAGTCAGTTCTTATGGTTGCATCAATGCCCATTGCACAATGTATCTTCCTATTCCTTATGAACTATGGTGACCCCCACATAATGTCCATCATCAAGACAACATTGTACTGACACCTAACTCAACCAGGCTCATAGAGCACAACCACAGATGATAAGTTGGAAAAATGAGTGTCCAAAAGCAGTGAAAACTGATAGAAGAGAAAAAAAAGAGGTGAAAATTTACCAGCGAGAAGAGTTCCTCGGCGATTAAAGGCGACACATTTCATAATCCCATGTTGCAGAAACTCTTCAATGACCTCCGGGAAATCCCCCTGCAACGGATCTTTAACAAACACACACACACAAATGTTGGGTTGGTCATGGTTAAGCAAGTAAGGGTGAAGAAAGAAACGAGGTGGAGGGAGAGTCTCATCTCACCAATAATTGGGGCGTTCATGACGCATTACTTGACGAAGAGGAGCAGCAGTAACAATTAAATTGATATGATTCGGCCACTTAAATTCTGAAATCTCAAGTTACCAGGGCAACAATTGGCACATAAAACAGCGTGGGTTAGCCTAGCCTGATTTGCCCTCTTCTTGTGGCAGACAATTTCCCCTTTTGGACGTTTGAGAGGGTTGTATTTGCCTATTTGGTGGGAGGAAGGAGATGAATTGGGGATTTCCGGTTAGTTGAAGGGTTTTAGGAATTGCCTGGCAGTGAGTTAAATCCCTAAACCCTGAACCCTAAACCCCAACAGTGACACTAATCGATTCGAGACTTGTTCTTCTCAGGGAAGGGAAGGCAACGGCCAAAGTGCACTGTGCCAAAAAGGCAGGACTGGAGTCAGGTGTTTAGATTTCAGAAGCATCTCCCAATATTTTACGCCTCACTGGTTTAATTTTTATCCTCGCTGCATATTATCTGTCTTTTTTAAAAATTATATCGTCACATTTTAAAATTTTGGTTATAAATTTATCAATATATATACAATAATTTATTATATACAATTATTATCATTAAACTATAAAAAATATTATCCCATACATATTATGTTGCAATTGTTAATAAAATATTATACTAAAATGTGAAAATTATCAATTAAAGAGTAACAATGGAGACAATAACAGCCAATTAAGTGATAAAAAGTACGGAATGAAGAAAGTAATAATAACAATAACAACAACGTATTTCAGAATTTAATAATAATGATAATAATAATAATAATAATAAATATTTAAATGTTTTATATGAATGTCTACATTATAATTATATTTTATCTAATATCTTTGATATTTTATATTTATAGTAATAAAATCATTTTGTTATTTATTACTTTAGTATAAATAATACTCCCTCCATTCCATATTAATTGTCATAATTTTGACTTTTACAGTCTCCAATATTATTCTTTAATTTATAATTTCTTACATAATATGTTGTTATTAACAATTACAATATTATACTTCCATAATAGTATTTTTGTTACGAATCTAATGGTGATAATTTTATATAGCAACGCATTATATATATTGATCAATGGTTTTGAAATTTAATTGTACGATTTCCAAAAACGACAATTAATATGAAACAGATGAAGTAGTTTATTTGACGTGTACTTATCACTGAAATTATTTAAACCTCTAAGAAATCGGTTGTTTCTCACATATATATCCAATAGAATTTTATAATATACTCTTAAGAAGCTAACTAAATGCTTATATAATTACTATTATTTGATACTTTTAAAAATTTGTTAGGTTTACATCAAATATGCAAATTAATTCATCCATAAAAATAATTTCCTTCGTAATCTTACTATAATAATATTCTTTTTCCTCATATTTATTTGCAGATTCAATGATAACATCAGGATCCCTTTTTCTCTATCTATTTATCGTTATGTTTCTTTGATAATGTTGAAATTCTTTTATCTTTATCATAAATTGTGCTCATCTCTTTAGTTTTACCTTAATTATGACTATTATGTTTGATTTAACGGTTTTGTTAAATGTCGCCCAAAGGTGATAGATAAGGGATATCTAAATTTGTTTTATATTTTATTTTGGGTAGGAATCTAAACTATTTTATATCATGATATTATTATGTACTACTTTCCTATTTAGAAAAATAATATACATACTCAGACAAATAAAGAATCCAAATTAAATATATGTACCTATGAACAATATTTAAAAAGAAAATAAAATTGCAAACAACAATTAGAAAGGAAAAAAATCGCAGTCACTAAAAAAACTCAATTCCAATCTGTTAATGGCTCCCTCAAATAAATGAAAAGAGGATGAAAAAAAACTCAATTCCAATCTTTTAATGGCTCCCTCAAATAAATGAAAAGAGGATGAATCATAATTTCAATCGACCTTGGTGACTCGGTAACTAATTCTATGGTCTGAAGTTAAATTCAAATTTAGATGTACATGTAACCAAAAAAAAAAATCTAAAAGAGCTATTGACGAAAGCTTAGTAACTTAGTACAAGAGTCATTCGACTGAACAATGATAAAGAAACTCACATACATGTGAAGTTGAAGGCTAGGGGCAAATCAATTTTGAGGATCGTCCAATAACCATTATTGTACAAGTTATCTATTTTTTTAATAGCAACTCTTATTAATTAGATAATATTTTATTTGTCTAAATAGGAAAGTAGTATATAATGAATATAGTGATATAAAATAAATTTGATTCATACCCAAAATAAAATATAAAACAAATTTAGATATCTTTTTATCCATCGCCCTAAGGGCGACGTTTAGCAAAACCGTTGATTTAATTGAGATTGTTATGTCTCATATTCATGAGATTATTGTCCAGGCTGCAGATTTGAAGTATCAAAACAATAGTTATATAACAATTCCTAATGTGTCAAGATATGCATATGTATATATATATATATCCATAGCTAATGTTAGAACAACGTGTGGTATTATTACTTAACATTGCCGCAACGGACGGGTATTTATGGACAATGATACACTGACCCAGTGGGTCAATGACCCACTCCAGGTGGCAAATGACATGGATTCTGATGTGGCAATTCCCTTCATCTCTCCTCTTTTTTCTGCTCCAATCTCTCTCTAGGCGTGGCATTGGGAAATAATAACATTTATTTCTTTCTCTGCTTAAAACTTCATCCCCCAAAAAACCACTTCCCAAAAATTGAAAACCCCGATTCAAACCCATTTCTATCGGAGATCATCTTTTTTCGTTCTCTCTCTCTTTCTCTGCTATCCCTTTCTTGTTTTCGTTCTCCCTTTCTCGTTTTCGTTCTCTTTCTCTTTATCTAATTCAAACTTCATTTTGTTTAGGGTTCTTTCTCTGATTGAAACTTCATCCGTTCGAATCCAAATCAAGTAGATCAGATAGATAAAATTTAGAAAAAGGCATGTACCGAATTTGAATGTCCATTCTTTGTTGTTCCGAAAAATATAATTAATCTCCATTATTTGTAGTGTGGATCCTGTTTACCAGTTTTTAAGGTTTGGGTGTGGTTTTTTAAGTTTTGTATCTGGGTTTGGGTGTGGTTTTTTCAACATTGGAACATAATAATTGATTTGAGGATTCAATTTTCGGAACTGGAAATTGATTATTTTTCAGATCTCCTCCCTTCAAATTTGGCTATGGTTAGGACTGACGAGAGAAAATTGTTGGTTTGAAGATATTTCCGCAATATTCATTTGGCTATGGTAAAGATACGGGCTTTTGGGGGGATAAGTATAAATTCTTGTATGAGTAGTCTAAATTTTGATATGGGGATTATTAGTATGATTAGTAAAAAATATCGTTGATGACTGCCATGGGTGATGACTGTAATTGAGTATGCTATGGTGATGACTGACTTTGATTAGTCTAAATTGATCATATGTTTACTCACTCGATCTTGAACATGAAAGTACTTGAGCTTGTTTGTTGATACTTGTAAGATATGGCAAAGTCATCAAGGATCTCGAGCTTGAACATGCAGGATCGATTATGTAAAAAGTATCGATATTGTTGTGGTCGGAAAGCTGATTTGAAGATTTCATCATCAAAAAACAATCCTAACTCACTGTACTTCAAATGCGACGTTTGTAATAGTTTTGTTGATTGGGTTACCTCAAGGGATGTGATTGACGATGGTTATTCCGGTGCAAGTTCTTGTCTTGACGATGGTTACTGTGGTGTAAATTCTCGTGTTGATAATATTGATGAAGTAAAGGAGTTTGTTGTAGTTGTAAAAGACTTGCATAAACAGATGTACGATCTTTTTTGGTTTTTGGTTAAGTTTGGTACGATGTTGTATTTAGTATTACTTGTGGCGGTGTTGTTAAAATAGGGACAAATTATCCATAACTAATGTATTGGTATTGAGATTAATGTATTGTTGTTTATTAAACTAATGTATTGTTGGTTTATATTCAATTGGTAATGGCACATTCTGATATGATATTTGGTTTTTCATTCACTTGCATTTTCATCCAAATTAGTCATATAGTACCAAAAAAAAAAAAATAGCAAACTATGGCCCTTAACTATTAAACTATGATATCATGAAGTGATGCCCTGAATTGTGACTCTAAAAATGGGGGCCAATGAAGATTTAAATGTTCACAGATCAATGAACACATTGCCAGATTTGATAAAATTGCCCATGAATTGGAAAAAAATACCAAAAAAATACCCCTTTAACTATTAAACTATTCAATAACACCACTGAAGTTTATATAAGAATTAAAAGTGCCCCTGAGTGGTATGTTAACCGGTAACAACCGGTAACCATGTTGAGTATTTATTTTTTTGAAATAATTTGAAAAAGTAATAAGAAATAGGGTAAAGGAAAAAAATTGTACATCTTCTTCCTATCTTCCCTCCATTATTGTCTTGTCTGACCACACTCCATCCTTTCCTCTTCGTAGTTCATACAAACAACCATCCTGAAAGAACAAACTGTAAACCCCAAACCCTAAACCCTAAAACCCAAAACCCTTATACTGGCGTAGTCAATAACGGCTGAAGTGAAGGAAGGTTGACTGGTGGTCGGAATTGGTTCAGGTCGACGACGCTGATGTTGTTGTAATCGATCAAAGCTTGTGATGAAACAGTGCAATTTGGAATAAGGTAACATAAATTTGTATGGAGGTCTGATTTGTGGGAAAAATTGTAAATTTTTTGTTTGTATTGGTTTGTGTTTTGCTAAAATTGAAACTGTTGAGAATGAATTTGATGAGATGTGGTTGTGTTTGATGGTTTGAACATAGTGAATGCAATTTGATTAGAGTGTTTTATTGCAGAACCCATAATATAATGACATTCAAAATATTGTTGTTCCATGGGGGTGAATTTGATAGGGCTCCCCATTTAGTTTACAGTGAAGGAGAGCGCAGTGAAGTGGTTTGTGACACAGATTATATTAGTATAGATGATCTAAAGGAGATGGTTGTGAAGAGAGGTTACTGAGGGCGGAGTATAAAAAAATTGCACTATGTTAAACCTGGTTGTGGATTAGAGGGTGGTTTAGTGGCTATTGATGGAGACAATGAGATGAAGGATCTTATGGAATTGCTGGTTCGTAATGATTCTGTTTCTCTATATGTGGAGCATGAAGAACAAGATCTAAGTAAGGGTGAATGACATGG
This sequence comes from Portulaca oleracea, assembly GCA_029582165.1. Lineage (NCBI taxonomy): Eukaryota > Viridiplantae > Streptophyta > Magnoliopsida > Caryophyllales > Portulacaceae > Portulaca > Portulaca oleracea. The sequence continues at coordinate 1,682,796 of CM055876.1, forward strand.
AGGTGGACAGGAAGGGTGGTGGTGATGATAATGATGTTGATGATAATGATAATAATGATGATGATGATGAATATTTTCCTGAAGAAAATGGTGAGGAGTATACATATTGGGATTTTTCATGTGACAGTGGCTCTGATGTTGATGATGAAGAGGAATTAGAGGCCAAGAATAGGACTATTCAATTGAAAAGAGGCAGTTGAAGCTGAGAGGGAGGCAATTACAGATGAGAATATTGGGGAAGTTAATGGTGAAAAGGTAGAGGGTCATTACCATGATTCAGATAATACATATAGTGATGTTGGAGCTGTTCTAAGAGATTTGGTTAGAAACAAAGGTGAAAAGGATATGAGTAGGATTGATGAGATTAATAAAAAGACGAAGAAGAGGGTTAGGTCTGGAATGTACCACCATGGATTGAAAATGTTAAAGGCTGGCATGGTCTTTCCTGACAAAAGATCATTCAAGAAGGCAGTTGATGACTACAGGATTAAAGGGGGGGTACAATTTGAGGGTGACCAAGAGTGACAGGGGGAGACTCCAATTGAAATGTTTGGGTGAGGGATGTGAATGGAGAATTTATGCTGCCAAACTGAAAAATGTGTTGTCTTTTGAAGTGAAGACACTAGATAAGCCACACACATGCACACCCTTCAGTTTCCAGGCAGGGAAGAGGACCTTTTCAACTAAGTGGTTGGCAGAGAAATATGTTGGCCTTTTTAGACTGCAACCTTCATTTACAGGAAGGGATTTACAGGCCAAAATATTGAAAGACTTGAAGTTCAATGCAACACTTTGCATGTGTGTTAGAGCAAGGAGGATGACTTTGTCAATAATATTAGGTGACTATAGGACACAGTTTGAACAACTCAGGGATTACCTATCTGAGGTGTGCAATAAGAACCCAAGCACGACAGTGAAGCTGATGACAACCCTAAATGAAGAACATAAGCATGTATTCAAGTTTTTGTACATATGTCCTGACCCTTTAAAGCAAGGGATTTTACAAGGATGTAGGAGAGTAGTTTCTTTGGATGCATGTTTCTTGAAAGGACCGTGGGATGGTCAAGTGTTTTTCACTGTTGGTAGAGATGCCAATGATCAAATGTACCCCGTTGCATGGGGGGGTTGGGGAAAGTGAAAGCAATGATAGTTGGCGTTGTTTCTTAGAGGAATTAGAAAGAGATTTGAACATCGGTGATGGTTTCAAATGGACTTACATTTCAGATCAGCAGAAGGTAATTGACCTTATATCATTGTAATCGTTGAAATTCGTTAATTTTAAATTTTTGGTTGATTGATTTAGTGATCACTGTGTTTTTCTTCTTTTGCAATTAGGGATTGGACTCTATAATCAAGGAGGCTTTCCCTAGAGTTAAGCATAGAATGTGTGCAAGGCATGTGTATGCCAATTTTAGAGAGAGTTGGAGAGGTAAAGAATTTAGAAATGTTTTTTGGAGGATAACAAAGGCAACAAATGATTATCAATTGGAGAGGTATGTGAATGATATGAAGGGTCTAGATCCCAATGCCTTTGAATTTTTGAAAAATAAAGGTCTTGAACATTTCAACAGAAGGTACTTTGGGACTAATGCTCAATGTGATTCTGTTGACTATAAAATGGCTGAGATTTTCAATGCATTTATCAATGAGGCTGTGTACCAACCAATATTATCCATGCTTAGAACTATTTTCAAGCTTGTAATGAAGAGGATTGGTCAGAAGCAAGTATGGGCAGATGGACTTGAGGCTCCAATAGCACCTAGGATAAGGAAGAAATTGGACAAAAGAATTGACCATGCAAGATATTGGGAGGTTGTGAGGGCAGGGGGAGGATTGTATAGTGCGACTCATGGAAGAGATGAGTTTGTTGTTGATCTGAACAACAGAACATGCACATGTAGGTCTTGGGAGTTGAGTGGCATCCCTTGTATTCATGCAGTTGCTGTTTTTAGGGAAGAGAGACTGAAACCAGAAGATTATGTGCATGAGTGTTACTCACTGCAACATTTAAAGACAACATACTCCCATACATTGAAGCCAACCAATGGGGAAGGAATGTAGCCCAAAGCAGCAGGTGAGACAGTTTATGCACCTTATTTTAAGCCTAAGAAGAAGAAGAAAACCTCTAAGTACTTTAGGAGGCCAAAAGATGGTGAAAATCCTGGACCTAGTCAAGGGAGAGTCAGCAGGGTTGGGAAAAAAATGCATTGCTCATTTTGTGGAGATGAAGGTCACAATAAGAGATGTTGTGACAAAGCTCCATCATCAGTATCGCAGCAACAGGTAATATGAAATTGATGTGTTTGCTATTGTCAAGTTAATTTGACTTTTACACAATTTGTAATTTAATTATACCTGTTTGTGACACAGGGGAGACCACCACAACCTCAGTCAGCACCACAAGAACAACCACTAGAACAATCACAACCACAACAACCTGAGTCACTACCACAACCACAACAACCTGAGTCACCACCACCACAACCTCACACAACCTGAGTCACCACCACCCCAACCCGAGTCATCACCACCACCACCACCACCACTCCACCAGTAAGCCAACCAGCACAACCCCCACCCCCATCACTACCAGAAAGACGTGCTAAGTTTAAGGTACTATATCTGTTTGTTATATTTGTTTTTTAATTTGTTTAATTTGTTTTTTATATTCATAATAATATTGGAATTCACATCATGCCAAGATTGTTGGTGGGAAGAATTCACAACGTGCCAAGAAGCCACGTATGACAGTTACATCATCAGGGACAAGGGTCATCCTTCCCCGCAGCTGCACGCCAACAACTGAGAAGACTGCATCCGAAGCTGCTTGTGGCCCTTCCGCTGATGTTGCTCCTGCTGATGTTGCCCCAAAGATTGGCAATACCTCCTCCAAGAAAGACTTCAAGCATTCCAGAAGTTGGGATCAACACAGCTCTGATCGGATGTGAATGACATTTTTTTTGGAGATTAGAGGATGAAGGGACTGGATGAGGATGAAGAATAATAAGTTAGTAATGTTGAAGGTAATTAATGGGCAGTGCTTACAATATTACATGGGTATGTGCTGCTTATAAAGAGAAAAATTTGATCCGTTAGTGAACAGTTTTGTGGTGTGAAAAATTATGACAAACGTTGAAAATGCAAACCCTCCACTAACATGACTGATGGGCATTTTTTGATTATTAAAAAAACTGAACTGGTATTATTGATCGAGTGAATAGTGTTGGGGCGTTTTATAAAAACTGAACTGGTAACTTCAAGAGTATATTATTATCAACAGTAAAACTATTATATCTATTGAGAATATAACAATGAAATTGGATGAGTGTTTTTTCCTAATTTTTCGAAAACTGAAGGGTCGTTTTACAAATATTTTGAAATTGACGCGGCTATTCCTTCCAAGGGGTTTTCTTCCTCGGTAACCCAACACTGAAAAGACAACTGCATGGTAATGATTATTGCTACCGTCATATATGAACCTTATTATCACCCAAGTCAACAGTCACCACCATCAGTCATTCATCTTCTTCATCCTTCTTCATCATTCTTGTGTTCTAAACCCTCCAACACCCATTTCAATTTCATTCCCTTCTTTCTCAAATTTACGAAAATGGATGCACACAGTGCATGTAAAAGATGCAATTGCTTGACCAATGCCCTTCCATATGAAATCATCAAAGATGTTATTGCTCGTGTTGTTGCCTCTGACATCGTTGATCTATGTCATTGCAGACAAAGGTAAATTGTTTGCATGTTATATACTTCCATTGTTTACTTTCAAATTTTGTTTTGAATATTATCTGATTTTTTTTCTGTAAATCTGACTTTTTTATGTGAATTGTTTGCATGGGCATGGATTATGAAGTTGTAAATTATTTAATGAAAATCGGAAAAGATAGTTTTGTACTGCAACAAGCTGCTTTAGAGAACTTTTCCCAACACCTATGGCGTCACCCGGTGGAGGCTAAACAATTTTTTGAGAAATGCCGGGAGAGCGGCAATTGTGAAGCCCTATTCCAGATTGGAATCGTATGTTCTTCAACCGTTTCTTTTCATTCCTTCAATCTTTCTGCATGAATTAAATAGTGTAAATACTGTCATAAATTGTTGTTTAATACTTACATACTTTGATACCAACATATGGAAACTATTGTGCAGGAGAAATATTTCACCAAATTAGAGGAGGAAGAAGGGATCACAAGCCTAAATGAGGCAGCAAATCAAGGACACAAGGCATCTGCTTATGTTCTCGGCATAATCTTATTGTGTGGTGACGATCAAGATCGCAGGAAAACAAGGGTTTCGCTTATTATAGAGGTGTTTAAGGCACGAGCAATCGTAGAGTGCAGGAATAAAGTAAGACACGCTATGTCCAGAATTTGGATGAACAATGCTCGATTCCAGCAAAATAAGCCCCATTTTGATTGCCCGATGTATGAAGAATATAATGTATGGTGGAAAGGATTGCATCACGAGTGTTACGGCGACGAAGATTTGGAGCAGAATCTTGTCTGTGATACTTGTAGATGTGGTCGTGAAATTAACTTCTTCTTCAAATCATTATAAAAACTGAACAGATGGTGGTGGTGGTGGTTCAGTCCTTTTTTGTTTTTTAATTGTTGTAAAGAACTATTTGGTCTGCCATTATGCTTCCATGGTAGAGAAATGTTATAAGTTTTATAATTGAAATGTTATGAGATCCATGGCAGATGTACTATTACTGTTATAATTTGGAGTTTGATTTGAATGTTATTTGGATCAGGATATAAAGAAGAAGAAAATACATGGCAGATGTTGGGTTAGTCTGGTTTTTAATTTACAAATCGATGGTTTTTAATCGACGTCTGCCATTTTTCTGTTGAGGGAGGGGAAAGATTGAAACTCATGCATGTTTGTATACCAAATCAGAACAAGGCAATCTAATCATCCACTCTAACCATTTAAAACACACCGAATCAATACTGTCAAATATACCCTAAATAGAAACAAAACATTTCCAACTCAAATAAGTATTTTGCCCAAAGGAAGGAAGGATTTCATTCATTCATTCAACAAGCAACATACATCATCCACCATTTTCATCATTTACAATAAAAAAAACCTAAGTTTAAATCTAAAATACTGAAAATAAACTAAAACCTAAACATCATCCATGGCATCTAAAAACAGAACATGCCATAGGCAACCAAAATTCCACCCAAAAAATTGCCAATGGTGTGTTACTCAAATTACCAGTAACAACACCCACAAAAACAAAAGAAAGATTCTTGCTTGCTTGCTTGACCTTCCTTGACCTTGCATGACCTTGCTTGACCTTCACCTTCCTTGCCCCCCTCCTGCCTACACCTTCTTCAACAGCACCCCCACCATGACCACAACCAGCAAACCCATAAACACAAGAAGCCTCTTTCGAGACTTCTTCATCTCCCAAACTTGGATCTCTATGTCGATGAGCTTGCCCAAGGTCTCCTGGTGATCTCTCCTCAGCTTGGAGAGTTTCCTTGTCGTCCTTGCCAATTCTGCAACCAAAGTCGTGTTTCTGACAATGGTTGCAATGACAGGGGTGGTTAGGGTTGCTGTTTGGTTGCGTAATTTGTGGTTTAAGTAAGGTTGTCGATTTCAGGGATGGGTGTCTGGTATTCTTAGGATCTATGGTTTGTCAAGAGTTTTCCCAATACAAAAAGCAATAAATCAAGTAAAGGTAAGCAATTAAAACTAATCCTAGGTATGCATCAAATCAATCAACTACCAAAAGCAATAAAAAAGCAAGTAATAGAAAGCATGAAAGCATGAAGCAAAGCAAGTAGCACTAAAAACAATCAAGTAAACTAGAATCACAAAGCAATTAAAAGCATGAAATTAAGAAAACAATAAAACTCCAACTAATAATGAAATTAGGAACAAGAGATTATACCTTTGATGACCTAAACTTCACTTGAATCCTTCACCTTGAGCTTCCTCTCGAACAAATAAGAAAGCATGAATTGGATTACTAAGAATCCTCAAATCCTCACTTTGAAGTAGGATTTGTGACCCTTAATCCTCCTCCTCACTAAAAGTTGGATTGTTTTGTGGCTAACTTAATCATCAAAACAAGAAATACTAAAATGAAAGCATAAATGAACAAAAGACAATGAAGAAAACTCTTAAAATGGATTGATTGAAAGTTTATTACAAAGTAGCTTGAAGAACAAGACAATGAAAACCTAGGAGAGAGAAAGGAGATTACAACTTGAAAAGCAATAAAACTAGGTAATAACAATAGAAAACTTAAGCTAAAAGTGTCTGCTAATGAAATCGTAGCTGAAAGTATTTATATAGGCCCAATTTGTTACACAAAACGCAACATTTCAATCTCAGATTATACGCAGAAAATCAGGGTGACTCGGGCGAGTCACCCCCTGACTCGGGCGAGTCAGGCTTCTGGCCTGCTGGACAATGTCTTCTTGGCAGGTTTTCTTCGGCAGCACATGCAATGGGCTCGGTCGAGTCGTGCAAGTGACTCGGTCGAGCCATCTTTAGGGTTGCTCCTTGACTTAGCCAAACTTATGAGTTTCATGACGGCCCGCAGAGGCTTGACTTGCCCGAGCCAGAAGGTGACTCGGTCGAGTCAGCCTGCTGACTTCACTTCTCCTTGGCTTGGCTGAAGTTGGCAAGTTGCATGCTTCAAGGTTCCCAGATGGTGGGCTCGGGCGAGTCAGGATATGACTCAGGGGAGTCACCCTGCTGCCCCTCCTGCTACTGCTTCCTCTATTTGATGAATTCTGCTCCGTTTTGGCTCCATTTTGGCTCAACCTCTTATTTTCCTACAAAACTAGGAAAACCTTATAACTAACATCATACACGAGGTTAGAACATGTAAAAACACCCTAATAAAGAGAAAAATTCGGCTCGGAACGAGACCGAACACCATTCCCACACAAGGGTTTGCTCGCCCTGAGCAAACTAAAAACAAAGAAAAAACTAGAAAAAGAAAACTAAAACCCTAACTCACTTTCGCAGGAATCGCGGATGCATTTAGTGTATGTATCAAGCCCTTTAAACCCCCCGGTAGCCCGGGTGGACGAGGTAGGTCTCGTGAGGGTTTATAGCAACTATACCCACAAAAGCCCAAGAAAAAGGAGAGAGGGAAAGTGAAAAACAAAACAAGTTTGAAAAGAAAGAAAGGAAAATCTACTCATTTCAAGAATCAAGTTGTTTCAATCAAGAAAACGATGTTAATCCTCCAACAGGAACCGTTATGAGCATCTCACATACATCTAACCCAAACAACTGCCAATCTTAGGGGTTTTCGATCTCTTACACCTCATGTAAAGTTAAATCCCACTTGTGTAAAAGTTTAGAAAGTTCTAACTGATTTCGATCGACCCCAAAGACTCACGCCCGAGCTTAAAACAAGCGAACAACAGAAAAAAAACAAGGAGTTGCCCTCCCCCGCATTTGGTCGCCCTTGGCTTGGTGAGGGTCGCAGGTGATGCAAGGAAAGGCCCCTCACTTTATTAACACTTAAACTTTTTTTCTTCTTGGGTTGGGTATTCCCAACAAATTTTCTTTCTTTTTTACTTTTTAATGATCGGTATTAGCCTTTACTTTCGGGTATTGGACGACCCAAAATGGGGTTTACCCTCCCAACACAGTCTTTTCCATTCACCTCTTCGTCGCGAACGATATAGAAGGAGGTTTAAGGGGTAATAGTGCCGTACCGCTAATACCGGGCCCGTGTAGGTTGGCTAAGTGTATGGTGGTTGATGTCGTAAAGCCGGCACGCCCCACTTAATTAATTTATTAAACTTTGCTTTCTTTTTCTTTCTTTTGTTTTTGCTTTTTCTCTTTTTTTTTTGGAAGCTCCGACATGAATCCCTAGAATCTCCCAGTTTCAACCAGAACATAAAAGAGAGAAATGGGATCTCACTAGACACTCAATGAAAGGAATCTAATTAAGGTAAGTCATGGCAATCGCTCAACAAAGGGTCGAAAATGCTCAAACCGGTTTCTTTTAAAGAAGATTAAAAAACGGCTTCCCAATTTTGATAACAAAATCCAAGAAATGAAGCAAAAACAAAAACAAAAACGAAAACGAAAACTTTTAAGGTTTTTCACTCCCCTTTTTCTCCTTTTTCACACAAAAATTTTCAAATTTTTCGACACAAACTACGAAAAATAAAACTAAAAGACTCAAAGCTAGGTGATCTACCCATGACAAATGGAAGTATCACCCCCACTCCCACACGAAACTTCACAATGTCCCCATTATGAGAAGAAGGGTGTCACAAATAAGGTAGAAAACCTAAAAACACACAAACAAACACATAACAAATAAAAATGATGGCGACCCGAGCCCACACGGCTCCAACAACAATGTATATCCAACATTCACACTCAAGGGGTTCGCCACCTAAAAGAAAATCAAGCATGCATCATGGATCAATGATATATTCACATAAAGAGAAGGTGGAATGAAATTACCTGAAGGTCTTCAAATAACGCATATCCAATTCGCGATCCACGAACATAACACCATAGATTAGAGACAGACAACGAAAGCATACTATGTGTGAAATGTTTACATGTTATATCACAAGGAAAATCAAACTATACAAGGCAAGAAACTAAGGACTAACTAATTAAAGAAAACTCAAAATATTTACAATATGTACATGATCAATGACTAACCTCAACCCCGAATCTCATTATGTAAGGCGGGAATTGAGGGTGAAATACCTCGCCACTACCCGGTCCTACGAATGAGAAAACCCCAAAGGTAAACCATATATTCTCCTCTATACAACCCCAGTTCATGATGCACAAGCTTACAACGACAATCATCCCATCCAACAAAACATGACAAAGCCAATGAAGCGACACTCAACATCCAACAAGTCTCAAGAATGCAAAATCATATTGGAGAACCTTCCACCATACCCCATCACACAAACACACCCCCCACACCTGTATCACAAGATATCAGTCAAATAATCCAATGCAAGAGATAAGAGGGGGGTGGGATGCTCACAATCATTACTCATCACCTCCCGGATGAGGGTAAGGGTAATATGGGAAGTACGTTGGGTAGTACTGGTTGACGTAGTCGGGCGGTGCTGGCGGACGATCGGCCATGGAATAGTGATAATACCCCCAATCTCTCCAGTATTGATTTTGTTGATGGAAGTACTCGTCGTAGCGCCGAAAGTACCCCTCGTGCCTATCGAGCATCGATTGTTGAGCACGTAGGAGTTCTTGTTGACTCTCCATTAGGTTATGAGTTCTTTGGAGCAAAGTTCGTTGCTCCCGGAGATCAACACTCAATCTATCCATCTGGCTAGCCAAGTATCCCATCGTAACTTCTTGAGAACCACTACCACTTGCTTCACCCTGATTTGTCGGTTCCCTTTCTTCATCCTCTTCTTCTTCCTCTTCTTCCTCCTCTTCTTCTTCATTCGCAAAAGGGTCGTCGGGACCCCCCTACTCGACGGTGAATCCTTGGATTCTCCCCACACGACCAATTGTGTGCATTGGTCACATCTAACTATATAACGAGTGGCTCTCTCATGGTCCAAATGAATGGACGTCGCATCTCTATCAGAACCATGCTTGTAAATATGTTTTGTGCGGTGTCTCTCAAGTATGCCCATGCCCATGCGCTGCAATCGCATTCTATCGATTGGGTCGGGAAAATACCGTGGGTTGAACTTGCTTATGTACCCTCCAAAACTTTGTTTCTTCAAGAAGTGGCATATGATATGCCCCATGTCGATCGTGGTTGAAAGGTTCTTAGAGGTAATTTCCTTTAAGCAATGTAAAATGCATGACCCCGTATTGACCCTTTTTCCTTGGAGGGTGTTGAAAATCACAAACAAGTCATCCCTCCTGACGTTGGCCCTCTCATCATCCCTGCCAAAAACCGAGCTCGAAACTATGCGATGAAAAATCCTAATGGCCTAGTTGCATAAGTCCCGAGCCTTGGAATTTTTGGTCAAAAAGGAGGTGTCTTCGGCGTGCCACCGTTTGTGCTTCCTTCGCCAATATGTTAGGCTCTTCGTGGCGGCTTGCTCATCAAAATGAGCGGCTTCTGCATAAAACATCCCATCCTCTGGTAAACCTAACGTGCGACATAGCTATTCGGTCTCGTTCCGAGCCGAATTCTTCTCTTTGTTAGGGTATTTTTTACATGTTCTAACCCGTATATCATGTTATTATGAGGTTTTTCTAGTTTTATAGGAAAAATGAGAGATTGAGCTAATATGGAGCCAAAATGAAGCTGAACTCATCAAACAGAGGAAGTAGCAGCAGGAGGGGCAGCAGGATGACTCGCCCGAGTCATATCCTGGCTCACCCAAGTCATATCCTGGCTCGCCCGAGTGCACCATCTGGAAACCTTGAAGCAAGTTACTTGCAAAAATTCAGTTGAGCCAAAGAGAAGTGAGAGTTAGAAGGTTGGCTCGCCCGAGTCATCCTCTGGCTCGAGCGAGTCAAGCTTCTGCAGGCCGCCATGAAACTCAGGAAATTTGGCTAAGTCAAGGTGTGACCAGAGGGATGGCTCGACCGATTAGAGCAGCTCAATTAAACGATGCGTTTTGTGTAACAAATTGTGCCTATTGAGCGTAGCTTGCTGGTTACAAAGGAGCTCTTGCTGGCTCTCTAGAAGGTTATGTTTGCTTTGAAGCAAAGTTCGCTGCTCCCGAAGGCCAACATTGAGCTGCTCTAATTGGTAATGAAGGTACCCCATTGGGGATTGAAATGATGCGTTTAATTGGGGATTGAAATGATGCATTTTGTGTAACCAATTGGGCTTATTATATAAACTCCCAGCTGCGTTTTTAGGAGTAGTAGTCTTTTAACCTAGTTCTAAGTTGTTGTTAATTAGCTTTTAATGTTTTCAAGTTGAATTCTCTTTTCTCTCTCCTAGGTTTTCCTTAGTTTGTTCTTCAAGATACTTTGTAATCAACTTCAATCAATCCATTTTCAGGTTTTTATTCATTGTCTCTTACTTCTTTAATGCTTTCATTTAGTATTTCTTGCTTTGATTGTTCTAGATTAGCCACAAAAAGCACCAAATCCAACTTTTAGTGAGGAGGAGGATTAAGGGTCAAAAATTTCACTCTAAAATGGGAATTTGAGGATCCTTAGTAATCCAATTCACGCTTTCTTAGTTGTTCGGGAGGAAGCTCAAGTAGAAGGATTCAAGCGAAGTTTAGATCATCAAAGGTATAATCTCTAGTTTTCATTTGCTTTGATATTCAAGTTATTTGATAGATTTTAGTGCTAATTGCCTTGTTCATGCTTTATTGCTTTCTAGAATGTGCTTTGACTGCTTTTGGTTGATGATTAGTCTAGATATGATACATGATTAGAATAGTTTTGATCGATTACTTTATTTGATTTATTGCTTCTTGCATTGGGAAACTCTTGACATACCACAACCTTAAGAATACCAGACACCCATCCCTAAGACCGACAACCCTAACTTAAAACCACAAATTTTACAACCGAACAATGGCGTCTTTGCCGGGGATGGCGTTATTTGGGAAATTAGGTTATTGGTTTGTTTGTGCATAGTGTAAATAGTTATTTGCTTTGATAGATTAAAGTTAAGTTAAAACCACTAAAAATTGAAAAATAGAAAAACCAAAAAGAGAGAAGGTGCGTCGACCTTTAGGATGGGTTCGCATTCCCGAAACCAATAGACTGGTTAGATTAGAGGTGCCTTTAGTTGACTCGCCTAGAATGGGTGAGGAAGAACCAAGGGTGACTTTGAGCGACCAGCTCTACCCTTCATACGACCCGCCTCCATCCTGTTTTGTATTACCGACCTTACCTCAGGGGGTTACCTTCGACCCTAGGCAGTACCACTGATAAGTGCTTCTTGTATATATGAAAAATTGGTTGTTATGACGAGAAATTTGGGGAATATTTGATTTGATTATATTATTTTATACCCGAATTTCCCATATTACGCTTGGTTTGGAGTTTGGTGAGTTTTGTAGGTAATTTGTGAAGAACCGATGTAAACCGAGCTTAAAATCAAGTGTAGATCCAAGTTATGAGCTTAAAGGACCAAGAAGTGAGATGTTGGATCACCCAAGGCCCAAACAATGGCCCAAAGGACTCCTAGGCCTGAAAAAGCAGTGGCACGGGTGGTGCCAGAGGAGGCACGGGTAGTGCCTATGACCAGAACATGAGAAAAATGGAAGCAGTGCACTGACACGGGTAGTGCCTAGGAGGCACGGTCCGTGTCAGCAGGGACACGGTCCATGTCACCCCTGGCACGGTCCGTGTCGCCTGCGTCTCTTCATTTCCGGCGGTTTTGAGTTGCAATTTGCCTATATTATGCTGTTTTCGGCTGTTTTTGAGGGCAATCATCATTCCACCATCTTCCATTCCATGCCCTAATCATATCCATATTCCATATTCCATCCACCATTGAAGATTGAGAGAAGATTGAAGATCGAAGAGCAACTTGAATACACTTTGAAGTGGAGGAGCAAAAGTTCTCCATAGTTGATTCCTAGCAAGATTGTTCTTCCCTTTGGTTTATTTCTCATTCTCTCATTGATTTTCATATGCTTTCTTTGAATAGATTTCAATTGCTTTGTAGTTTTAAACATGAATAGTGAATAGTTCTTTTTAGTTTAGGGGATGAACCTTTGAAGTTGCTTGATGAATTGACTTTGTTGGATTGAATTATCATGAATTTAGTTTGTTTCAATCTATTTGGTCTTTGAATTGATTTGTTATTGCTTTTGCTTGATCACCAATTGCATGTTAATAGGTTGTTGAATAAAGTACCGAAAGGAGAAGTTTGATTACCCGAAAACCTAGATTAAACTAGTTAAAATTATCTAGACATAGAAGTTTTAATTAGGGTTCTTGAGATAATTAGATCTTTAACCTTGACTAAATCGAAATAACCACGAAAGTAGGTGCTTGGTTAGTCTTGGCAATTCGCTCTAGTGACAAAATCTCATTGCGAAGTGTTTTTATGCTATTATCGAACCTTGATTGTGCAAGTTAATGAAATGAATGTTCAATCCACATCGTTGATTCGTTATTTGACCTAGGTTTCATCTCCTGAACGCCTTTTTACCTTGATTAAATTAGAAAAGTTTGTGTGAATATTAGTTTGTTTAGTTCTTGATTGTGATTAGATTTAGAATTAGTTACTTCAAACCAAAAACGGATCGACTTAGCGATCAAATAGGAGGCTAGTTCAGTGCGTTGAAAGGAAAAGTCCTTGTGGGAACGACCTTGATTTATGCTACAATTTCACCCGTGCACTTGCGGCTTATCAACCACACTCAAAATCTGCCTCTATTTACTGGGACGGTGTTAGCATTGATATGGACGGTAGAGTACAAAGAATACCTTAGTATAGTTACACCCCCGGGAGTTCCTTTGGACTATGTTTTGCTTAAGTATTTGCCTTTCGCTTTGCGCGACTCCGCTAAGCGTTGGATGTATAGCATTAAGCCGGGGTCAATCAATTCTTGGGATAGTTTCTTGAAGGTTTTTATGAAAAGGTACTTCCCCAACTCTTTAGCTGTTCAGTTGAGAAACTCGATTTTGAAGTTTAGGCAAGATAAAGGGGAACCTTATTGGAAAGCTTTCGAGAGATTCAAAAATCTATTATCCCAATTCCCTCATCATGGTTTTGACCTTGTGAGACTGTGCCAATTGCCAAATAGTGTATGAGGGGGTAGATCAAGAGACCCGGGTGACTTTAGAGTCCATGTGTTTAGGGGGATTCATGGACAAGACAACGGAAGAGGCTTGGGACTTCTTAGAGAGCATGTCCGAGCGAGTTATGCAATGGGGGAACACTCGGGATGAGTCCATAGGAGCGCATTTGTCCAATGCGAAAGGGGGAGTTCATGTTGTGAGTGAGAGTACGGGATATGAGGCTAGGTTTGCTTCTTTAGAGAACATGGTAAAAAACCTTAGCCCAACAGCAACTTGCATCTTCTAAGACTCAGCCTTGTGCACAAGTGAATTCTTTAGAGCGACCCATTTCTCCGACCCCTCAATCACCTTTGATTTGTGCTTGGTGTCAAGGACCAGACCATGTGTATGCTAACTACCGCTTGTATATGCAACATGTGTCTTCCAATGTGGAAAATGTTAATGCTATGTTCAATTAGTGTCGGCCCTACCATTTTCCCGGGGTGCAAAAACACCCTTTTTTGTCTTATGGGCCGGACAATCAGAATGTCTTGAGGCCACCAATGCACCAGGGAGGAGGTTTCCAAGGAAACCCACCTCCTCCTCACCAACCTCAGGTCCAGCCTAGACCACCCCCTCAGGCAGCTTATCAAGCGCCTCGAGGGCAGACCATTCATCCTCAAGTTACCCATACCCGACCTCCACCGGGGTACCAAAGTGAGGACAAGGGGGATAGAAAGTATAAGGAGTTAGAGTCTGGTTTGAAAGTGGTTCAGGATTCCATGAGTGATATGGCAAAAATGATGAAACAATTGAATGAGAGTGTCGCTCAACTAATGATGTCTAACAGGGATAGGGGTACATTCCCTGGACAATCGGAGGCAAACCCCAATGGGCAAGCCTCTAGTTCGTCCTCTTGTGATCCGAACCAGGTTAGAGGCCTTAATGCAGTGATTACTCTTAGGTCCGGGAAGGAAGTAGATAATAGGGTTCAAGAATCACCTTCGGACTTGCCTAGAAAACAACCCGTGAGTGTTGGACCTAGTGATGAGCTAGTATCGATTGAGGATGAGCCGTATGAGGAGGAGAGGTTAACCAACTTAGGTGAACTCCCGAGTGCTAAGACCTCGCCTAGAGTACTTCCTGAGTCTAGTTCTGTACAACCTGTGGCATACAAGCCTCCCCCACCTTTTCCTCAAAGGTTGAGGGGGAACAAGGACCAGAAATTCCTAGAAAAGATTAGGGAGACGTTTTCTCAAGTCAAAGTCAACATTCCCTTGCTAGATGCTATTCAGCAGTGTCCTTCCTACTCTAGGTTCCTAAAAGAATTGTGTACTACAAAGAGAGCAACTCAGGTTCCTAAGAAGGCCTTTTTGGCCTCAAATGTGAGTTTGATCTTGTCTAGTCAAGTCCCAGTGAAATACAAGGACCCTGGGTGCCCGACCATCTCTATTACCATAAGGGACAATCGAATTGAGAGAGCTCTACTTGACCTAGGGGCAAGTGTCAACCTGTTACCTTTACATGTGTATGAGACCTTCGGGTTGGGGGAGCTGAAACCTACTAGAATGGTTCTTCAATTAGCCGACCGGTCTACGAGGGTACCTAAAGGGGTAGTTGAGGATGTGCTGGTCCAAGTTGGAACCTTTGTAATTCTCGTAGACTTTGTCGTGTTAGAGACAGCTAGGGTTCATAGTACCCGTGACGAGATACCTGTCATTTTAGGTAGACCCTTCCTCACCACGTCCAACGCTTGGATTAATTGTAAGGACGGGAGAATGAAATTGACCTTTGGGAATTTGACTATGGAATTAAACATTTTTTATTTACAGAAGTCTCCCTTCGGCTTTGATGAGCAAGAGTGTAATGTTTTGAATTTGGTGAGTGATTTTGAGGATGGTGATCATTCTAATCTTGCTGATGTATCTAGTGTGAATGAGCTTGTCAAGTTAGGAATTGACCGAGTTTGTGTGACCTCATTGTGTGATTCTGATGTGTTCGATGGTGAATTGTTGTATGAGTCATTATTTGCTTCTCAAAACGTGCTTAGAACTGTAGAGCATGAGCCACCATCTTCTAGAACCCTTGAACTTAAACCTCTTCCATCTGAATTGAAGTATGTGTTCCTTGGCCTTAGTGAAACCTACCCGGTTATCATTGCTTTGAACCTAGGTGAGGATCAAGAGAACAAACTGGTTGAGGTTCTTAGGTTAAACAAGGGGACTTTGGGATGGACGCTTGGAGACATTAGGGGAATTAGTCCATCTATCGTGCAACATAGGATATTCTTGGAAGACGATAGCGTGGCCCATAGGGATCCTTTAAGGAGACTCAATCCCCAAATGAAAGAGGTGGTCAAGAAAGAAATTTTGAAGTGGCTAGATAATGAGATTATATATCCTATTTCTGACAGTAAGTGGGTTAGTCCTATACATGTTGTCCCTAAAAAGACGGGTTTGACTGTTGTGGAGAACGAGAGGGGTGAGTTAGTGTCAACCCGTATCCCTTCGGGATGGAGAGTGTGTATTGACTACAGAAAGCTTAACAAGGCCACGAGAAAAGACTATTTCCCATTACCCTTCATGGATCTGATGTTAGAGAAGTTGGCGGGACATGATTATTACTGTTTTCTAGATGGGTATTCGGGGTACACTCAGATTTCGATAGCTCCTTGTGATCAGGAGAAAACTACGTTTACCTGTCCATTCGGGACGTTTGCTTTTCGTAGGATGCTCTTCGGACTTTGTAACGCCCCCACCACTTTTGAGCGATGTATGGTGTCTATTTTCTCTTACCTTGTTGATGATTGTGTCGAGATCTTTATGGATGATTTTTCTGTATTTGGCACTACTTTTGATGCTTGTTTGAATAACTTGAATCGAGTCTTGAGTCGTTGCAAAGATAAAAATTTGACTCTTAATTGGGAAAAGTGTCATTTCATGGTACAAAGGGGTATATTCTTGGGCCACGTGATTTCGAGGGATGGAATCGAGGTGGATAAAGCTAAAATTGACCTAGTTAGAAACTTGACCCCCCCCAACTTGTGTGAAGGAGGTTAGGTCTTTCCTAGGACATGCTGGATTCTATCGTCGATTTATTAGAGATTTTAGCAAAATTGCCAAACCTCTATCTGCTTAATTGGCAAAGGAGGTGACTTTTGACTTTTCTGAGGAATGCTTGAAGGCCTTTAATACCCTTAAAGATGCCTTAATATCACCTCCTATTCTCAAGCCTCCCACCTGGGGAGAGCCATTTGAGTTGATGTGTGACGCATCTGATTTTGCCATTGGTGTTGTGCTTGGTCAACGCATTGATAAGAAACCGGTAGTGATTCACTATGCTAGTCACACACTTAATGAGGCACAGCTCAATTACACTGTTACCGAAAAGGAGTTCTTAGCTCTAGTGTATGCGTTTGAAAAGTTTCGACCCTACTTGCTTGGTGCTAAGGTCGTTGTTTATACAGATCACTCAGCTATTCGATACCTTATGGAAAAGAAAGAATCTAAACCGAGACTTGTTAGGTGGGTGTTATTGCTCCTGGAGTTTGATTGTGAAATCAGGGATAGAAAGGGGGCTGAAAACCCGGTAGCAGATCATCTCTCTAGAATAGTACTTGAAAATGAGAAAGAAACTCCTATTGATGCTAGTTTTCCTGATGAATGTATTCTTAGTATAGGAGTAGAGCCATGGTTTGCTGACATAGTTAACTTTAAGGTGACCGGGGAAATGTCGGGGGACTGGAATAAACACGATAGAGATAGGTTCCTACATATAGTGAAAAACTTCGTGTGGGATGACCCTTATCTATTCAAGTATTGCCCTAACCAGATATTTAGGAGATGTGTGCCTGATGAATCTATCATGGATGTCCTCTCTTTTGGCCATGACCAACCTTGTGGGGGACACTTTAGTGGAAAGAAAACCGCTTACAAAATCTTGCAGAGTGGGTTTTACTGGTCAACTATCTTTAGAGATGCTCATGTTTATGCCAAAGGTGTCCTAGGTGCCAGAGTTTAGGGAAGATCACTAGGAGACATATGATGCCCTTACAACCTGAAATTTTTGTTGATGTGTTTGATGTGTGGGGTATTGATTTCATGGGACCATTTCCTAATTCTTTTGGGAATGAATATATTCTCCTGGCTGTTGATTATGTGTCCAAGTGGGTAGAGGTTATCCCTACTAAGAAAAATGATGCCCAAGTTATGACCAAGTTTCTTAGGGAACACATTTTTTCTAGATATAGGGTACCTAGAGCCATCATTAGTGATCAGGGAACCCACTTTAACAATAGATCCTTTGCGGCTTTACTTAAGAGATACGCAGTCCAGCATAGGCTCACCACTGCTTACCATCCACAGTGTAACGGTCAGGCAGAAGTCTCCAATAGGCAAATTAAACAGATCTTAGAAAAAACTGTGTCTAGGAACAGGAAAGATTGGTGTGTTAAGCTGATTGATGCCTTGTGGGCCTACCGTACGGCCTATAAAACTCCTATTGGGATGTCACCCTATCGAGCCGTTTTTAGGAAGCCCTGTCACTTACCTGTAGAGATTGAACACAGAGCCTGGTGGGCCTTGAAAGCCCTTAACCTTGATTTGTCAGTAGCTGGTGAGGTGAGGAGACTTACACTTTGTGAGCTTGAGGAGTTAAGGAGAGAGGCCTATGAAAATGGGCGATTGAGTAAGGAGAGGTCTAAAATCTTACACGATAAGATCATTCATAGAAAGACTTTCTTCCTGGGACAAAAGGTGCTCTTGTATGATTCCCGATTACACTTGTTTTCTGGAAAGTTGAGATCTCGGTGGACTGGGCCCTATATTGTAACTCAGGTATTCCCTTCAGGAGTAGTTGAAATTAAGGACCCAACTAACGAGTCTATCTGCAAAGTCAACGGTCACAGGTTGAAGCTTTTCTTGGAGTTTCCGGAGAAGGTAGATGTGGAGTGTGTGACCTTCCACGATACATCCGTTGATTGAAGAAAGGGTGAGGTAATATTCTTGTATATATTGTAAATTAGTTTATTTTTCTTGATTTGCTTCTTTGTTTACTTCTCCTAATTACGCACTAACAAGAAGGAAGGATCCATTTATTGCTCATATGTGCATCGTTTCATAGCTTGTATACTCAATCTCCATTTACAAGTCATGCGAAGATTATGTTGTGATCCAATAAGGTACTATCCTTCCTTGTCGTTTAAGTTTAGTTAATGAGAAGTTTCTTTTTCATTTATTTAGTGAGATTTTTTATGTTTCTTCTTCTTGGGTGTTTGTTTTCCTATCTTCCTAGTCACAATGAGCACATAGTGTGACCTTTTTTGTGTGGGAGTGGGGAGGCATACATGCCGGCTTTCTTTTCTTTCCTTGTACAAAGTTTTGGGTAGCTTTTGTTTAGGTTTTGTGTGTTTTTGGTTTCAGATTTTGCGTAAGTTTTAGTTAGGTTAGTTTTAGTTAGATTTTGTATAAAGATTTGGCTTAAGTAAGTACTTTGGGTTTTAAGGTGCCCGGGGAGGTTTTAGAGTGTTGAGAGTTGAAAAGTTTTAGTGAAAGTGAGAGTTTTACACTTAGTTTCTACAAAGAAAAACTGACTTTTTCATTTTTGGGCAGGAACATGACTCGACCGAGTCAATGGTTGACTCGACCGAGTCAGCCGACTGTGCTTCATGGAAATAAGTCAGAAATTAGCTAAGGCAATCGCATCCAGAGAACTGACTCGGGCGAGGCAGGGACGACGCGACCGAGTCGCACCTCTGAGCGGACAGGAGTTGATAAAATTTTGGGAGAAAAAGTCAAGAACAGACGGATGACTCGGGCGAGCCATCCCGATGATTCGACCGAGTCGCCTCTCGGTCAGGAAGAAGTTAGTGCAAACAGAAAAACGACTCGGGCGAGTCATTCGGTCGGCGCGACCGAGTCGTCTGCAGTTGCGCAGATCTGACGGGACTTTTAAGTGATGTTGCTCTCATTTCTCTTCATAATAACTCATACTCTTTCTCTCTCATATCTCTCTCTTACCTCCCCCAAACCCTAGAACCTTCCCCTAACTCCAAATCTTCTCTAATCTCTTCAATTTCTCTTAGATTTTCAAAAAACTTGTGCCCTAATTGTGCAATTTTCTGTGTTGTGCATGTTCCTCAAGAACTTTGCAGTGATTTGTGTCTCTTTTGTGAAACATTCTTCTTGCTTTTTGTTGGGAGTTTGAGCAATTCAAGATTCAAAGAAAGAGGAAGTATTTGCTCCTTGTTGGTGTGATTTGTTGGGTGTTCTAGTTGGAAACAACCTCAAGTGCCTCAAGTTTCAGTCTTGCTCAAGGTGTTCAAGTGTTTGGGGTTCAATTGTAGCTCTTTGGTGCTAGATTTGGACCTCCCACTCAGCAATCCTTGTTCCTTGTGCTCATTTGAGAGGTAAAACTTCAACTTTGGTGCTTTAAGTTCAATTTTAGAACTAAAGTTGGGGGTTACTTGTGCATTTCAATTGGAAGTTAGGGTTGTGAATTGTTTTTGGTGAAATTGGGTGTATTTGGGTTGCTTTGTGTCACACCGAGTCAAGACCATGGTTAGATCTAAACGTGCACAAACTAACGAAGAGCGATCTCCTTCACCACCACCCGAATCCTCTTCGGGTGTGGATAAAGATCGTTACAAAGAACAACCACCCACAATACTTCAAGCTGCAGCGGTGAGAGTCATATTTAGGGATGCCCATCATAAAGAAAAGTATGAGCTATATCAACGTCGGAAGATCTGTGCTCCCGACATCTATGATGAGGCGACCGTAAACAAAGTCTATTGTGGGCTTAGTTTCGAATACATCATTCAAGTCTTGGGGTGGCGCACGTTCATAAAAATTGACGAGTTTATCTACGACCAACCCATCCTCGAGTTCCTAAGCTCATTGCAAGTGGAGGATGGTGGCAAACCTAACGCGAAGTTTCGATATAGGGTAGACAACAAAGAGAAAACTTGCACCGTGAAAGAACTATGCAGCGCGCTTGGTTTACCAGAGGATGGAATCTACTATTAGGAGAACGTTCATTTTGATGAGCAAGCCGCTATGAAGAATCTTACATGTTGGCGAAGGAAGCACCAACGGTCGCATGCCGAAGACACATCCTTTTTTACCAGAAATTCCAAGAGTCGAGACTTATGCAATTTGGCAGTGAGAATTTTCCATAGGATAGTCTCGAGTTCTGTTTTTGGGAGGGATAATGGATGAGCTAATGTTAGGAGGGATGACCTTTTTGTAATGTTCAACACTCTCCATGGGAGAAGGGTCAATACGGGGTCGTGCATTCTACATTGTTGGAAGGAGATCACCTCGAAGAATTTGATGACAACGATTGGTATGGGGCATGTCATATGCTACTTTTTAAAGAAGCAAAGGTTTGGGGCTTATCTCGAGAAGTTCAAACCTCGTTATTTCCCCGATTCGATCGATGGCGTGCGCTTGCAACGGATGGGTATTCTTCAGAGGCACCCCACAAAGACATCTATAAGCATGGGTCCGATAAGGCGACCACTACAATTCATTTGCATCATGACCGGGCCACGCGCTACTTGGATGTAAGGAACCAGCATAACTGGTCTTGCGGGGAGAACTTCAGGAGTTTTCGGCGGGTCGGGGGTTCTGATGACCCTTTTGCACAAGAGGAGGCGGAAGAAGAGGAGAACGAAGATGAAGAAGAGGATGAAGAAGATGAGGAAGAAGAAGGGGAACCGGCTAACCAGGGTGAAGCTAGTGGAAGTGGCTCACGGGACGTCCCAATGGGGTACCTTCGTTACCAATTAGAGCAGCTCAATGTTGGCCTTCGGGAGCAGCGAACTTTGCTTCAAAGCCAACATAACCTTCTAGAGAGCCAGCAAGAGCTCCTTTGTAACCAGCAAGCTACGCTCAATAGGCACGAGGAGTACTTTCAGCAGCTCGAGGAGCATCTCCAGCGATACGATGAATACTTCCATCAGCAAAATCAATATTGGAGAGATTGGGGGTATTATCACTATGCCATGGCTGATCGTTCGTCGGCACCACCCGACTACGTCAACCAATACTACCCAACTTACTTTCCCTACTATCCTTACCCTCCTCCGGGAGGCGATGAGCAATGATTGTGAGCATTCCGCACCCCCGCTACTTAATTCTTGCATTGCATTATTTGATTGTTATCTTGTGATGCATGCGTGGGGGATGTGTTTGTGTGATGGGGTAGGGTGGAAGGTTCCCCGGTATGGTTTTGCTTTTCTTGAGAATTGTTGGTTGCTGCGTGTCGCTTCACTGCTTTTGTCATGGTTCGTCGGTTGGGATGATTATCATCATAAGCTTGAGTATCATGCATTTGGGTTGTAGGGTGGAGAATGTATGGTTTGCGTTTGGGGTTTTCTCCTTCGCAGAACCGGGTAGTGGCGAGAAATTTCACCCTCAATTCCCGCCTCATATAATGAGATTTGGGGTTGAGGTTAGTCAGTGATCATGTAAATATTGTAAATATTTTGAGTTTTCTTTCAGTAGTTAGTCCTTAGTTTCTACCTTGTATAGTTTTATTTTACTTTTGATCTCGCATGTAAGCATTGCAACCATAGAACGCTTTTGCTGTCTATCTTGAATCTATGGTGCTATGTTCATGGATCGCGTATTGGATAGATGTTATTTGAAGACCTTCTCTTTATGTGAATATGTCATTGATTCATCTTAATCTTCTCTTGCTTTTTTGTTTTTGCTTCGTTTCTTGGATTTCGTTGTAAAAGTTGGCAGTTATTTAAGTAAGGTGTATGTGAGATGCTCATAACGGTTCCTTTTGGAGGAATAATATCGTTTTCTTAGTTGAAACAACTCGATTCTTGAGGATGAGCAGTTTTTTTTTTCTCTTTCTTTTCAAACTTGTTTTGTTTTTCACTTTCCCTCTCTCCTTTTTCTTTGGCTTTTGTGGGTATAGTTGCTATAAACCCTCACGAGACCAACCTCGTCTACCCAGACTACCGGGGGGTTCAAAGGGCTTGATGCATACGCTAAATGCATCCGTGATTCCTGCGAAAGTGAGTTAGGGTTTTAGTTTTCTTTTTCTAGTCTTTTTATTTGTTTTTAGTTTGCTCGGAGCGAGCAAACCCTTGTGTGGGAGTGTTGTTCGGTCTCATTCCGAGCCGAATTCTTCTCTTTGTTAGGGTATTTTTTACATGTTCTAACCCCTATATCATGCTAGTTATGAGGTTTTTCTAGTTTTATAGGAAAAATGAGAGATTGAGCCAATATGGAGCCAAAATGAAGCTGAACTCATCAAACAGAGGAAGCAGCAGCAGGAGGGGCAGCAGGATAACTCGCCCGAGTCATATCCTGGCTCGCCCGAGTTTACCATCTGGAAACCTTGAAGCAAGTTACTTGCAAAAATTCAGTTAAGCCTAAAAGAAGTGAGAGTCAGAAGGTTGGCTCGCCCGAGTCATCTTTTGGCTCGAGCGAGTCAAGCTTCTGCGGGCCGCCATGAAACTCAGGAAATTTGGCTAAGTCAAGGTGTGACCAGAGGGATGGCTCGACCGAGCCATCTACACGACTCGTCCGAGTCGACTACCTGTACAGCTGAAGAAATCCAGCCAAGAAGACATCACCCAGTGGGCCAGAAGCCTGACTCGCCCGAGTCAGGGGGTGACTTGCCCGAGCCACCCAGCTTTTCTGCGTTTAATTGGGGATTGAAATGATGCGTTTTGTGTAACAAATTGGGCTTATTATATAAACTCCGAGCTGCGTTTTTAGGAGTAGTAGTCTTTTAACCTAGTTCTAAGTTGTTGTTAATTAGCTTTTAATGTTTTCAAGTTGAATTCTCTTTTCTCTCTCCTAGGTTTTCCTTAGTTTGTTCTTCAAGCTACTTTGTAATCAGCTTCAATCAATCCATTTTCAGGTTTTTATTCATTGTCTCTTACTTCTTTAATGTTTTCATTTAGTATTTCTTGCTTTGATTGTTCTAGATTAGCCACAAAAACACCAAATCCAACTTTTAGTGAGGAGGAAGATTAAGGGTCACAAATTTCACTCTAAAGTGGGAATTTGAGGATCCTTAGTAATCCAATTCACGCTTTCTTATTTGTTCGGGAGGAAGCTCAAGTAGAAGGATTCAAGCGAAGTTTAGATCATCAAAGGTATAATCTCTAGTTTTCATTTGCTTTGATATTCAAGTTATTTGATAGATTTTAGTGCTAATTGCCTTGTTCATGCTTTATTGTTTTCTAGAATGTGCTTTGATTGCTTTTGGTTGATGATTTGTCTAGATATGATGCATGATTAGAATAGTTTTCATCGCTTACTTTATTTGATTTATTGCTTCTTGCATTGGGAAACTCTTGACATACCACAACCTTAAGAATACCAGACACCCATCCCTGAGACCGACAACCCTAACTTAAAACCACAAAAATTACAACCGAACAATAGCTCTTGTACCGTGCAAGTTTTCTCTTTGTTGTCCACCCTATACCGAAACTTCGCATTTGGTTTTCCATCATCCTCCACTTGCAATGAGCTCAAGAACTCGAGGATGGGTTGGTCATAGATAAACTCATCAATTTTTATGAAAGTGCTCCACCCCAAAACTTGAATGATGTATGCAAAACTCGACCCACAATAGACTTTGTTCACGGTCGCCTCATCATAGATATCGGGAGCACAGATTTTCCGACGTTGATACAACTCATATTTTTCCTTATGATGGGCATCCCTAAATGTGATTCTTACTGCCGCAGCTTGAAGCGGTGTGGGTGGTTGTGCCTTGTAACGATCTTTGTCCACGGCCGAAGAGGATTCGGGTGGAGGTGAGGGAGAACGTTCCTCACTTGTGCGTGCGCGTTTTGAACGAACCATGTAGTGCTTAGTGTAATACAAGTGAACTTTAGCTCAACACAAACAACGACAAATGAAAACAAGCACTCAAGCCTTAATTTCCAAGAGCAATTCACAAGCAACACCTAACTTAACTTTGAAATTGAACTTTAAAGCGCCAATTGTGAGTGTTACCTTCCAAATAAGCACCAAAGGAAAGAGTTGCTGAGATCTTGAGTCCAAAATCTAGCCTTGCTAGTGAATCCAAAGACAGAACTTTTGAGCACCCAAACTTGAAGCACCAACAACAACCGCAGGTGAACTTCGCACCCAAGAAGAACAAGCCGCTCCCCTTTCTTTCAAATTTAAAACGTTCGAACACCCAGCAAGGAGCAAGGAGATTTTCGCACAATCCGGGCACAACACAGCTGCGAAATGCCTGTGGAATTTGCACACACCGAAAATCGCACAGCTAGAGCACAAAATTTTGAAAATCTGAGAAGAAAGAGAAGAGATTAGTGAAGATTGAGAGTTAGGGTAAGGTGCTAAGGTTTGGGGGAAGTAAAAGAGTGAGATGAGAGAGAAAACGAGTGACAAATTATGAGAGAAGTGAGAGAAATCTGAAATAAAAGCCCCGATAAACCGCAAATCTGAAGGCGACTCGACCGAGTCGGCTTAGTGGCTCGCCCAAGTCACGCTTCTGTGCGCACTGGAAAATCCCGGCCGAACGACAACGCGATCGAGTCGTTTGGATGACTCGCCCGAGTCGTCCTTCTGGAATTCTGGAATTTCTGCTCAAAACTTCTCCAACTCTTGACCTCCCAGACGAACGACTCGACCGTGCCAGCCTGTGACTCGACCGAGTCGCCTGTCTGGATGTGAATGACTTAGTTGTTTTCTTTCTCGTTTCCTTTGAGCACAATCGACCGACTCGGTCGAGTCGACCACTGACTCGGTCGAGTCAGTCTTCTGGAACTTCCTGTCCTTCTTTTCTATTTGAATTTCAAAGTTAGCTCAGCAAAGCGACTCAAGCGTGACTGAATGTGACTCGCCCGAGTCATGTTCTTGCCCAAAGATTGAAAAAGTTAGTTTTTCTCAAAATAAACTAAGTATGAAACTCTCACTTCCTCTAAAATTTTCAAACTCTCAAACACTCAAAAACCTCCCCGGGCACCTTAAAACCCGAAACACTTACCTAATAATCAAAAATTCTAACAAAAAACTATCCTAACTAAAGACTTAAACAAAATGAAACCAAAAACATACAAAACCTAAGAAAATAACTACCCCAAAACTTTTTACAAGGAAAGAGAAGAAAGCCAGTATCCACACTAGAAACATCAGCAAGATCAGAATGATGACTATCCTCAAAATCACTCACCCAGTTCAAAGCATTACATCTCGCTCATCAAAGCCTAAGGGAGACTTCTGCAAATCAAATATATTCAGTTCCATGGTCATGTTTCCAAAGGTTAATTTAATCCTCCCGTCTTTAATTTATCCAAGCATTGGATGTGGCAAGGAAAGGTCTGCCTAAGATGACGGGTATCTCATCACGAGTGCTATGAACTCTCGCAGTCTCTAACACAACGAAATCTACCGGAAACACAAAGGTTCCTACTTGAATCAAAACATCCTCAACTATCCCCTTAGGTACCCTCGTAGACCGGTCAGCTAACTGAAGAACCATCCTATTAGGTTTCAACTCACCCAAGCCTAGGGTCTCATAAACATGTAAGGGTAACAAGTTGACACTCGCCCCTAAGTCAAGTAAAGCTCTATCGATCTGGCTATCCCCTATAGTTATAGAAATGGTCGGGCATTCGGGGTCCTTATATTTCACTTGAACTTGACTAGACAAGATTGAGCTCACATTGGAAGCCAAGAAGGCCTTTTTAGGGACTTGGGTTGCTCTCTTGGTAGTGCACAACTCCTTAAGAAACCTAGCATAGGACGGACACTGTTGAATGGCATCTAATAAGGGAATATTGACCTTAACCTGAGAGAATGTTTCCCTAATCTTTTCTAGGTACTTCTGGTCCTTATTCCCCCTTAACCTTTGAGGAAAAGGTGGGGGAGGCTTGTATGCCATAGGTGGTAAAGGACTAGACACGGGAAGCACTCTAGGTAAAGTCTTGACGCTCGGAGGCTCAACTAAGTTAGTTGGCCTCTCCTCCTCGTAAGGTTCATCCTCAACTGACACTAACTCATCATTAGGTTCAACACACACATATTGTTTACCATGCACATCAGAGGGTGGTTTCTGAACCCTATTATCCACTTCTTTTCCGGACCTAAGAGTGATCACAGCGTTAAGGCCTCTAATCTGGTTCGGGTCACAAGAGGATGAACCGGAGGCTTGCCCATTGGGGTTTGCCTCGGGTTGTCCAGGGAATGTACCCCTATCCCTGTTAGACGTCATTAACTGAGCAAAATTCTCATTCATCTGTTTAATCATTTTCTCAGACACTTTCTCAACTATTCTCTATCTCTCTCAGCCTCTTTTCCGGCTTATCCTCACTTGGATACCCCGATGGGGGTCGGGCATGGGCAACTTGAGGTTGAATGGTCTGCCCTCGAGGTGCTTGATAAGCAACCTGGGGGGTGGCCTAATCTGAGCTTGAGGTTGATGAAGTGGAGGTGGGTTTCCTTGGAAACCTCCTCCTTGATGCATTGGTGGCCTCAAGACATTCTGATTGTCCGGTCCGTAAGACAAGAAAGGATGTTTTTGCACCCCGGGATGTTGGTAGGGCCGGTAATGGTTAAACATGGCATTCACATTTTCCACACTTGAAGACACATGTTGCATAAACAAGAGACAGTTAGCATACACATGGTCTGGTCCTTGACACCAAGCACAAATCAACAGAGATTGAGGGGTCGGGGAAATGGGTCATTCTAAGGCATTCACCTGTGCACAAGGTTGGGATTTAGAGGACGCAAGTTGCAGCTGAGCTAAGGTCTTTATCATGTTTTCTAAGGAAGCAAACCTAGCCTCGTACCCCGTACTCTCACTCACAACGTGAACTCCCCCTTTTGCACCCTAGAATTTGAACCATAGGGCTCGATCCATTTATTCAATCGACCAAACTTTAGAATTCATTTCGTCCAATTCAAATAATGTTTGGTACCAATTTGGTTGGACAATTGTGCTCCTATCGACTCGTCCCTAGTATTTCCCCACTGCATAACCCTTTCGGACATACTCTCCAAGAAATCCCAAGCTTCTTCTGCCGTCTTATCCATAAACCCTCCTAAGCACATAGACTCTAAGGTCACCTGGGTTTCCTGATCTACCCCCTCATACACTATTTAACACAATCTCACAAGATCGAACCCATGATGAGGGAATTGAGATAAAAGATTCTTAAAGCGCTCAAAGGCTTTCCAATAGGGCACCCCCTTGTCCTGTCTAAACTTCAAGATCAATTTCTCAACTGAACCGCCAAAGAATTGGAGAAGTACCTTTTCATAAACACTTTCAAGAAGCTATCCCAAGAGTTTATCGACCTAGGCTTAATACTATACATCCATCATTTGGCGGAATCACGCAAGGCAAAGGGCAAGTACTTAAGCAAGACATAGTCTAAGGGGACTCCTGGCGGTGTGACCATACTTAGGTATTCCTTGTACTCCGCTGTCCATATCAAGGCTAACCCCGTCCCAGTAAAAAGAGGAAGATTCTGAGTATGATACTGTCTGGGATCAAAGGTAACCCCCTGAGGTAAGGTCGGTAACACGAAACATGATGGAGGTGGGTCGTATGAAGGATAGAGTTGGTCGCTCAAGGTCACCCTCGGTTCTTTCTCACCCATTCTACGCAAGTCGACTAAAGGTGTCTCTACTCTAACAAGTCTTTTGGTTTCCGGAACACGAACCCATCCTACGGTTTGACGCACTTTTTCTCTTTTTGTTGGTTTTTCTATTTTTCAATTTTTAGTGGTTTTAACTTAACACTAAACTATCAAAGCAAATAACTATTCACACTATGCACAAACAAACCAATAACCTAATATCCCAAATAACACCATCCCCGGCAACGGCGCCATTGTTCGGTTGCGTAATTTGTTGTTTAAGTAAGGTTATCGATCTCAGTGATGGATGTCTGGGATTCTGAGGATCTATGGTTTGTCAAGAGTTTTCCCAATACAAAAAGCAATAAATCAAGTAAAGGTAAACAATTAAAATTAATCTTAGGTATGCATCAAATCAATCAACTACCAAAAGCAATAAAAAAGCAAGTAATAGAAAGCATGAAAGCATGAAGCAAAGCAAGTAGCACTAAAAACAATCAAGTAAACTAGAATCACAAAGCAATTAAAAGCATGAAATTAAGAAAACAATAAAACTACAACTAATAATGATATTAGGAACAAGAGATTATACCTTTGATGACCTAAACTTCACTTGAATCCTTCACCTTGAGCTTCCTCCCGAACAAATAAGAAAGCGTGAATTGGATTACTAAGAATCCTCAAATCCTCACTTTGAAGTAGGATTTGTGACCCTTAATCCTCCTCCTCACTAAAAGTTGGATTGTTTTGTGGCTAACTTAATCATCAAAATAAGAAATACTAAAATGAAAGCATAAATGAACAAAAGACAATGAAGAAAACTCTGAAAATGGATTCATTGAAAGTTGATTACAAAGTAGCTTGAAGAACAAGACAATGAAAACCTAGGAGAGAGAAAGGAGATTACAACTTGAAAAGCAATAAAACTAGGTAATAACAATAGAAAACTTAAGCTAAAAGTGTCTGCTAATGAAATCGTAGCTAAAAGTATTTATATTGAGCCCAATTTGTTACACAAAACGCAGCATTTCAATCTCAGATTATACGCAGAAAATCAGGGTGACTCGGGCGAGTCAGGCTTCTGGCCTGCTGGACAATGTCTTCTTGACAGGCTTTCTTCGGCAGCACAGGTGATGGGCTCGGTCGAGTCGTGTAAGTGACTTGGTCGAGCCATCTTTCGGGTTGCTCCTTGACTTGGCCAAACTTCTGAGTTTCATGACGGCCCGCAGAGGCTTGACTCGCCCGAGCCAGAAGGAGACTCGGTCGAGTCAGCCTGCTGACTTCACTTCTCCTTGGCTTGGCTGAAGTTGGCAAGTTGCATGCTTCAAGGTTCCCAGATGGTGGGCTCGGACGAGTCAGGATATGACTCGGGCGAGTCACCCTGCTGCCCCTCTTGCTACTGCTTCCTCTATTTGATGAATTCTGCTCCATTTTTGCTCAACCTCTTATTTTCCTACAAAACTAGGAAAACCTCATAACTAACATCATACACGGGGTTAGAACATATAAAAACACCCTAATAAAGAGAAGAATTCGGCTCGGAACGAGACTGAACAGTTGCGCAAAGGGGGTCATCAATCCAGTCGAGGTAATCACACCCTTGGAGGCCACCATGGAACCTGCATCGTGCAAACCTCCTTAGTGGGTTCGATGGTGTCATAGACACCCGAACCACACAAGGAAGCCCACACTTGCATGTCCTGTCGGTGTCTGAGTAACAAGGGCAGGATCGGCAGGCCATAACATTGGCATAGTCCACAATAGCACCATCCGCCATGGTTGAGGAGGGGGAAGGAGGAGAACTGAGAAATTTGGGGGCTTGAAGAAGAAGAAGATCAAGAGAAGAGGAAACCCTAACGGTCGACTACAGAGAGAGAACGAAGAACTGAAGAAGAAGAAGAATATGAATATGAAATGGGGGTGAACTCTGGGTTTTTAAAGAAGAAACGGAAGTTGGGGAGACGGAGAGGTGGATTGGATGTGGTACACCTTGGTGCACTAGAACATTGGCAATATTGGTATTGTGATAACAAGAAGGTTGCGGGTTCAAATCCAGTACATTGGATGTGATTTTATCATTTTCTTCATCAACTTCAACTTCTTCGTTTTAAATACAGATTGTTTCCAGTTAATGCTACACCTTGGTACACTAGAACTTTGGCAATATTGATATTGTGATAACAAGAAGGTTGCGGGTTCAATTCCAGTACATTGGATGTGGTTTTTATCATTTTCTTCATCATTTTCAACTTCTACTTTTTATCCTGCTATGTTTCATCTTCACCCTTTTTTTGTTTTATTTTTAATTTTCTTTTTTAAAATGACCAAATGTAAAAGTGTTAATTGTTAAAAATTAGATTAAATTCTTTTACAACCATCCATCTACGGTGTGAAAAAATCAAAAATAAAGTTACAATCTTGTCAAATCAGAACTTTTTTTCAGCAAGCTCTTCATCTTCCAAAATTTAATTTCTATGTTCATCTTTTTCTCTGTCAAATAAACCATTTTTAGCCTTTATTCTTCCATTATTGAAACCACAATTTAAAATTTTAGATCTGAATTGAATTAACAAACAATTGAACCAAGAAGCAGATAGAGAGAGGCTACAAAATGACAAGATTGATAACAATTGAACTAAAACTGATTCATTGATTGATGATATTCATTCAAAAACCCAAAAACATACAAAAGCTAGAAAGGAAACAACATTAACAACACTGAACCAACTAAGCAAAAAAGAAAACAACTGAATCTTCTTGCGTCACACTATTCATGAGAGGGGGCATCGTCCACCGTAGGGACTGGAGGAGGTGCTGGATTATTAACAAGAACTTGAGCCCTGCGAACTATATCTATGAGAGAGTCTTGTTGATCATTGCAGTGCCTTGAAAAGCGCACTGCGTATCCTGAAGAGTCTTCACCTCTTCTTTCAGACTTCTGACTTCGTTCTTCATCATATCAATGTGAGCCTCAATGTAACTGAACACTTGCTTGGCTAGAACCACAGAATCGGAGGAGGAGTTTGTGGATGTTGTGTCGACTGTGCAAGGTTCTTTGCCTTTGCTGCTCGAGCGTGGGCGTTTGCCTACTCTCGGGGGGGATGATTCACGGTTAAAACGTTTTCTCATGGTGAAGATGAAAGTGAAAGTGAAAGTGAAAGTGTGAAAACCTAAATAGGGAAGAGAAGGGTGTGGGGACCGACTTAAATAGGGAAGAGAAGAGCAAGAGACTCGGAAGTTGGGGAGACGCAGAGAGACGTGCATTAATTATGATAAACATGCCTTTGGGAAATATTTATTGTCATTAATAAATACTTAAACTGGGAAAACTGTGTAAAAACTGCCTTTGGGAAATATTTTTTGTCATTCATATACAATTACACTGGAAAACTGTGTAAAAACTACCTTTGGAAATATTTTTTGTCATTAATATACAATTAAACTGGGAAAACCGTGTAAAAACTGCCTGTGGGTAATATTTTTTATCATAAATATACACTTAAATTGGGAAATACGGGTTAAAACGGCCTTTGGGAAATATTTTTTGTCATTAGTATACACTTATACTAGGAAAACTTTGTAAAAACTGCCCTTTCATCTTTTTGAATAATGTCAGGGGTGGTAAATATGATCTTTCAACTTTCACCATTTTTATAGTTTCAAACGGTTTAACCCAGTTTAAGGGTATTTTATTGACAAAAAATTATTCTAAGGCCAATTTTAATATTTTTCAAATTAATTTTAGGGTATTTTATTGACAACTTCTCATTTTACATAGTATTTTTCAAATTAATTTTTATGATCTCTTTTGCCAAAAAAAACTGTAACGCCCCGAAAATTCAATTCTAAACTTAACGGTCAAAGTCAAACGTTGACTAACATTAACAGCGGAAGACTCGTTTTTTTCTTTTTATTAACTTTATTTACTTGGGCGTTACTGTCGTATTTCCAAAGAGATACAAGGCAAGAAAGGAAACCTAACAACAAGCGATAACTGTTTACTTCAATTTAACAACGAAAACAACTTCGAATTCTATAACAACAAAAACTCAACATTTGCTAAACTTCAAGTCTAAACATAAACTAAACTTTATTATCAAAACAGCTAACTCCAATGTCCTCACTCTAGTGCCCTTCCCCTTCACATAACTGATCTTCACCTGAAAACAAAACATTCACAACATGAGGGGGGAAACCTCAATAATGTCTACCCCTAACTGTCAAAACAGTCAAAGTTCATTTCAAACCATTTTAGGGGAGGAGAACAAGTCAAACCTTTTTACAACTCATTTGAAACTCAACCCAAAATAACCAGAGTTCAGAAATAACAAAACTTATAAACCAACAGTATCAACTTTCAACTCAGAAAAACACAACGTTCCAGAAACCTCAACTGACACTTTCAAACTCAGAATCAGACATCAGAAATCAGAAACCAGAAATCAGAAAATTTCCTTAGAAAACAATCAGAATTTTATTATGCGGGCGGGATTTGCCTATCCCCAGAATATCAGAATCAGACCGTAATGGATCTCGATCCTCAAAATCGAATGGATGGCGGTCGAAGCGAGAATAAGATGTGAGCACAATCTCAGAAATAATATCGGGACTCCCCGATCTCTTGATAACTCCCCTGCAGGAACAGATCCTGGTCTAAGGGTCGTTACCCGCAACCCGCTTATGGTTTCACTTTGATTATTAGTATCTTATGAATTATCAGGCGTCAGACTTCAAATAAAACCCAACCCAGTTTATAAAACCGACAGAATAAAACTCAGAGTTTAAAAGACTGCCACGTTTTACTCAACTCAGAAAAACAACTCGCAGACATCCAAATCAGACAGTCCAAATTTCACAGAAAGTCCCCGTGCGGGATGCAAGCTTCACAAACAGATTAAAATCACAAAACAGATAAAAGGGCATCCCAAAGGGGATTAGGACATAGACATTACCTGAACAACTTCTCTTTACTGCAACACTTACACACGGGAGCTAACTATCGCGTTCTCTCGCTCGGACCTAGAATTCGAATATAAACTTCTAAAATTAAAACTCGACTTGTACGAAAGTTAGTTACGCACGAATCCTACCCTACCCCCAACCTTAGCCTTTTCTTATAAGTTAGTTAACCATGTATTGAACATAACTATTATGAAAACACTAACATCACCACACACATTTGCTAAAGATAATATAATAAAATCGAAACAACACTTTTAAAACCATAACTCGATACTAATACTTTGGTAATAAAATTAATGGAAGGTCTTGAACCTAGTTTTCATATTACAACCTAACATCATGAAAACTCAACCCACTCTCGAAACGGATCATCTTCAAAACTTCATTAGCCACATATGCCGAAGCGAAACGGGACAATTCCGAGAACTTAGTAGCGTATTCCAGCACACTGTTCTTTCCTTGTTCCAATTCTAGAAACTCTTTCTCCTTAGCCTTTTGGAGCGACATAGGGTAAAAGCGATTTTTCAGCATCTCCTTGAACCGGTTCCAGTTGAACCCAGGTTCATTCTATCGTTCGTTCACACTCATCCACCATAAGTCAGCCTCTCCAGTCAGGTGGTAAGTCGCAAATCCAACTTTCCGCTCCTCAGGGCATGGAAGAGCGTCGAATTTCTTTTCGATGTCGCGTATCCACTCTTCAAACACCTTGGGGTCAGCTTCCCCGGAGTAGGTGGGAGGGTTAAGGCTGTTGAACTCCTTGAATAAAGAGGCATTGTTGTCCCTCCTCGTGTCGTCTATTTGCTCCGATATTCGTTGAAGATGCTCGGTCTGCCAGTCATCATCTCCATCATCATAAGTTGTGCCATCTCGGGGACTATTGGCGGGGTGTCCTCTCCATTCGTGGCGGATTGAGCTTTTTTGCTCGTGCATTCTTGCCTCTCTGAGTTCTGCAAACCGTTGTCTCAGCTCATCACTAGTTGGGATAGGCCTACCTTGAGCCCCATTAAATCTGGTCTCGTCGTCTTGAGTCATCCTAGAGTATAAGGAATCTGCCTTATTCAGCTCTTACTAATGAGTTTCTCCCCTAGTAAATCGATCATAACAAAACATCCACAAGGTTACTTGATAACAACATATTAAGTCAGCACATAAACTCATAAACAATTAAAGAGCAAAATATATCCTAGTCCCCATCCTACACTCACACTCCAAACGTAGCATCTTAAGCTCTAACTAAAACCTAATAGACACTTAGGAGCTACCAGGTCCTAACCCAGAGCTCTGATACCAGTCTGTAACGCCTCGGAAATTCAATTCTAAACTTAACGGTCAAAGCCAAACGTTGACTAACATTAACAGCGGAAGACTCATTTTTTTCCTTTTTACTAACTTTATTTACTTGGGCGTTACTGTCGTATCTCCGAAGAGATACAAGGCAAGAAAGGAAAACTAACAACAAGCGATAATCACATTTCAATTTAACAACGAAAAGAACTTCGAATTCTAGAACAACAAAAACTCAACATTTGCTAAACTTCAAGTCTAGACATAAACTAAACTTTATTATCAAAACGGCTAACTCCAACGTCCTCACTCTAGTGCCCTTCCCCTTCACATAACTGATCTTCACCTGAAAACAAAACATTCACAACATGAGGGGGGAAACCTCAATAATGTCTACCCCTAACTGTCAAAACAGTCAAAGTTCATTTCAAACAATTTTAGGGGAGGTGAACAAGTCAAACCTTTTTACAACTCATTTGAAACCCAACCCAAAATAACCAGAGTTCAGAAATAACAAAACTTATAAACCAACAGTATCAACTTTCAACTCAGAAAAATACAACGTTCCAGAAAACCTCAACTGAAACTTTCAAACTCAGAATCAGACATCAGAAACCAAAAACCAGAAATCAGAAATCAAAAACAGAGAAATCATTTCCTTAGAAAACAATCAGAATTTTATTATTCGGGCGGGATTTGCCTATCCCAAGAATATCAGAATCAGAATCAGAACAGGATCTCAGATCCTAAGAATCAGAATGGATGGCGGTCGAACAGAATAAGATGTGTGCACAATCTCAGAAATAATATCGGGACTCCCCGATCTCTTGATAACTCCCCTGCAGGAACAGATCTTGGTCTAAGGGTCGTTACCCGCAACCCGCTTATGGTTTCACTTTGATTATTAGTATCTTATGAATTATCAGGCGTCAGACTTCAAATAAAACCCAACCCAGTTTATAAAACCGACAGAATAAAGCTCAGAGTTTAAAAGACTGCCACGTTTTACTCAACTCAGAAAAACAACTCGCAGAGATCCAAATCAGACAGTCCAAATTTCACAGAAAGTCCCCGTGCGGGATGCAAGCTTCACAAACAGATTAAAATCACAAAACAGATAAAAGGGCATCCCGAAGGGGATTAGGACATAGACATTACCTGAACAACTTCTCTTTACCGCAACACTTACACACGGGAGCTAACTATCGCGTCCTCTCGCTCGGACCTAGAATTCGAATATAAACTTCTAAAATTAAAACTCGACTTGTACGAAAGTTAGTTACGCACGAATCCTACCCTACCCCCAACCTTAGCCTTTTCTTATAAGTTAGTTAACCATGTATTGAACATAACTATTATGAAAACTCTAACATCACCACACACATTTGCTAAAGGTAATATAATAAAATCGGAACAACACTTTTAAAACCATAACTCGATACTAATACTTTGGTAATAAAATTAATGTAAGGTTTTGAACCTAGTTTTCATATTACAACCTAACATCATGAAAACTTTATAAAACTTTAATACCAAAGTATGTGAAACTTTAATATTAAGACATCTGAATTTTTGATACTAATAATATGAAACTTTTTAATACTAATAACATGAAACTTTCAGGAAACATTATAATAATCATAATAATACGAAACTTTATAATAATAATAATAATAATAATAATAATAATAATAATAATAATAATAATACGAAACCTTATAATAATAATAATAATAATAATAATAATAATAATAATAATAATAATAATAATAACATGAAACTCTAAAATAATAACATGAAACCAATAACATGAACTTTAAAATAAAAACATGAAACATGACACTAATAATAATAATAATATGAATCTTTAAAATAATATGGAAGTTTAATAAAGTTATGGAAACTTTATTATAATACCTCAACTTAATATGAAAACTAATGATACTTGGAACTCAATAATAATAATATGAAACTTACGAAACTTAATAATAATATTACTAAACTTAATAATAATAACACAGAACTTAATAACTTGTGGAAACTAAATACGAAACTTATTACTAGTAATCATATAAACGCTTAATAAATATAAGAAACTAAATACTAATAATATGAATACTTAAAACTAATAATATGAACAGAATAATAAAAACTTAGTAATAAAAATAATTGGAGAACTTAATAATAATGATAATAAGAAATATTCTAACTCAACCCAAAAATATAGAGAGAGAAAAGGAGAGTTAGAGAATATACTATCACAGCCAAAGGGGGGTTGTGCTGGCGGTCTGAACAACAACGACAAAGCGGAGTCCGGCGGTGGGGTCTTCGGTGGGTCGACAGACGTCGGTGGTGGTCAGAACGGTTGGTGGTGGCGCCGGGGTTGGCGCAACAGCGACAACGCGTGAATGCTGCTCTTCGCGAGTCCAGGCGGCGGCGACGGTCTCCAGAGGTTGCGACGGTGGCGGCGAGGGGGCTAGTGTGGTGGTGGTGGCATCGAAAAGGAGGTGGAACGAGGGTGGTTGGTGGTGGTTTGATGATGGTGCGTGGAGGTGGTGCGGCTCAGGTCTGAAAAAGAGAGCAACAGAGGGGGTCGGTTAGTGCGTTCTGGCGGCGAAGCGGGCGGCGCGGTGTGATGGTCGGAAAAGAGGAGGAAGGTGGTTGGCGACGCAGAGGTGGAGGAAGGAGGTGGTTTGATGGTGGTGCAAAGATGGTGCGGTGGGGCTCGGGTCTTGAAGGTGTAAACAACAGAGGGGAAAAAATGTTGGGGTTTCAAAGATATGATAAGTTAGTAACAATGGAGGAGATCAGAAGAAGAAACAAGAATGGAGGAAGAAGAAAATAGAATAGAGAAAGAAATGGAGGAAGAGGGTGTAATGGTGGTATGGTAGTGAATGTCGGGCAGCAGCAGCAAGTAGTACTATATGGTTACTGAGGAGAGAAAGAGAGAGAGAGAGAGAGCACATGTCAGATAAAGATAGGCAAGGGTAAGAGTAAAATAGTGAGGTTTGCATTTTGCAGTACCAACAATACGGTTAATAAACAAACTTGGGGAGGGGTTTTTGATAAATTAGGAGGAAATTAGGAAGAAAAGGTGAGGTCATCAAGATGACGTCATCACAAAATTACTATAAAAAATACCCCTAAAGTTAATACTATATCCCCCAAATATTTTTACCCGAAAACGTCACCAAAACTAGATAAAATTTTCATAACTGATCCAAATAAAATTCTACCCAAAACTCAAAAATTTATAACTGATATTTTTAATACTCTAAAAATATCAACGAACTCATTCGCGGTCCTAAAAGCTCCGTGTGAAAACAAATAAACAATTAACAGGATAAAACGCTCGTTAGAAAATTTAACGGTAAACGCAATTGAATTTTTCAGGGTTTTACATTATTACCCCCTTAAAAGAAGTTTTGTCCTCGAAACTTAAACTCTTACTTAGCGATTCTTCAGACGGAACTCATGGTTACCTTAACCAAAAACTCGGGATTTTACATCATTACCTTCTTCAAAAGAGTTTCGTCCCCGAAACTCAACATGCCACAAGCATAGAGTCCAAAACTTAATCATACTATAACTTACGAAGGAAAGAGAGATGCGTACCAGTCACATCCTCGTCCAAATTTTTTTCCTCCTTGCCCCGCATTACATACACTCGGCCTCCCTGGTTGCGTGGTGCCTGGTATTGCTGACGAGGTGGCCTGTCACGATTGGCTTGGTTGTCATTGGAGTCATCCCGAGTCAGATGTTGTTGCTTTGGGTTCCTGTTGTAGCCTCCTCGTCCCTGATATGTTGAAGGTGGGGCTCCTTGATTGTTGGTCTTTCCATAGTTGGATCCTTTTGGTGCTGGAAGAGGGCAGTCTCTTACCATATGATGTGGGCTGCCACACCGGTAGCAACTTGCCCTCAGGTTAGTCCTACACTCCCTGGCGATATGGTCGGGCCTGCCACAAGCTCTACAAAACAACCCAGGTGGGGGTGCTTGGTTACCCTGCCAGTTGTTGTGATGGCTTCTCTTGTCGGGGTATATTGGAGTATGATCAGAGCGGGAAGGTTCTTTTCTCTTGTTGCCTTGCTTGTTCATATATGCCTCCCGGGCTATAGCCACTCTCTCAATGTTGATAGCCACGTCCAACATCTCCTGATACGATGTGAATGTGCGTGCTGACATACGGTCTTGAATGTCAAAACTCAACCCACTCTCGAAACGGTTCATCTTCAAAACTTCATTAGCCACATATACCGAAGCGAAACGGGACAATTCCGAGAACTTAGTAGCATATTCCAGCACACTGTTCTTTCCTTGTTCCAATTCTAGAAACTCTTTCTCCTTAGCCTTTTGGAGCGACATAAGGGTAAAAGCGATTTTTCAGCATCTCCTTGAACCGGTTCCAGTTGAACCCAGGTTCATTCTATCGTTCCTTCACACTCATCCACCATAAGTCAGCCTCTCCAGTCAGGTGGTAAGTCGCAAATCCAACTTTCCGCTCCTCAGGGCATGGAAGAGCGTCGAATTTCTTTTCGGTGTCGCGTATCCACTCTTCAAACACCTTGGGGTCAGCTTCCCCGGAGTAGGTGGGAGGGTTAAGGCTGTTGAACTCCTTGAATAAAGAGGCATTGTTGTCCCTCCTCGTGTCGTCTATTTGCTCCGATATTCGTTGAAGATGCTCGGTCTGCCAGTCATCATCTCCATCATCATAAGTTGTGCCATCTCGGGGACTATTGGCGGGGTGTCCTCTCCATTCGTGGCGGATTGAGCAGCTTGTACTGCTCGTGCAGCTGCTGTCTCCTGGAGTTCTGCAAACCGTTGTCTCAGCTCATCACTAGTTGGGATAGGCCTACCTTGAGCCCCATTAAATCTGGTCTCGTCGTCTTGAGTCATCCTAGAGTATAAGGAATCTGCCTTATTCAGCTCTTACTAATGAGTTTCTCCCCTAGTAAATCGATCATAACAAAACATCCACAAGGTTACTTGATAACAACAGATTAAGTCAGCACATAAACTCATAAACAATTAAAGAGCAAAATATATCCTAGTCCCCATCCTATACTCACACTCCAAACGTAGCATCTTAAGCTCTAACTAAAACCTAATAGACACTTAGGAGCTACCAGGTCCTAACCCAAAGCTCTGATACCAGTCTGTAACGCCCCGGAAATTCAATTCTAAACTTAACGGTCAAAGCCAAACGTTGACTAACATTAACAGCGGAAGACTCATTTTTTTTCCTTTTTACTAACTTTATTTACTTGGGCGTTACTGTCGTATCTCCGAAGAGATACAAGGCAAGAAAGGAAAACTAACAACAAGCGATAACTGTTTACTTCAATTTAACAACGAAAAGAACTTCGAATTCTAGAACAACAAAAACTCAACATTTGCTAAACTTCAAGTCTAGACATAAACTAAACTTTATTATCAAAACGGCTAACTCCAACGTCCTCACTCTAGTGCCCTTCCCCTTCACATAACTGATCTTCACCTGAAAACAAAACATTCACAACATGAGGGGGGAAACCTCAATAATGTCTACCCCTAACTGTCAAAACAGTCAAAGTTCATTTCAAACAATTTTAGGGGAGGTGAACAAGTCAAACCTTTTTACAACTCATTTGAAACCCAACCCAAAATAACCAGAGTTCAGAAATAACAAAACTTATAAACCAACAGTATCAACTTTCAACTCAGAAAAATACAACGTTCCAGAAAACCTCAACTGAAACTTTCAAACTCAGAATCAGACATCAGAAACCAAAAACCAGAAATCAGAAATCAAAAACAGAGAAATCATTTCCTTAGAAAACAATCAGAATTTTATTATGCGGGCGGGATTTGCCTATCCCAAGAATATCAGAATCAGAATCAGAACAGGATCTCAGATCCTAAGAATCAGAATGGATGGCCAGTCCCAGAAACAGAATAAGATGTGTGCACAATCTCAGAAATAATATCGGGACTCCCCGATCTCTTGATAACTCCCCTGCAGGAACAGATCTTGGTCTAAGGGTCGTTACCCGCAACCCGCTTATGGTTTCACTTTGATTATTAGTATCTTATGAATTATCAGGCGTCAGACTTCAAATAAAACCCAACCCAGTTTATAAAACCGACAGAATAAAGCTCAGAGTTTAAAAGACTGCCACGTTTTACTCAACTCAGAAAAACAACTCGCAGAGATCCAAATCGATACCCAAATTTCACGAAAGTCCGTATGGGATGCAAGCTTCACAAACAGATTAAAATCACAAAACAGATAAAAGGGCATCCCGAAGGGGATTAGGACATAGACATTACCTGAACAACTTCTCTTTACCGCAACACTTACACACGGGAGCTAACTATCGCGTCCTCTCGCTCGGACCTAGAATTCGAATATAAACTTCTAAAATTAAAACTCGACATGAAAGTTAGTTACGCACGAATCCTACCCTACCCCCAACCTTAGCCTTTTCTTATAAGTTAGTTAACCATGTATTGAACATAACTATTATGAAAACACTAACATCACCACACACATTTGCTAAAGATAATATAATAAAATCGGAACAACACTTTTAAAACCATAACTCGATACTAATACTTTGGTAATAAAATTAATGGAAGGTTTTGAACCTAGTTTTCATATTACAACCTAACATCATGAAAACTTTATAAAACTTTAATACCAAAGTATGTGAAACTTTAATATTAAGACATACGAAACTTTGATACTAATAATATGAAACTTTTTAATACTAATAACATGAAACTTTCAGGAAACATTATAATAATCATAATAATACGAAACTTTATAATAATAATAATAATAATAATAACACGAAACCTTATTATAATAATAATAATAATAATAATAATAATAATAATAATAATAATAATAACACGAAACCATATAATAATAATAATAATAATAATAATAATAATAATAATAATAATAATAACATGAAACTCTAAAATAATAACATGAAACCAATAACATGAACTTTAAAATAAAAACATGAAACTTGACACTAATAATAATAATAATATGAATCTTTAAAATAATATGGAGGTTTAATAAAGTTATGGAAACTTTATAATAATACCTCAACTTAATATGAAAACTAATGATACTTGGAACTTAATAATAATATAAAACTTACGAAACTTAATAATAATATTACAAAACTTAATAATAATAACACAAAACTTAATAACTTGTCGAAACTAAATACGAAACTTATTACTAGTAATAATATAAACGCTTAATAAATATAAGAAACTAAATACTAATAATATGAATACTTAAGACTAATATGAACAGAATAATAAAAACTTAGTAATAAAAATAATTGGAGAACTTAATAATAATGATAATAAGAAATATTCTAACTCAACCCAAAAATATATAGAGAGAAAAGGAGAGTTAGAGAATATACTATCACAGCCAAAGGGGGGTTGTGCTGGGGGTCTGAACGGCGACGACAAAGCGGAGTCCGGCGGTGGGGTCTTCGGTGGGTCGACAGACGTCGGTGGTGGTCAGAACGGTCGGTGGTGGCGGCTTCCGGGGTTGACGCACAACAACAGCAACACGTGAATGCTGCTCTTCGCGAGTCCAGGCGGCGGCGACGGTCTCCAGAGGTTGCGACGGTGGCGGCGAGGGGGCTAGTGTGGTGGTACGTGGCGTCGAAAAGGAGGTGGAACGAGGGTGGTTGGTGGTGGTTTGATGATGGTGCGTGGAGGTGGTGCGGCTCGGGTCTGAAAAAGAGATCAACAGAGGGAGTCGGTTGGTGCTTTCTGGTGGCGAAGCGGGCGGCTGTGAAGCGGTGTGGTGGTCGGAAAAGAGGAGGAAGGTGGTTGGCGACGCAGAGGTGGAGGAAGGAGGTAGTTTGGTGGTGGTGCAAAGGTGGTGCGGCGGGGCTTGGGTCTTGAAGGTATAAACAACAGAGGGGAAAAAATGTTGGGGTTTCAAAGATATGATAAGTTAGTAACAATGGAGGAGATCAGAAGAAGAAACAAGAATGGAGGAAGATGAAAATAGAATAGAGAAAGAAATGGAGGAAGAGGGTGTAATGGTGGTGTGGTAGTGAATGTCGGGCAGCAGCATCAAGTAGTACTATATGGTTACTGAGGGGGGAGAGAGAGGGAGAGAGAGAGAGAGAGAGAGAGAGAGAGAGAGAGAGAGAGAGAGAGAGAGCACGTGTCAGATAAAGATAGGCAAGGGTAAAAGTAAAATAGTGAGGTTTGCATTCTGCAGTACCAACAATACGGTTAATAAACAAACTTGGGGAGGGGTTTTTGATAAATTAGGAGGAAATTAGGAAGAAAAGGTGTGGTCATCAAGATGACGTCATCACAAAATTACTACCAAAAATACCCCTAAAGTTAATACTATATCCCCCAAATATTTTTACCCGAAAACGTCACCAAAACCAGATAAAATTTCCACAACTGATCAAAATAAAATTCTACGCAAAACTCAAAAATTTATAACTGATATTTTTAATACTCTAAAAATATCAACGAACTCACTCGCGGTCCTAAAAGCTCCGTGTGAAAACAAATAAACAAATAACAGGATAAAACGCTCGTTAGAAAATTTAACGGTAAACGCAATTGAATTTTTCAGGGTTTTACATCATTACCCCCTTAAAAGAAGTTTCGTCCTCGAAACTTATACTCTTACTTAGCGATTCTTCAGACGGAACTCATGGTTACCTTAACCAAAAACTCGGGATTTTACAAAAACTTTCAAATTATTATATTTTTTGTCACCTTAACTAACTATTTTTGGTTTCATAATATTTTTTTATTTTGGAATTCAACATTTTCAATTACATAATTACTAGTTTACCAAATATGTTGAAACTTGTTAATTATTTTTCGACCCTCAATCACCATTGTAATAAAACAAAAATTTCAATAAATGATGTTACTTAACATTAATAAAATATTTCTAAAAATTAAGATTATGTAAACAAAATCCATACCATAATTAAAAAGGAAATTAGTAATATTTGTCACCAAACAAATACAGAGCATGATTGTTGTTAATTAATTAATATTATTAATACAATTTTTTGTGTTTTTCTCCCTCGTCTTAACAGATCATCTTCTTCTTATTCTTCTTCTTCTTCTTTTGCATAAACTTCTTCTTCTTCATTTGCATCTTCTTCTTCCATGAATCATAGAATTTAAGATGGGAATCAAAAACCACAGTTAGATTAATTTCATATACAAAACCAATACGGCAGTAAACAAAATTCATATCCTAATTAAAAAGGAAATTAGTAATATTTGTCACCAAACAAATACAGAACATGATTGTTGTTAATTAATTAATATTATTAATACAATTTTTGGGTTTTTCTCGCTCGTCTTACAGACCATCTTCTTGTTATTCTTCTTCTTCTTCTGCATAAACTTCTTCTTCTTCTTCATTTGCATCTTCTTCTTCCATGAATCATAGAATTTAAGATGGGAATCAAAAACCACAGTTAGATTAATTTCATATACAAAACCAATACGGTAGTTAACCTACATCAATAACAGAACAATAAGAAGCATCTGATGTTTCTTTTTCAAATCCAATAAAATGATAACAATTGTCTTGAAAAACTACATTAATCATAACTCCATTTTACCGTTACAAATCTAACTGTTACAAATTCTTCAAACAGATAAATATCAACATTCTGACAATTAAAGATGGGAAACAAAATCCACTCCACAGTTACATCAACAAAATACACAGATAGATATCCACACTAACCTCCAAATAAAATACAAGGAGAAAAATCCAAGAACACCATCCACATATCAATACCAACGTTCTGTGCAAGAGAAGAAGGGAGAAATCAGATTATCAGAATATAATCCAAATTAAATACGGTAATCCACACTGACCTCCATTTTCAATTTTTTACATAATTCCCACATATTGTCAAAACCCAGAAACCAAAAATTTACCTTTTAGAATATATGGAAGATGGAAACCAGATAATCCGCAAATATTGTAGATGGAAACCAAATTCGATTTAAGGGGTTGAGGAATTGGTGTTGAGAAAATGGGATTTAGGTTTAGATGCCATAGATACATAGAGAGAGAAAGAGAGAGAGAGAGAGAAAGATAGCGAGGGGGAGAGAGGGAGAAAGAGAGTGACAGAGAGAGAAAGACT
The DNA here is from genome assembly GCA_029582165.1 of Portulaca oleracea. Taxonomy (NCBI): domain Eukaryota; kingdom Viridiplantae; phylum Streptophyta; class Magnoliopsida; order Caryophyllales; family Portulacaceae; genus Portulaca; species Portulaca oleracea. The sequence continues at coordinate 1,727,458 of CM055876.1, forward strand.
AGGGTGCGTGGGGGCTTCAGAGAGTTGAAGGGGCTTTTCTCAATAGCAAGAACTAGGGTTTTGGGGAAACAAGTTGAAAAGTGGGCGGGAATTCGGGTAGGGTTTTTGGGGAAAGTGGGCGGGAAGGGGTAGACGATCTTGGCCGTTACATTTTCATCAATCTGACGGTCCATATTCACTATCATTTCAACTGTCAGCAATCCATGTCCCAAATCACTGACCAATCAAATTTCAAATACAAGGATTGTTATATTTTAATGATCATATGCTACATATAAATTACAAGGATGGTTTTACTGAATATAATAAATCAATGACATAAAATTTATTAATTTGACACAATTGTTTGTTGGTAGTGAAATTTTATTAATTTCTTCAATTGTTTTATTAATTTTATTAAATTAATCCCTAATCCCTATTTTTATTAAATTTCAATATTTTTTATTGACTAATGTATTTGTTTATTAATTTTATAGTCCCCTTCTCTAATTTGTAGATTTTAATCGCTACTTCAATATTTTTTTAATGACTAATGTATTTATTTATTAATTTTATTGTCCCCTTCTCTAATTTGTAGATTTTAATCGCTACAATCATGGGATCCCGACAAATAGACTTGAACGAGGATTGTGACAGTGATTCCGAGTATGATCCGTTAGAGGAGTTGTTGAAAGATGATGACGGACCGACTGGTGACGGTAATTGTAACGACTTATTTCGTGATTTATTCGGAGATGAACACGATGTTGGTATACCCAACTTTGAGGCGGATGATGGGTTGGGTGGCGGTTTCATGCACGTAGATGATGTGGATGACACGACTATTCTCGATGTTGGTGATGTCACTGCCCCTTTTTTGGGGATGGAGTTTGATTCGGTCGCGGAATTTGAAATCCATATGCATGAGTACGGTCGTGCCAATGAGTTCCAAGTATGTATTAGGAGCTCCGAAAAGTTACCTACACAACATACTACGGAAAATGAAGCAGTCTACCAGAGGCTAAGGATGGTTTGCACAAAACATGGCATGTTCAAGTCAAACTGTTCAAATCCAAACCAATCATCTAGCACTTCTATCACCGGGTGTGGTTTCAAAGTCACCGCCACATTCCAACAACAAAGTGGCAAATACAAGTTGGCTACAGTCGACACAAACCACAACCACGAGTGTAATCCTGCAGACACGAAATACATGCGAAACTACAAGTTCATAAGTTTCGGGAATCGGAGGAGGATGATAAATAACGACACGGTCGGCGTGCCGATCTCCAAGAACTTCAACTCAATTACGGTGCAATACGGTGGGCATGATCAAGTTCTTTTCGAAGAGAGAGATTGCCGCAACGTTATCAACAAGGTAAGGAGACTCGCTTTGCAAGACGGAGACTTCAAGGCGATGACGGAACATTTTCAGGAGATGATGTCGAGTAACTCCAACTTTTTCTTCATGTATGACACCGACGATGTCGGAAGTCTGAGGAACATATTTTGGGTGGATGGGAGGAGCAGAGCAGCTTGCGAGGACTTCGAGGACGTTGTGTCGTTCGACGCGACTTATGTGTCTAACCGTTATAAGATGCCATTCGCTCCTTTCATTGGAGTTAACAATCACGGATAGTCCATCCTGCTCGGCTGTGCGTTGTTGGCTGGAGAAGAAGCCGATAACTTCATATGGTTGTTTGAGACGTGGTTGAAGTGCATGTCGGGGAAAGCACCAACCGCGATCGTAACAGATCAATGCTAATCCATAGGTCATATTTAATAATCCTATTCTATTTTTTTTTATATGCACTTAAGTTTTCCACGTGATTGACATTTTGTAACAAGTTAAATGTTTGACGTGCATGCAAGGCTATCGCAAAGGTATTTCCAAAGGTGCGACACAGATGGTGCATATGGCACGTGATGAAGAATGCGAAGAAACATCTATGCAACAAACCAGAGGGGAATGATATTCTTCGAGGGCTCAGAGATACTCTTTACGATTCTCTTGATGTCGAGGAATTCGAAGCAAAATGGAAACAGTGGTTGACACGTACGGCCTACACAACTCCAACTGGGGCAACGACATGTACGATAAAAGGCATAAATGGGTGCCCGTATACTTCAAGGACGAGTTTTGGGCAGGAATGTCAAGCACTCAAAGAAGTGAGGGAATGAACTACTTCTTCAAAGGATTCGTGAATGTCAACACCACACTCAAACAATTTGTTGATCAATTCGGATTTGCTCTAGCAAAGAGAGTCAGAGAAGAGGACAAGGAAACGTTCCGTTCAAAGGATAAACCAGTCCAATGTACATCGGACTTTTTCTATGAGCATGTATTGCAGCAGCGATACACTTCAAACAAGTTTGTTGAGCTTCAAAACGAGGTGAAAAGTCTGATTTATGTTGTGAACGCCGAGAAGACACATGACGACGGGAGGACGTGCACTTACGAGGTGATTCTTAGGAGGACACCGTCGAAAGAAATCACAACTAGACGATCCAGGTTTACCATCATAGTAGATAGGGAGACCCTAGAAATGAAGTGTGATTGCAAGAAGTTTGAGTTCAAGGGAATATTGTGCTGCCACATACTGCGTGTTTTTGGCGAGGAGGGATTGGATTACGTTCCGGATAGGTACATTCTCGACCAGTGGAGGAAGGACTTGCAGAGAAAACATCTAACAATCAAAGTTCCGTACTACGAACTGCACCGGTCCAAAACAAAAGAGGTTATCCGATTTGAAAAACTGCAAAGTGCATTCGAGCCTGTTTCGACGCTGGCTATGATGGACGAGAAAATGTTCAAACAGACGATCACGGCTCTTTCAGAGTTGACTAAGAAGGCACCATCCATTAAGGGGGACCGTAATGGGATCGTGTCCCGATGCATAAACAAGATTGGCAGAACATACGGTAGGAGGCCTGCCAAGGAGGGAACTTCTCAAACGGGTGCTAATGACAACACCAACGACTCTATCCATGTGAACGACCCCGTCGATAAAAGGGGTAGAGGTAGGAGACAGTCAAGGAGAGCAGGTTATCATAATGAACAGCCTCGTACCAGAAGGAGAACACAACAAACGCCTCCGACCTCCAGTGTTCCACCAGGCTTCCAAATGCCATTTGGCGCCATTGTTCACCCAGGATTCCAAATGACACATGGCTTTGGGTATCAAATGTCGCAAGGATCTAACGCTCCAAATGGGTTCCAAATGTACCCCCAGGTAATGTAATAGAACCCTTTTATTTTACAAAGTAATGATTATCAAAAAATTCACATTACAAATAAATTTTCACCTATAATTATGCAGGTCTTGTTCAACAACCCCCTAACTATTCCTCCTACTCGTTTTACGCCGGTAAGATTATTATTTGATATAACCACATTCTGTCAATAATGTATGTCAAGTGCATTAAACCTAACAATATTTATACACGCAGGGTCAGGGTCAAACACATCATTCCAAACAAACAAGATGAACATGAAGATGATGAAGATGAAGATGATGGGCTTAGTTTGTAGATTAGGGAAATGGGTTTATTTATGCTAATAATTTGTAGTTCAATATGAAAGTCATGTAACATATGGATTTATGCAACATTTTATTGTTTATTTCAATTTCATTTTCAATCAATGGAAAGGATGAATTCATGCTAAGCATACTACTTATATTTAACAATATTCTACTATTGACAAATAAATAAATGTTAGTAAGAATACAAATTGAATAATATATCAGTGCCTTCAAATATCAGTGACTTGAAATGTTAGTAATAATACGAATTAGGACAAAAAAATTGTTACTAAGAATACAGATTTGGACAAAAAAAAATGTCAGAAATTTTAGTAACAATAGAGATTGGGATATTGAGACAAAAATAAATACAAATTGATTGAATAATAAATAAGATTACAACCTGATTCTTTCCAGCATACAGATTTCATAAAAAGCTGTACATTTCAATTATACATATATAAGTAATACAAGCCAAAAAAAACTCCATATATCTGCGCCTTCAATCCATGGATTGTCAACTGCAAGGTGTTGAACACACATCAAAAAACTAGTAAAACCTAACATTTACTAAACTGATTTGCATCCAAATATCAGGTTTGAAAAATATATATTAACTCTATCTACTTTATTTGCTATACAGATTTGCATCCAAATAGCTAAACTGATTATTGTCTTCACTATTGTAAAAGGGGACCATGAAACCAGAATCAACAAGATTTCAAGGATTAAAATAGCCATAGTCTATCTTAAAATTTCAAAAAAACATCACAAACAATTTTTTGTCAAAACATAACACCAGAGTTTGTAATGAAATATCGAAAATGCCTGTTCAAATCCCTCTAACACCCTCCCAACTAATCCTAAAAAAAAAATATATAACATGCAAATTCAGACATGACCCTTCGTTTTCCACAACAAAATCAATTATGCCTTAATTACTTTTTAGCATGCAGATTTATGATCAAAATTCAAATCAAAGAAATCACCTTATAAATACTACTACCTCTTCTACATTTACCATCTCATACAAACGCATCTCTTCTTCCATTATCTTTCAAACACATTCTTTTGCCCAAATCAAATGGATTCTCCTAACTCAACCATGAAACTTCCAGCCACCCAACCCACCGAAAATGACAATGTTCATCTTACACCTCCTCCGTCTCTAGCTACAGTCGAAAAAGAAACACCAAATCCATCGCCCAAACCATCTCCAAGCACACCCAAAACAGCTAGGGGAAAACTAACCCCAAGAACTCCAAATGCAGAGGCCCAACCTTACGAAGTGAAATACGAAAGTCTAAAGGCTAAAATTCAAGAGTTGTTCACACGATTATCTCAAAATGACAACGAGGTGATGCTCAAGAACTACATATGGAGTGGGAAGGGATTGGTCGACATGGACATTATACTGAAAGCAGCCCAGTCAACTCCTGGGAGGTAGGGCATTGCAAAGCAACTCCACCCCTTTAATTCCCCAGGAAGTAATCTGGGCAGAAAGCGGAAGACCCTTGAAGCATCCTCCCCAATTCCAGAAGGCACCCCCATAATCGACATTGATTAGGTCCCCCACTCCCCCATCAAATGTTTGTGTTGGTTTAACTCCTTCAAACTTCGGCAGTATTTTTTTCTTTTTCTTTTTTTATTTTTCGATTTTTATGTTGCCCTTTCTTTTGTTATTTTTCGGCAGTTAATCAATGAAGTGAACTTCTTTTGTTACTATTTTTTAATTGCTTTCATTGCCTTTAGTTGCTTTCATTCAGCTATATCCAAAAAAATTCTGAACCGAGAAAATAAAAGGAAAAAATACATCTTAACCCAGAAAAAATACATCTTAACCCGGAAAACCCTAAATCAACGCAAGAAACCGTAAAAATTTGAACAAAATAAATCTGAACCGAGAAAACCCCAAATCAACGCAAGAAACCATAAAAATTTAACAAAAACGAAGGAATCTGAACCAAGAAAAGAAAAAAGGACAAAAACCCTAAACAATTGAAGAGAAACGAATCAACTTATCTGAATCGTTGAATAAAATTGTCCTCTTCATTGATGGTGGTGGTGAAGGAATATGTCGTCGGATACGCCATCTTCTACTTCTCCGATGTCTATGGTTCCGCTGTCATCTACATCTCCGACTTCTTTTTATGATACTCGTGGGTGGTGGTGAGTGGCTAGGGTCTCGATGGCTGGGGAGATTGGGAGCCGTTGTCGACATCTCCGACGTCTACGGTTTCGTCGCCGTCGATGGATGTGGGGGGAGAGGCGGTTTCTTTTGGCAACGGAGGTGGAAAAGGAAGGAGAATGATGATGGAGCTCCATGCAGGTTTTGGGAAATGTGGGCGGCTGTATGGGAAATAGGAGAGATGCACAGTATTTATGAGGAGGGAGGGTATAATGATATATGGCCAGTATGGAGTTCTAGCTTGTAATGTCATGTCATACTATATTATGACCTGGTAGGTGGGTTTTTGACCCACTGGGTCAGTTAAACTTTTTCCGGTATTTATTAGTCCTATTTAATATAATAATCTAAAGCATGAACTTCTCCAAACACGCGCACGCATGTATACTCGAAACTTAAATAATTAATGTTATCTAAAAAGTATGTTATAATTATTGTGATTAGTGTGAGACTGATTTTTTTTTTCATTTTTTCTTCGCTATAGTTTAATAATATGTTAAAAATAAAATAAACTTTAAAATACTAAAATTAGTTTTGTATTGATGAAAATTTTAAAACATAATTATGTTGCATTTTACTAAAATTAAAAATACAAAGAAAATAGAATTATTATCATCAATGTTGCATACTTGCATTTTTGGACATCACCATTTTACATATGAAGTTTTATGAACAATTTTCAAAGTGGAATCATTCTGAGATTAATATAAACTACACGAGGGTCAATGATAGATAAATAAATAATAAAACTACAACATATTTTTATTTAGTAAATATATTTGTATTATGAAAAGATATAAATAATGATATAGCCTTATATGTATATTTTAGTTAGTATGTTTTTAGAAACATGTTATTAGTTTAAAACATATTTGTATTATGAAAAGATATAAATAATGATAGCATAAATTTTTTTGATGATATTGATTATTAAATATAGATGGATAGTTATCACAATTTAGTCCTAAATATAGTGTTACATAAATAAATTAATAAAAACTACAATGTGCATCACACGTATCATAAAGAAAAACAAAAAAAAAAAACTAGTTAAAAAAATTAAATACAAAAAAGACTAAAAACTCTAGTAGCTGAGATTTACTAATGGTCAAAATACTAAAACTTCTCTTACATCAAATATTTAACCGTCAGATACAAAGAGGGCAGACGTGAATCTAGCTGCGGCTCTCCAATTTCTGAGAATACATGTCTGCCCCAAAAGCAGTGCCAAAATTGAGCAGCCAGCAAGTAGTAGGGACTGTTGGAACGTTTCTGCACAAAACCTCTAACCTTAACCAGGAAGGAATATTACCATGAAATTAGCATTACCAATGACAGGAATATTTCAAAAACAAACAGAACTTGATCCTCTTATGTGACTAAAATGTCAGAAAGCTTTGACATTGTGGCCTGAAAATCGGGATGCTGCATCTCTTCCCTGGTTAGCCATGACGACAACGAACTCGTTATCAAGTCTTTTCCGGAACTGCTACGGCCCCCACAGACCCTAATATTGCCAAATCGGGTGATATGCTGTAGATTGGATTCAGAGGGGTCATTAATATACTGTTCCAAAATGTTCTTGATGGCCTCACACCAGACGGGCCGAGCTGTGTTGAGGAAATCATTAACAGCTAACACCGGGAGGCTCACACTTCCAAGTGGGGACTCCCCGTGCCCGCCCTTCCCATGGAAATCTGATCCTCCAAGCTTCAACAGGTCATGCCCATCTGCCAGCTCACTGTACACTGTTGCAATCCACAATATTAATCCGAGGGAGTAGGACTACATATCTAACCTTACCATGTCAACTTAATTCACAAATACAAGGGGGAATATTTAGGCATGGAGATATAAGGGCTTCACAATAAGGCATATCATAAACAACTGTTTGAGCTTCGTCTTCCAAGAATCCAAATATGAATATCAATAGCGTGTTGCATGCTTTTTGGAAGAATGCCTTGAAGTTAAATACCAAGAAAAAAAAAAAAAAAAAAAAAAAAAAAAGAGTTTCTAGCCCATTAAAGCAGGTGGTCTGGGCAAGGGATTCAAGCCAAGGCTTGGGTCAGCAGTGTTCAGTGTCAGAAAGTCAAGGTTGAATATGCAACCAAATCAATGTCATTCGAGCACTTGTTTATTCAGACTTGTAACTGAGCTCTATTTGATTGACCATCAATATAGGTTAGAATAGTGCGGCTTTTATTCCAATAGGACCCTGCAATTATCACTGGTCATAGGGAAAAGATATTGTTAGTCATGCTTGACCTGGAGTTGAGTCCTTCAGATCAGAAAATCGAGCATGAATCAATTTCCCCAGGAGTAAGCAATGTTTCTGGGAGGGAAAGGTATTCATTCCAGAATGAAATCTAATAGCCAAAACAAACGCTTCACCTGGTGCGTAACTTAAACATTAATAAAACAAAAAAGGAATTATGCGATTAAGAATTAGCAGACACCACACAAGTAGATGGTTATCACTCCTCACAAGATGTCAATGGTAAACATGAACTTTCGTCCTAAAAGTGTAGCAAACATTCTCAACTGAGACAAAGGCAATCATATTTTAAGACTCGTGGAAATAGATGAGCATAGGGATGAGTAATTTTGCTTTTTGAATACCCATCTAATAATCAAAGCTTTAAGAGTAATTGATTCCATTTCCATTTTCGAAACGTCATGGGTTCCCCCTTCAATTCATCAAAACAAAGCAAATGCATATTTTTACTAATCTTACTCTGAATACCTTACACGGAAGTTTAAACTTTTCCATTAAGCAAGTAATTACAAGAAACACAAAGACATAAAAAGCTAGACGATCATATACCTGCAAGCCTGCCATCGCTCCTATAAACTTCAATTCCATGAAGACCGGCTACTTTCAACCTCTTGACTATTGGAACCGGATTCTTCAATGTCCATGGATGGGCTAATACAGCAATTCCACCAGTTTTACATATCATTTTTACAGCATCTTCAGCACATGGCTCACTTCCCCTGCAAGCAAAGCAAGCAGATACAACATTACATCCTAGACTGACTTTTCCTGAGAATAAGAACTTATTAAGGATCCAAATTGAAATTCAGAAAAACAATTACTTCGAGTAAGCTGGGCCGCCGTCATAAAGATACCAAGCGAATGCCTGCTTCAAATCGTGAACATGGCCTGCCTCAACCAGTGCACGAGCCACATGCAGTCTCCCTGGAGCAACCCCATTGCCTGCAATTCTTGCAACGTGCTCCCATTTCAGAGGCATTTTGAGTCTTTTCAGTTTTGACAGCATATTTTTCGCACGAAGGTATCTTCCTTCCCTTATGTCGGCCAAAAACTTATCAAACTCCTCAAAGTTTGAGGGTCCACAGCTGCTGTAATATGCAAGGATGTGAACTGGTTCTTCTGATGCAGAATTCTCCCTATAAGTGAATCGAGTTTTCAATCATCAATTCATGGTGTGACAACAATATTCTTCAAAACTTTCATTAACACAACACGCACCCAACCTAACACCATTCTACAGCGGGTGCATTTCCTAGCTATGTTACTCCAACTCTTCATTTCAACTCGTGTCCGACAGTAAACACTCAGACGTGCATATGGAGTATGGACACTGGGCACTCTATCATAGACCAAAAAATGCAGAATATTCTTCAAAAAACCAGAGTTCAACATGAAACCTGTGCTGGATTCTCGAGTTTGAAACTACAACATGGGTATGGCTGAGTCTTAGTAACATCGTTTCCTACATTCTCAAAATGGGGGTTCCTTAAACAACTGACTTGTAGCATAATTTAGGCAAAGAAACTCCCACTGGTGTTTATTGTTGCTGAATGCTAATGAGGCACTGCAGCTGTGCAGCTAATTTACAAGCCTCTACCTACAGCAGGATAGGATTTAGTTTGAAGTTTGATGAAGAGAATTCACCAATGTTGCAGAATTCACCGCAGATCCCCTTCAAATGTACTGGGGCTATCAACTATGACACCGAGGGGGGGGGGGGGGGAAGTCTCCATTTAACATGGACTTATCAATGTAAACCACTCAACCCTGAAGCATAAGCATTTCTCTGGAACTGTATAACATTGACTTTGAGGAATGATTGAAATCCACTGTGAACTGCTATTTCATCTAAGTCAAGAAAGTCATTGTCCAATGTAGAATTAAGAACAACTGTTTGTTTGTCCCGTAATAGGAGACAGACAGTCATGCTCATGGATGGTCCTCGTTGGGGCAAGACACTAGTGTTGGGGTCCGAAATTTATAGAGCAGCTTGTATTTATTCGCAGTTACAGCAAGTAAATTTTGTCCCTTATTGAGTCGAAAAACAAAAGAGAAGCAAAAAATATTTACCTAGTAGAGAAAATAGTACTGATCTCAACACCAGGGATAATCTTGATGCCAAACTTATGAGCTGCTTCCAGGGCCTCAGGGATGCCAGACATGGTATCATGATCAGTCAGAGCAAGAACTTTCACCTGTTCTGAATATATTTGTAGTAACATAATTCACAATTCTTATCAACACTTTACTAGATGAAGCTCAGGAGAAGCATTACAATTACAGTTTACACTACCACATTGCTCAAACAGAAGAACAACCCACCTAGAATTCTTAGAAAAGGGTGCCAATTTGAAAAGGGATTTGAACAATTACTTGAACTATGCAGTCATCAAAATGATTAATACAAAGTAAGACCCACCCACAAATCAAACAATCACAATTGACAAGTTTCAATCTTATCCTGGAATACACAATCTTGGCATAAAAGCTCATCAATCCAAAGGTTATGAATTCAAATTGCTAAAAAACCTCACAACACAGCACAATAGAACACGCATAATATACTATGAATAAAGCAGAAAACAGCATAATATCAAAATGGAAGAAGAAACTTACCCCATTTTGATGAGCCCTCTGAACAAGAGCAGAAGGGGACAAATACCCATCACTACAAGTGGAATGAGAATGCAAATCAAAGAGCAGTTTGTCCGAATTCACCGTCTTTGGGAGAAAATCGTTCTCTTCTTCCTCGTCACTGGTGCAGCAAAAAACCCAATCTTGAACACATTTGAAAGCCAAGGATTGCTCGTTGGTCATCTTCTTCTTAGCGCCCGCTCTTTTATTCTTCTTCCTCCTCCTGTCCTTGCTACAATTTCCCATAGTCAAGATGGTTTGGTTTTTAAATTCTCAAGTTTTCGGCAGCCAAAATGCGCTTTTTTCCCCTCTTTCTGGGTAGGATTCTAAGCAGGCATGAGAGAAAGATGGATGTCTATAGATTTTCTTGGTAGTTCTAGAGATATTTAGAGAGTGCTGCGAATAAAATGTCACTGGATTTTCCTAAAATGTCAAATTTGTCATTAAAATTTTCAAATTGTCAAATCTGCCACTACATTTGGGTCAAAATTACTACTATTCCCTACTCTCACCTGCTACAGCCGGTTACTGTGGCAAACAAAAAAAGGAAAACCCAACCCCCATTATTTATACCCTAATATTGCCATTGTAGTTTCCTTAACCTGCTTAATTTCCTCCCTCCCACCTATTTCTGCCCGCAAAAATGGCCCTTCACCGTCCTCATCTGTAATCATCGGCCATCGTCATCGTCTTCACTCTCCTTCTTTCTCCTTCTTCACTCTTCATCAATCTTCTTCACTACTCTTCTTATTCGCCATTTTCGAAGCTTTTCACCCAATTTTTTTCCTTTTTATTTGGGCTTCATCTTGTTCGATCTTCTTCTTTTTCGCCCATCTAAGCTTCTTTTTATTTGGAAAATTTAGGCTGAAAGGAAGAAATTGGAAGAAGAGAAGAAGAAGACGGATGAGTTAAAGATGAAACTAGAAGAAGAGAAGAAGAAGGAGGTGAAGGAAGTGACTGAACTTAAGCTGGATGTGATAAAACTGAACATGGAGAACGACAATTTGAAGGTGAAGCTGGAAGAAGAGAAGAAGAAGGGGCTGGACGAAGTCAATGAACTCAAGATGAAGCTGATGATGATGGGCATTATTCTGATTGTATTTGTTGGTGTGTTTGCTCGGGTGTTATTTGGGGGATGGTTCTGACTTCTGATGGTTGGTTTAACTTGCAATTGTGTTAGCCTCTTTTAATTTTTAGTTTAGTTATGATAATGAAGTAGAATGGAAGAAGGTGGATATTTTGGTTATGTTGTGGAAATTTTTTGGTGACAATTGGGGTAGTTGTGGTTGTGGTAATTTCTGATGTTTGGATGATGACAGTGTTGTGTATTTTGGATAGTAGAAGTTGATGAATATTGAAAATGTATATTGGAATTAAGTTGATCAATAAAAATGGTAGGTCTTGCTGTTGTTCTGGATATGGATGCTTGCATTTCTATACTGTTTTGAGCATTGTGTATAGATGAAAAACAATGAAAATAACTCTTCCAGTTTTGTTCTAGTTTTGGTGTGTTTTGTTAAAAACTTTAGGACTCAAAATTGAGTCTAGCCATACAGAACTTGCAACGGGAGGACAAAGTGAGGAGTGCAATCCAAATAAGGGCCAACAGAGGCAAAAATGGAGAAAGCACAATGTCAAATGATAAGAAATGGGAAAGAATGCATCCCAAAATTAGTTCTGTTGTATTTTTTTGCTAAATTTCAGGTTGTTTCACAATTTCAAATGACTTCACACACTAGTGCTCACTTGTATTTAATTAGCTGATTAATATTTTAGTCCTTCACACACAAGTGTCATAACCATTTGAACTAGTTACAGTAACATTCAGTCATAAAACAGAAAGCAATAATGCAATTTGTAACTTGTGGAGCAAAAGATAGTTGTTGTACAGGCATTTGAATCAGCTGAGATCTCTTCAAAAACTCAAATTCAAGAAAAAAAAAAGGAACAGACAGTAGGAATCAATTCATCCAGTGGCTGGCACAACACTGTGTCCTTGGATGAAATTGTTATAGAAACGCCACGACAAACTTCTTTCTGTGATTGCACTCTGACCAAAAGGATGTTGCTCTATGTATTTCTGCACATTGACAGCCACTGCCTATGTATTTATGTGAAAAATTCACCAAAAAAAGCCTGAACAATCAACCACAACAATCAAAATGCTTTATTTGACAGAAAAACAGTCAATGGAGTCACAACAATCAAAATGTTTTATTTGACAGAAAAATCTACCTCACAGCTCTCTCCTTCATTATAAACCAAATGGGGAACCCTTTGAAATTCTCCCCCATGAAACAACATAATTTTGCGACCCATTTCTACTGTCTGTGACAAAACACAACAAAAACCCAAAAAAAAAATCAACATACGAATTTTTCACAACATTCACCAGCAGATACAAACCCATAACATATATATGTCAACTGAATCATGTACATCTTCCCAAAGACAGAGCATCACGAAGACAGAACCGAAAAAAAAATGGAACAGAGGCAAAGGCATTCACAAAACCAACTTGAAACAACCTAACTCATCCAATACCAGTATACATTGCAATTTCTACCCACAGAATGCAAAAAAAAATTGAACTTTCATCCACTCAAACACCATTCACATCATCCATAATCGTTCACATACCTTGTTGGATTCTTCACTTCTTGATCACAACACTTGATAACCAACTTCAACAGCTTCCTCTTGCTCGCCACTTCGTTGCGACCGCCACACCTCTTTCAGTTTCTTCAACCGTTATCTATGTTACCTCCTCCATTTTTAGGGTTAAGGTTCTTCAAGTGTTTTTCTGGGTTTTGGGTTGAGGAAGAAAGCAAGAGTTTGTATGGAGGGAAAGGGAGAAGAAGCAACGAACTGGGAGTTGCAAAATCATTCTTTATTTCAAAAACTTTCAAAACAAATTCACACGTATACCGGCAGTTGTAGGTTAGAATTGGGAGCAGTGGCAATTTTGACAATTTTGGAAAATGTAGTGGCAGATTTGACAATTTAAAAATTTTAATGGCAAATTTGACATTTTGGGAAAATTTAATGGCATTTTTATCGCAGAACTCGATATTTACACCCCGACGAAGAGCACGATTGAGGGCAAGGAGTCCCGCGTTTGGGGTTCTACAGGAGACTTGTACTTTGATCTTCTCGAATAGGTACTCACTTTTTTTTTTTTTTGAAAAACGAATAGGTACTCACTTTAGGATACACTAAAATAAATCTTACCGGTACATGTGTCAAATTTTATCTTTTTTTTTTATAGAAAGGCTTTCGAAATTTATTCAAATCTTATGGCGACATTACAAGCATCATCAGCAACAAGGTCGATAATAGGTTGAGGCCCCTGGTTCACCCATGATCTAACAGAGTAATCGATGGGTTGGACGTGGGCCAACGAATGGGCAACCTGATTGCCTGATCTCCTAACATGTGAGAAGCAACAAATATGAAAACTCTTAGCAACAATTGTTGGTAGTGGGTGTTTAATGGCAACAAGGAAGGGAGTTGTTTCTTTTTCCACACTCCCTTTTGTCCCACATAGGAGGAATAAGGAGTTTGTTTGTGGTTTATATATCACTCTTCTCTAGCTAATGGTGTATTAGCTTGTGAGTGGTTTTATGGTGGAGGGCTAGACTTGGGCATCCACACGCGCGCGCCGCCGCCGCCGCCGCCCGGCCGGTCCGGGCGGGGCGCCGTGGGTTGGATGGTTTTGAGCCCTGGGCTGGGCTGGGCTGGGCGCCGTGGGTTGGATGGTTTTGAGCCCGGGCTTATCTTTTTGCGGATAATCTAGCCGTTTGGAATCTTTGACCGGAATATTATCCTCCTTTAATTCCTGATTTTATGCCTCATTAATCTCCTTGATTTCCTCCCCGTCTTTACTCCATTGTCTTCAGTTTCGGTTTTCAAATAGTCTCTTTTCTTCTATAAGTTGAGGCCTTTGCTTGCTGTCAGTTCTTATCAACCTCTCATTCTCTTCTTCCTCTTCTCTTTTCTGGGCAATAAGAATATCATACTCCAAGCCTCTACTCTCGAGTGCACGAGTGTAAAGGTTATCTGAGTTAACCTTGGGGAGCGACCGGCATAATCGATTGGCACCGAGGTCGAGCCGTAATCGCTTTCAAGGCAGTGGCCCGTCCACGGCTCAGATTTGTGTTCGTTCCGTAGCCTTGATTAATCTTTTTTCCAAACAATTTGAAAGCGTTTATCTGATCAATGGCTGCTCCACAGAAAACCCTCTCTGAAATTTATAGGTTCGATCTTCTTGATGGAACCAATTACAAACGTTGGTCTCAAAAATTGCTTCTCTGTCTTGAGCAATTGGAGATCGATTATGTGTTGTCTTCTCCTCATCTGGACGCTGAAGATGATGCATCGAGGCCGGGCCGATCCAGAATACCCCGAAGACTCGGCCAAGATGCCCGATGAAGCCGAAGAAGAAATGGAGAAAGACAACAAGGTTGCTCGAGTCATCTCCTCAACAACATACGAAACTCATTGCTCGATTTGTTCGTCAATTTCAAATCGCGAAGACCATATGGAAGAAACCGAGATCAATGCACGGGCCGATGATCCGGAAAGAAGAATGCGTGGTTGGCAAGTGGCTGCGTTCGGATCGTGGATGACAAGCCAATCATGGAACAAGTTCATGAATATGAGAACCTGTCTTTGAAGTTAGGTGAAGGGATGAAGATGCGAGATTCGCGCAAGCCAATGTTACGATCGAGAAATTCCTCCGTCCCGGCTGATTACAGGAATCATCTAAAGCACAAGAAAAAGGATCTCACCCTTCAAGAATTGATCAGTCATATGAGGACTGAAGAGGCTAATCGTTTGAAAGATAAGATGACCTCTCTGTCTTTAAATTCTGTTAAGGCTAACATTGTTGAATCTACTGTACCCTCTAGCAGAGACAGGTTCAAAGGGAAAATAAGAAGGACGAAGCAAATCAAGCGTCAGAAGCAGATTAACAAGCCTAACAAAGATATCCAGAAGTCTGTAGTGCATTGTTACATATGCGGTAAACCAGGACACAAAGCGTATCAATGCAAACAGAGAAAGGAACCGATGAAATCCCAACACAAACCTGCTGGACAGAACAGTGGACAGAATCAAGCCAACTTGACTGAGGATTCTAAGGTGTTCTGTGCAGTGACGGTGGAGGCCAATCTCGTTACCAACAACACCGAGTGGATTCTGGACAATGCGGCAACGAGGCATTTCTGCACCAACAAGGACCTGATGCATGATTTTGAAGAAGTTTCTGGTGGTGAACAAGTGTTCATGGAAATCCGCTACTTCGCGGTGTTGGGTAAAGGAAAAGTTCTCCTTAAATTTACTGGAAAATCTTTGTGTTTGAACAATGTCTCGTTTGTTCCTTCCTTCGTAGAAATTTGGTTTCGATGAGTTTACTTGATGTTCTTTGGATTTGAGGTGAACCAAAAAGTCGGAAAAATTGTTATTCTGCGTAATGGGGTTTTTGTTGGGAAGGGGTATCTTAGCAATGGCTTGTATGTTCTGAATGTTGTTTCTGATGCTAATGGAAATGCTTCTGCTTCTGCTTATATTACTGAGTCTGTTGATTTATGGCATGGGAGACTTGGACATGTAAACTTTGCTTCCATTAACAGACTGAAGAATATGAAACTAATTCCGAATGTTAGCACAGAAAATTGCACTAAATGTGAAGTATGTGTTGAGGCTAAATTTGCTAAGAAACCATTTAAATCTGTAACTACGAGATCAACAGAATTGCTTGACCTTATTCATTCGGACTTAGCAGACTTTAAGAACACAATGAGCAAAGGAGGGAAAAAATGGTATATCACCTTTGTAGATGACTATTCTAGATATACAAAAGTATACCTCCTAAGGTCTAAAGATGAGGTCAAGAAATGTTTTTAAAGTATAAAGCGTTGAGAACCAATTAGGCGAAAAGATCAAGAGACTTAGGTCCGACCAGGGTGGTGAGTATGATTCAAATTCGTTGGCTGTTTTGTGAGAAAAATGGTATAATTCATGAGACCATCGCCCTTATACACCACAACAGAATGGTGTAGCTGAACGTAAGAACCGTACCCTTAAAGAAATGATGAATGCTATGCTTTTAAGTTCTGGACTATCTGATAATATGTGGGGGGAAGCTGTTTTGTCTGCTTGTTTTGTGCTTAATAGAGTACCCCATAAGAAAATAGACCAGACTCCATATGAGCTTTGGAAAGGGTATGCCCCAAATCTAAATTATTTGAAAGTGTGGGGGTGTTTGGCTAAAGTAGCTTTGCCTAGTCATAAACGAACCAACATAGGCCCTAAGACCTTTGATGCTGTTTCATTGGTTATGCTCAAAACAGTGCTGCATATCGTTTTATGTCTCTAAGTGATTATTCTATTTCTGAATATAGAGATGCTGTGTTTTTTGAGCATGTTTTTCCATTGAAAAAGGATGTGCCTAATGTTGTGCCTAATGTTGTGCCTGCTGTTGAGCCTGTTGCTGTGCCTAATGCTATGCATGAAAGTGTGAGCTTGCCTGCTTCTAGTTCTAGAGATGTTGACTTTGAACCTAGAAGAAGTAAAAGACAAAGGATTTCAACTGATTTTGGTCGTGACTTTGTTACTGCTTTTATGGTGGAAGTATGTGAAGAATACAAAATTGATGTTGTGTCTGAAGAGTTTGTTTCTGTTTTTCTTGTTGAGCAAGATCCGAAAACTTTTGATGAGGCTGTTAAATCTGTTGATGCAACCTTCTGGAAAGAGGCCATTAAAAGTGAGATAGATTCTCTAGAGTCTAATAAAACTTGGGAATTAACTGATTTGCCTAAGGGTTGTAGACCTATTAGTAGTAAATGGATCTTTAAGAAGAAACTGAGGTCTGATGGTTCAATTGATAAATATAAGGCCAGACTTGTCATTAGAGGTTTTGACCAAAAGAAAGGGATTGATTACTTTGACACTTACTCTCCTGTGACCAAAATAAGCACCATTAGAACTTTGATTGCTTTGGCTGCCTTGTTTGATCTTGTTGTGCATCAAATGGATGTTAAGACAGCTTTTCTTAATGGTGACTTAGAGGAAGAAATTTATATGACCCAACCTGAAGGGTGTGAAGTCCCAGGTCAGGAGGATAAAGTTTGTAAATTGAGAAAATCCCTTTATGGTCTTAAGCAAGCTCCTAAACAGTGGTTTGAGAAGTTTAATAATTCTCTTGTTGAAAATGGCTTTAAGGCAAATTTTGGTGATTCTTGTGTTTATTCAAAGATGTTTGGATCATTGTGTGCTTATATGTTTATATGTCGATGACATGTCGATCCTTGGTCCAAATTTGCATGTGGTTAATGAGACTAAGAAATTGTTGTCTTCTTTGTTTGAGATGAAAGATATGGTTGAAGCTGATGTGATCTTAGGGATTAAAATTCAGAAGACTAGTTCTGGTTTTTCGTTGTCTCAGTCACATTATGTTGAGAAAGTATTAAAGAAATTCGACCACTTTGATGTGACTCCTGTGAGAACCCCTTATGATCCTAGCATATCTTTAAAGAAGAACAATGGTTCTGCTGTGTCTCAATCTGAGTATGCCAAAATTATTGGAAGTGTAATGTTTTTGATGAACTTTACTCGTCCTGATATTGCTTATGCTGTAAGTAGATTGAGTCGTTATACACATAACCCTAGTAAAGAACATTGGAATGCACTTTATCGTTTGCTTAAGTATCTTAAAGGTACTATGGATTGGTGTTTGCACTTTAATAAGTTTCTGCTTTGTGGTAGAAGGATATTGTGATGCAAACCGGTTTCGATAATGATGAAGTCGCTCTACTAGTGGTTATGTGTTTACTTTGGGTGGAGGGCTATTTCATGGAAGTCTGAAATGCAGACTTGCATAGCCCGCTCTACCATGGAATCAATTTATTGCTCTTGAGATGGCAGTCAAGAAGCGAGAATGGCTTAGAGGTTTGTTGGCGGACATACCTCTCGGGAGAAGCCCGAGATTCCTATCTCTATACATTGTGACTCACAGTGAATTGGAGTAGCACATAACAGTGTCTACAATGGAAAGAGGAGACATATCCGTGTTAGACATGGTGCAGTGAGGCAATTGCTGAAGCAAGGTGTAATAACTTTGCATTATGTGAGGTCCGAGAAGAATTTGGCGATCCGCTCACTAAGGGCTTAACCAGACGAGTTGTTCTCGAGGCATCGAGGGGAATAGGGCTTAAGCCTATGGTTTTGGCTTGAAGAGGTATGGTGGATATCCACATGTGGTCAAACGAAACCATACTAATCTTCAAGATGCACTACATTCCTATCCCTATGGTGTCGTAGTGCTTTAAGGATGAGTTTATATACTCTTAATGAATCCACGCCGTTGTGGGGGTGCTTGTGAGATGCGATCAAGGATTCACCGATTTTTGTGTGAGGTTGAGCTATCATGCTCTTAATAATTCCATAGCCATTTTTCTCGCGTGGTCTATATTGAGATAGACTTGATGGAATTACCTAAGTAAGTGTGAAGGTTTGGCGCCTTCATGAGAGACTAAGATTGTCTCTCTAGAGCACTATGAGTCCCAAGGTGCGCATGGCCATTAAAGCGCAAGTGTATTCTATCGCGAGTATGTTCTTCTTCAGGTTGATATGTGTTGTGGGGTCTCAATTAAGGTCTTTCAAGTTCAAGGCCTAGTCCACTGACTAGATCATTGATTGTTGCCTCACATCACTAATGTGTCAATTCAAATCGAAAGATATTGACGCGTAAGTATCTGACCTATTCTTGCCCATTTTTCTTTTCTTTCTTGTTTTTTGTCCTTGTTTGCCATTAGTGGGGGATTGTTGGTAGTGGGTGTTTAATGGCAACAAGGAAGGGAGTTGTTTCTTTTTCCACACTCCCTTTTGTCCCACATAGGAGGAATAAGGAGTTTGTTTGTGGTTTATATATCACTCTTCTCTAGCTAATGGTGTATTAGCTTGTGAGTGGTTTTATGGTGGAGGGCTAGACTTGGGCATCCACACGCTGCTGCTGCCGCCGTCCGTCCGCCGGCCGGGCAAATTGGCCGGGCGCCGTGGGTTGGATGGTTTTGAGCCCGGGCTTATCTTTTTGCGGATAATCTAGCCGTTTGGAATCTTTGACCGGAATATTATCCTCCTTTAATTCCTGATTTTATGCCTCATTAATCTCCTTGATTTCCTCCCCGTCTTTACTCCATTGTCTTGATTGGTTTTCAAATAGTCTCTTTTCTTCTATAAGTTGAGGCCTTTGCTTGCCGCCGTTCTTATCAACCTCTCATTCTCTTCTTCCTCTTCTCTTTTCTGGGCAATAAGAATATCATACTCCAAGCCTCTACTCTCGAGTGCACGAGTGTAAAGGTTATCTGAGTTAACCTTGGGGAGCGACCGGCATAATCGATTGGCACCGAGGTCGAGCCGTAATCGCTTTCAAGGCAGTGGCCCGTCCACGGCTCAGATTTGTGTTCGTTCCGTAGCCTTGATTAATCTTTTTTCCAAACAACAATTAAAATATTTTGGATGAAATGGCCAATCTTAGAAATGGGGATCTCACTCTTCTGTAGTTTGGAGATGGTACCCATAACATCTCCTTCTAGTATGATCTCATCAAATCCCAGATCCCGTGCAATCTGAATTGCAAAGAGCGCTTCCCTAACCTCCTCAATTTCTGGACCTCCACAACCCGTCTCTTGAATCACAGTTGCATGGATTACCTCTCCTTGAAGTCCCTCATCACCACCCCCATTCATGAGCTTCGTTTGCCAACGTTCCCCCATCAAAGTTTACTTTGTACATAGCTTTAGGAGGAGCCTTCTAACATTTGTTTCATTTTTTGTCGGTTGCAGGTCATTCTTCGTCTCTGAAATTCCTCCACCAATTTCAGCCCTCTTCGAAGCTCATAATAAGGGTTCCCAAAGCTTGCTCCATATTGGATTTTATTCCTCACATTCCAGCTTGTCCAAAGAATGGTTATCACCATTTCCAATTTCACTTCTTCCCGATCCAATCATGCTTCCAGAAGATCCAGTAAAGACTCATGTTTATCATAGATCCTTGGCAGCGTTTCATCAGTAGCTATCCATATTGCTTCAGCTATCTTACATTCAATTAGAGCATGTTTCGTTCTTGAAAGCTTTTCCATAAAAAAAAAAAAAAAAGATAAAACACAACACTTAGGAGAGATTGTTCATCTACTTTGAGAGAAAGTGAGATTGAGGGGAATTTCTTGTAACTTGTAATCCTCATATTACTAGTGCATCGATTTCGTGGTGTTTTTTGCCCGCTTTGGGTTTTTTCCACGTTAATCTCTGGTGTCAATTTTTGATCTATTTTCCGCTCGTATCTTTAATTGTTTGTGGTTTGCTTAAGTACTCTACGATCCTATCAAGAATGAGCACATTTTACGGTGCGTGGTGGGAAAGTTACAGGAGACACCGGGCAAGACCATCCTATTGGCGGGGCAACAACCTTTAGATGCACAACTGCTTCTAGACCAATGACAGTTTCAGCCTTTGAGAATCCATCGTAATTGTCCGCAGCAGGCTCGAGTACGTGCGACCAATCAACAGATTTGGAAACATTTGAAAGTTTATATCCTATAGGTAATTCAGAGGAGATAGACATAGTATCTTCTGAAGTGATTTGCGATTGAAGTTCTTGGAGTCCATTCAAAAATTTATCATTTGGGACCCAATCAAACGGAGGTGCCGGGATATGCCAACCCTCACCCAACCATACGTATGTAGTCTCAAAGTATGGGTCAGTATTAGCCTGATTCCAAACAAATTCCCTAGGCCCCTCTAAAGCAAGACTTGGAGGAAACTCATAAGGTAGAGGGGAATCATTAAATTGAGAGGGGGAAATTGGGGTCATAGCAAGGTTCATCTCGGAATCGTCCATAAACATATCTAACGGCCCATTTAACCTCGACCCAAAGTGCATGGAATTATTAGGAAGTACCTCGAAAACAAAATCATGTAGACGTAAACCCGACATCCCAGACATAATCAGGGCTTGTAGTGTGCCAGGTTTAACATGGAGTGTGCTAGTGCCCCCACCAATTACTACTATTTGAGTTCCTGAGCCTCGGTTGGTCTCAATTCGGCGTCGTTGACTCGCATGGTCATCATTAGCCTCGTCCAAGGCATCATCAAAATTAGGAGGGAAATCACTACACGACCGATGCCTACTAGGTCTCGGTTGATCTGGGTAATCCGCTCTACGACAAAGACTCGGAATCCGAATAAGTAAACCTTTGCCATGAGATCGCGATGCCCGATGCCTGTCATTCAACCTAGGAACTTCAACTTCAAGGTCAGCATCATCAGGAAAGATACGCTGGCTAGCATCGAGCTTGGTATTAATAAAGCCAAATTTCGGGGGGGGGGGGGGGGAAGCACGAATAGTGTTGGTATAGCACGACTCTGGCCCTGTTAATATAGGATATCCCTTAAGTTATGCCTCCTTTATGCGGTTGATAGTAGCATCCCAAGCCACTGCCTGTGTCTTCTAGCATTGAGCTTCAAAATGACCCAAACATCCACAGTGAAATCAAAAAGAGAAAACATTTTCATATCGAAAAGCCACCCAATAGATTCTATCCTCTTCATCTTGAATATAGACCCCAGGCAGAAGAGGCTTATGCCGGTTA
Source organism: Portulaca oleracea (assembly GCA_029582165.1). Taxonomy (NCBI): domain Eukaryota; kingdom Viridiplantae; phylum Streptophyta; class Magnoliopsida; order Caryophyllales; family Portulacaceae; genus Portulaca; species Portulaca oleracea. The sequence goes on from CM055876.1 coordinate 1,749,708, forward strand.
AGTTTGATAAGAACTCGAACCTTTAATCCTCGCCAAGCCACCTGAACCCGATAGCCTTTCTCAATCACCAGACCAAGAACATGAGTGATTTTCAGAATTGCACCATCCCAACGAGGATGAAGAGAGATGTCGTCCAGCTAAACCCAGAGATTTATGAAAACAAAGTTGTCTTCCTTAATAATAGCATCAACATGCCCAGGAATCATGGCTATCAACGCCGCATCAACATTGATCGAGTGATGTGGAGCCATATCGAGAAAGTCCTTATCAGACTGAAACCAGAAGGAAAAAAATCCGACGAACGAACTTTTGAACAAAAACTGGTTCTTCAGTGCTCCAGTTTTCGTCCACAATAAGTTGAACAAGATCCACTTCCATAGGCTGATCATCAACCAAATACCCAAAATAAGTATGGTTCCACCTTGCCTCCACGGGCGATGGGGACTAATCTATTCCCACTCTAGCAACTGTCCGAGCCAATACATCATGGGAAGAGGAGGAAGATCGCCACTGTGCCATGTGTCGTCTCGAACAAGAATTAAAGTGTTTGTATTCGTGTATGCAGCGGTGAAAACCAACAAGATGGTGAGGAGAGTTAGAGGCAAAAGTAAGAACAGAGAGGTGACGAAGAAGAAGAGTTGTAAGATGAAAAGGATGTAGAAAAATGAGAGGAAATTCTCTTATAAGGAGGGAGATATATTGAAGGATAAGTACATGAAGGTGTATCGGGAGTCATCATGTATGTATACTGATGCCCTAATACCCTATTATGACAGAAGTGAAATGACAGTAAAAACGTTGAGTCAAAACTTGGCTACGTTGAAGAAGTAAGGAAATCCAACGACGAAAAATCAAAAGAGAAATGACGAAGCCAGTGACAATCTTTACATATTAGAGCATTTAATGTGGTGCAATAACTCAGCTGGACAGTAAGGAGTAAACCGGGTCCTAAAACGCAAGATTAGAGTCCTCTGGCCCACGAATTCGGGGAGCAGCCCAACTTGAGCAGCCCATCAAGTATAAGTCCAATAACGCAACCCACCTTTCGGAAAAATCCTTGTAACCTACTTTGAGAAAAATCGGTGGTGGCCGGTACATAATCACGGGGAATGACGGCAACTAGCCCCAACGTTGAAAGCAGGCGGAAAAGCTCGACGGACTTGCACCAGAGCACACCTCAACAAGAAATAGCTAAACATTAACTTATTCATAGTGCCAAATCCGAGGAAAGATGAAAATTGGCCAAGGAGAATTAAGAAGATGAATAATCCCGAAACAGTCGTCGGAAATCGCCCCTGTAGACTTTAGACATGAGGGTGAAATTTTGTAACTTAAAGTTGAAATTTTATTCACATTGTAATTCAAATTTTGATAAATCATGCTTCATGTTGATGTAGTGAGATTAGATGAGTTTGATAATGATTAATGTATGGGAAATTGGATTCTAATAATATGAACTTTTGGCCATATAAGACTTAATAATACGAACTTTTGATTTGATGATTAATAATACGAACTTTGACCCCCTATTGCCCCCAACGACACTGTAACACCCCAACACCCTTAATCACAAGATTAACATAAAACACACACACCAAACCTGTGATTAGCGCAGCGGAACACCTAGTGTAAAACCCCGAAAAATCCAAAGATGTTGACCGTGACGTCGTTAGTAAATTAGGTTTGATTTGTAATTTATTATTATTCGTTTGTGTTTAATTTTGCTAACACTTGAGCTCGTAGGTTCGTGAGGGACTAACAAGGGTATATCGGTAATTTTGTGGGTCTAGTATTATTAGTTTTACTCTTTTTATTATTGGTATTACTATTAATATTATTGTGTTATATGAATAATTACGTGAATATTATTTGTTATGTGATTATTATTAATGCTATTATTATTAGTGTTATTATTATTATTATTATTACTATTATTATTATTATTCGTTTGTTTTTAGAAAAATCAGATTTTAGTGTTGGGTTGGGTAAAGATTAAGAATAGACTAATTGGGCCTAATTATGTGTTTAGTATATAAACCCCCTCTCTTTCAAAACCCTAATAACAACCTAAAACCCTAGCCTCTCTCCTCTCCCCCTCTCTCTCTCTAGCCGGCACCCCACCACCAACAGCCGCCGCGCTGCCGCCGTCCACACCACCGACAGCCACCGCAACCACCATCACCGTTCTCTCTCTCTCTCTCTCTCTCTCTCTCTCTCTCTCTCTGTCTCTTTGTCTCTCTCTCATTCTCTCTCGTTCTCTGTTGGTGAGAGCCACCCCGCGCCGCTGCAGCAGACTACCCGACCACCACCGTCGCGTCCTAACACCAGACAACCACCGCAACCACCGCCCCTCACATCGTTGCTGCCCAGAACGCACAGAAACAGTGGGTTCGTTGCTGTTGGTGCGCGACCCAAACCCCGACATCGCTGTTGCCGTGAACTCCGGCCACCACCGCGACTTCCGATGACTCCCAACGTCCGACGCCGCCGACCTCCGCCTTGTCTTCCGCCCGTTGTGCCCAGTTCTGACGTAAACCCTAATTATTCTTTTGAAACTTTTCTTTCTTTTCTTTATTTTCTGTTATTATCACTATTGTTATCATTATTTCTTGTTTTTAAATCTTGTAATTTGGGTAATTAGGGTGTAAATTTTACTAAGTTGTTATTTGTAATTAATTTGTTCTTGTGTTGTATTATTTACATGTAATTTGTCTAAATTACTATGTGTAACTTTTATGTTGTAATTGATGTATTAGGGTTTGTAATAATTGTAATTAAATTATTAATGTTCGATTGTATAATGTACCTTAATTTCTTGTGAAGCATGTTTAGGGTTTTAGATGACACTATTATTGGATGCACGAATTAAAAGTTTAATTACCTAGATTAATTCTTGAATCGTTAGTTAAGTATTCACATGTTCTTTATTTCAATCATGTTAAATCTTATCTTGTTTAATAAGTTAGGCGATTGAATTACTAAAGTTCGATTCTTGTTTACTAATTTATGATTCTTGATTGAATCTTGTATAAAGAAACTAATTGTTGGAATTCTTGATTGGTAGTTTAAATGTTTATATGTTCTTTATATTTTATTCACATGTTCTTTAAGTTCCTTCTTGATTATTGATTAAGAATTCATGTTTTATACCCTTCCATGTTGTTATTATAGGACCTTGAATAAGTTTATTTTAGAATTCGTGTTTAGGGTAATGTTATTATTATTTCATGCATGCTTTTAGGGTTAGTGAAAATATTAAAGTTGATTTCATAATTTACAATTTGGTTTGGATGATAGGAAGTTTGATGTTTGGACCTTAGATGGATTAGACTAATTACCTTGGACCTTAGTTACTGTTTTAAGCCCAAATTAGGACCCTGGGACCGAATGGTGAAAGTTAGAACCGAAATTATAAATTAAATAAGAACCGGGATCGGGACAATTTTGTTAGTGCCTAAAGATCGGGTCACCACGATTAGTATAGTTGTTCTTTGATCGAACCCTTTGTACTGGAGGTTCCCCTAGATGTTAGCTTTCATATGAATTTTACGGATCGAACGTTCGTTTTGTATAGCCCGAGTTATAACCGTTTTACCAGAACCTGTCAGAACTGGACCAATTGTGAAGAGGGGTGTTTTTAGAGTCCTTCGCGACTGATTTGGGCTTAGCCATCAACATGGAAATTTTAGTAGACATCCCGAGGTTTCCGAAAAGTCCAAAACCAGACCCATAGGATGTCAAGAAGTCGAGTTGTGACCCGTTTTATGTGAACGTTATAATCTATCCTCTGTTTGCTTTTATTTATGAAAATGTTTGAGTAAATTTTATGTGTGAACTTGTTCCTTGAATGTGTTAAGTGTAAACCATAAATGATAGGAACCTAAGTGTTCATAGGGATGGGTTAGGTAGTTGATAGTTAATACTAACTTCGTTAGAACGCGTTTTGATTAGATAATTATTCTTATTCTAGGCCCGAGTTAGTGCGAGACGTTAGCGAGCTCAAGTGTGTTCTTCTTTTTGTCTTGTGAAGTATATCGTAATGTCTATGCTCTAATCCCCACCGGGATGCTCTTTAAATGTGTTTTAACGTTTTTAACTGCTTTGATAATTGCATCCCGAAAGGGGACTTTTGTGGAATTATGACCATCTGTTTTGGATAACTGTTTGTAAATGTTGTACCTTGTTTATGAATGGAGAAATTGAGAAGGTCTTTTATAAGTGGTTTTTTTTGGTTTTGATAACCTGGGTTGGGTTTGACTTGAGAGTTGCGAGATGAGTGTGAATAATGAATTAGTAATTCAAAGTGGAAACATAAAGCGGGTTGTTGTTTTGATGCCTTTAACAGGCTAATATTAATGCGGGTGATAACCCCGAGATCAGGATTCGATGCCTGTATGGGTTATGTGCCAGGAGATCAGGATTTCATCCCTGATATAGGATAGAGGTTATGATGCCCTTGATGGGCGACTGTTTGATGCCTTTGAGAGGCTAATATTCATGCGGGTGATAACCCCGAGATCAGGATTCGATGCCTGTATGGGTTATGTGCCAGGAGATCAGGGTTGCATCCCTGATATAGGATAGTTGTTATGATGCCTTTGGCAGGCGATGTTCTTTTTGGATTTGATCTCCCGCCCGCGACTTAAAATATGGATTGAATGGGTTGAGGAAAACAGTTAAGGGTTAAAAGTTTGAGAAATGGTTTGACTTGTCCCCTCTCCCCAAAATGAATTGAAATGAACTTAAACTGTTTTAAACGTTAGGGGTAGACATTATTGAGATTTCCCCCTCATTTTTGAAATGTTTTATTTTCAGGTGAAGATCTGAATGCTGGGGACGGGAATTAGAAGTGAGGACGACGAGTCTAGAAGTCCTTGAATCTTTTTATTTTGTTTTCGTTATGATGTCTTAAAGTTTTGTTTTGAGTTGTTAGTAGTTACCGTTAGCTGACAGTTGTGTTTTCCTTTCTCGTCTTGTGTTCCTTCGGGAATACGGCAGTGACGCCCAAACTAAATTTGAAGTCTTCCGCTAAGTTTTGTCTGTTAACGTTAGTTTGACTTTCTATAATTGAATTTCCGGGGCGTTACAGAATGGTATCAGAGCTCTGGGTTGCGACCTGGTAGCTCCTAAGTGTCCCTCAGGTTTAGTTAGCCCTTAGGATGCTACGTTCGGAGTAATGAGTGTAGGTTGGGGGAATTGGATGTGTTCCTTTTTCTTTGTTTCTTTTTGTGTCGAAGTTGCTTGCTTGTTTGTTATTGAAAAATGTTGGATGGCATACCGAGCGCCTTTACTATGAGTACCCTACTCTAGCTTCTCTTAAAGACATGAATTCCGAGGAGGATACGGAATATAGGCCCGAGGAGGGCATAGAACCAGAAGAATACCTTCGATGAGAATTCGAAGGCTGAAAGAGAACCTGACCCACAAGGAGCACCTGTTGGAGATTTTCCTTTGCTGTGAGAGGCAGCTTCGAAGAGATCGAGACCGTCCCTCTAATAAAAGTGTGATGGGCGGGCCATGCTACAATTGAAGCCATCTCGGAAGCCATGGAGGATATGGGATTGAAGCAATCCACACATATTCAACACATAAGATGCATCAAGTTTCGAGGACGAAACTTCTTTTAAGGAGGTAATGATGTAAAACCTCAAGTTTTAGGAACAGCGGAACCGTTAGGATTGTTACCGAACCGTTAGGTCTGAGCTTAAGTTTCGAGGACGAAACTTCTTTTAAGGAGGTAATGATGTAAAACCCCGAAAAATCCAAAGATGTTGACCATGACGTCGTTAGTAAATTAGGTTTGATTTGTTATTTATTATTATTCGTTTGTGTTTATTTTTGCTAACACTTGAGCTCGTAGGTTCGTGAGGGACTAACAAGGGTATATCGGTAATTTTGTGGGTCTAGTATTATTAGTTTTACTCTTTTTATTATTGGTATTACTATTAATATTATTGTGTTATATGAATAATTACGTGAATATTATTTGTTATGTGATTATTATTAATGCTATTATTATTAGTGTTATTATTATTATTACTATTATTATTATTATTCGTTTGTTTTTAGAAAAATCAGATTTTAGTGCTGGGTTGGGTAAAGATTAAGAATAGACTAATTGGGCCTAATTATGTGTTTAGTATATAAACCCCCTCTCTTTCAAAACCCTAATAACAACCTAAAACCCTAACCTCTCTCCTCTCCCCCTCTATCTCTCTAGCCAGTCCACACCACCGACAGCCACCGCAACCACAATAACCGTTCTCTCTCTCGCTCTCTCTCTCTCTCTCTCTCTCTCTCTCTGTCTCTTTGTCTCTCTCTCATTCTCTCTCGTTCTCTGTTGGTGAGAGCTACCCCGTGCCGCTGCAGCAGACTACCCGACCACCACCGTCGCGTCCTAACACCAGACAACCACCGCAACCACCGCCTCACATCGTTGCCCGTAACGCACGAAACAGTGGGTTCGTTGCTGTGCGCGCGACCCAAACCCCGACATCGCTGCCGCGTGAACTCCGCCACCACCGCGACTTCCGATGACTCCCAACGTCAACGCCCGACGCCGACCTCCGCCTTGTCTTCCGCCCGTTGTGCCCAGTTCTGACGTAAACCCTAATTATTCTTTTGAAACTTTTCTTTCTTTTCTTTATTTTCTGTTATTATCACTATTATTATCATTATTTCTTGTTTTTAAATCTTGTAATTTGGGTAATTAGGGTGTAAATTTTACTAAGTTGTTATTTGTAATTAATTTGTTCTTGTGTTGTATTATTTACATGTAATTTGTCTAAATTACTATGTGTAACTTTATGTTGTAATTGATGTATTAGGGTTTGTAATAATTGTAATTAAATTATTAATGTTCGATTGTATAATGTACCTTAATTTCTTGTGAAGCATGTTTAGGGTTTTAGATGACACTATTATTGGATGCACGAATTAAAAGTTTAATTACCTAGATTAATTCTTGAATCGTTAGTTAAGTATTCACATGTTCTTTATTTCAATCATGTTAAATCTTATCTTGTTTAATAAGTTAGGCGATTGAATTACTAAAGTTCGATTCTTGTTTACTAATTTATGATTCTTGATTGAATCTTGTATAAAGAAACTAATTGTTGGAATTCTTGATTGGTAGTTTAAATGTTTATATGTTCTTTATATTTTATTCACATGTTCTTTAAGTTCCTTCTTGATTATTGATTAAGAATTCATGTTTTATACCCTTCCATGTTGTTATTATAGGACCTTGAATAAGTTTATTTTAGAATTCGTGTTTAGGGTAATGTTATTATTATTTCATGCATGCTTTTAGGGTTAGTGAAAATATTAAAGTTGATTTCATAATTTACAATTTGGTTTGGATGATAGGAAGTTTGATGTTTGGACCTTAGATGGATTAGACTAATTACCTTGGACCTTAGTTACTGTTTTAAGCCCAAATTAGGACCCTGGGACCGAATGGTGAAAGTTAGAACCGAAATTATAAATTAAATAAGAACCGGGATCGGGACAATTTTGTTAGTGCCTAAAGATCGGGTCACCACGATTAGTATAGTTGTTCTTTGATCGAACCCTTTGTACTGGAGGTTCCCCTAGATGTTTGCTTTCATATGAATTTTACGGATCGAACGTTCGTTTTGTATAGCCCGAGTTATAACCGCTTTACCAGAACCTGTCAGAACTGGACCAATTGTGAAGAGGGGTGTTTTTAGAGTCCTTCGCGACTGATTTGGGCTTAGCCATCAACATGGAAATTTTAGTAGACATCCCGAGGTTTCCGAAAAGTCCAGAACCAGACCCATAGGATGTCAAGAAGTCGAGTTGTGACCCGTTTTATGTGAACATTATAATCTATCCTCTGTTTGCTTTTATTTATGAAAATGTTTGAGTAAATTTTATGTGTGAACTTGTTCCTTGAATGTGTTAAGTGTAAACCATAAATGATAGGAACCTAAGTGCTCCTAGGGGATGGGTTAGGTAGTTGATAGTTAATACTAACTTCGTTAGAACGCGTTTTGATTAGATAATTATTCTTATTCTAGGCCCGAGTTAGTGCGAGACGCGTTAGCTCAAGTGTGTTCTTCTTTTCTTTGTCTTGTGAAGTATATCAGGTAATGTCTATGCTCTAATCCCCATGGGATGCTCTTTAAATGTGTTTTAACGTTTTTAACTGCTTTGATAATTGCATCCCAAAGGGGACTTTTGTGGAATTATGACCATGCTTGGATAACCGCTTTGTAAATGTTGTACCTTGTTAATGAATGGAGAAATTGAGAAGGTCTTTTATAAGTGGTTTTTTTTGGTTTTGATAACCTGGGTTGGGTTTGACTTGAGAGTTGCGAGATGAGTGTGAATAATGAATTAGTAATTCAAAGTGGAAACATAAAGCGGGTTGTTGTTTTGATGCCTTTAACAGGCTAATATTAATGCGGGTGATAACCCCGAGATCAGGATTCGATGCCTGTATGGGTTATGTGCCAGGAGATCAGGGTTTCATCCCTGATATAGGATAGAGGTTATGATGCCCTTGATGGGCGACTGTTTGATGCCTTTGAGAGGCTAATATTCATGCGGGTGATAACCCCGAGATCAGGATTCGATGCCTGTATGGGTTATGTGCCAGGAGATCAGGGTTGCATCCCTGATATAGGATAGTTGTTATGATGAATTTGGCAGGCGATTTTCTTTTTGGATTTGATCTCCCGCCCGCGACTTAAAATATGGATTGAATGGGTTGAGGAAAACAGTTAAGGGTTAAAGGTTTGAGAAATGGTTTGACTTGTTCCCTCTCCCCAAAATGAATTGAAATGAACTTAAACTGTTTTAAACGTTAGGGGTAGACATTATTGAGATTTCCCCCTCATTTTTGAAATGTTTTATTTTCAGGTGAAGATCTGAATGCTGGGGACGGGAATTAGAAGTGAGGACGACGAGTCTAGAAGTCCTTGAATCTTTTTATTTTGTTTTCGTTATGATGTCTTAAAGTTTTGTTTTGAGTTGTTAGTAGTTACCGCATGAGATTGTGTTTTCCTTTCTCGTCTTGTGTTCCTTCGGGAATACGGCAGTGACGCCCAAACTAAATTTGAAGTCTTCCGCTAAGTTTTGTCTGTTAACGTTAGTTTGACTTTCTATAATTGAATTTCCGGGGCGTTACAGAATGGTATCAGAGCTCTGGGATGCGACCTGGTAGCTTCTAAGTATCCCTCAGGTTTAGTTAGACCTTAGGATGCTACGTTCGGAGTAATGAGTGTAGGTTGGGGGAATTGGATGTGTTCCTTTTTCTTTGTTTCTTTTTGTGTCGAAGTTGCTTGCTTGTTTGTTATTGAAAAATGTTGGATGGCATACCGAGCGCCTTTACTATGAGTACCCTACTCTAGCTTCTCTTAAAGACATGAATTCCGAGGAGGATACGGAATATAGGCCCGAGGAGGGCATAGAACCAGAAGAATACCTTCGATGAGAATTCGAAGGCTGAAAGAGAACCTGACCCACAAGGAGCACCTGTTGGAGATTTTCCTTTGCTGTGAGAGGCAGCTTCGAAGAGATCGAGACCGTCCCTCTAATAAAAGTGTGATGGGCGGGCCATGCTACAATTGAAGCCATCTCGGAAGCCATGGAGGATATGGGATTGAAGCAATCCACACATATTCAACACATAAGATGCATCAAGTTTCGAGGACGAAACTTCTTTTAAGGAGGTAATGATGTAAAACCTCAAGTTTTAAGAACAACAGAACCGTTAGGATTGTTACCGAACCGTTAGGTCTGAGCTTAAGTTTCGAGGACGAAACTTCTTTTAAGGAGGTAATGATGTAAAACCCCGAAAAATCCAAAGATGTTGACCATGACGTCGTTAGTAAATTAGGTTTGATTTGATATTTATTATTATTCGTTTGTGTTTATTTTTGCTAACACTTGAGCTCGTAGGTTCGTGAGGGACTAACAAGGGTATATCGGTAATTTTGTGGGTCTAGTATTATTAGTTTTACTCTTCTTATTATTGGTATTACTATTAATATTATTGTGTTATATGAATAATTACATGAATATTATTTGTTATGTGATTATTATTAATGCTATTATTATTAGTGTTATTATTATTATTACTATTATTATTATTATTCGTTTGTTTTTAGAAAAATCAGATTTTAGTGTTGGGTTGGGTAAAGATTAAGAATAGACTAATTGGGCCTAATTATGTGTTTAGTATATAAACCCCCTCTCTTTCAAAACCCTAATAACAACCTAAAACCCTAATCTCTCTCCTCTCCCCCTCTCTCTCTCTGGCAAATTGCACACCAGTGTACGCCGCCCACACCACCCACACACACCGCAACCACAATCACCGCTCTCTCTCTCTCTCTCTCTGTCTCTTTGTCTCTCTCTCATTCTCTCTCGTTCTCTGCTGGTGAGAGCCACCCCGCGCCGCTGCAGCAGACTACCCGACCACCACCGTCGCGTCCTAACACCAGACAACCACCGCAACCACCGCCCCTCACATCGTTGCTGCCCAGAACGCACAGAAACAGTGGGTTCGTTGCTGTTGGTGCGCGACCCAAACCCCGACATCGCTGTTGCCGTGAACTCCGGCCACCACCGTGACTTCCGATGACTCCCAACGTCCGACGCCGCCGACCTCCGCCTTGTCTTCCGCCCGTTGTGCCCAGTTCTGACGTAAACCCTAATTATTCTTTTGAAACTTTTCTTTCTTTTCTTTATTTTCTGTTATTATCACTATTATTATCATTATTTCTTGTTTTTAAATCTTGTAATTTGGGTAATTAGGGTGTAAATTTTACTAAGTTGTTATTTGTAATTAATTTGTTCTTGTGTTGTATTATTTACATGTAATTTGTCTAAATTACTATGTGTAACTTTTATGTTGTAATTGATGTATTAGGGTTTGTAATAATTGTAATTAAATTATTAATGTTCGATTGTATAATGTACCTTAATTTCTTGTGAAGCATGTTTAGGGTTTTAGATGACACTATTATTGGATGCACGAATTAAAAGTTTAATTACCTAGATTAATTCTTGAATCGTTAGTTAAGTATTCACATGTTCTTTATTTCAATCATGTTAAATCTTATCTTGTTTAATAAGTTAGGCGATTGAATTACTAAAGTTCGATTCTTGTTTACTAATTTATGATTCTTGATTGAATCTTGTATAAAGAAACTAATTGTTGGAATTCTTGATTGGTAGTTTAAATGTTTATATGTTCTTTATATTTTATTCACATGTTCTTTAAGTTCCTTCTTGATTATTGATTAAGAATTCATGTTTTATACCCTTCCATGTTGTTATTATAGGACCTTGAATAAGTTTATTTTAGAATTCGTGTTTAGGGTAATGTTATTATTATTTCATGCATGCTTTTAGGGTTAGTGAAAATATTAAAGTTGATTTCATAATTTACAATTTGGTTTGGATGATAGGAAGTTTGATGTTTGGACCTTAGATGGATTAGACTAATTACCTTGGACCTTAGTTACTGTTTTAAGCCCAAATTAGGACCCTGGGACCGAATGGTGAAAGTTAGAACCGAAATTATAAATTAAATAAGAACCGGGATCGGGACAATTTTGTTAGTGCCTAAAGATCGGGTCACCACGATTAGTATAGTTGTTCTTTGATCGAACCCTTTGTACTGGAGGTTCCCCTAGATGTTAGCTTTCATATGAATTTTACGGATCGAACGTTCGTTTTGTATAGCCCGAGTTATAACCGTTTTACCAGAACCTGTCAGAACTGGACCAATTGTGAAGAGGGGTGTTTTTAGAGTCCTTCGCGGCTGATTTGGGCTTAGCCATCAACATGGAAATTTTAGTAGACATCCCGAGGTTTCCGAAACGTCCAGAACCAGACCCATAGGATGTCAAGAAGTCGAGTTGTGACCCGTTTTATGTGAACATTATAATCTATCCTCTGTTTGCTTTTATTTATGAAAATGTTTGAGTAAATTTTATGTGTGAACTTGTTCCTTGAATGTGTTAAGTGTAAACCATAAATGATAGGAACCTAAGTGTTCCTAGGTGATGGGTTAGGTAGTTGATAGTTAATACTAACTTCGTTAGAACGCGTTTTGATTAGATAATTATTCTTATTCTAGGCCCGAGTTAGTGCGAGACGTTAGCGAGCTCAAGTGTGTTCTTCTTTTTGCTGTGCTGTGAAGTATATCAGGTAATGTCTATGCTCTAATCCCCACTGGGATGCTCTTTAAACGTGTTTTAACGCTTTTTAACTGCTTTTGATAATTGCATCCCGAAGGGGACTTTTGTGGAATTATGACCATCCGCTTTTGGATAATCGTTTGTAAATGTTGTACCTTGTTAATGAATGGAGAAATTGAGAAGGTCTTTTATAAGTGGTTTTTTTGGTTTTGATAACTGGGTTGGGTTTGACTTGAGAGTTGCGAGATGAGTGAATAATGAATTAGTAATTCAAAGTGGAAACATAAAGCGGGTTGTTGTTTTGATGCCTTTATGAGGCTAATATTAATGCGGGTGATAACCAGAGATCGATTCGATGCTGTATGGGTTATGTGCCGGAGATCGTGGTTTCATCACGATATAGGATAGAGGTTATGATGCCCTTGATGGCGATCGTTTGATGCCTTTGAGAGGCTAATATTCATGCGGGTGATAACCCGAGATCGGATCGATGCTGTATGGGTTATGTGCGGGAGATCGTGGTTGCATCACGATATAGGATAGTTGTTATGATGCCTTTGGCGGCGATGTTTTGGATTTGATCTCCGCGCGACTTAAAATATGGATTGAATGGGTTGAGGAAAGCGATTAAGGGTTAAAGGTTTGAGAAATGGTTTGACTTGTTCCCTCCCCAAAATGAATTGAAATGAACTTAAACTGCTTTTAAACGTTAGGGTAGACATTATTGAGATTTCCCCTCATTTTTGAAATGTTTTATTTTGGTGAAGATCACGAATCTGGGACGGGAATTAGAAGTGAGGACGACGAGTCTAGAAGTCCTTGAATCTTTTTATTTTGTTTTCGTTATGATGTCTTAAAGTTTTGTTTTGAGTTGTTAGTAGTTACCGTTAGCTGACAGTTGTGTTTTCCTTTCTCGTCTTGTGTTCCTTCGGGAATACGGCAGTGACGCCCAAACTAAATTTGAAGTCTTCCGCTAAGTTTTGTCTGTTAACGTTAGTTTGACTTTCTATAATTGAATTTTCGGGGCGTTACAGAATGGTATCAGAGCTCTGGGTTGCGACCTGGTAGCTCCTAAGTGTCCCTCAGGTTTAGTTAGACCTTAGGATGCTACGTTCGGAGTAATGAGTGTAGGTTGGGGGAATTGGATGTGTTCCTTTTTCTTTGTTTCTTTTTGTGTCGAAGTTGCTTGCTTGTTTGTTATTGAAAAATGTTGGATGGCATACCGAGCGCCTTTACTATGAGTACCCTATTCTAGCTTCTCTTAAAGACATGAATTCCGAGGAGGATACGGAATATAGGCCCGAGGAGGGCATAGAACCAGAAGAATACCTTCGATGAGAATTCGAAGGCTGAAAGAGAACCTGACCCACAAGGAGCACCTGTTGGAGATTTTCCTTTGCTGTGAGAGGCAGCTTCGAAGAGATCGAGACCGTCCCTTTAATAAAAGTGTGATGGGCGGGCCATGCTACAATTGAAGCCATCTCGGAAGCCATGGAGGATATGGGATTGAAGCAATCCACACATATTCAACACATAAGATGCATCAAGTTTCGAGGACGAAACTTCTTTTAAGGAGGTAATGATGTAAAACCTCAAGTTTTAGGAACAACAGAACCGTTAGGATTGCTACCGAACCGTTAGGTCTGAGCTTAAGTTTCGAGGACGAAACTTCTTTTAAGGAGGTAATGATGTAAAACCCCGAAAAATCCAAAGATGTTGACCATGACGTCGTTAGTAAATTAGGTTTGATTTGTTATTTATTATTATTCGTTTGTGTTTATTTTTGCTAACACTTGAGCTCGTAGGTTCGTGAGGGACTAACAAGGGTATATCGGTAATTTTGTGGGTCTAGTATTATTAGTTTTACTCTTTTTATTATTGGTATTACTATTAATATTATTGTGTTATATGAATAATTACGTGAATATTATTTGTTATGTGATTATTATTAATGCTATTATTATTAGTGTTATTATTATTATTACTATTATTATTATTCGTTTGTTTTTAGAAAAATCGATTTTAGTCTTTGGGTTGGGTAAAGATTAAGAATAGACTAATTGGGACTAATTATGTGTTTAGTATATAAACCCCCTCTCTTTCAAAACCCTAATAACAACCTAAAACCCTAACCTCTCTCCTCTCCCCCTCTATCTCTCTAGCACTCACCACCACCGCCAAAATCCACACCACCACGCATGACCACAATAACCGTTCTCTCTCTCTCTCTCTCTCTCTCTCTCTCTGTCTCTTTGTCTCTCTCTCATTCTCTCTCGTTCTCTGTTGGTGAGAGCCACCCCCGCTGCAGCAGACTACCCGACCACCACCGTCGCGTCCTAACACCAGACAACCACCGCAACCACCGCCCCTCACATCGTTGCTGCCCAGAACGCACAGAAACAGTGGGTTCGTTGCTGTTGGTGCGCGACCCAAACCCCGACATCGCTGTTGCCGTGAACTCCGGCCACCACCGCGACTTCCGATGACTCCCAACGTCCGACGCCGACCTCCGCCTTGTCTTCCGCCCGTTGTGCCCAGTTCTGACGTAAACCCTAATTATTCTTTTGAAACTTTTCTTTCTTTTCTTTATTTTCTGTTATTATCACTATTGTTATCATTATTTCTTGTTTTTAAATCTTGTAATTTGGGTAATTAGGGTGTAAATTTTACTAAGTTGTTATTTGTAATTAATTTGTTCTTGTGTTGTATTATTTACATGTAATTTGTCTAAATTACTATGTGTAACTTTTATGTTGTAATTGATGTATTAGGGTTTGTAATAATTGTAATTAAATTATTAATGTTCGATTGTATAATGTACCTTAATTTCTTGTGAAGCATGTTTAGGGTTTTAGATGACACTATTATTGGATGCACGAATTAAAAGTTTAATTACCTAGATTAATTCTTGAATCGTTAGTTAAGTATTCACATGTTCTTTATTTCAATCATGTTAAATCTTATCTTGTTTAATAAGTTAGGCGATTGAATTACTAAAGTTCGATTCTTGTTTACTAATTTATGATTCTTGATTGAATCTTGTATAAAGAAACTAATTGTTGGAATTCTTGATTGGTAGTTTAAATGTTTATATGTTCTTTATATTTTATTCACATGTTCTTTAAGTTCCTTCTTGATTATTGATTAAGAATTCATGTTTTATACCCTTCCATGTTGTTATTATAGGACCTTGAATAAGTTTATTTTAGAATTCGTGTTTAGGATAATGTTATTATTATTTCATGCATGCTTTTAGGGTTAGTGAAAATATTAAAGTTGATTTCATATTTTACAATTTGGTTTGGATGATAGGAAGTTTGATGTTTGGACCTTAGATGGATTAGACTAATTACCTTGGACCTTAGTTACTGTTTTAAGCCCAAATTAGGACCCTGGGACCGAATGGTGAAAGTTAGAACCGAAATTATAAATTAAATAAGAACCGGGATCGGGACAATTTTGTTAGTGCCTAAAGATCGGGTCACCACGATTAGTATAGTTGTTCTTTGATCGAACCCTTTGTACTGGAGGTTCCCCTAGATGTTAGCTTTCATATGAATTTTACGGATCGAACGTTCGTTTTGTATAGCCCGAGTTATAACCGTTTTACCAGAACCTGTCAGAACTGGACCAATTGTGAAGAGGGGTGTTTTTAGAGTCCTTCGCGACTGATTTGGGCTTAGCCATCAACATGGAAATTTTAGTAGACATCCCGAGGTTTCCGAAAAGTCCAGAACCAGACCCAAAGGATGTCAAGAATTCGAGTTGTGACCCGTTTTATATGAACATTATAATCTATCCTCTGTTTGCTTTTATTTATGAAAATGTTTGAGTAAATTTTATGTGTGAACTTGTTCCTTGAATGTGTTAAGTGTAAACCATAAATGATAGGAACCTAAGTGTTCCTAGGGGATGGGTTAGGTAGTTGATAGTTAATACTAACTTCGTTAGAACGCGTTTTGATTAGATAATTATTCTTATTCTAGGCCCGAGTTAGTGCGAGACGTTAGCGAGCTCAAGTGTGTTCTTCTTTTTGCTGTGCTGTGAAGTATATCAGGTAATGTCTATGCTCTAATCCCCACTGGGATGCTCTTTAAATGTGTTTTAACGTTTTTAATCTGTTTTGATAATTGCATCCCGAAAGGGGACTTTTGTGGAATTATGACCATCTGTTTTGGATAACTGTTTGTAAATGTTGTACCTTGTTTATGAATGGAGAAATTGAGAAGGTCTTTTATAAGTGGTTTTTTTTGGTTTTGATAACCTGGGTTGGGTTTGACTTGAGAGTTGCGAGATGAGTGTGAATAATGAATTAGTAATTCAAAGTGGAAACATAAAGCGGGTTGTTATTTTGATGCCTTTAACAGGCTAATATTAATGCGGGTGATAACCCCGAGATCAGGATTCGATGCCTGTATGGGTTATGTGACAGGAGATCAGGGTTTCATCCCTGATATAGGATAGAGGTTATGATGCCCTTGATTGGCGAATGTTTGATGCCTTTGAGAGGCTAATATTCATGCGGGTGATAACCCCGAGATCAGGATTCGATGCCTGTATGGGTTATGTGCCAGGAGATCAGGGTTGCATCCCTGATATAGGATAGTTGTTATGATGCCTTTGGCAGGCGATGTTCTTTTTGGATTTGATCTCTCGCCCGCGACTTAAAATATGGATTGAATGGGTTGAGGAAAACAGTTAAGGGTTAAAGGTTTGAGAAATGGTTTGACTTGTTCCCTCTCCCCAAAATGAATTGAAATGAACTTAAACTGTTTTAAACGTTAGGGGTAGACATTATTAAGATTTCCCCCTCATTTTTGAAATGTTTTGTTTTCAGGTGAAGATCTGAATGCTGGGGACGGGAATTAGAAGTGAGGACGACGAGTCTAGAAGTACTTGAATCTTTTTATTTTGTTTTCAATTTTGAGTCTTAAAGTTTTGTTTTGAGTTGTTAGTAGTTACCGTTAGCAGACAGTTGTGTTTTCCTTTCTCGCCTTGTGTTCCTTCGGGAATACGGCAGTGACGCCCAAACTAAATTTGAAGTCTTCCGCTAAGTTTTGTCTGTTAACGTTAGTTTGACTTTCTATAATTGAATTTCCGGGGCGTTACACCTAGGGTGGAGGTATTACCGCTGTCCCCACTCGGGACAAGGCAACAAATGAAGAACACAAAAGCCACAACCATACTTTGAACAAACACTTCATACTAAGGCCCACCAAAATATAAATACTTTAACTTATACAACCATTAGGAAAAAAACTACATCCCAAAATTTCATAACCAAGGGGGGGGGGGTCCTTTAATCATAAGGAAAGCACCGGAATCGGCCAAACTTCCATTCGAGACTACTTTGCTTGAGTATGCGCCTACTTCTGCTTATCCTTGCCCTTAACCTAGGAGCTCGGACCGCCTAAAACAAAACAGTGAAAACATACGCAAAAGTGAGTGGGGAAACACTCAGTACATGAACCTCCAACACGTCAAACCGTTCGAAAACGGTTTTAGTGCCGGCATTTAAAATCATTTAGAAAACGGGGAACGGGATAACAAACATAACAAAAATAGCTTGAATTCGACGATATAAAAGATAAAGTATGAAAGGTAAGATAGATACTAAACATAAGAATTTGGTCCCCTACGATCGATGCAATGCATCTCACACATGCGTATGCCCAAACCGATAGAAGTTTGGAATGGGTGACTGTCGAACAGTCGACTCTGGCCAGGTCTGGACACTCTGATCAGGAGTATCATATATAAAAAGAGAGCTAGCACCTAAGAGTAACTAGCACAAAGAATACATAAAATGGGACCCTTCAAAAAAGTAAATAAACATTAAAGAACAACTTATCATGACCATGAAAACATTACAAGATAAAAGGAGTGAAAAGTTGGACAATTCGCGTACCTTGGGTAGTAGAAAAGTCTAGCGACGTGCCTCGAGCTTGGGACGATTTGGGCGACTTGGAAACTATAATAAGATTATAAGAAAATTGAGAATTTAAATAAAGTCCTTGCATTTACAAGCTAGGATGAAAGTACTTAAAATTTGATAACTTAAAAAGGAAATGAGAAAATAGAAATTCCAGTTTTTGGATAAATCGATGATTTGATGATAACTTGAGCTAGAAAATTCGGATTTTTGCAAACAAGTACTTTTCGGAAAGGGAAAATCACGCCCTACAACTTTGTCAACTGACCCGAAGGCTAAAAATGAAGGGAAGGGCTCGGAAAATAGCCCGGACAGAAGCAGAAAGCTTAGAAGGAAAAAGGGGGTTCGGAACTTTAGTGCGAAACTCCTATTGAAATTTGAATGGGATCGATGGAAAGGTTATGAGTCATCGAGCAACCTTAGCAATTAGTTTGAACGGGAAAGGAATCATTGAAGTCTTACTTAAGAGGAAAGATATGGTCCTTGTATATGAAAAGGGAACGTCGGCAAGCGACGAGAAATGTTATCGAATGATCAATGGCTTTGCTAAAATTTGAGCAACCTTTGGGAATTAAACTCCAACCACTAAAATGCTTTAAATCATTTTAGCATATCTATCCAACCCATTCAACAATATTATTTGTTATGTGATTATTATTAATGCTATTATTATTAGTGTTATTATTATTATTACTATTATTATTATTATTCGTTTGTTTTTAGAAAAATCAGATTTTAGTGTTGGGTTCGGTAAAGATTAAGAATAGACTAATTGGGCCTTGTGTTTAGTATATAAACCCCCTCTCTTTCAAAACCCTAATAACAGCCTAAAACCCTAGCCTCTCTCCTCTCCCCCTCTCTCTCTAGCCGGCACCCCACCACCGACAGCCACCGCAACCACCATCACCGTTCTCTCTCTCGCTCTCTCTCTCTCTCTCTCTCTCTCTCTCTCTCTCTCTCTCTCTCTGTCTCTTTGTCTCTCTCTCATTCTCTCTCGTTCTCTGTTGGTGAGAGCCACCCCGCGCCGCTGCAGCAGACTACCCGACCACCACCGTCGCGTCCTAACACCAGACAACCACCGCAACCACCGCCCCTCACATCGTTGCTGCCCAGAACGCACAGAAACAGTGTGTTCGTTGCTGTTGGTGCGCGATCCAAACCCCGACATCGCTGTTGCCGTGAACTCCGGCCACCACCGCGACTTCCGATGACTCCCAACGTCCGACGCCGCCGACCTCCGCCTTGTCTTCCGCCCGTTGTGCCCAGTTCTGACGTAAACCCTAATTATTCTTTTGAAAATTTTATTTCTTTTCTTTATTTTCTGTTATTATCACTATTATTATCATTATTTCTTGTTTTTAAATCTTGTAATTTGGGTAATTAGGGTGTAAATTTTACTAAGTTGTTATTTGTAATTAATTTGTTCTTGTGTTGTATTATTTACATGTAATTTGTCTAAATTACTATGTGTAACTTTTATGTTGTAATTGATGTATTAGGGTTTGTAATAATTGTAATTAAATTATTAATGTTCGATTGTATAATGTACCTTAATTTCTTGTGAAGCATGTTTAGGGTTTTAGATGACACTATTATTGGATGCACGAATTAAAAGTTTAATTACCTAGATTAATTCTTGAATCGTTAGTTAAGTATTCACATGTTCTTTATTTCAATCATGTTAAATCTTATCTTGTTTAATAAGTTAGGCGATTGAATTACTAAAGTTCGATTCTTGTTTACTAATTTATGATTCTTGATTGAATCTTGTATAAAGAAACTAATTGTTGGAATTCTTGATTGGTAGTTTAAATGTTTATATGTTCTTTATATTTTATTCACATGTTCTTTAAGTTCCTTCTTGATTATTGATTAAGAATTCATGTTTTATACCCTTCCATGTTGTTATTATAGGACCTTGAATAAGTTTATTTTAGAATTTGTGTTTAGGATAATGTTATTATTATTTCATGCATGCTTTTAGGGTTAGTGAAAATATTAAAGTTGATTTCATATTTTACAATTTGGTTTGGATGATAGGAAGTTTGATGTTTGGACCTTAGATGGATTAGACTAATTACCTTGGACCTTAGTTATTGTTTTAAGCCCAAATTAGGACCCTGGGACCGAATGGTGAAAGTTAGAACCGAAATTATAAATTAAATAAGAACCGGGATCGGGATAATTTTGTTAGTGCCTAAAGATCGGGTCACCACGATTAGTATAGTTATTCTTTGATCAAACCCTTTGGACTGGAGATTCTCCTTGATGTTAGCTTTCATATGAATTTTACGGATCGAACGTTCGTTTTGTATAGCCCGAGTTATAACCGTTTTACCAGAACCTGTCAGAACTGGACCAATTGTGAAGAGGGGTGTTTTTAGAGTCCTTCGCGACTGATTTGGGCTTAGCCATCAACATGGAAATTTTAGTAGACATCCCGAGGTTTCCGAAAAGTCCAGAACCAGACCCATAGGATGTCAAGAAGTCGAGTTGTGACCCGTTTTATGTGAACGTTATAATCTATCCTCTGTTTGCTTTTATTTATGAAAATGTTTGAGTAAATTTTATGTGTGAACTTGTTCCTTGAATGTGTTAAGTGTAAACCATAAATGATAGGAACCTAAGTGTTCCTAGGGGATGGGTTAGGTAGTTGATAGTTAATACTAACTTCGTTAGAACGCGTTTTGATTAGATAATTATTCTTATTCTAGGCCCGAGTTAGTGCGAGACGTTAGCGAGCTCAAGTGTGTTCTTCTTTTTGCTGTGCTGTGAAGTATATCAGGTAATGTCTATGCTCTAATCCCCACTGGGATGCTCTTTAAATGTGTTTTAACGTTTTTAATCTGTTTTGATAATTGCATCCCGAAAGGGGACTTTTGTGGAATTATGACCATCTGTTTTGGATAACTGTTTGTAAATGTTGTACCTTGTTTATGAATGGAGAAATTGAGAAGGTCTTTTATAAGTGGTTTTTTTTGGTTTTGATAACCTGGGTTGGGTTTGACTTGAGAGTTGCGAGATGAGTGTGAATAATGAATTAGTAATTCAAAGTGGAAACATAAAGCGGGTTGTTGTTTTGATGCCTTTAACAGGCTAATATTAATGCGGGTGATAACCCCGAGATCAGGATTCGATGCCTGTATGGGTTATGTGCCAGGAGATCAGGGTTTCATCCCTGATATAGGATAGAGGTTATGATGCCCTTGATGGGCGACTGTTTGATGCCTTTGAGAGGCTAATATTCATGCGGGTGATAACCCCGAGATCGGATTCGATGCTGTATGGGTTATGTGCCAGGAGATCAGGGTTGCATCCCTGATATAGGATAGTTGTTATGATGCCTTTGGCAGGCGATGTTCTTTTTGGATTTGATCTCTCGCCCGCGACTTAAAATATGGATTGAATGGGTTGAGGAAAATTGTTAAGGGTTAAAGGTTTGAGAAATGGTTTGACTTGTTCCCTCTCCCCAAAATGAATTGAAATGAACTTAAACTGTTTTAAACGTTAGGGGTAGACATTATTAAGATTTCCCCCTCATTTTTGAAATGTTTTGTTTTCAGGTGAAGATCTGAATGCTGGGGACGGGAATTAGAAGTGAGGACGACGAGTCTAGAAGTACTTGAATCTTTTTATTTTGTTTTCAATTTTGAGTCTTAAAGTTTTGTTTTGAGTTGTTAGTAGTTACCGTTAGCAGACAGTTGTGTTTTCCTTTCTCGCCTTGTGTTCCTTCGGGAATACGGCAGTGACGCCCAAACTAAATTTGAAGTCTTCCGCTAAGTTTTGTCTGTTAACGTTAGTTTGACTTTCTATAATTGAATTTCCGGGGCGTTACACCTAGGGTGGAGGTATTACCGCTGTCCCCACTCGGGACAAGGCAACAAATGAAGAACACAAAAGCCACAACCATACTTTGAACAAACACTTCATACTAAGGCCCACCAAAATATAAATACTTTAACTTATACAACCATTAGGAAAAAAACTACATCCCAAAATTTCATTACCAAGGGGGGGTCCTTTAATCATAAGGAAAGCACCGGAATCGGCCAAACTTCCATTCGAGACTACTTTGCTTGAGTATGCGCCTACTTCTGCTTATCCTTGCCCTTAACCTAGGAGCTCGGACCGCCTAAAACAAAACAGTGAAAACATACGCAAAAGTGAGTGGGGAAACACTCAGTACATGAACCTCCAACACGTCAAACCGTTCGAAAACGGTTTTAGTGCCGGCATTTAAAATCATTTAGAAAACGGGGAACGGGATAACAAACATAACAAAAATAGCTTGAATTCGATGATATAAAAGATAAAGTATGAAAGGTAAGATAGATACTAAACATAAGAATTTGGTCCCCTACAATCGATGCAATGCATCTCACACATGCGTATGCCCAAACCGATCGAAGTTTGGAATGGGTGACTGTCGAACAGTCGACTCTGGCCAGGTCTGGACACTCTGATCAGGAGTATCATATATAAAAAGAGAGCTAGCACCTAAGAGTAACTAGCACAAAGAATACATAAAATGGGACCCTTCAAAAAAGTAAATAAACATTAAAGAACAACTTATCATGACCATGAAAACATTACAAGATAAAAGGAGCGAAAAGTTGGACAATTCGCGTACCTTGGGTAGTAGAAAAGTCTAGCGACGTGCCTCGAGCTTTGGACGATTTGGGCGACTTGGAAACTATAATAAGAGCATAAGAAAATTGAGAATTTAAATAAAGTCCTTGCATTTACAAGCTAGGATGAAAGTACTTAAAATTTGATAACTTAAAAAGGAAATGAGAAAATAGAAATTCCAGTTTTTGGATAAATCGATGATTTGATGATAACTTGAGCTAGAAAATTCGGATTTTTGCAAACAAGTACTTTTCGGAAAGGGAAAATCACGCCCTACAACTTTGTCAACTGACCCGAAGGCTAAAAATGAAGGGAAGGGCTCGGAAAATAGCCTGGACAGAAGCAGAAAGCTTAGAAGGAAAAAGGGGGTTCGGAACTTTAGTGCGAAACTCCTATTGAAACTTGAATGGGATCGATGGAAAGGTTATGAGTCATCGAGCAACCTTAGCAATTAGTTTGAACGGGAAAGGAATCATTGAAGTCTTACATAAGAGGAAAGATATGGTCCTTGTATATGAAAAGGGAACGTCGGCAAGCGACGAGAAAGGTTATCGAATGATCAATGGCTTTGCTAAAATTTGAGCGACCTTTGGGAATTAAACTCCAACCACTAAAATGCTTTAAATCATTTTAGCATATCTATCCAACCCATTCAACAATATCATAATGGCTACCATCTTAGGAGAGCTCTCTAGGCATCACCTTGCACCCTTAAAGATAGAAATTAATTAATAAAATTCTGGCAGAAACTTTATCGACGTCCTACACTTACGACCCCATATCTCACTCTCCCGATATCGTATGGACGCAAACCTTATGTTTCTAGAAAGTTCGAAGAGCGACCTAAAACTTTTATGTTTACCACTAAAGCCAATAAGGTCTCCAAATTGATGAAAACTTAGCAAGAAGTTATTGACTCAGAAAACGTATATAAAAACACACCTTCATGGTTTTGGTCCTATCCCGGGCTATACATATCGGAATCCCGAAATTCAAAAGCCGAGGGTTAGCTAACAACATTGGCTATCTTTTAAAGTAGGAACCAGAGCTAAACTCATATATTAAGTCCCCTGGAATTTTCAGATTACAACCAGCAGCAAACCAACTCTGGATTTCTCCTTAAATGCATCTTTTTGGTCATTAAACTTATACTAATCCAAACCTAAAGTCCAAATTGAACATTACTCATGATTTTCCAGAATATAAACCCAGAAAATACCTATTTTCTTCCATAAAAATTCACATGCAACCATAGGTAACACAAGTAATTCAAATGACACTTGGATTAACACTCTTTCACCCATTTTCACACTAAATTCATATCATCCATGTATATAATAACTTAATTAACATAATAAACAACCCAAATCAGTCCCTTAATCATCATATCTCTCATCCAAAACCACATGCAAGCAACAATTTCAACATTCACCAAGAACTTAGCAAGAACTCATCCAAAAATCCAATCAAACTATATATGCATCCTTCTCCAACTCAAACCCTAATTAACCCAACTTAACCACAACTTAAATTCATGCTTAGAAATCATAAAGGAGATAGAGAACAACAAGAATAACACAAATTAGAAGTGAAAATCAGATTTGAAACATAAAGACTAGAGTTAGGGTTTGAGAATTATACCACTTGGAGAAGAAGTTTGATAAGCCGCAAGTGCACGGGTGAAATTGTAGCATAAATCAAGGTCGTTCCCACAGGGACTTTTCCTTTCAACGCACTGAACTAGCCTCCTAATTGATCGCTAAGTTGATCCGGTTTTTGTTTTGAATCAACTAAATCTAACTCTAATCACAATCAAGGTCTAAGCAAACGAATATTCACAAAACTTTTCGAATTTAATCAAGGGAAACAGGCGTTCAGGGGATGAAACCTAAGTCAAATAACGAATCAACGATGTGGATTGAACTTTCATTTCATTAATTTGCACAATCAAGGTTCGATAATAGCATAAAACACTTCGCAATGAGATTTTGTCACTAGAGCGAATTGCCAAGACTAACCAAGCACCTACTTTCGTGGTTATTTTGATTTAGTCAAGGTTAAAGATCAAATTATCTCAAGAACCCTAATTAAAACTTCTATGTGTAGATAATTTTAACTAGTTTAATCTAGGTTTTCGGGTAATCAAACTTCTCCTTTCGGTACTTCATTCAACAACATATTAACATGCAATTGGTGATCAAGCAAAAGCAATAACGATTCAATTCAAAGACCAAATAGATTGAAACAAACTAAATTCATAATAATTTAATCCAACAAGGTCAATTCATCAAGCAACTTCAAAGGTTCATCCCCTAAACTAAAAGAACTACTCACAATTCATGTTTAAAACTACAAAGCAATTGAAATCTAGTCTAGAAAGCATATGAAAATCTATGAGAGATTGAGAAATAAACCCAAGTGAAGAACAAACTTGCTAGGAATCAACAATGGAGGACTTTTGCTCCTCCACTTCAAAGTATGTTCGAGTTGCTCTTCAATCTTCAATCTTCTCTCAATCTTCAATGATGGAATGGAATATGGATGATGAATGATATGATTAGGGCATGAAATGGATGATGGTGGATGATTGATTCTCCCCTAAACTCCGCCGGAAAATAAGCATAATATAGGCAAATATCAACTCAAAACCGCCGAAAATGAAAAGACAGGAGAGGCACGGACCGTGCCAGGGGTGACACGGACCGTGCTCATAGTGACACGGACCGTGCCCCCCTAGGCACTACCCGTGTCGCTTCACTGCACACAATTCTTCACGTTCTGGTCATAGGCACTACCCGTGCCACTGCAGACACCACCCGTGCCACTGTCTTTTTCAGGCCTAGGAGTACTTTGGGCCATTGTTTGGGCCTTGGGTGATCCAACATCTCACTTCTTGGTCCTTTAAGCTCATAACTTGGATCTACACTTGATTTTTGGCTCGGTTTACATCGATTCTTCACAAATTCCCTACAAAACTCACCAAACTCCAAACCAAGTGTAATATGGGAAATTCGGGTATAAAATAACATAATCAAATCAAATATTCCCCAAATTCTCATCAAAACAACCAAGTTCTCATATATACAAGAAGCACTTATCAAAATCCCCCATGCTTAGTCCTTGCTTGTCCCTAAGCAAGTCCAAACTCAAAAGAAAAGGCAAAGAAAGAAAAAGAAAGAAAATAAAAGAAAACGGGACAAAAAGACTCAAAAAACTCAAAGCAAAAGTAAAAAGACTCAAAAGTAAAAATTAATGAAAACGAAAATTTTTATTTAATTACAACTCCTAAGGATGGCAATGATAGAACATTCAATCAACCCAATCTAATCTAAAGTACAGCCCAAGAGTGAAAAAGAAGCCAATTTACACAAGTAAATGCAGATAAATTATTCAAGAATGGTACTCATCAAGTTCAACCAATCACCCTTAATCACCGAATGAGATAAGAAGGCACATGTTAAGCATGAAACTAGGTAAGAATGAAGAGCAAACTCACTTTCTGGGAATGTGGAAACACTCCTCTCATATGTTTCAATATGAAAAATCATTGAAAGTTCGCTCAAATACTCAAACCAAAGTCACAACCAACCACGTACTTGCTAAGAATCTCAACTCTCCACCGCAATTTGCAAAACAACAATGACAATCAAGAGGACTTTCAAGGGTTGTAACGGGGCTAGGGTTAAGGGTAAGGAGTGGATAATATTTGGGAATCGTGGAGCTAAAAGCCAAAGCTTGAAATTATTTCGCACCAATTCGACATACATACACTCTCGGCCACTTAAAATCAATCCAATTCAACCCCACAAACAAATGGAAACTTGCCTCAAAACAAAAGAAACACAATGTCAAACACTTTATTCTCTTTTTCTTCTTTTTTCCGGAATTCTCCGATTTTTTCTTTTCGCTTTTTTCTGTTTTTTCTTCTGATTTTTTTTTTTTTCTTTCTTCTTGAATGAAACATACACACTTATAAACAACACACACTAGGCAAGCTACCAATTCCAACCAACAAACTCAATGCACATAATTGGGGAATCAAATCAATATTTACAACTCAACCCAATCCCCATCACAAACCAAACCACCAAAGCAACCATAATCAACCCAACTTCAAACTCAAAACATTTCAAGCAATGGCTTAAGGGTAGGAAATATATAATCGGCCAAGGCTCATAATATGGGTTCAAGAAAAGAAAAAGTCAAGGCAAGAAAGGGCTAACTAAGGATATTCTGATGTAAACGGGTGGTCAAGGCTCATGTTCAAATCCTAATGCCTCTATCATCTTGTCAATGTACAACGCATAGCAATTTCAAGGAGATGCAAAGCAAATGAAGGAGGATGCCACAATGGTGAGTCACTCATGGAAATTAGACTAATAAAAATGATTAGTCTTTTCTTTAAGGCTTATGTGGACTCACGGGTAGCGCTCAACAATCATTACCCAGTTTGAAAGATATGCATATGCACAACTCACTCTTGAAATAGTGACAAAAGCAATCAATCTTATTTTCCTAGCACAATTCTCACAACATTTAGCTTCACAACTCGTGTCAATTCACAGTCTTTCACAAACGGGCTATACAGGATCAAATCAAGTCAAAAGAAAACTATCACGCCAAATCCTATATCAAACAGTCTTTTTTTTTTTTTTAAATTTTCTGATTTTTTCAATTTTTTTTAAAAACTTTTTACAAGCCTCAAAATGAAAATAAGAAAATAAGAAAACGAAAATGAACTACGAAAAGAGGAAATTAAAACTACAAGCAAATCTAGAAAACAAAGAAAATAAAAACAAAACAAAAGAAAAAGACTCAAAACAAGTTAAACATCAAAAACTAAAAACGACTCAAAACACACATATTCACAAAAAGTTACACAAATCCCCCTTCCATGCTTGAACCGAGCATTGTCCGCAATGCGAAACATCACCCGAGAAGCAAGGAAGAAAACACAAATCTAGAAAAATCAAAAATAAAAAGAAGAAAAATAAGGAAAAATTTTAGAAAATCCTAAAAAAAATAAAATGAAATAAAATGAAAATAAAATCGAAAAAGCTTGGGTTGCCTCCCAAAAAGCGCTTGTTTAATGTCCTAAGCTGGACAAGGTACCTCTCAACCCGGTGAATAGTCCATAACTCTATAGCCAAGGGCTTTTGGAGCTTCACATTGCATAGTACCTCCAAACATCTTCAAATTGACCCCACAGCTTGGGTCAAACTCATCACCTCCTTCAAAAATGGAGAGATCTCCATCATCAAACCTGAAAATCTCATCCAATGTACCCTTGTTAATAGCATAAGGCACGTTCTTGATGATGTTAGGTGGGAGCAAAATTTCTTTTATTCCAACTCTTGCATCGCCAAGTTCATGGCTTTTATCAATAAATAAACCACAAGAATTTGCAACAAAATGGTCACGAGATTTCTCAAGCTTTTCACTCTCCACTACATGCACACAATCATCTTTCTTTTCACAAATCATACCATCAACATTCTTATCCTTCTCACTAAACACATCAACACCAAAGCAAGGGGAAACGCCACGTGGCAAAACATCACGGAATAAATCAAACTCAAGTTCATGTTCCCCTATCCTAAACTTCATCTTTCCACATTGTACATCTATGACACACCCTACGGTAGCAAGAAAAGGTCTCCCAAAATGATTTGGGTGCGGAATCTTCCGGCATATCAAGGATGAAAAATCAATCAAGACATAGCAATCACCCACCTTAAGGGGAAAGTCCTCCAAAATACCCTTAGGGTACTTGATAGAACGATCCGCCATTTGCAATGACATGGTAGTTGGTCTCAACTCTCCTAGGTTCAACCGTTCATACAAAGAATAGGACATTAAGCTTACACTGGAACCCACATCACACAAAGCTCGGTCAACGGTTAAGCTACCTAGGCCACATGGAATACTAAAGCTTCCCGGGTCCTTAAGCTTAGGAGTAAGCTTGTTATGAACCACGGAACTACATTCTTCAGTCAAAGCAACTTCCTCAATTTCATCAATTTTCCTCTTTTTAGAGAGGATTTCTTTCAAAAACTTTGTATACAAAGGCATTTGAGATAAAACATCCAAAAACGGCACATTCACATTCAATTGCTTTAACATATTAAAGAACTTGCCGAATTTTGCATCAAATTTAGCCTTAGCATATCTTTGAGGAAAGGGTAACGGTGGTTTGTAAACTCTAGGTGGAGATGAAGGTCGGGTTTCGGTGTTCTCTTTTGAATGCTCAAACTCAAGGTCTTACTCTTTCAAAACCAACAACATTCTCACTAGGCCTCTCAACCTCTTTCTCAACCACAACTCCCCCATGCTTGGCATTTGGCACGCTAGGTCCCTCATATTGTGTCCCACTCCTCAAAACAATGGCATTACATTGTTCCTTAGGGTTAGGTTCGGGCTTTCCGGGAAGCATTCCCGGAGGGG
The DNA here is from genome assembly GCA_029582165.1 of Portulaca oleracea. NCBI lineage: Eukaryota > Viridiplantae > Streptophyta > Magnoliopsida > Caryophyllales > Portulacaceae > Portulaca > Portulaca oleracea. The sequence continues at coordinate 1,778,889 of CM055876.1, forward strand.
TAGTGGAGGTACTAGCTTGAATGGCAATTTGATTCTCAAGCATTTGAGTGTGGGTGCTCATAAGGTCAACTTTAGTAGCTAGGGCCTTAATCACCTCATCTTGTCTTTGTTGATGCTCAAGTTGCCGTTGTTGGTGTTGTTGTTGAGACAACATCAAAGCTTGTATCATGGACTCTAGGTTAGGCTTTTGGGGAGCTTGTGGTGGAGGTGGTTGGGGTTGTCTTTGTCCTTGGGGTTGACGTTTGGTTATTATTCCAGGTAAGAAAAGTTCGGTGGAACCTAAAACCGGATTGTAAGTATTGGAAAAGGGTCAAAGTTTTGCCTATGAGAAGGGTTACCAACATAGTTAACCACTTGTCGATTCATTGCTAACCAACCCACTAGACGGTTCAAGGTCTCATGCTCATACGATTGACACGACGCACATGGTTGGGGAGGAGCATTCACGCTCAACAAATCCATCTTCTTAGTCATGGCATCCAACTTAGCATTCAACATAGAAATAGCATCAACTTCATACTTACCTCCCGTTCTCTTGGAACGGGCTTTGACCATCGGTAGCTATTGATCGCCATCTCCTCAATCAAAGTTTGGAGTTCCGCCATCGTCTTGGACATGATGTTGCCTCCGCCGCCAAGATGTTGGCCCTCAAGTTGTCATCCACCCCGTTGTAGAAGGCTTAGACGGGACCCATGGTTCTAAACCATGGTGGGGGCATTGACGCAAGAGGTCCTTGAACCTCTCCCATGCTTCATAGAGGACTCATCCGGCTCTTGGACAAATGTTGAGATTTGATTAGGAGGCTCGTCCAACTTGCTAGGAGGAAAGTACTTCGCCAAGAATAGGCTAGCAAGTTGGTCAAAAGTGGTGATGGCAGAGCTTGATGGAAGAGCATCCAACCACTCCCAAGCCTTCCTTCAAGTGAGAAGGAAACAATCGCACTTGATTGCATCGGGCGTTGCACCATTTGCCTTAAAGGTCTCATGCTTGGTTGAATAGGCGAAGGTGCCGGTTGGGATCTTCATTTGGGAGGCCATGGAATGGGTTGACCTTCACCAAATTGATGAGTGAACTCCTCAGCTCGAAATCGTCAGAGGCCACTCTTGGAGGATTAATGGCGGAGGGTTGATTTGTGACATTGGGCATCACATAAGAGCCAAGCGTGATTCTAGGCTCTCCACCGCCGCCACCACGGACACGGTGTTCTTTCGCTGAGTTCTCTTCTTGTCTTCTCCGGCGTGCTCTAACTTTTACTTCTTTCACGGAGCGAAAGGTTCTTTCGATTTCAGGATCAAGCTCAAAGAGTGGAGCTTTTTGCATGCACGTAGAGTAAACCTCGCAAGACAAAAACCAAAACACCAAGGAAAATCAAAATAGAAAATAAAAGGCTTAGCAACCTTAGGGTATTCGTTCAGTGGCTGGCTAGGAACTCATCCAAAAATCCAATCAAACTATATATGCATCCTTCTCCAACTCAAACCCTAATTAACCCAACTTAACCACAACTTAAATTCATGCTTAGAAATCATAAAGGAGATAGAGAACAACAAGAATAACACAAATTAGAAGTGAAAATCAGATTTGAAACATAAAGACTAGAGTTAGGGTTTGAGAATTATACCACTTGGAGAAGAAGTTTGATAAGCCGCAAGTGCACGGGTGAAATTGTAGCATAAATCAAGGTCGTTCCCACAGGGACTTTTCCTTTCAACGCACTGAACTAGCCTCCTAATTGATCGCTAAGTTGATCCGGTTTTTGTTTTGAATCAACTAAATCTAACTCTAATCACAATCAAGGTCTAAGCAAACGAATATTCACAAAACTTTTTGAATTTAATCAAGGGAAACAGGCGTTCAGGGGATGAAACCTAAGTCAAATAACGAATCAACGATGTGGATTGAACTTTCATTTCATTAATTTGCACAATCAAGGTTCGATAATAGCATAAAACACTTCGCAATGAGATTTTGTCACTAGAGCGAATTGCCAAGACTAACCAAGCACCTACTTTCGTGGTTATTTTGATTTAGTCAAGGTTAAAGATCAAATTATCTCAAGAACCCTAATTAAAACTTCTATGTCTAGATAATTTTAACTAGTTTAATCTAGGTTTTCGGGTAATCAAACTTCTCCTTTCGGTACTTCATTCAACAACCTATTAACATGCAATTGATGATCAAGCAAAAGCAATAACGGTTCAATTCAAAGACCAAATAGATTGAAACAAACTAAATTCATAATAATTCAATCCAACAAGGTCAATTCATCAAGCAACTTCAAAGGTTCATCCCCTAAACTAAAAGAACTACTCACAATTCATGTTTAAAACTACAAAGCAATTGAAATCTAGTCTAGAAAGCATATGAAAATCTATGAGAGATTGAGAAATAAACCCAAGTGAAGAACAAACTTGCTAGGAATCAACAATGGAGGACTTTTGCTCCTCCACTTCAAAGTATGTTCGAGTTGCTCTTCAATCTTCAATCTTCTCTCAATCTTCAATGATGGAATGGAATATGGATGATGAATGATATGATTAGGGCATGAAATGGATGATGGTGGATGATTGATTCTCCCCTAAACTCCGCCGGAAAATAAGCATAATATAGGCAAATATCAACTCAAAACCGCCGAAAATGAAAAGACAGGAGAGGCACGGACCGTGCTAGGGGTGACACGAACCGTGCTCATAGTGACACGAACCGTGCCCCCCTAGGCACTACCCGTGTCGCTTCACTGCACACAATTCTTCACGTTCTGGTCATAGGCACTACCGTGCCGCATGCAGACACCACCCGTGCCCTTTGTCTTTTCAGCCTAGAGTACTTTGGGCCATTGTTTGGGCCTTGGGTGATCCAACATCTCACTTCTTGGTCCTTTAAGCTCATAACTTGGATCTACACTTGATTTTTGGCTCGGTTTACATCGATTCTTCACAAATTCCCTACAAAACTCACCAAACTCCAAACCAAGTGTAATATGGGAAATTCGGGTATAAAATAACATAATCAAATCAAATATTCCCCAAATTCTCATCAAAACAACCAAGTTCTCATATATACAAGAAGCACTTATCAAAATCCCCCATGCTTAGTCCTTGCTTGTCCCTAAGCAAGTCCAAACTCAAAAGAAAAGGCAAAGAAAGAAAAAGAAAGAAAATAAAAGAAAACGGGACAAAAAGACTCAAAAAACTCAAAGCAAAAGTAAAGACTCAAAAGTAAAAATTAATGAAAACGAAAATTTTTATTTAATTACAACTCCTAAGGATGGCAATGATAGAACATTCAATCAACCCAATCTAATCTAAAGTACAGCCCAAGAGTGAAAAAGAAGCCAATTTACACAAGTAAATGCAGATAAATTATTCAAGAATGGTACTCATCAAGTTCAACCAATCACCCTTAATCACCGAATGAGATAAGAAGGCACATGTTAAGCATGAAACTAGGTAAGAATGAAGAGCAAACTCACTTTCTGGGAATGTGGAAACACTCCTCTCATATGTTTCAATATGAAAAATCATTGAAAGTTCGCTCAAATACTCAAACCAAAGTCACAACCAACCACGTACTTGCTAAGAATCTCAACTCTCCACCGCAATTTGCAAAACAACAATGACAATCAAGAGGACTTTCAAGGGTTGTAACGGGGCTAGGGTTAAGGGTAAGGAGTGGATAATATTTGGGAATCGTGGAGCTAAAAGCCAAAGCTTGAAATTATTTCGCACCAATTCGACATACATACACTCTCGGCCACTTAAAATCAATCCAATTCAACCCCACAAACAAATGGAAACTTGCCTCAAAACAAAAGAAACACAATGTCAAACACTTTATTCTCTTTTTCTTCTTTTTTCCGGAATTCTCCGATTTTTTTTCTTTTTCGCTTTTTTCTGTTTTTTTCTTCTGATTTTTTTCTTTTTTTTCTTTCTTCTTGAATGAAACATACACACTTATAAACAACACACACTAGGCAAGCTACCAATTCCAACCAACAAACTCAATGCACATAATTGGGGAATCAAATCAATATTTACAACTCAACCCAATCCCCATCACAAACCAAACCACCAAAGCAACCATAATCAACCCAACTTCAAACTCAAAACATTTCAAGCAATGGCTTAAGGGTAGGAAATATATAATCGGCCAAGGCTCATAATATGGGTTCAAGAAAAGAAAAAGTCAAGGCAAGAAAGGGCTAACTAAGGATATTCTGATGTAAACGGGTGGTCAAGGCTTGCGGGTTCAAATCCTAATGCCTCTATCATCTTGTCAATGTACAACGCATAGCAATTTCAAGGAGATGCAAAGCAAATGAAGGAGGATGCCACAATGGTGAGTCACTCATGGAAATTAGACTAATAAAAATGATTAGTCTTTTCTTTAAGGCTTATGTGGACTCACGGTAGCGCCAACAATCATTACCCAGTTTGAAAGATATGCATATGCACAACTCACTCTTGAAATAGTGACAAAAGCAATCAATCTTATTTTCCTAGCACAATTCTCACAACATTTAGCTTCACAACTCGTGTCAATTCACAGTCTTTCACAAACGGGCTATACAGGATCAAATCAAGTCAAAAGAAAACTATCACGCCAAATCCTATATCAAACAGTCTTTTTTTTTTTTTAAATTTTCTGATTTTTTCAATTTTTTTAATAACTTTTTAAAAGCATAAATATTAAAATAATAAAATAATAAAACTAAAACTAAATACTAAAATATTAAATTAAAAAATAAAATAAAATATATAAAAAAAATAAAATAAAAAAAAAACAAAATAAAAATACTAAAAACAATTTAAAAATAAAAAATAAAAACGACTCAAAACACACATATCCACAAAAAGTTACACAAATCCCCCCCATGCTTGAGGCAAGGCATTGTCCGAATCTGAAACATCACTGAGAAGCAAGGAAGAAAACACAAATCTAGAAAAATCAAAAATAAAAAGAAGAAAAATAAGGAAAAATTTTAGAAAATCCTAAAAAAATAAAATGAAATAAAATGAAAATAAAATCGAAAAAGCTTGGGTTGCCTCCCAGCGCTTGTTTAATGTCCTAATTGGACAAGGTACCTCTCAACCCGGTGAATAGTCCATAACTCTATAGCGAGGGCTTTTGGAGCTTCACATTGCATAGTACCTCCAAACATCTTCAAATTGACCCCGGCTTGGGTCAAACTCATCACCTCCTTCAAAAATGGAGGGATCTCCAACATCAAACCTGAAAATCTAATCCAATGTACCCTTGTTAATAGCATAAGGCACGTTCTTGATGACGTTAGGTGGGAGCAAAATTTATTTAATTCACACTCTTGCATCGCCAGTTCATGGCCTTTATAAATAAATAAACCACAATAAAATGCAACAAAATGGTCACGAGAATTCTCAATCTATTAACTCTCCAGTACATGAACACAATCAACTTTCATTTCACAAATCAAACAAACAACAATCTTATCCTTCTCACCAAAAACATAAACACCAAAGCGAGGAAACGCCACGTGGCAAAACATCACGGAATAAATCAAACTCAAGTTCATGTTCCCTATCCTAAACTTCATCTTTCCACATTGTACATCTATGACACACCTACGGTAGCAAGAAAAGGTCTCCCCAAAATGATTTGGGTACGGGAATCTTCCGGCATATCAAGGATGACAAAATCAATCGGCACATAGCAATCACCCACCTTAAGGGGAAAGTCCTCCAAAATACCCTTAGGGTACTTGATAGAACGATCCGCCATTTGCAATGACATGGTAGTTGGTCTCAACTCTCCTAGGTTCAACCGTTCATACAAAGAATAGGACATTAAGCTTACCTGGAACCCATCACACAAAGCTCGGTCAGCGGTTAAGCTACCTAGGCCACATGGAATACTAAAGCTTCGGGTCCTTAAGCTTAGGAGTAAGCTTGTTAAGAACCACGGAACTACATTCTTGATCAAAGCAACTTCCTCAATTTCATCAATTTTCCTCTTTTTAGAGAGGATTTCTTTCAAAACTTTGCATACAAAGGCATTTGAGATAAAACATCCAAAAGCGGCACATTCACATTCAATTGCTTTAACATATTAAAGAACTTGCGAATTTTGCATCAAATTTAGCCTTAGCATATCTTTGAGGAAAGGGTAGCGGTGGTTTGTAAACTCTAGGTGGAGATGAAGGTCGGGTTTGGTGTTCTCTTTTGAATGCTCACTCTCGAGGTCTTTCTCTCTTTCAAAACCAACAACATTCTCACTAGGCCTCTCAACCTCTTTCTCAACCACAACTCCCACTTGGCATTTGGCGCTAGGTCCCTCATGTGTGTCCACTCCTCAAAACAATGGCATTACATTGTTCCTTAGGGTTAGGTTCGGGCTTTCAGGAAGCATTCCGGAGGGTAGTGGAGGTACTAGCTTGAATGGCAATTTGATTCTCAAGCATTTGAGTGTGGGTGCTCATAAGGTCAACTTTAGTAGCTAGGGCCTTAATCACCTCATCTTGTCTTTGTTGATGCTCGAGTTGCGTTGTTGGTGTTGTTGTTGAGACAACATCAAAGCTTGTATCATGGACTCTAGGTTAGGCTTTTGGGGAGCTTGTGGTGGAGGTGGTTGGGGTTGTCTTTGTCCTTAGGGTTGACAGTTTGGTTATTATTCGGTAAGAAAAGTTGGTGGAACCTAAAACCGGGATTGTAAGTATTGGAAAAAGGGTCAAAGTTTTGCCTATGAGAAGGGTTACCAACATAGTTAACCACTTCGGTCGATTCATTTCTAACCAACCCACTAGGACAGTTCAAGGTCTCATGCTCATACGATTGACACGACGCACATGGTTGGGGAGGGGGAGCATTCACGTTCAACAAATCCATCTTCTTAGTCATGGCATCCAACTTAGCATTCAACATAGAAATAGCATCAACTTCATACTTACCTCCGTTCTCTTGGAGCGGGCTTTGACCATCGGTAGCTATTGATCGCCATCTCCTCAATCAAAGTTTGGAGTTCCGCCTTTGTCTTGGACATGATGTTGCCTCCGCCGCCAAGATGTTGGCCCTCAAGTTGTCATCCACCCCGTTGTAGAAGGCTTGTATCGGGACCCATGGTTCTAAACCATGGTGGGGGCATGTGACGCAAGAGGTCCTTGAACCTCTCCCGTACGCTTCATAGAGGACTCATCGGCTCTTGGACAAATGTTGAGATTTGATTTGAGGCTCGTCAACTTCTAGGAGGAAAGTACTTCGCCAGAATAGGCTAGCAAGTTGGTCAAAAGTGGTGATGGCGAGCTTGATGGAAGAGCATCCAACCACTCCCAAGCCTTCCCTTGAAGTGAGAAGGAAACAATCGCAGCTTGATTGCATCGGGCGTTGCACCATTTGCCTTAAAGGTCTCATGCTTGGTTGAATAGGCGAAGGTGCGGTTGGGATCTTCATTTGGGAGGCCATGGAATGGGTTGACCTTCACCAAATTGATGAGTGAACTCCTCGGCTCGAAATCGTCGAGGCTCTTGGAGGATTAATGGCGGAGGGTTGATTTGTGACATTGGGCATCACATAAGAGCCAAGCGTGATTCTAGGCTCTCCACCGCCGCCACCGCCGGACACGGTGTTCTTTCGCTTGGAGTTCTCTTCTTGTCTTCTCCGGGCGTGCTCTAACTTTTACTTCTTTCGCCGGGAGCGAAAGGTTCTTTCGATTTCAGGATCAAGCTCAAAGAGTGGAGCTTTTTGCATGCACGTAGAGTAAACCTCGCAAGACAAAAACCAAAACACCAAGGAAAATCAAAATAGAAAATAAAAGGCTTAGCAACCTTAGGGTATTCGTTCAGTGGCTGGCTAGGAACTCATCCAAAAATCCAATCAAACTATATATGCATCCTTCTCCAACTCAAACCCTAATTAACCCAACTTAACCACAACTTAAATTCATGCTTAGAAATCATAAAGGAGATAGAGAACAACAAGAATAACACAAATTAGAAGTGAAAATCAGATTTGAAACATAAAGAGTAGAGTTAGGGTTTGAGAATTATACCACTTGGAGAAGAAGTTTGATAAGCCGCAAGTGCACGGGTGAAATTGTAGCATAAATCAAGGTCGTTCCCACAGGGACTTTTCCTTTCAACGCACTGAACTAGCCTCCTAATTGATCGCTAAGTTGATCAGGTTTTGTTTTGAATCAACTAAATCTAACTCTAATCACAATCAAGGTCTAATGACGAATATTCACAAAACTTTTGAATTTAATCAAGGGAAGCAGCGTTCGGGGATGAAACCTAAGTCAAATAACGAATCAACGATGTGGATTGAACTTTCATTTCATTAATTTGCACAATCAAGGTTCGATAATGGCATAAAACACTTCGCATGAGATTTTGTCACTAGGCGAATTGCGAGACTAACCAAGCACCTACTTTCGTGGTTATTTTGATTTAGTCGAGGTTAAAGATCAAATTATCTCAAGAACCTAATTAAAACTTCTATGTCTAGATAATTTTAACTAGTTTAATCTAGGTTTTGGGTAATCAAACTTCTCCTTTCGGTACTTCATTCAACAACCTATTAACATGCAATTGATGATCAAGCAAAAGCAATAACGGTTCAATTCAAAGACCAAATAGATTGAAACAAACTAAATTCATAATAATTCAATCCAACAAGGTCAATTCATCAAGCAACTTCAAAGGTTCATCCCCTAAACTAAAAGAACTACTCACAATTCATGTTTAAAACTACAAAGCAATTGAAATCTAGTCTAGAAAGCATATGAAAATCTATGAGATATAGATAAATAAACCCAACATAAGAACAAACTTGCTAGGAATCAACAATGGAGGACTTTTGCTCCTCCACTTCAAAGTATGTTCGAGTTGCTCTTCAATCTTCAATCTTCTCTCAATCTTCAATGATGGAATGGAATATGGATGATGAATGATATGATTAGGGCATGAAATGGATGATGGTGGATGATTGATTCTCCCCTAAACTCCGCCGGAAAATAAGCATAATATAGGCAAATATCAACTCAAAACCGCCGAAAATGAAAAGACAGGAGAGGCACGGACCGTGCTAGGGGTGACACGAACCGTGCTCATAGTGACACGAACCGTGCCCCCCTAGGCACTACCCGTGTCGCTTCACTGCACACAATTCTTCACGTTCTGGTCATAGGCACTACCCGTGCCACTGCAGACACCACCCGTGCCACTGTCTTTTTCAGGCCTAGGAGTACTTTGGGCCATTGTTTGGGCCTTGGGTGATCCAACATCTCACTTCTTGGTCCTTTAAGCTCATAACTTGGATCTACACTTGATTTTTGGCTCGGTTTACATCGATTCTTCACAAATTCCCTACAAAACTCACCAAACTCCAAACCAAGTGTAATATGGGAAATTCGGGTATAAAATAACATAATCAAATCAAATATTCCCCAAATTCTCATCAAAACAACCAAGTTCTCATATAAACAAGAAGCACTTATCAAAATCCCCCATGCTTAGTCCTTGCTTGTCCCTAAGCAAGTCCAAACTCAAAAGAAAAGGCAAAGAAAGAAAAAGAAAGAAAATAAAAGAAAACGGGACAAAAAGAATCAAAAAACTCAAAGCAAAAGTAAAGACTCAAAAGTAAAATTTAATGAAAACGAAAATTTTTATTTAATTACAACTCCTAAGGATGGCAATGATAGAACATTCAATCAACCCAATCTAATCTAAAGTACAGCCCAAGAGTGAAAAAGAAGCCAATTTACACAAGTAAATGCAGATAAATTATTCAAGAATGGTACTCATCAAGTTCAACCAATCACCCTTAATCACCGAATGAGATAAGAAGGCACATGTTAAGCATGAAACTAGGTAAGAATGAAGAGCAAACTCACTTTCTGGGAATGTGGAAACACTCCTCTCATATGTTTCAATATGAAAAATCATTGAAAGTTCGCTCAAATACTCAAACCAAAGTCACAACCAACCACGTACTTGCTAAGAATCTCAACTCTCCACCGCAATTTGCAAAACAACAATGACAATCAAGAGGACTTTCAAGGGTTGTATGGGGCTAGGGTTAAGGGTAAGTGGATAATATTTGGGAATCGTGGAGCTAAAAGCCAAAGCTTGAAATTATTTCGCACCAATTCGACATACATACACTCTCGGCCACTTAAAATCAATCCAATTCAACCACACAAACAAATCGAAACTTGCCTCAAAACAAAAGAAACACAATGTCAAACACTTTATTCTCTTTTTCTTCTTTTTTCCGGAATTCTCCGATTTTTTTCTTTTTCGCTTTTATTTTTTCTTGATTTTTTCTTTCTTTTTGAATGAAACATACACACTTATAAACAACACACACTAGGCAAGCTACCAATTCCAACCAACAAACTCAATGCACATAATTGGGGAATCAAATCAATATTTACAACTCAACCCAATCCCCATCACAAACCAAACCACAAAAGCAACCATAATCAACCCAACTTCAAACTCAAAACATTTCAAGCAATGGCTTAAGGGTAGGAAATATATAATCGGCCAAGGCTCATAATGTTGGTTCAAGAAAAGAAAAGTCAAGGCAAGAAAGGGCTAACTAAGGATATTCGATGTAAGCGGGTGGTCAAGGCTTGCGGGTTCAAATCCTAATGCCTCTATCATCTTGTCAATGTACAGCATAGCAATTTCAAGGAGATGCAAAGCAAATGAAGGAGGATGCCACAATGGTGAGTCACTCATGGAAATTAGACTAATAAAAATGATTAGTCTTTTCTTTAAGGCTTATGTGGACTCACGGGTAGCGCTCAACAATCATTACCCAGTTTAAAGATATGCATTTGCACAACTCACTCTTGAAATAGTGACAAAAGCAATCAATCTTATTTTCCTAGCACAATTCTCACAACATTTAGCTTCACAACTCGTGTCAATTCGATCTTTCACAAACGGGCTATCAGGATCAAATCAAGTCAAAAGAAAACTATCACGCCAAATCCTATATCAAACAGTCTTTTTTTTTTTAAATTTTCTGATTTTTTCAATTTTTTTAAAAACTTTTTACAAGCCTCAAAATGAAAATAAGAAAATAAGAAAACGAAAATGAACTACGAAAAGAGGAAATTAAAACTACAAGCAAATCTAGAAAACAAAGAAAATAAAAACAAAACAAAAGAAAAAGACTCAAAACAAGTTAAAAATCAAAAACTAAAAACGACTCAAAACACACATATCCACAAAAAGTTACACAAATCCCCCTTCCATGCTTGAACCGAGCATTGTCCATAATCTGAAACATCACACGAAGCAAGGAAGAAAACACAAATCTAGAAAAATCAAAAATAAAAAGAAGAAAAATAAGGAAAAATTTTAGAAAATCCTAAAAAAATAAAATGAAATAAAATGAAAATAAAATCGAAAAAGCTTGGGTTGCCTCCCAAAAAGCGCTTGTTTAATGTCCTAAGCTGGACAAGGTACCTCTCAACCCGGTGAATAGTCCATAACTCTATAGCCAAGGGCTTTTGGAGCTTCACATTGCATAGTACCTCCAAACATCTTCAAATTGACCCGGCTTAGGTCAAACTCATCACCTCCTTCACAACTGGAGAGATCTCCATCATCAAACCTGAAAATCTCATCCAATGTACCCTTGTTAATAGCATAAGGCACGTTCTTGATGATGTTAGGTGGGAGCAAAATTTCTTTTATTCCCACTCTTGCATCGCCAAGTTCATGGCCTTTATCAATAAATAAACCACAAGAATTTGCAACAAAATGGTCACGAGATTTCTCAAGCTTTTCACTCTCCACTACATGCACACAATCATCTTTCTTTTCACAAATCAAACCATCAACATTCTTATCCTTCTCACCAAACACATCAACACCAAAGCAAGGTGAAACGCCACGTGGCAAAACATCACCGAATAAATCAAACTCAAGTTCATGTTCCCCTATCCTAAACTTCATCTTTCCACATTGTACATCTATGACACACCCTACGGTAGCAAGAAAAGGTCTCCCCAAAATGATTTGGGTACGGGAATCTTCAGGCATATCAAGGATGACAAAATCAATCGGCACATAGCAATCACCCACCTTAAGGGGAAAGTCCTCCAAAATACCCTTAGGGTACTTGATAGAACGATCCGCCATTTGCAATGACATGGTAGTTGGTCTCAACTCTCCTAGGTTCAACCGTTCATACAAAGAATAGGACATTAAGCTTACACTGGAACCCACATCACACAAAGCTCGGTCAACGGTTAAGCTACCTAGGCCACATGGAATACTAAAGCTTCCCGGGTCCTTAAGCTTAGGAGTAAGCTTGTTAAGAACCACGGAACTACATTCTTCAGTCAAAGCAACTTCCTCAATTTCATCAATTTTCCTCTTTTTAGAGAGGATTTCTTTCAAAAACTTTGCATACAAAGGCATTTGAGATAAAACATCCAAAAACGGCACATTCACATTCAATTGCTTTAACATATTAAAGAACTTGCCGAATTTTGCATCAAATTTAGCCTTAGCATATCTTTGAGGAAAGGGTAACGGTGGTTTGTAAACTCTAGGTGGAGATGAAGGTCGGGTTTCGGTGTTCTCTTTTGAATGCTCACTCTCGAGTCTTTCTCTCTTTCAAACCAACAACATTCTCACTAGGCCTCTCAACCTCTTTCTCAACCACAACTCCCCCATGCTTGGCATTTGGCACGCTAGGTCCCTCATATTGTGTCCCACTCCTCAAAACAATGGCATTACATTGTTCCTTAGGGTTAGGTTCGGGCTTTCCGGGAAGCATTCCCGGAGGGGTAGTGGAGGTACTAGCTTGAATGGCAATTTGATTCTCAAGCATTTGAGTGTGGGTGCTCATAAGGTCAACTTTAGTAGCTAGGGCCTTAATCACCTCATCTTGTCTTTGTTGATGCTCAAGTTGCCGTTGTTGGTGTTGTTGTTGAGACAACATCAAAGCTTGTATCATGGACTCTAGGTTAGGCTTTTGGGGAGCTTGTGGTGGAGGTGGTTGGGGTTGTCTTTGTCCTTGGGGTTGACAGTTTGGTTATTATTCGGTAAGAAAAGTTCGGGTGGAACCTAAAGCGGGATTGTAAGTATTGGAAAAGGGTCAAAGTTTTGCCTATGAGAAGGGTTACCAACATAGTTAACCACTTGGTCGATTCATTGCTAACCAACCCACTAGGGCGGTTCAAGGTCTCATGCTCATACGATTGACACGACGCGCATGGTTGGGGAGGAGCATTCACGTTCAACAAATCCATCTTCTTAGTCATGGCATCCAACTTAGCATTCAACATAGAAATAGCATCAACTTCATACCTCCCGTTCTCTTGGAGCGGCTTTGACCATTGGTAGCTATTGATCGCCATCTCCTCAATCAAAGTTTGGAGTTCCCACTGTCTTGGACATGATGTTGCCTCCGCCGCCCAAGATGTTGGCCTCAGTTGTCATCCACCCCGTTGTAGAAGGCTTGTATCGGGACCCATGGTTCTAAACCATGGTGGGGGCATTGACGCAAGAGGTCCTTGAACCTCTCCCATGCTTCATAGAGGGACTCATCCGGCTCTTGGACAAATGTTGAGATTTGATTTCGGAGGCTCGTCAACTTGCTAGGAGGAAAGTACTTCGCCAAGAATAGGCTAGCAAGTTGGTCAAAAGTGGTGATGGCAGAGCTTGATGGAAGAGCATCCAACCACTCCCAAGCCTTCCCTTCAAGTGAGAAGGGAAACAATCGCAGCTTGATTGCATCGGGCGTTGCACCATTTTCCTTAAAGGTCTCACATGCTTGGTTGAATAGGCGAAGGTGCCGGTTGGGATCTTCATTTGGGAGGCCATGGAATGGGTTGACCTTCACCAAATTGATGAGTGAACTCCTCAACTCGAAATCGTCAGAGGCCACTCTTGGAGGATTAATGGCGGAGGGTTGATTTGTGACATTGGGCATCACATAAGAGCCAAGCGTGATTCTAGGCTCTCCACCGCCGCCACCGCCGGACACGGTGTTCTTTCAGAGTTCTCTTCTTGTCTTCTCGGCGTGCTCTAACTTTTACTTCTTTCGCGGAGCGAAGGTTCTTTCGATTTCAGGATCAAGCTCAAAAGTGGAGCTTTTGCATGCACGTAGAGTAAACCTCGCAAGACAAAAACCAAAACACCAAGGAAAATCAAAATAGAAAATAAAAGGCTTAGCAACCTTAGAATTATTCGTTCGTGGTGGCTAGGAACTCATCCAAAATCCAATCAAACTATATATGCATCCTTCTCCAACTCAAACCCTAATTAACCCAACTTAACCACAACTTAAATTCATGCTTAGAAATCATAAAGGAGATAGAGAACAACAAGAATAACACAAATTAGAAGTGAAAATCAGATTTGAAACATAAAGAGTAGAGTTAGGGTTTGAGAATTATACCACTTGGAGAAGAAGTTTGATAAGCCGCAAGTGCACGGGTGAAATTGTAGCATAAATCAAGGTCGTTCCCACAGGGACTTTTCCTTTCAACGCACTGAACTAGCCTCCTAATTGATCGCTAAGTTGATCCGGTTTTTGTTTTGAATCAACTAAATCTAACTCTAATCACAATCAAGGTCTAAGCAAACGAATATTCACAAAACTTTTTGAATTTAATCAAGGGAAACAGGCGTTCAGGGGATGAAACCTAAGTCAAATAACGAATCAACGATGTGGATTGAACTTTCATTTCATTAATTTGCACAATCAAGGTTCGATAATGGCATAAAACACTTCGCAATGAGATTTTGTCACTAGAGCGAATTGCCAAGACTAACCAAGCACCTACTTTCGTGGTTATTTTGATTTAGTCAAGGTTAAAGATCAAATTATCTCAAGAACCCTAATTAAAACTTCTATGTCTAGATAATTTTAACTAGTTTAATCTAGGTTTTCGGGTAATCAAACTTCTCCTTTCGGTACTTCATTCAACAACCTATTAACATGCAATTGATGATCAAGCAAAAGCAATAACGGTTCAATTCAAAGACCAAATAGATTGAAACAAACTAAATTCATAATAATTCAATCCAACAAGGTCAATTCATCAAGCAACTTCAAAGGTTCATCCCCTAAACTAAAAGAACTACTCACAATTCATGTTTAAAACTACAAAGCAATTGAAATCTAGTCTAGAAAGCATATGAAAATCTATGAGATATTGAGAAATAATCCCTAGTGATGAACTAACTTGCTAGGTATCAACAATGGAGGACTTTTGCTCCTCCACTTCAAAGTATGTTCGAGTTGCTCTTCAATCTTCAATCTTCTCTCAATCTTCAATGATGGAATGGAATATGGATGATGAATGATATGATTAGGGCATGAAATGGATGATGGTGGATGATTGATTCTCCCCTAAACTCCGGAAAATAAGCATAATATAGGCAAATATCAACTCAAAACCGAAAATGAAAAACGGAGAGGCAGCGCGACCGTGCTAGGGGTGACACGAACCGTGCTCATAGTGACACGAACCGTGCCCCCCTAGGCACTACCCGGGTCGCTTCACTGCACACAATTCTTCACGTTCTGGTCCTAGGCACTACCCGCCATCGCAGACACCACCCGTGCCACTGTCTTTTTCAGGCCTAGGAGTACTTTGGGCCATTGTTTGGGCCTTGGGTGATCCAACATCTCACTTCTTGGTCCTTTAAGCTCATAACTTGGATCTACACTTGATTTTTGGCTCGGTTTACATCGATTCTTCACAAATTCCCTACAAAACTCACCAAACTCCAAACCAAGTGTAATATGGGAAATTCGGGTATAAAATAACATAATCAAATCAAATATTCCCCAAATTCTCATCAAAACAACCAAGTTCTCATATAAACAAGAAGCACTTATCAAAATCCCCCATGCTTAGTCCTTGCTTGTCCCTAAGCAAGTCCAAACTCAAAAGAAAAGGCAAAGAAAGAAAAAGAAAGAAAATAAAAGAAAACGGGACAAAAAGAATCAAAAAACTCAAAGCAAAAGTAAAGACTCAAAAGTAAAATTTAATGAAAACGAAAATTTTTATTTAATTACAACTCCTAAGGATGGCAATGATAGAACATTCAATCAACCCAATCTAATCTAAAGTCTGACCCAAGAGTGAAAAAGAAGCCAATTTACACAAGTAAATGCAGATAAATTATTCAAGAATGGTACTCATCAAGTTCAACCAATCACCCTTAATCACCGAATGAGATAAGAAGGCACATGTTAAGCATGAAACTAGGTAAGAATGAAGAGCAAACTCACTTTCTGGGAATGTGGAAACACTCCTCTCATATGTTTCAATATGAAAAATCATTGAAAGTTCGCTCAAATACTCAAACCAAAGTCACAACCAACCACGTACTTGCTAAGAATCTCAACTCTCACATGATTTGCAAAACAACAATGACAATCAAGAGGACTTTCAAGGGTTGTAACGGGGCTAGGGTTAAGGGTAAGGAGTGGATAATATTTGGGAATCGTGGAGCTAAAAGCCAAAGCTTGAAATTATTTCGCACCAATTCGACATACATACACTCTCGGCCACTTAAAATCAATCCAATTCAACCCACAAACAAATGGAAACTTGCCTCAAAACAAAAGAAACACAATGTCAAACACTTTATTCTCTTTTTCTTCTTTTTTCCGGAATTCTCCGATTTTTTTTCTTTTTCGCTTTTTTTTTCTTCTGATTTTTCTTTTTTCTTTCTTCTTGAATGAAACATACACACTTATAAACAACACACACTAGGCAAGCTACCAATTCCAACCAACAAACTCAATGCACATAATTGGGGAATCAAATCAATATTTACAACTCAACCCAATCCCCATCACAAACCAAACCACCAAAGCAACCATAATCAACCCAACTTCAAACTCAAAACATTTCAAGCAATGGCTTAAGGGTAGGAAATATATAATCGGCCAAGGCTCATAATATGGGTTCAAGAAAAGAAAAAGTCAAGGCAAGAAAGGGCTAACTAAGGATATTCTGATGTAAACGGGTGGTCAAGGCTTGCGGGTTCAAATCCTAATGCCTCTATCATCTTGTCAATGTACAACGCATAGCAATTTCAAGGAGATGCAAAGCAAATGAAGGAGGATGCCACAATGGTGAGTCACTCATGGAAATTAGACTAATAAAAATGATTAGTCTTTTCTTTAAGGCTTATGTGGACTCACGGGTAGCGCTCAACAATCATTACCCAGTTTGAAAGATATGCATATGCACAACTCACTCTTGAAATAGTGACAAAAGCAATCAATCTTATTTTCCTAGCACAATTCTCACAACATTTAGCTTCACAACTCGTGTCAATTCACAGTCTTTCACAAACGGGCTATACAGGATCAAATCAAGTCAAAAGAAAACTATCACGCCAAATCCTATATCAAACAGTCTTTTTTTTTTTTTTAAATTTTCTGATTTTTTCAATTTTTTTTAAAAACTTTTTACAAGCCTCAAAATGAAAATAAGAAAATAAGAAAACGAAAATGAACTACGAAAAGAGGAAATTAAAACTACAAGCAAATCTAGAAAACAAAGAAAATAAAAACAAAACAAAAGAAAAAGACTCAAAACAAGTTAAAAATCAAAAACTAAAAACGACTCAAAACACACATATCCACAAAAAGTTACACAAATCCCCCTTCCATGCTTGAACCGAGCATTGTCCGCAATGCGAAACATCACCTGAGAAGCAAGGAAGAAAACACAAATCTAGAAAAATCAAAAATAAAAAGAAGAAAAATAAGGAAAAATTTTAGAAAATCCTAAAAAAATAAAATGAAATAAAATGAAAATAAAATCGAAAAAGCTTGGGTTGCCTCCCAAAAAGCGCTTGTTTAATGTCCTAAGCTGGACAAGGTACCTCTCAACCCGGTGAATAGTCCATAACTCTATAGCCAAGGGCTTTTGGAGCTTCACATTGCATAGTACCTCCAAACATCTTCAAATTGACCCCACAGCTTGGGTCAAACTCATCACCTCCTTCAAAAATGGAGAGATCTCCATCATCAAACCTGAAAATCTCATCCAATGTACCCTTGTTAATAGCATAAGGCACGTTCTTGATGATGTTAGGTGGGAGCAAAATTTCTTTTATTCCCACTCTTGCATCGCCAAGTTCATGGCCTTTATCAATAAATAAACCACAAGAATTTGCAACAAAATGGTCACGAGATTTCTCAAGCTTTTCACTCTCCACTACATGCACACAATCATCTTTCTTTTCACAAATCATACCATCAACATTCTTATCCTTCTCACCAAACACATCAACACCAAAGCAAGGGGAAACGCCACGTGGCAAAACATCACGGAATAAATCAAACTCAAGTTCATGTTCCCCTATCCTAAACTTCATCTTTCCACATTGTACATCTATGACACACCCTACGGTAGCAAGAAAAGGTCTCCCCAAAATGATTTGGGTACGGGAATCTTCCGGCATATCAAGGATGACAAAATCAATCGGCACATAGCAATCACCCACCTTAAGGGGAAAGTCCTCCAAAATACCCTTAGGGTACTTGATAGAACGATCCGCCATTTGCAATGACATGGTAGTTGGTCTCAACTCTCCTAGGTTCAACCGTTCATACAAAGAATAGGACATTAAGCTTACACTGGAACCCACATCACACAAAGCTCGGTCAACGGTTAAGCTACCTAGGCCACATGGAATACTAAAGCTTCCCGGGTCCTTAAGCTTAGGAGTAAGCTTGTTAAGAACCACGGAACTACATTCTTCAGTCAAAGCAACTTCCTCAATTTCATCAATTTTCCTCTTTTAGAGAGGATTTCTTTCAAAACTTTGCATACAAAGGCATTTGAGATAAAACATCCAAAACGGCACATTCACATTCAATTGCTTTAACATATTAAAGAACTTGCGAATTTTGCATCAAATTTAGCCTTAGCATATCTTTGAGGAAAGGGTAACGGTGGTTTGTAAACTCTAGGTGGAGATGAAGGTCGGGTTTCGGTGTTCTCTTTTGAATGCTCACTCTCAAGGTCTTTCTCTCTTTCAAAACCAACAACATTCTCACTAGGCCTCTCAACCTCTTTCTCAACCACAACTCCCCCATGCTTGGCATTTGGCACGCTAGGTCCCTCATATTGTGTCCCACTCCTCAAAACAATGGCATTACATTGTTCCTTAGGGTTAGGTTCGGGCTTTCCGGGAAGCATTCCCGGAGGGGTAGTGGAGGTACTAGCTTGAATGGCAATTTGATTCTCAAGCATTTGAGTGTGGGTGCTCATAAGGTCAACTTTAGTAGCTAGGGCCTTAATCACCTCATCTTGTCTTTGTTGATGCTCAAGTTGCCGTTGTTGGTGTTGTTGTTGAGACAACATCAAAGCTTGTATCATGGACTCTAGGTTAGGCTTTTGGGGAGCTTGTGGTGGAGGTGGTTGGGGTTGTCTTTGTCCTTGGGGTTGACCCGTTTGGTTATTATTCCGGTAAGAAAAGTTCGGGTGGAACCTAAAACCGGGATTGTAAGTATTGGAAAAAGGGTCAAAGTTTTGCCTATGAGAAGGGTTACCAACATAGTTAACCACTTCGGTCGATTCATTGCTAACCAACCCACTAGGACAGTTCAAGGTCTCATGCTCATACGATTGACACGACGCACATGGTTGGGGAGGGGGAGCATTCACGTTCAACAAATCCATCTTCTTAGTCATGGCATCCAACTTAGCATTCAACATAGAAATAGCATCAACTTCATACTTACCTCCCGTTCTCTTGGAACGGGGCTTTGACCACTGGTAGCTATTGATCGCCATCTCCTCAATCAAAGTTTGGAGTTCCGCCACTGTCTTGGACATGATGTTGCCTCCCGCCGCCAAGATGTTGGCCCTCAAGTTGTCATCCACCCCGTTGTAGAAGGCTTGTATCGGGACCCATGGTTCTAAACCATGGTGGGGGCATTGACGCAAGAGGTCCTTGAACCTCTCCCATGCTTCATAGAGGGACTCATCCGGCTCTTGGACAAATGTTGAGATTTGATTTCGGAGGCTCGTCAACTTGCTAGGAGGAAAGTACTTCGCCAAGAATAGGCTAGCAAGTTGGTCAAAAGTGGTGATGGCAGAGCTTGATGGAAGAGCATCCAACCACTCCCAAGCCTTCCCTTCAAGTGAGAAGGGAAACAATCGCAGCTTGATTGCATCGGGCGTTGCACCATTTGCCTTAAAGGTCTCACATGCTTGGTTGAATAGGCGAAGGTGCCGGTTGGGATCTTCATTTGGGAGGCCATGGAATGGGTTGACCTTCACCAAATTGATGAGTGAACTCCTCAGCTCGAAATCGTCAGAGGCCACTCTTGGAGGATTAATGGCGGAGGGTTGATTTGTGACATTGGGCATCACATAAGAGCCAAGCGTGATTCTAGGCTCTCCACCGCCGCCACCGCCGGACACGGTGTTCTTTCGCTTGGAGTTCTCTTCTTGTCTTCTCCGGGCGTGCTCTAACTTTTACTTCTTTCGCCGGGAGCGAAAGGTTCTTTCGATTTCAGGATCAAGCTCAAAGAGTGGAGCTTTTTGCATGCACGTAGAGTAAACCTCGCAAGACAAAAACCAAAACACCAAGGAAAATCAAAATAGAAAATAAAAGGCTTAGCAACCTTAGGGTATTCGTTCAGTGGCTGGCTAGGAACTCATCCAAAAATCCAATCAAACTATATATGCATCCTTCTCCAACTCAAACCCTAATTAACCCAACTTAACCACAACTTAAATTCATGCTTAGAAATCATAAAGGAGATAGAGAACAACAAGAATAACACAAATTAGAAGTGAAAATCAGATTTGAAACATAAAGAGTAGAGTTAGGGTTTTAGAATTATACCACTTGGAGAAGAAGTTTGATAAGCCGCAAGTGCACGGGTGAAATTGCAGCATAAATCAAGGTCGTTCCCACAGGGACTTTTCCTTTCAACGCACTGAACTAGCCTCCTAATTGATCGCTAAGTCGATCCGGTTTTTGTTTTGAATCAACTAAATCTAACTCTAATCACAATCAAGGTCTAAGCAAACGAATATTCACAAAACTTTTTGAATTTAATCAAGGGAAACAGGCGTTCAGGGGATGAAACCTAAGTCAAATAACGAATCAACGATGTGGATTGAA